>JAOXNZ010000155.1:2520137-2554369 GCA_028566095.1 Kryptolebias brasiliensis
GCAGCACCGGGGAGTTGTCGAAGTCGTGCGCGGACGGTCTGCCGTCCAGCGTGCTGAAGGCGATGAGGCCGCCGCTCGGCGGGTGCATGTCGGTGTGGGAGTCCGTGCACACGGCCTCCTGCTCGTTCTGCTTCGTTATCACGGCCCGGTTCGGCTTGTTGTACATCTTCCGGCACTGGGTCGAGTAGAACTGGAAGGGCACCCAGGTCTTCCCGTAGTCCATGGACTTGTAGATAACCATGGACTCGGGTCTCGGGGAGCAGAACTGCAGGCTCACGTAGGTCACCTCGAACTTCTTGCCCAGGGACAGGGTCAGGGTGACGTTCAGCGGGAACTGGACGAAGTTCTCCGACTGCCAGCAGGTCAGGTTGTGCGGGTTGTTTAGGTCCGTCAGGTAGGCGGGCGGGTGGTACTTCCTGGGGTCGGACGCGTCGCAGGTGTGACAGGTCCTGGTCCGCTCGGCCCCCTTCTCGGCGGAGCTCAGCACGCAGTAGCGGCTCGCGGTTTTGTGGCCGCACGTGCTGGACGCCCTCACCTCCTTCCCGAAGGCGGCGTTCACGAAGTCCGGGATGCAGCGGCGCGCGTTGCCGGGCTCGTCGTAGCAGGGGTCCGGGGGGGAGGTCTGCGCCGCGAACAGGCTCATCCCGTAGCCGCCGCCGCCGCCGAGCGCGCTCCGGAACCACAGGGAGGCGGCGAGAAGAAGCACGTCCACAGCCCTCATCATGAGTCCGGTGGGGGTCCCGAAGTGTGTCCTGCTGGACGGAAGGGGGGATTGGGAAATCAGGTGGACACCTTCTACAATTATCACAGGAAAGTCGGTTTCAAACAAGCTCAACTTACCTGGAAATAACTAAAAAAAAAAAAAAAAAAAAAAAAAGGTGTCAGGGTGGAAGATAAGCTGAAACTTCTCCGGTTCTGTTTGGTTCTTCCAGTCTCGTGCGTTCAGATAAAGATAAAAAACCAGGAGCTGCTGGACTTCAGATTGTCCTTAAAGCAAGTCCCACTCCTCCTGCCGCTCTTTAAAAAAAAAGGAAAACCCTCTCTCTCCCCCTGCTGCTCTTTCTTTAACTCTCGGATGTTGCCTGGCGTTGCATGAGGTCAGCTCATCCCGGGCTGGGGGGGTGGGGGTGTGTGTGTGTGGAGCAGCTTGGGTTGGGGTAGTGGGGTGGGGTGAAGACACCAGGCGGGACAATCACGTCCACTGGTGGAGCATCAGTTTGTCTCAACAGGGCACACGGGCTGGTGTTTAAATGATTGTTATGTCTAAATGACCACCAAAGTCCAAGATCATTAAAGGCTACAGGCTTACCTGAATAGTTGCATATCGCCCGCCGCCTTATCTTCATCGTTTTATGTTAAGGAGTAGCCCTAATCCTGTGGCTAATCCCGTGCCATATCGCAAGATGTCGCTCAGAGTATGTGTTATGAATGGCTCTCAGCTACTACCACAGTAGTTTTGAGCTCAATATCTGTAGCCATTTTTGATTTGGCTAATGTTGATTAGCTGCGGTGGCCATCTTGATTTGGATTGACTCCAGAAGTTAATCAGTTGTAGATGCACATCCAATGATTATTTCCTACAAGTTTCATTAAAATCCATTCAGTGGTTCATGAGATATTTTGCTAACAGACACACAAAGTTGATGACAGATAATGCAAAGCTTTTAAACAACTATCTTGAGCAATGAGTAGCACTTGGATTATGTGTTGTGAATGACTCTCAGCTACAACCACACCATAATTTAGCACAATATCTATAAAACTGACTTAATTGTAGCCGTTTGTGTTTCATAAAATCACTTAGCTGTGGTGACCATCTTAAATTGAATTGGCTTCAAAAGTTAATCAGTTGTAGAGGCACAATCAATTCTTATTTCCTAAACATTTTAATAAAATCCACCCAGTGGTTCATGAGATATTTTGCTAACAGACATACAGAATTGGTTCGAAACAGATAACGGCAAAATTTTAATAAAAAATGTGCCATTTGTTAACGCTTAAACTATTTGTTGGGAATCTATCTCAGCTACTAAATTAGGTCAAAATAGGTCAAAATCTGTTAAACTGATTGAATTCTAACCATTTGTTTGTTGTTGTTTATTTTTAGATCAGTTGTCTGTGGCAGCCATCCTCAATTGAATTGACTCCAAAAGTTAGTCAACTGTAGATGTTCACCCAGTGGTTATTTCCTGCAAGTTTCATTAAATGGTTCATGAGATATTTTGCTAACAGACAGTCATCTGCAAAAACATTATGGCTCGAGTTTCTCTAAATCTACAGAACAGACACTGAGATCAGTAACAAATAAAGTGGTTGCAAAAAAAAAAAAAAACAGGTTGTGGAAAAAGTAAAATGAGGAGTCAGTTGAGATATAAATCCACCTTAAAGTTTCTTTCTTTCTTTTTTCTTGCTGAAACATAAAACAGTTCCCGGGTAGATGTGAGTGTCTGTCCACTCCTTCCATCCCTCCTGAGTTGTGTCTTCCTGTGAACCTGCAGCTGCAGACCTGTTGCATGTAAAAGTAACAGCGCCACCTTGTGTTTGCAGTAGGAGCAGAGCAGCAGTTCGGACTGCAGGCTGTGCTCTGTCTGTGTACCAGGCGGGGGAGGCACAGCCCTGCTGTAGAGCTGCTTCATTCCGTTCACTTTATGGACTCGGGTTAGTCTGAGTCACTCACTAAGGTGATCCGGTTCATGGTGGTGGATGTTAAGATCCACATTTGCATTATTCAGAGCTGTTTATTTTACAGTTCCACACACCAATAAACAAATGAACAACTTACAAACAAAATCAAATGAAAAATGTACAAATCAAATATAATTTATCCAAAACGTAAACATACACTATATTGCCAAACGTATTCACTCACCCATCCAGATCACTGAATTCAGGTGTTCCAATCACTTCCATAGATACAAGTGCATAAAATCAAGGACCTAGGCATGCAGGTTACTTCTACAAACATTTGTGAAAGAATGGGTCACTCTCAGGAGCTCAGTGAGTTCCAGCATGGTACCATGATAGGATGCCACCTATGCAATAAGTCCAGTTGTGAACTTTCCTCACTACTAAATACTCCACAGTCAAAGGTGGAAGCAATTGGGAACAACAGCAACTCAGCCACAAAGTGGTAGGCCACGTAAAATCACAGAGTGGGCTCAGAGGATGCTGAGGCTCATTGTGCACAGAGGTCACCAACATTCTGCAGTCAGTAGCTACAGACCTCCAAATTTCACGTGGCTTTCATATTAGCTCAAGAACAGAGTTTAAAGAGCTTCATGGAATGGGTTTCCATGGTCAAGCAGCTGCATCACCAAGTGTAAAGCCTCAGATGAAGTGATGTAAACCACGCCGCCACTGGACTCTAGAACAATGAAGACATGTCCTCTGGAGTGATGAATCTTGTTTCTCTGTCTGGTAATCCAATGCAGAATTCTGGGTTTGGCGGTTGCCAGGAGAACAATGTGGGGTTGCATTTAAAGAGTTGGGCTCAGCTTCTTAGTTCCAGTGAAAGGAACTGTTAATGCTTCAGCATATGAAGACATTTTGGACAACTTCATGCTCCCAACTTTGTGGGAACAGTTTGGGGATGGCCCCTTCCTGTTCCAACATGACCGCACACCAGTGCACAAAGCAAGGTCCATAAAGAGTCAGGGTGATGTTCTGCGGGAACTGGACGAAGTTCTCAGACTGTCAGCAGGTCAGGTTGTGTGTGTTGTTCAGGTCTTTCAAGTAGGCGGGCGGGTGGATGAGTGAGTTTAGTGTGGAAGAACTTGACTGTCCTGCACAGAGTCCTGACCTCAACCCAACAGAACCCCTTTGGCATGAATTAGAGCGGAGACTGAGAGCCAGACTTTCTGTCCAACATCAGTGTCTGACCTCATAAATGTGCTTCTGGAAGAATGGTCAAAAATTCTCATCAACACTCCTAAACCTGTGGAAAGCCTTCCTAGAAGAGTTGAAGCTGTTACAGCTGCAAAGGGTGGACCAACATCGTATTAAACCCTATGGATTAAGAATGGGATGTGACTCAAGTTCATATGCATGTGAAGGGAGACAAGCAAATACTTTCGGCAATATAGTGTATATTAAATGTATGTAAAAGTCTGTAAACGTGTATGTAAGACTCGTCTGAGCCCACAGTGTTTCTGGGGCTTCGGCTGTTTGTATGGCAAGTCCCCTAACTCACAGACTTAGCAGCAGTCTGCCAGAGGACATGTAGGATCTGGGTTAATTGAGACCTCGGACTCGTGAGTCCTGATTCAGTGCGAGGATTCGGATCATTAACCCGGGTGAGTCAGTAATCGACCAGCTCTATTGAATCCGAGCCTTTTGATTTTCACTGAACCTGACAGCTCCTCCTTCACCATGACAGATCAGAGCAACACCCTCATTACTGAAGCCCTGATCAGTTCATCCGTCTCCCGCTCCATCCTGCCATCACTCACAAGACCGGGAGGTTTGTGGACGGGTGAAATCTTCACACCCTTCTGTCTTTTTTATAAGCGTAGATTTTTGTTGTATCAAACTGTTCAGAGCCCCACCATTTCTTTCCTGCTTTTTGAAAACTCTCTATCCACTTCTTCAGTCTGACCTAAGATTACACCATGTGAAGAATCTTGAAAGTATACAGTCAAACCCATATGTGTACATCAAAAGGGGTTGGCTTGAAATTTCCCATGATACCTCTCCATCCACAAGACTTGAGCTCCTTTTCACAGACAGCTCGGGATTCTGGTCATTTCTAGTTTTCCTTTCTTTAGTGAGGAAAAAACTACTAGAAAATTAAAAAAAAAATCTTTTGCTTAATTACAGTTAGTCACCTTACATCATATTGGTCTACCTCTAAATATGATTTAAAGAAATAGTTCATATTTTTTGAAGTGAGGATCTGTGGGAAAGTTATGAGCAATTAATATTATAGTTAAACCACCAGGCCAGTGGCAATTGTTAAAAATCCAGGCAGCTATTGGCCGATATACAACGCAGATTCTTTTTTACTTTTTGATCATTATGTATTTTTGCAATTAACAAAATATACCAGTCTTTTAACTTTAATAAATGTATATTTAACAACTCTTAGAACTTGTACATTTAAAAACAATAAATAGATGAGTATTCTCACTTTAAAAAACACATGTGTTACAGTGAGCTGGTGGTAGCAGCTGCTGCTGCATCTTCATTTTTCTTCTTAGTAATTGATGACATTTTCACAGGCTTGGCCAATTGATGACTTTTTTAAAAGTAGCCAATATTAGCTAATTAAAATCAGTCGGCTGAATAATCAGTCTAACACGAATCAATATATTACCTGTTATAGATAGCGTTTTAAATGACTTTAGTGTTGTAGAAATAAAGTTTATGTCTGACTGGACTGACAAGCTGATAACTAGTCAGAGCACCACCAGGATCAAAGTAAATTGCTTCTATCTTAAAACAAATCTGATCCAAAAAAGGTCAGCGGTTCAATGTGAACACTGATATATAAACCCTGTCGGTTTTTAGTTATTTCTGCAGAAATATCATGATGTTCCTGCCACTAGCGGAACAAATCAGAGCTGGGCTGGGGACGGGGCAAATGACCGGGCCCTTTATACCCAAATAATAAACAGTCTACAACTAACTCACACATTGTGAATAGTGATTGTGAGAATTGCTACCTGTAAACTTCAAACGATCTGAATTCCCTTTAAATATCACTTTAAATCCATTTATTGACCTGAGTATTCTGACCCAATCTGTGCTGGTGTGTATAAACTAATAGTCAAACAACAAATACAAATCTGGTTGCCATGGTTGCTTTTGATTATTACACCTAGTTAGTGTATCTATGGTAAGTTTATGTTAACCTCAAAGGCTGAGCTTTACTTGACTTCTCCTTCTGTACTTCTCTATTCAGTGTTAACTTATCTTTGCTTTTTACTGTAAAGCTCCACAAAACAACTGAGTACTAAAGAAACAAATGTAAAAAAAAAAAGACTGGTCTTCAGTAAATATGAAATATGGAATTAGGATTTACTGTCACAAGACGTAAAGTCTGATCATTTTATTTCAGTTTGTCTGAGTCTGCGTGTACTCATTTAATTTTCCTGTTCCAGTTCTGAATTGTGCTTTTTTTTAAGTTTCATGCATTTTCCAGGTTTATTTTTTATTTATTTATTAAAATTGTCTTCCATTCTTGTTTCACACCTTCAGCATCTTCAGTCATGGCTGCTTTGTGCCATTTCTCACTTTTGTTTTTGCTCTTCTCAGAACATTTCCTCTTATCCTTTAAAAAAATAAATAAATAAAACACTGACATATTCATGGATTTACCACATCTGAATGCTGTTCATTCAGCTGTTTCTAAGAAATGCAAAAATAAAAATACTCACACATGACCTGCACCAAATTGTTTCCTTTAACAGTTGACCCTTCTAACGTTATAAAAACATGTCATGAGAAAAAAATCAGGGATCACATTCTAAACATGCAAATCAGTCTGAAATTAAAAAAGAATGTTTCCAGGCATTTATATAACATGCAAAGTTCACAAAACCTGTTGTAATGTCAGCTGATGTGACTCTGACAGAAAACGTTGTCATAACAGGAAGGCAGAGAATCGAAACAATAGAAGGGATTAGGAACTTCCATCAAAAGACAGTTTGGAACAACAACAAATATCATCATATTATCTTATGATAAGGAATGACAAGCAGTTTTGGTTATATCTTCAAAAGATTATCTACAATCTCAGACAATCTGTTGCGAATGACTCTCAGCTACTGCCTTATCAAACCTTAGCTCGATATCTGAAATATTTTGCTAACAGGCAGACAAACAAACACACACACAGGCAAAACATCAGTTGCCCACTTTTCATGGTGGCAGATAATGAATACACAATGAAGGTTGAAAAAGCGCAGCAAAATATTGAAAAACAAATTGACAGAAACAAAAGTCAATTTTGTGATCAAACTGTTCAAACTTCTCAGGAAGAAATGTGTTTTCTATCTAGAAAAGCCAAACATAGACCATCTTTAACAGGTAAACATAAAAAAACCAAGGTTCCAGTAGACTGAAGATACGAAATCCTGAATAATTGGGTCAAAATGATATTCAGCGATGAATCGTTAGTCTGCTTTGGTGATCGTTGGACAATAATTTGGCCCAGGTCCAAACAAAGAGAAAAAAGATGACTGAAGAAAAGCAGCAGATTTCCAGTCAGTGACTACATGGGGGGCTGTATGTAAAAGCCACCGAAAATGGCAGATGTTACCTCAACGGGAAACATGGACATTTTGGACACGCTTCTCATTCCGTCAATGGAAAGTAGGTTTGGCAATGATGAAGTCATTGTTCAGGATGTTAATGGTCAGGCAGTGAAGAATATTCAAACTTCTCTCCAGAAAACACAATGACTTGATGTTAGAAACCCAGCATATTCTGCAAATTTTAATATGATTGAAAGTGAAGGATGGAATTTTTTAAATAGGGCCAAGTCGTGTTTGTTTACTTGGAGGGGCTTAAAGCCTGTGCTAGGGCCAGTCTGTGGGAATGCTGGTCCCCTTCTGGATTAAACTTACGGTTCTCGTTGGTCTAGATTTTATTAATAGTCACTGTGAAGAACATTGTTCTTTTATGTCTCGAAAAATTTTAGTTCCTATAAAGTCAGAGTAGGTGGGCAGTACTAATAATGATTTATTTGTTCTTTATTCAATTTATCTCCTCATCAATGATTAATTCCATGGTTCTTCCAACCATCCATTCATTGTCTGCCACTTGTGCTGAAGTCGGGTCGCAGGGCAGTAGCTTGAGGAAGGAGGTCCAGACATCTCTTTCCCCTGCCACCTCTTCCGGGAGAATTCCAAGGTGTTCTCAGGCTAGCCATCTCAGGTTGTCCTGGGTCTTCCCTGGGGTCTCCTCCCAGTTGGACATGCCCAGAACACGTCCCTAGGGACGATCCAGGGGGCATCCTACCAGACACCTAAACCACCTCAACTCTTGATGTGGAAGAGCAGCAGCTCTACTCCAAGTCCCACCCGGATAACTGAATCTCTCACCTTATTTCTATGGGAGAGCCCAGCTACTCTGTGGAGAAAAGTCATTTTGACTGCCTGCATCCGAGTTCTCGTTCTTTCGGTCAATACCCAGAGTTCATGACCATAAGTGAGGGTAGGAATGTAAAACGTCTTGTAAAAATGGTTCTTTCCTGACCTAATCTTTAAACTCTGCCATTAATTAAGGATATGCAATGAAGCACCCTTATCACTAAGGGCTGTTATTCTTCCATTTCTGCCATGATTTTTGATTCACTGCTCCCCTCCCAGTTTGGGAAAAACACACAAAAAATACATGAAAATGCATCTCGATTGGAACAATTCTTCTATGACCTTTGGTAGCAGTAAATTATATGATATAGACAAAATTCTCAAAAATCTGTGAAAAATGTGCACTTACACAACAATAGGATTTTGATGAATCAATAGAGAAAGCCCAGTTCTCTTTGGAGTTGCAGCTCAGATGTTACTTCACAGACCAAACATTATTCAAAGTTTTAACAGGTCACAGAAAGTTGGACTTTACCTGACTGAACTGGTATTTTGACATCTTTGATGTTGTTCCTTTCCACTGTTGCTAATGTGTTTGTTCAGGATAGGGGATTGCAGGAAAGGCAGATTTGATGCAATCTGCTGGCTTTCTTAAATAAAACCTTTTTACTAATTGGCATTTCATAATGTACTGAATGTAACTACACTGTATCATAATTGGATTGAATTGGCTGTAAATAGATTTGAATCTGGATCTGTTTTGAACTGAATTTGAACTGGTTATTTTTGAATCAGCACTTATACATGTAAACTGAATGGAACTGAACTTAACAGTTTTTACACAATTACAGTTTAAGTTTTACAATTTTTTTAGATTTAATCACAGAATATCCTACTTAGTTTGATGATGTCACATACTAACTTGTGAGCTGTCTAAACTTTCCTGAGTTTTTGCAAACTTCTTATTCCCACAAACTTTACGCTCTTTATGCAAATACTAAATCAAAACAAATCCCCCAGGGTGGAAAGTATGTACATTCACACTCTAATTGATTTCCATTGTATCTGAGCTCAGAATTTTCTCTTCAAAACTTGAAGTGAAGAGTCTTTTTTACTTGTCATATCTCCTACATAAAACACTGAATGCATAAAAATTGACATGTGATGACCAGTAACCTCTGTTACTTTAGTCCAGGATTTTCACTAACTAGATATAGTTGGACTCACCTCTGCACACAGCTTAGGCTCTGGAACTCAACTCCTGCAGAGGGGCTGGACTATTTCCTACTCTATAGTTGCCCAGGAAGAGAGTCGTATGGTGGGTGTGGGAATACTCACAAGCTCCCAGCTGAGCACCTTGGTGTTGGAGCTCTTCTCTGTGAAGGAGAGGGTTACCTGGGGTGCTGGAGGTCGTCAAGTTGTAGAAGAAGGACTGTAGGGCTTGGCTGTCCTGGAGGACTCCTGAAGCAGCTGACAGGTACAGGGTGGCCAGGACTGTAGCTTCTGTGGTAGCTGAAACAAAAACTTGGGTGTAGGAGGAATTCAACAAGGCCATGAAGAAAGACTTTCATTTGGCCTTTAAGAGGTTCTGGCAAATCGTTTGGTGACAAGCACGCTTCATCCCAGGCTGTGCTTGATTTGGATGGGGAACTGCTGATCCAAACTGAGGATAGTGTTAGATGGTGGAAGGAGCACTTCAAGAATCTCCTTAGTCTAGACACCATGTCCACCTTTGAGGAGGCAGAGTCTGAAGACTCAGAGCAAAACGACCCCATTACCATTAGCATGGCAGAGGTTGCCAAGATACCTAAAAACCTCCCCAGTGGCAGGGTGCCAGAGGCAGACAAGATTCGCCCTGAGATGCTGAAGGCTCTGGACATTGTGGGGCTGCCATATTGACACGTCTCTGCAATATTGAATGTCAGACAAGAAAGGTGGTTCCCATTTTTAAAAGGGGGGGCTGGAGGTTGTGTTCCAACTAGCAAAGGATCACAGTTCTCAGCATCCCTGTGTAAGCTGAATTCCAGGGTGTTGGAGGTGAGGCTCCAACTGATTGTCAAACCTCATAGTGCGTTCCATTTACATCGGAAGTTGTAACTGGGAAGTCGGAGTGACGTAATTTACCACTTGACTGCGTTCCAGCTGTCCCGCTCGGTTAGAGTCAGAAACAAGATGGACGCCCGCAGCAAAGCCTTTAGTTTTCTTGCAGTTTCTGAATATGAAATCTTACCAAACAGATATGCACTCTACTCCTGGAACATGTTTTAATACTTGCTATATACACATTAAAAAGTACTAGTTGTGCGAGTGATCAACTTTGAAAAACAACTTAACGAACGATTATTAACAGTAAAAGTAACAGAGTTTACTCACTAAAGTTGTGAGTAGCAGCCATCTTGAAATCCTAACAGGAGGTAGTCGAAGTTGCTTCCACTTTCCAAGTGGGATGTCCCAATTGAGGGGGCATTCCAGATGAAATTTTTGACTAGGAACTTGGAAATTTCCATTTCCCAGTACTACTGGAATGCACCATCAGATCCAGGAGAAGCAGTGTGGCTTTTGTCTTGGTCATGGAACAGTGGACCAGGAGACCAAGAGACCAGTTCATTACCCTTGCAGAGGCAGAGTCTTCAGACTCTGCCTCCTCAAAGATGGACATGGTGTCTAGACAAAGTC
This sequence comes from Kryptolebias brasiliensis, assembly GCA_028566095.1. Classification (NCBI taxonomy): domain Eukaryota; kingdom Metazoa; phylum Chordata; class Actinopteri; order Cyprinodontiformes; family Rivulidae; genus Kryptolebias; species Kryptolebias brasiliensis. The sequence goes on from JAOXNZ010000155.1 coordinate 2,530,844, forward strand.
TAGAGTTCGACTCTCCAGTTTACGTGTGTTTTGTGAATTTGAAGAGGTCTTTCAACTGTGTTCCTTAATCCTCCCATGGCCTTCAGGTCAAACTGACCTGAAGTTACAAGGGCTTTTCTACCTCTCTTCATCTCTCTCTATTGAGGGCTTCAGGAGGGTTAATGCATTACATGGGTGGTGCAGAAGGGATACGGAGTGCCAGGATTGCTTTTAAGTGCTATCCAGTCCATGTACAACCAAAGCAAGAGCTGTGTCTGCATCCTTGGCACAAATTTCAGCTTGTTCCCAGTATCTCTTGAACTCCGCCAGTGCTGTCCCTTGTCTCAAATCTTGTTTGTGGTGGTTGTGGACAGGATCTCAAGGTGCAGTTGTGGAGAGGAATATGTCTGGTTTGGGAACCTCAGGGTCTCGTCTCTGCTTTTCGCAGATGATATGGTTCTGTTGGTCTCTTCGAGCTTAGACATTCAGCACGCACTGGGGCAGTTCGCACCTGAGTGTGAAGTTAGCTGCTCTAAGTTCAAGCCCATGGTTCCTGACTGGAAAAATGTGTAACGCTCCCTCTGGGTTGAGGATGAGTCTTTGCCTCGAGAGGAGAAGTGGTGACCTTAATGACCCTGTGGCTGCAACTTTCCCATTTCGTTTTATTGTGGTTTTCTTCACACTTCTTATACAATTTATACATCAAAATGTTGGCATTATGTCAGCTTATACTGTTACAAAAGTAAGTCCTAAGTTTTTACTGGGGTTTATAGAAGAAAGTTGATGTATGTTGAGATTTGTGCCCTTTAAAATCTCTTTAGAACATAGCTACCTAACATCACTGTTCACTGTAAACACTATTTGATTTTCGGGTCTGATTAGACTGAACTGTGAACGCTGAACCACTGTTAGTGTTTACAGCTGTTCTGTGTGGCTTACTGTCACTACATTTAACAGAAGGGGAATTCACAGTCATACTAATTAGAATGTCATGTAAATAATGGGTAAATCAGGAGGAAGTAGCAATTCCCTGACATAGGAGGATGCAGACAGAAAATGGACCTGAACCGTTTCGTTATCAAACCATTTATTGCAAACTTATGCAGAATAACATTGATAAAGGAAGGAAAATTTAATTCATGCAGTTCTTGTCTGAACATGAACTGCATTTTTGCAACGATTTGTCATAGGTAACTGCATCAATTCTGTTTTTTTGACCAAAACTCTCTATATTGGAGGAATAACAATAAGGAGCCTCAAATTAAACTAGCATGTAAAAAATAATGCGTGTGTTTATTTTGAAACCTATGTGTGTTTAGAAAATAATAAGCAAAAGCCTATTAAACAAAGAGACTAAATGTGTAAAAAACAAACCCCTGAAACAAATGACTTCCTTTTTTAGGGGCCCAACATCCATCCAGAAATCCGCATGCAGTCTTTGAAGCACGCGCGCGCCCACACACACACACACACACACACAGCAGCCTCCGTCATTGTGCTCACGCGCTGCTCTGACAGACGCTTCCTGTTTGCCTGGCTCAGCCCATAGGCTAACACACCGTCCGCTCTCTGGGGTTCGGCGGCGGCTCATCCCGCTCCTGGTGGACTCCACGGCTCGGTTCTTACCCGGGATGGGGCTTCGTCCTCTCCTCTGGTGCTGAGTGAGTGAGTGAGTGAGTGAATGAATGAATGAGTGGCACGAGGCACTCGGACCTTTTGGATTCTTTCGACGCAACCAGAAACAATGGAGCTCAGACAGTGAACCGAGGAAGGTAAGGTGATGATGATGATGGTGGTGAATGCACCTGCTGTGCTTTGTGTCAGGTGGTTCGGCCCACTTCTCGTTCGGACTCATGAACACGTTTTTTGTTTTTTTAAAGAAGGAGCCCATTTTCTCACTTGTTCTCTCTTCTGTCACGCCGAGCGCCGGGGTGGGAAAGCGGGTCCGTCTTTTATGTTGTTTTGTAGAAGTTCGGAAACTTCTGCTTTTCTTCGCCTCTTGTTTGACTGACGCCTTTTAGAACCAGCGAGGAAGTGGAGCTGCAGGAGGAGCACGTGCGCGCCCACCAGCTGGAGGTTATTATTATTATTATTATTATTATTATTATTATTATTATTATTATTATGAGTCTTCACCTGCAGATGGGAACAAAATGGATCTGTGTCACAAAAGTGATCCAGAATAGCTCTGGGTCAGTATCTTAATTTGTGTCACATGTCTGTTTTTGGGGCTGATATAATTATAGATAACTAGTTTAAGATATTATAGATTACTAGTTAAAGTGTCAAGGAAGTCTGTTAATGGGGCAACACATCATTAAAAACATGCTGGGTATGATGCTGTTTACTAATCAAGATGTTTCGATTAGTTTTTCTCAGTTATTTGCAGTTTATCAGACTTTACTTGTCATCCTAATGAGCTGTTACTCAACCTACAATCAACAAGTGTTGCATAGTTAAGTTAAGAAGAGGGGACATTAAATGGATAGCTCAGATCTCTTCAAGTTAGCTTCTATAGAAAGGTTATGAACAATCAATATCTTACCTGTTGTAAATAGCTTAGATGTGACAGTTTTATTGTTTTTGCCCTGGAGGGCAGGAATTAGCTTTTTAGTAAACAGTGCTGTCAATATCAAGTAGCATGGTTAATGTTAAGCATGGTTAGTTTAGAATTTTCTATTGTGTGGAATTTAATATTTTAAATTTACATTTTCAAAGTTTATTATTTGTATTTAGCACTGATTTGTATTTCTACTTATGATTCGACTTCATGCTGACAATATCGGTTGTGTTCTATGTTGCCATGTTATCTTTTCACGTGCCTTTGACCAGACTCATGAGCTAAAGGCTAGTCTGAGCGGGGCCAAGATCAAAGAGGCTTACACCCATCTCGAACAGTCTCAGAAGTTTCTTAGCGGCTCGCGTGAATGCTATTAACAGACCTTCGCAGCATCATTGTTGTCACATTGAGTGGTTGTTATGGTATCCCAACAGGAAGTGCCCCTGGCTGCACAGGAAGTGCTGCATCTCACTTGTGTTTGCAAATAGCCATGGAGTTTTATGTAAAAAACCAGTGCAATGCAAAACTGACATCAGTGTAAAGGCTTATAAAATAGCGATTACATAAACTGCTATGGAATAGTTGAGTTGTTTTAGCACAGCAGGCCATCAAACCTGCTTGGATCAGCCGTTAGCGTCTTCTGATTCTGGTCAAAATTAAACCGTTTCTCCAAACAGAGGTCATTCAAAAATCTAACTACAACAGGTGGTTTGCTCATAAACTTCTCAAAACCCCACTTTTAAAGATCTGATTTATTGTTTTAAGTTAATCTTATTCATGACTCTTTTTAAAAATGGCTTCATTTACGTCCGTGCAGTCCAGTTTATTCTGTTATTTCCCCTTTTTTCTCACCTAAAGTTTGCACAATACCGAAGTCCTATACTGTTGTGTTTTTAAGCTGAGGGCAGTCCCGTAGTGCCTGTTTTTGCACGCTGGGGGAATTTCCACGTGTGCTAACAGTCACAGAACATGTTGCCATGCTAACCTTCTACAAAAAGAAGAAGCTAGCTGAAATAAAATAATGCACGTTAATGCCTAACTACGTTTTTTTCCAGGTTTCCAAACCTAAATGAGGAGGGTTTATAAGTGAAGCGTAACAAGCAGGGATTCAAGCGGTGAACAAAATAAATTAAAAAAATGTTTAAAAAACTGTCCCAAAGTTGGCACGTCCATGTAACCCTACTCCACCACCTGACGAACTTCCTTTTGAGGGCGTTTGTTTAATTAGCCAAAATGTTCGCAGCGCTTTCCGTCAGTGGGACACCTGACATGATGTAGGGGTAAATCAGTTCACTTCCCGCCCAGGTCATTATCCTAAAGGGGTAGTTGGTGTGTCGAGAAGTGACAGCAGGTCCTCCTGAGCAAGTTGGTATTAGATGTGCCAAGCAAGCTTTGTTATACATCTGAATACAGGTAAGATTTCACTACAAGTCTGTCACAGCATACATTTGTCTTAGTGTATACATTAACATCATTTAACGTGAACAGTTTTCTCCCAGTAATTAAACCAAAAAGCTTGTAAACATCCCCCTGCTTGCAGCTTTCTGCTCTGCCTGAGCGATGACAGGAAGGGATTTCATAGAAATTCTTGAATTACACAATCCGTTTGAGCACAGTCCTCTCCTGTTGAGAAATAAAAACAAAACGGTTGGAAGCACCTTGAAAAGTCAAAGAAAAAACCCCCCAAAAACACCATAAATCCTGTTTGCATGTAGAAGGTTTGTTGTTTACCGCAGATATCAGATATGAGGAGATGGGTTGTGTTGTAGCAGAGGTGATGGCAGGATCCCAGTGCAGCATCTTGTTATTCACAGAAAAAAAAAAACTTCCTGTTTGTTTCTGCAACTTGTGGTATCAGTGAAATCGTCACCTCTACGACGCATACTTTGTGGTTAAAGCCTCAGTGTGTGAACTTGTGCATTTTCGCACTGTACACCTGTCAATACTTAAAAAAAAAAAAGCGGAAACATCACAGAGATATCCCTCCCCCAGTTCAATCTGAAACAAACATCATGTGGTTCTCTGACACTGGATATTCACGTCTTCACCGTTTGTTGACTGATGAAACATAATGTTTAGTGTAAATGTGCTTATGAAGAGATAAAAAAAAAGGTCCCGTTTGGGCTGCAAAGCCCCGTCTGGCTTCCTCCTGTCTGCAGGGAAGTGCCTAACAGCAACTTAATATTACCACATGCACTATTTGCATTCAAATTTTCCTGTGTTTATTTGTGTTTATTGAGGAAGTGAAGCCAGAAGGTCATACAGGGTGGCTTTCTGTTCTCTAGGAGACAAACACTCTGCATTACGGGTGCTGTACTTTGCTGTGAAAGTCGATCACACGCTTTCTCTTTATTGGTGGCGTTCTTATCCTTTATTTGCAGCTTAGTCCTTGTAGTGTTCAGTTTACACAAGAAAGAGTGATGATAAGAAAACCAAAACAAGCCTCTGACTGTCTGATACTTTTGTTAAAATCTGTCTAGTGGTTCATTAGACTTTGGCTAACAGACAAACACGGTTGACTCCATCAGTTTTAAGTAAAGATTCTGCACAATGTTTTGCGCTCGGAGTATGTGTTGGCGTTGACTCTTAGCTACTTCCACACCAAAATTTAGCTCAGTCTCTGCAAAGCCGGCTGATTATAGTCATTTTTGTGTGTTCTAAGGGCGATTAGCTGTGGCAACTATTTCAAATGGCTTATCAGTTGTAAATGTATGTCCAGTGATCAAACAGAACTATCTACAACAGGTAAGAATTTAACAATTCATAACATCGTAGCAGAACGCCACTTCTTAATAAATGAATGAATGATCGCTTTATGAAGAAAAAGAGGAGAAAGAGTTGTCTAAAACTCACTCAACTAACACTATGAAATGACTGAGAACTGTGTAGCTGGCTAATTTTTTGTCAACTGGTGTCTCCTATATGATTTGGGCAACAATATGTTTCAAAAAGCAGCATCAGAGATATTCACAAGCCAACGCTTTACTCCAGCTGAGTTGATGAAAGTTCCCACCGGTAGCAGTTGTTTAAATTAAAAGGAAGCATTTAATTACAGCAGAGCTTTGGAGCTGAACTGGAGTTATTTCCTAACCCTGTAGGAGGCCAGTTCTCATCCAGTGGAAAGAAAGAGTGGTAGCAGAGAAAGGCTGGATGTGATACTTGGCTTATAAAATATATATATATATATACACACACACACATACACAAGACAGTGACCCTTACTGTACAAAGATCTCCTACTCCTTAGTCTGTGGGAGCATATCTGAGAGCGCGATCACACCGCAACAATAGAGACGCACCTGCTTCCCCAGCAAGGCAGGGAAGTTGTCTTCCTGTTAGGAAGCAGTCGTTAATGGGATCACTGGGAGAGGTGGGAAGCAGCCAGCGGTGGGATGCAAGCAAAGGAGGGGGGGTGGGGGTGCAGAGGATGGTATGAGAAAGACAGAAACACAGGCGGAAAGTGCAAAGCTGTCTGGGAAATGTCCATACTTTTATTATTATTCAATAAGTGCAAGAGAACGTGATGTAGTGGCTGAAACAAGGTGAAGGCAACAGAGGCTGATGGCAAATTAAAAACGGAGGAGCTGTGCAGTGTTCTTTGATGTGGAATGCATACAGAGGGATGTGAAGGAGGTTTTAATGGGTCAGAAAAAACTGTGACTGCATAATGGAGTTCAGATCTCTTACAGCAGCTTTAACACATTCGTGCATGGTTGGATTTACTGTGAAACCTGCAGCAGTTGGTCAGATGATGATTGAGAAGAAAGAGATGGAAAACACTGGAGGGGAACAAACGTCAGTGAGTCAAGGGTTGATGTAGATTAGATTGTGTTTTTTATTTGGTCGCTCCTGACATACACTTACAAGAACAATAGAATCCCAAACAATCATTTAATTTAGTGGCATAGTCTGTAAACCTTTTTATCACATAGGCACTCAACAGTTGAGTCAAGGAAGACAAATATTGTCATTTTCCATGCACTTCAATTAAATCAAAAAGACAAAAACAAAGTTAGAGCCCTCGCATTCCTTGAAAGAATGCGTATCGCCCTACGCCAATAATCTTATGCACAGTCTCATGCTCAGTATGTGTTGTGAAGGAGTCTCAGCTACTTCCACACCAAATTTTAGCTGAACATCTGTAAAAGTGACTGAGTTAGAGCCATTTTTGTGTTTTCTAATGTCGGTTGGCTGTAGTTGCCATCTTGAATTGGATTGACTCCAAAAGTTAATCAGCTAGGCATCTAAAGCAATGATTACTTCCTGAAATGTTTTGGTAAAACCCATCCAGTGGTTCATGAGATATTTTGCTAACAGACAAACAGGGTTGACTCTAATAGTTAATGCTGAAGTTTTAAGAAAAGATCTTGCGCAATGAGTAGCACTTGGGAGTGTGTGCTTTGAATGACTCAGCTACTACCACACCCATTTTTAACATCTGTAAAATTGACTGAGTTATAGCCGATTTTGTGCTTTCTAAGGTCAGTTATTTGTGGCAGCCATCTTGATATGGGTTGGGTCCAAAAGTTAATCCGTTGTAGAGGTTCATTTAATGATTATTTCTTAAAAGTTTCATTAAAACCTGCTCAGTGATTCATGGCACAATTTGCTCACAGACAGATCGACATGGCGGCAGGCGATAAGGATGGCCATTGTGGAACATTCAAAAAGCTATTAGCATCAAATTCATCTTTAACTTTTCCTTTTGAGTGTTTTGTCTGTTTTCTTACAATTGAATCTGTAATGCAAAATAAGTAAATGATAAATAAAAATATCCACAAAGGTTGTTTCACTTTTTAAATTTTTTTTAATGCTCATCATTGTGTAATTGTACATGTCACAGTTCTAACAGTTACTGGCACAATTTCACAACACTCTGGACTGCAAATCATTTAAAAATTGTGCCACAGCACACAGCTGCTTGGCATTAGTATATGACCTCTGCGGGAGGTAACATAAAAAAGTGGAAGTGATCTTGTTGACTCGTAGAGACACACAGCATACATCCTCTTATGAAACAGCGCAGACTCATGCATTTGCAACACCATTTGCAAGTCAATGTAAACAACCTTGTGATGACACGCCGAGGAGCTGAGTTTTGACATCAACATGTTCGCCACTGCACATGACAGAACTGTGCCAATCAAAACTGCAACTGTCTAATGATGCTGAGAAAAAGAAATGTATAACTGCTGCTTTGGACAGCTGCTTGACTTGGCTAATTTTGTTAAAGGACTGAAACCTGATCAGACAGAACTACTACTCCGGTTTGGATGAGTCTAACACTTTATAGTCCAAAGACCTCACCTGATTTTATTACTTTACCATGTCCTCATTGAACCCCCATCCTGGATGCTGGAGCTCGACACAACTGTAACTTATTAGTTCCTTCCACTCTCACCGGGCTCTTGTCCAGCCTTGACAATGACCGGAGCCCTCAGCTGAAGTATCCACTGTGCTGGGCTCCGTAGGTGCTGCGTAGTGCCATCCGGGACACCTTTCAGACACAATACAGCTCTGGGAGGGAGGGAAGGCTGGGAGAAAGAGCTGTGCGGCTGTGTTATTTACATCTGGCCCTGATGGTATTGTTATCTAAGAGTCCACTGCATGAAAAAGAAGTAAGGCTGTGGGATAATGCAGTTTCATTCTCGCGGCCCTCTTGAACTTGAATTAGCAGCGGCTTCCTGTTCTACTTCTGTAATGAGGTTGATGACTTGAAAGTTACTGTACATCTGGCTTTTTACCATCCAGAACTTCAAATACCTGCTGAAGTGCACTTTCTGTGTGGAAGTACGGGCCATTGTTTGCGCAAAACATCGATCTTTGTGAATATTAGTGGTAGGAGTCACAGATATTATACAACAGGCCTATTCAACATGCGACCTGATACGACCCTTTTTAAAAATGTTTTGGCCCCCCATAAATTTGACAATTTCAAAGCAAATGGACTTAAGTATTTTTTTTTCTTCACTTTGTCAACAGCAACCAGTATTTAATGATATTATGTGAAGAAATAAGAGAGTTGTGGCCATTTTGCTTGAACCTTTGAAATAAAAGTGTAAGCTTCTTTGATGTCACTCTTAGAGTATGTGTTGTGAATGACCCTTAACTACTACCACATCAAATTTCAATATCTGTAAAACTGACTGAGTTAGAGCCATTTTAGTGTTTGTTTTTAACGTCTGTGGCGGCCATCTTGAATGGAGATGATTCTAAAAGTTAATCAGTTGTAGATGTACAGCATAGTCAGTAATTACATTCTGCAAATTTTATAGAAATTTTTCCAGTGGTTCATGTGATCTTTTAGTAACAGAACGATACACACTTTCAAAAACATGTTAGCCTTTTGGTGGTGGGCGACAATTATTGCCTGTGGCCCTCAAACCTCCTATAATTTTTATATGTGGCTCACTTAGAACTGAAGTTGAGTTATACAATGCACAATACGTAAATCATGATATCTACAGTATAATACCCCCAACAATCCTAAAACAAAACATCACAATCGAGTATATTAGGGTCACTCTAAAGAAAAAGTAATTATGGGGCTTTTATTTATTTTTTTTTCCTTTTGTCTTCTGGTTTTGAGTTTAAAGTCAAAATGTTGAGAAGAAAGTACTAATAGTGTTATGAAATTAAAGTCAAGCCTATTGACCCAATTGTGCTCCAGAATCCAACTTTTTTGTTTCCTTTTTATTTATTTATTTTGAGGTGCAGTTTATTACTCCTGTCAAGCACCAACAGCGTAACTCACAGAACTCTTTTTTTAATCCTTCACAATAAGAGTCTCAAGCATACACTGAATGATGGTCACATAGCTTTTTTTTCCTGTTATTGTCCCATCTTTTCTAAACCATATCTCATTTCTCTAATATTTGCCTCTTCAAAATAAAAGCATGGTTTTTAAGAATAAAATTTTACGTACTCCAAAATGTCTGTCTGTCAAACAAAGATGAGAACTACTAAAAACATGCTGAACAACAGGCCATTCACACTCTCAAATCATTTGCTGCTAGTGAAACTAGCTTGTTGTTGTTACATTTAAAAACTTATTCTGAAGTGTGATTACAAAGCATAGCTATCATAGGTCTTTGTAATACTTTGACTTTAGTCTCAAAACTGGGAAAGAAGCAAAAAAGTATTCTTCAGTTCAGCTATGAACAACAAAATGTCAGTAATAGACATTTTGCTAATGGACAGCATTGATTGTACCAGTTAAATGGATAGTCTGGTCACTTTTACAGTGATGTTCAGTCTAATAGTTATCAATAGTTTGTATCATATCAGCCATGACATCAGTCATAGAGCACAGAGAATGGAGAAAGAGACAAAAGTCTTCATCCAGGCTAGGCTAACTGCTAGCCCAGAGGTGTCCAACCCTTGTCCTCCAGGGCTACTATCCTGCATGTTTTATTTGTTTCTCTGCTCCAACACACCTGATTTGAATTAATGGGTGATTAACAGGCTTCTGCAGAGCATGAAGAGGTAATTTGACCACTGAATTAAGTGTGTTGGAGCAGGGAAACAAGTAAAACATGCAGGATAGTGGCCCTCGAGGACCAGGATTGGACACCACTGGGCTAGCCAAACGAGTGCTAGTGTTAAATAAAAATTTCAGGCTTATAAAACAACTCTTTCTCAAAAATACTACTTTAGCTAATATTAAACCACTGCACTTTTGCATGGCAACGTTTGTTTAGTTTGTTGCTGTTTTATCAACCGTACAACATCCATGTTACTATACGAATGAGTGTGTGCTGAGAGCAGACCATTAGATTTTGATGGTGCTGCTGAATGTATCAGTCCTCTGGGTGTTGAGTTAACCTTTGGACTGACTATACGCACCTATCAGGTGGACTGATGCATTCAGCAGCCTTTCAGCACCATCGGCATAAACAATCTATTTTCAGCACAAGTACATTTGCAAAGTAACATGGGTGTTTTTCAGTTGATAAAACAAACTAACAAAGGGTTTCATACAAAAGTGTAGAGGTTTAATATTATCTAATGTAGCATTTTTCGTTTACACAGTTATGTTGTTTTTGAGAGAGTTGTTTCTTAAGCCTGAAAAACGAGCTGTTAGCTGAGCCTGGACAAAGACTTTCACCCTTTTCTCCATCCTCCATGCTCTATGACTGATGTCATGACTGAAAAGGTACTAAGCACTTAGAGGTTACAGCTTCTTGTTGGATTTCCTATCACTTTTAGCATTTCATGTTTCCCTAAACAAACCCATAAAACATCATCATCAGATCATTTCTGACCCTTTACTGTCACAGTAAAGCTTTTTGACTATGTAAATGAACACACCTAATACACATTTTCATGCGAATCTAGGCTGTGTTTTGTTTCTGTATTTTGTAGTTATGGTTTTCAAGTAGGGATGTCGAAATCTGATCTGGATCCCAATCCAAAGGTTTTTGATTGATTGTATCAGAGTAGCTGATCACACTCCTCCTGATCTCCGCTGGCAACCTTCTGTCACGCAGATGATGGCTATGATTTTATTAACTTTAATGTACTTATGGTATGTAACCTGCAAGTATCGATTTATTGTATCGTGTGATACTTAATCCTAAATGGATCAGAACGGTATAGAGGCCCCTCAAAAAAATAAAATCTTTATCAGGATCACCCTAGTTTAAGAAACAGTTTAATCTCTTTTTAATGGAAGATCTTGATTAAATGATCAATTACAAAAATTTAGTCTAAAATGCAGTGAAAAATTAAAGTCCAAGCCTTTCCTGAAGGACTACATATCGCTCGTCGCCTTTCATGGCAGAATCTTACATTAAGATCATCTTATGTTGACAGAAGAAAGTTCTAGCCATTTTGGTCAAATCTTATAAATAACATTGCGTGTAATCTCATGCGATATAGTGAGATGACATGCTCAGAGTGTGTGTTGTAAATGGCTCTCAGCTACAACCATGTCCAATTTTACCTCCATATCTGTAAAACTGACTGAATTATAGCCATTTGTTTGTGTTTTCTAAGGTCAGTTGCTGTGGCAGCCATCTTAAAAACATCCACTGATTATTTCCTGAACGTTTCATTAAAATTTGTCCAGTGATTCAAGAAATATTTTGCTGACAGACATCAGAGTTGACTCCAAATAATGAAGGGCAAAATTTTAAACAATAATTTTAAGAAATCCAGAAGTGGTCAGAATATGTGTTGGGATCACTCTCAGCTACTACAACACCAGCTATCTGTCAAAGCTGACTGACTTAAAGGCATTTTCGTGTTTAAGGTCAGTTGGCTGTGGCAGCCATCTTGAATTGGGTCAACTCCAAAGGTTAATCAGATGTATATGTAGATCAAATGTTTACTTTCTGAATATGTCATTAAAATCTATCCCGTGACTCATGACATCTTCTGTTAGCAGTCAGACACACACACACACACACACACCCACATACACACACCTACACACACACACACAGGCATCGTTTGGTTTTAGATGACGTTTCATAAGTTTTAAGGTTGACATTTTCTTCAGTGTTTTTGTGGACAAAAAAAGATAATGTCATATTTTTAAAAAGATGCAGGCTGGGGGAACAGAGCCTGATCGATTTCTTCTGGTCTCTCTAGCTTTTTATCTGATTCTTTTAGGATTTGTAGTGTTTTTCTAAAAGTCAAACTTTAGCTCACTGTGTGTGTGAGAGAGTTCTGATAATCAGCGGAGTGGGTGTGTAAAGAGCAGGTGAGTAATTTACCACCGCTTTCATTTGCCAGCCATGGTTCATGTCCGTGTTTCACATAAACTGGGGATTCTGTCGTGCTGTCAGGGGAAATTTTGAGAACACGTAATGCCGGAGTTGTTTTTGAACTCTCGTCTCTATTTCTGTCTCTGTATGAGGCTGTATCAGTTTGACAACTGGTAAAAAATATCTGAACTTTTTTTTTATTTATTGGATGTGCAAAAAAAAAAAAGTGTGAGCAAAGTTTCCCCCATCAGCTGTAACGTGTTCATTCTTTGTTTCCTTCTTTTTCACTCAGGTATTTATATTTAAGTATGTACAGTGAAAGTTTACTTGTTTATTTGTATGTGTATATATATATATATATATATATACTCATGATTATGTACAGAAATAAACAAAAACAAAGGCTTCTAAATCAGCTTAAAACTATACGCTGATTTTTCATTCATTGTCATAATTCATTCACATGTGTGTACTTTATATTTGATTTTTGGAGATTTCACCACAGATATTCAGCTTTTGAACCAAACTTTCTGAACCTTTTGCAAACAAACTCTTCTTATTCTCACAAGCTTTACACTTCTTATAAAATGTATACCTCAAAACAAAGACATTTTTGTCTTCTTTCACCCAAGTGTCTCTCGCTGCTATAGGACTTATGGTTTTCTTTTAAATCTCCTCAGAGTTTGGAGTACGCACACCTAAACGCTAATCGACTTTTATTATATTTAAGATTTGACTTTTCTCTTAAAGGTACTGATTGCAAAGTCATGAAGAGCAGACCAAAAAAGAAAAAAATCATAAAGCGATAAACTTAATCTAGCCAATTAAAGTTAATTTAATATGTTTAACGTGATTTCCACATGTCAAGTTCATATCTTTTTCCTGTAAGGAAAGGATTGACAGATACAGGCGTGTGTGGTTACTATCAATCGAATCAATCTAAAACTTTATTTATATAACGCCTTTCCAACAGGCATGTTGGTCAAAGGGCTTTAGACGAATTGACAACAAAAATAAATAATGCAAAATAAAAATTAAAAGCAATTCATGATAATGATTTGGTAAGTTTAGAAAAACAAAGCAAAATCATAGGCTAAAAAGCTCAAAAACTCACAGTCAGATAAAAGTTGCATCTAAGGTGACAGAAAGGACAGAAAAACAGTTAAAAGTGTCTCAAACATTCCTCAACAATCACGTTTCAAATAATCTGAGCAAGCCTTCTCAAAAAGAATATGATATTTTAAAGAGGAACTTGTGTCTGCTTCTCGAACTGATGCTGGGAGCTGATTCCATAATGAAGGAGCCTGGTAGCTGAAGGTCCTGGCTCCAATTCTAATCAGGAAAATATTGAAAAAAAAACTCAAGTAACCATGCATTCTGACTTGACCAGTTCCATACTTGGGATAGTATGGAACTGGGAGCTCTTTAGGAAATGATGGGGCATGGTTATTGATAGCGTTTTTTAAATTCAGCTCTGAATTTGACAGGGAGCCGAAGGAGCCATCCATTTTTGGAGAGACATGCTCTTTCCTGTCTGCTTGCGTTCACACTGCAGCATTTTGAATTAACTGGAGATTTTATTTTTTTTTTCAAACCACGTTCGGTACATAGGTAGATGGGGAGCTACAAAAGTCAAGCTTGGACACAAACTAAAGCATGAACCAATTTTGCAGCATCAACTGGAGAAAAGACCATGGTAACCACGACCAGCGTTGCCATTTCTTTCGGTCTCTGCTCTTTTTACACTTCTGCTACAGTTTATGCATCAAATAAGTTGGCATTTTGTCAGGTTAGAGCCTTATAAAAGCAATTCCCAAATTAGGTCAGTAAGGCTGTGTGAGCTGATGCTACAGCCCACTGGGCAAAGTTTCTTCAGAAATATTTTTGTATATACTTGCTACACAAATATGAAGGATAAAACAATCTGTTTCGCTTCATCTACTACAGGTGACCATTAGGTTTTATCCTTTCACGTTCCGTTTTTGGAAAATTACAGATGCATGTCGCACGCAACTTCTTACTCAAACTGAATCTTCTGCTCTTTACCACAGTACACATAGTTGTGCATGCTTCACTGACACCATTATGCTTCTGTCTCATCTAATTAAAGATATTTAGTTCCCCATAAACCAACCGGTGCAGCGTGCAGGGGATTTTGTAGATCACGAAATGTCGTGTCTGCCGGTGAAGAAGTGACCATTTTCGAACACACAGACTTCTGTTTTCACTGAGTCACTTTCCTCTCCTCACACGGCCACTTCGGTCACCGTTTGGGATTGGTCTCTCGAGGGTTGCAGCTTTTCAGGCCGCGCCGTTTAACGCTCTTCGCTGTAAAGGTTGTTTATACTTTCAGCAATAGGCGAGTATCAGAAATCACTGTCTTCTGTTCATAACAGAACTGAAACAAGTTACCACACCTGGGTTTTCCTCAGTTGATGCATAAAAACAGGCAAATGCACTAATAAACTGAAAGTAAGAAAAAAAAAAAAGGGCGAAGTTCGACACATCTTGATGAGTAAGTTTAGTAAGCCATTTTGATCAGACTTTGTCTTCGAGTGTCTCTAGATTTTAGCGTTGCTTCACATTTTATATTTTATTTTCTCCTGTATCCTTTCATAAAGATCCAGGTCTGTAAACTATTGGTGCGTGGTGATGTTACCCTATAAAACGTGTATTTTAAAAGTTCAAAGTAAGTTTGTTTAAATCCAGTGTAAGAAATTAAGTGATGCTATTGTGCTGCTGACAGTTTGGACTTTCCTAAAACTGTCTGATTTGAGGCTGAGGTTGGTGTTTGGGAGTTCTGAACTGGATTCGACAACAGCAACACAATTAAACCTGTTTGCGTTTCTCTTCTTGCTCAGAAATATCCCTTTATGGGTTTTCATATCATCCAAGCCTCTACGCTCATTTTCATACTGTCTGGGCGATCTGCTTTTATGCAAATCCAAAGTAATAACACGACCCAGTATACATGAAAAGAAACGAGGTGTTGACATGAGCACGATGGCATAATGATGATGATAAAATTCCACAGAAGATGTGAGTGGGTTTGGTGTTGGGCATTTTGGTGAGTAATTACCATCACTCTTTCCTGTTCCTCTTCAGATCCTGAGCGGTGATCATGCAGCACACGTCCTGCACCGAGGACCGGATCCAGCACGCTCTGGACAGGTGTCTGGACGGGCTGAGACAAAGCCCCACGGCGGCGCACCACTGGAACGGTAAGGCATCTGATTGCACTTTGAGTCTGCAGTTTAGGAATCCTTTGCAATATTGATATTACTCGCACTAATTCTTAGTAAACTTATTCTATATTTTGCAACCCTAGTTTGCAGCTGACATTCTGTGTTAAGAACTGCATGGTGTTTTTAAAAGGGCCTGTGGTTACTGTGCTCGTTTACGCTGCTCAGAAAGTGAGAAGCAATAACTCTCTTGGTGATCGTACACCGCAGGACACATTTAGATTTCGTATTTGTTTACCATGGAGATTCTGACAGTTTGCAGTATCTCAGCAGCAGTAGCAGCATGGTGCATGACAGACCTTCAGCCCGAACATGTGAGCGCAGAGGTGTCAGAGCACGTTGTTGGTGACACCGTTGCTTTTAGATCAGCCACCGAGCGTACTATAGGGTGTTGGAGGAAGTTGTGTGAATACGACAGCTGGTGAGGAAGTGGTGGCACCGACCACAGCGTGTAGAGAGGCATCAAGAGGCAGGAGGTACGGTGGTGCAGGGTGTACAAAAACGGGGAGGAAGATTGCATCAACATCAGCATGCACACGTCAACCAGTGCAGCACGGATAGATAGAGAAACCTAGAAGTGTGCGCTGGGGTTTTTTAATTTTGCACCCTGATAATCTGACAAAGGGATTTACATGCAAGCTGAAACTTTACTGTGTTTTTCTGGTTTCGTGTTTTCTTCATTGCTGTTCGAGGATGTGATTGCACATTATCTAGGGTCCTTCCTAAAGTGACAGTTCAGGTATTTTGAAGTGGGGTTTTGAGTATATCTTATGAACAACTAGCATCCTATCTATTGTAGACCGCTCTCCTGACTTGACTGATGAGCTAACAGCTAGTCTGAGGTCGAAAACTGTATAGCGGTTCCTTCAAACACTGTTTTATAAACCTTTACATCACTGTCATTGAATTATTTACATTAACTATTTGTGGTTATTTGCAAAAGCAAATAGTAGCAGCAGCTAGCTTTAACACTTCTTGTGCAACCTGAAGCACTTTCTGCAGGAATAAACGTGTAATTCATAATTGACAGTGATGTTAAGGTCTGAAAAGTAGCTTAGCTGTTGAACCGCTGTGTAATATTTCAAACTAAAGTTGTTTTACAACGGCTTCACTCCGACTAGCCATTATCTCATCAATTCAATTAGAATTTAACTCTGTTTATTTAAACTGAGGTCATTCAAAGAGCTATCTACATCAGGTAGGATACTAATTGTTCAGAACCTTTCCACAGAACCACTCTATCTAAACTAAACTATCACTGTAAAAGGCCTGGCATAATAAAACTTACATTTCAAACATTTAAAAGCAAAAGCTTAATTTTAAGAACAGTTTACTGTAATTCACTTTCATAGCTTCCTGGTGACTCGGTTTCAGAGATGATAGATAACCCTCAGGGGTACTGAGAGGTGTTAGTCAAATCCAGCAGCAGCTAATGTGTTTCCTAAAAATTAATTTTTGTTTCACATAAACATCTGCCGACAAGTTACCTCACAGAGATGTACTTTTAGAAAGTTATTGACAACAAGGGAGGAGTAAGGTGTTTCACAACTCAGTTGTTTTTGTGTGACAGACTTCAGCTCAGCAAGGTTTGAAAAAAATGGTGTTCATTTTTTCTTTTTGTTGTTTACCTCAAGTTTGTCTTTTACACTAGTAGACAAAGCAAGGGTTTCTGTTTAATAACATGTTGAGCTTTTCTTTTTTTCAATTTTGTAACAAGCTTAAAGGAATGGCTGTAATCCAACAGTTCCGACAATCTGTTTAGTTATTGCTGTAACTGAGTTTCTTTGTTTTGAAATTTTAGGCTCCTAAAGTCTTCTAAACCTCAACCCCCATTATTTTTTTACACCAGGAAATGCTTCCTGTCATATTCACGTATTCTGAAACGTTGTCAAACAAGAGGTGATAAACCACACCTATGGTGCACGCCGCTAACAGACGGAGTAGACTTTAGCAGAATTTAGTGTAGTACTTAATAACCTAATACAACAAAATATGATACTGTTTGATGAAAGTACTGATTTCAGATAAGTGTAACTGTAAGCATTAATGTCTCAACCCATTTAATTCACCATCAAGGTTGGGTTTTGTTGCTGCATTATAACTGTTCAAATGATTTGTGGTGCTCCCCAAGGTTCAGTCCTGGACCCTAAGCTATTTACAATAGGTGCTTTCAGACAAGAGGGGACCACTTTACAGTACTTTTTTGAGGTAGTTCACCATTTTTATCTCCTGCCTCTAATAAAAGCAGATGATCATGCAATCACCTGTGTGTGCATGTGTCATTTGTCTGTCTGTTAGCAAAATATCTCATGAACTATTGGACAGATTTAACCAAACTCTCAAATAATAACTATTGAATGGATATCATCTACTGATTAACTTTTGGAGTCAACCTAGTTCAAGATGCCCACCACAGCTAATCAACTTTAGGAGCAACAAAAGTAGCTTTAACTCAATCAATTTAACAGATTCTGAGCTACAATTTCACGTGGTAGTAGCTGAGAGTCAATCTCAACACATACTTTGAGCACTAACGGATCGAAAAATATTCTTTAGTTAAAACATTGGCATTCAAAGCAATAAACACTTTCCCAAATGGTGGTACTGTGACTGTTGGTAGTCATTATAACACACATGAGCAAAATACGGCTCGAGGGCCAGAAGCGACCCTTGGCACAAGCCAGTCCGGCCCTTCATGTTCTCAAATATAAATACAGCTGCAGATAAGTAAATAAAAGTCAGTGTTTCATTAAAAAGTCTTAAGAGGGTTTAAAACAAGTTCTATACAGCCTTTTAGCAGTTTTACAGAGTGGTGTTTATGTTATTCTTTGCATAAATATGTTTAATGCAAAAAGGCACGCGTGTCTTGTTTCAGTCCTGATGTGCTCAGCGGGTCAGTCGATGAACCGTTGGAGCTTGGAGGAGCTGGTGAAGAGAGACCCCGAAAACTTCCTCATCCTTTTGCAACAGATCATCACAAAGACAAAAGAGGTGATGGCGCAAAGAGCGTTCCCACATCTTGGTACGTTATTGATTCAGTATTAATGATAACGTCTTGTCCCCTCTGTGCGTTCAGGTTCAGGAGCAGTGTCAGTATGAGCTGGTGGTTCCCCTCGCCATCATGTTCACCTCCACTCTGCTTCAGGTACAGTTTGCCCACATCCTCGACACGTTGAACCTCTTGTTCCCTCTTGAACCCGCTCAGTCCGACACCACGTGTAGGAGCGTGCTCAGTTCAAAGGCGCAGTTCCTCAGTTCAAACCAAAATAACATCAGTTTGAGGTGTTTACTGTGATAGTTGCAGCAGCACTTAAAGTACAAAATTTAGTGGCCTTACGAGAACTAGTATCTTCATAAACGCCCCCCCCTGTTTTTCATTCAGGCTCTCTCACTTTCAGGCAGTGACACAATTCCTGAGCCGATATGCAAAGTTATGTCATCAGAAAACCTCTGCATGGTAGATTTATTTCTGGTTAGAAAGTCAGTTTTTGGTTTTTTTGGGGTTTTTTTGTTTGTTTTTTTTACAATTCCAGAAAAACTTTGTCATGGAAAAAGTGTTAAGATCAGAGTTTGTCTGAAATACATAAGAAATGTACTTTTGATTGTTACTTTTAAAGCCTGTAATAAAAAAAAAAAAACCTCACCACAATAAAGACATAGCATTATGATTACTTGACAATGTTAATTATTTTAGGAACAGATGATGGATGCTACATGCCTCGTTAATCCACTAGTGCTACTTAATGGCGTTAATGAGTGGAACTGGTCACATTCCTGACCTGTCACCACGCTTCATCCACTCTTGGAGCAGCTTTTACCACATTTTATTTAGATAAGTCAAAAGGAGCAGTACTTGCATGCGTCAGTGCATTGTGATGAAAACAAACTTGTTGCAGAAGTGCCCCATACCAGCTGAAGGCCCAAACATCTGACAGCAAAACCTCATTTGATCAGTCAGTGTACCACATATACAGACATAGAAAAAAGAAAGTCTGCCCTCATTCAGGCCTGGGGTTTTATGTATTAGGTCATAATAAAAAAATAAAAATAAAAAAATCATTTGGGTTTTTACCAAGTTCTAAAAATATTCAAATCTAATTTTAAGTTTACAAAAACACACAACTGATTCCACCATGTCATTATTTATTAAACAGAAATAAAGCCAAAATGGAAAAGCTGCGTGTAGAAAACAGTCCATCCTTGCTGCTTCTATAGGATTTAGGAGAAAAAGTGTCAGCCAGGGGACGCTATCAAATGTACATGAATAACTGATCATCATCAGTGTGAGCACCTCTATAAACACAGGAGTTTTGTCAGTTTGCTGCTCTGGAGCATTCAGGTGTGTGTTAACACAATGCCAAGGAGGAAAGACATCAGCAATGTCCTCAGAGAAGCAACTGTTGCTGCCTATCAATCTGGGAAAGGTTAAAGGTCAATTCCAAACTATTTGTAGTCCATCATTCTACAGAGAGAGAGTTTATTTATAGGTGGGAAACATTTAAGACAGTTTCCAATCGTTCTAATCTAGTTTTGTCCTGATACATAAAGCAATTGAATTGGAAGATAGATTGTTTTTCCTTTGACTATACTGTTCTCTAAACAAAATATATCTCTCAATACAAAAAGAATAACCAATGAGACCTCAGATTGTTTTCAAATTAAATGATTTTAAACTGGTTTGTGGCTTGACTGCAGACGCCGTACTGTCCACCGGGCACAGATCTGCTGGAGGAAGCCTTGGGGGTGTTTTACTGTTTCCTGACATGGCCCGAGCCTTACTGCAGTGTGTGCAGGGAGCTCCTCTCCACACTACACCTGGAGATCAAGGCCCCTGGTAAATACCTATATATTCTTTTAATTATTGTTCTGTTTCCTTCTGTCTTTGTTTAACATCCATCCATTATCTTTACCTGCTTCTGCTTTCTGGGTTGGGGGGAAGCTGGTGTCTATCTCCAGCAGTCACTGTGGGAGAGGCGGGGGATACCCTAAACAGGTTGCAAGTCCATCACAGGGACACAAAGAGACAAACGAGACAAACAACCATTCAACAGTTTTAAATTCTAGTTTTTGAGTCGTGTACTTCCAGTTTTTGTTACAGCACTCCCTCTAGTGACAGGTGAAAGAAATGCACTTAGGGTGACGCTTTAGTTTGAGGCTTCAGGTGTTACAGGCACTTCTTCATTCCACAACAGTATTGTGTGAAAGTGGATGTAATTGTAGCACTAAAAGAACAAAAATCAGGACCCAATGGTAAACTGTAGTGGAGAATTTTACAAGAATCATCAAATGAAGGAAGTGCCATCACAGAATGAATGAATACAGTTGAATAACCTGAATGAACGTCTGAGCAAGCAGTCTCTGCAGTGCCTGATTTTATTTTATTTTTTTCACTAAATTTAATTTACTGTTCTGATCTGCATTTTCTTCTTAGGACTTATAAAATGTTTCAAATGTAACTAACTGCTTGTCTCACAGGAATCTCCTATCAGAGGTTGGTTAGAGAAGAGCAGAGCCTAAACACAGCCAACCAGAGCTCAAAAACAATGTAAGCCTAAGTAATTTTGCTTTATCTTCACATTTTTTGACGACCCCAAAACTAGAGTATTCTGATGTTACGGTCTCTACAAAATATGGTATTTGATGAATAAAATGAGGAATGACAAGTTTCTGACAGTCAAGTGGATAGTTCAGTTCTTTTAAATTGGGGTTCTGTGTAAATGTTATGAACAATTAATATCCTACCTGCTCTACATAGCTCTTTGAACAACTTCAGTTTGGAGAAATAGTTTAATTCTGACCAGATTGATGACCTGACAGCTAGTCTGAGTGGGGCCAGGACTAAAGTGAATTGGTGTCGTCTTAAAGGAATTCCAGTCTCAAAAATTTCGCAGCAGTTCATCAAATCATATTTCCATTGCAGTCAGTGTCACAATGATTATCATGGTGAAAATATTAAGATTTTTTTCTGCCAGAAATGTCCCATCCTGGACAGGATGTCCTAAAGCTCTGAAATCTGCTGTCACCGTTTGTGCTTCCAAATAACCTAGAATTTTATGTAAAAAAAGGGTGTAATGAGAAATTAACGGCAATGCAAAGGCTTTTAAAATAGCAATTGGTTGAATGACTTTGAAATATTTGAGTTGGTCTTCCCACTCAGATTAGCCGTTAGCTCCTCAATATGGTCAGAATGTAACTCTTTTTCTAATCTGAAGCCTTTCAAAGAGCTATCTACAAAAGGTTAAGATATTAATTGTGCACAACCTTTCTACAGAGCTCACTTCAAAGGATCTGAACTGAATTGGCGACCTGAATTTTCAAGCTGTTTTTGTGTCATTTTAGGTCATGTTTTGATATTAAATAACAACTCATGCTGTATATGTTTTCTATATACTAGTCGGAGTATGTAGAAAACAAATTCTCCCTGCTGTTAACATAAGGGTTATTTTTGCACCTTCTGCTTCCTTACTAAAGTTAGCATATTAAGCATTCAGGCTATTGTGGTTTGCAGTAAATTTATCTGTTCTGAAGTCATAGTCTGCTTTTAAAGTAAAAGGAGAACAGCTGCCCATGCCTTCTTTTTTTTAAAAATCCAGCCTTGTTTGTGGTTAGCATTTATTGGATCTGGAAAATCCCTTCTTACACCCTTTTTTACTGTCAGAGCCATGCAACAACCTTAAAACATTCTGTGTGCACGCTTATTTCTATGTGACAAACTTATTCAGACATTCCCCCTGACTCCCCCTGTCTGCTGCCGACAGGACTGTGTTGCTGATGAACCCGAGTGAGGTTCCCGCTGACTTCCTTACTGTGGCCGAGCAGCTCAGCCAAATTCAGCACTCGCAGAAAGAAACGTACATCAGATTGATTAAACACGCCTTCCAGTCCACGCTGGGCACCAAGTATCCTCTTCACAACATCCACAAGGCCCTGCAGGTACGATCTGAACGCCTGAAACTCTCTGCTCATTACTCACTGGGGAACAAAGTTTCACGTTCTGCAGAATGGATAGCTGAAATCGAAACTTAAGAAAATAAGACGCCAGTTTTTTTTCAAAGTGAACCCTGTGATGCTGTTTGTGTTAACTATGACTTTCTTACTTTTGCAGCCAAAAACTGTGAATGAATTGGAGGAGGTTTTCTGTGTGGTGAGTGACATCTTTGAGACAGCTGCTTTAATGAGCGACCCGCTAAATGCCCGCAGTCATGTCATCCAGGAACTGGAGAGTCTGAGGAAGACTCTGAAAATCTCTTCATCCAGTGGGAGGAAGTCTGACGGTGAGAGGGCTGCTGTTTCTGAAGACATTTTGAAGGGTGCAAATGCAGCTACTGCCTGAAATTCCAACATACATCAGCTTTCTTCTGTAAAGCCCTATAGTAATTTAGAACTTACCTTAGTAAGAATCTAATGTCAACAGAATCTCATCATTTTGATGTATAAACTGTATACAAAGTGTAAACTGAACAAAGATAAAAAAGAAATGTTAAAGCTGCTGGCATTGGCTCACAATTCCCAATTAAGCTACACAGTTTGATATATTTAATGGGTTTTTCCAAAGTTGTGAGAGGACTAGCAAATACAAATTGTAATGATGAATAGATAGATAGATGAATAACATCTAAATAGTATTAATGGTTATGCAATGGAACCCGTAATAAATTAAATGCTGGCATACTGCTATAATATATATGACAATTTTTTTCATTTGAGCTGCGTATGACAGAAGTCCATTTTCTTCTTTTCTTTTCTCAGGAATGCTACAGACATTACCTTTGCCTACAGCCAAAACCTACATGTTTCATTGGGAAAAGGATAACTTTGGTAACATTTGCAGCTTTAATACTCCATTTATTCATTCATTCATATATATATACTGCTCAAAAAATAAAGGGAACACCTAAACAAAACAATGTAACTCCATGGAATCGGTGTCACCAGTTAGGTAGTAACACTTACTGTGGATCAATTTCACCTGCTGCTGTGCAAATGGAACACACAACAGGTGGAAATGAGAGGCAATTAGCAAGACAACCCCTAT
>JAOXNZ010000155.1:2569627-2584779 GCA_028566095.1 Kryptolebias brasiliensis
AACATTTTATTATCTGTTTTGTATTGTTTGAAATTATTTGCCACGGTTTGAAAACTAAATTCTTAAGACTACAACAAAGTTCCTCAACTTACATGAAAATCAGCAGTAACTGGTATTACATAGAAAATGGGGCAGATTTGTAAATTCAGTCATACCACAAAAGTGAAGTTTTAGGGTTAGTATTGTCTCCCCCCCCCCTTTTGTTTAGTTAGAAAGAACTGGGAAATTATAGTTTTAACCCAGGAAGAAGACAAATGTGAAATTTTGTTACCCAGTGTAGTTCAGTGGGATGTAAAGGATGCTCTTTATGGGTGTTTCAAGGAAAAAATGTGAAAATCACCCACTGTTTTTTCATTACTGTGAATATTATTATTATTCCACCGCCCACACACACACACACACACACACACTGATTATGATGCTGATCAAAGATATGCACTGATCCTAACTAAGACACAGTCTACATGACTCCAGATATTCTTTTAAACAAATACTTTTTCTCCATCCACCTTATTCTCACTAAAAGGATGAAATAACCACACCACACCACTAGGTGGCGAGAACTCCTACATTGACCTCATATCAAAAACTAGAAGCAAAATATTTTTCACTTGGCTGAAGATTCGCCTAAAAGTCTTTTTGGTTTTTTTTTTAAATTTTGTTCACAGTTTCCTCTGAATTATTAACCATTTGAATACACCATCAAAGTTTAATTGCGATAAAGAAAGTCAGATGTAGAAAAGCACGTATAAACAGCTTGTGGTTTTTACAGCACAAAATGGCTGCTACATTTGAAAGGCTCCGTTCACATGAATACACCACAATTGGAGTTTTTAAAATCTCTAGGTTGGAAAGCATTTTGTATTTAAATTTTTTTCTCCACTGAACCCAGTTTAGTGGGTTTAGTGGGGAAAAAAAATTAAATACAAAATGCTTTCTAAACCCAGTTTGCACGTGGACATGAAGCCCAAGCAGTTCCGAAATCTTGTTTTTTGTTAATAGCACATTGAACATAGAACACAGGAAATATCTAAACAAATGAAATAATTTATCACAATTCATCTTAACAAGGGCTAACGTTAGCAACTGTATTGTGATTTAAACTACTGCTAAAATAATACTTTTGTAAAACAACAACTGTCCATATGGTTGGGATGAAGACTTGCAGTATAATTACTATGGGATGAGCGAGTACACCACTATCTGTATCTGTATCTGTATCTGTATCTGTATCTGTTCAATCATCTAAATTATCTGTATCCGTAGCTGTACTCGGAGTGGGCGGGGCCTAACCCGGAAGTTCGTGTTCACTGCACTCTTCTCAAAAGCAGCACTGCGTTCTAACTGACTTTATATCACCACCAGCCAAACTTAGAGAAAGCAGATGGTACCAAAAAAAAAACCCGACCCGAGTGGAGGCAGTGACAGACGCGACACGAGCCGTTTTCAGCTCTGTCTTGTCAATTGCACCGTGTATGTAACGAAAGAAATATTGACGAGTTTTACTCGTATCACGCTCGTACTTGTCAAAAATGCTTTATCTGTACCAGATACTCGTCTGAAACGAGTATCCAACTCAACCCTAATAATTACCAGAAAGTTTGCTGCTGAAATCTCTGAAAAAACCCCTAGAAAATGCAGGTCTGAACACTTATACATTTGCAGTTTCTGCTGGTCTGAAACACTTGAGTTTCTCCATTTTTCACTTGTCAAGTGGATCAAAAACAGTGACAATGGCAGAAACAGATTCAGGATCACTTTAAGTACTCCCCTCTCTTTAAAAGCACCCCATGGCATGTGGGGAAACAATTTGGTGCATTACTGCCACCTTATGGTAGTGTTAGCAGCATCTGATTGTCACTCTTTATGTTGCATAACCATTGGTCCATGGGTGGGGGGTGGCCTGAATGACATTCAGATAAGCTATTTGAATTTGTATACTTTAATGAGTATTTGAATATTCAAAATTGCCCATCTCTATTGTGTACCTGCCATTTACTGTATGTGGGATTGCACCAAACTGTTTTGCTGATTTAATCTTTAGTATACTTCCTGTTTGACCTCAGTGAGCTGTGTATAAATCATGTCTCTTATCTGTGTTTGTTTTATCCTGGTTTATCCTGCCATTCGACTTAGTTTTGTTTGTTTTAACTGCCATATGTGGGCACTCACAGAAATCAGGTCTTTACGGAGATACAAATAATCCTCACATGCGCGCCTTTAGGCTTTACGCGACAGTACCTTTTTATGTAAAACACTTTGCAACTTTAGTTTTAAATGGTGCTATATAAATAAAGATTTACGTACTTTAACCTGTCACTGCCTCAGATTCCTCAGATTGAAAATGGGATGAAAGGACACGTGAGTCCACATCAAACATTCAGTGTCACGAGATCAGACGAGCAGCATTTTCTTCACTCTGCCCTGAGGAAATGTTCAACCTGAAGTTGGAGAAGCAGCTCCAGTCATTCAGACTGTTGCTCGTTTTATGCTGCGCTCCATTTCTACTCGGAAGTTGGAATTTACAAGTTTCGAGTCGGGAAAGTCGACATGAAACTTCTAGCTCCTACTGCTGTTTGTCACGGTGCTCAGCCCGTCATCCCCTGCTGCAGCTTTAGGCAGCCTTGTGTCAACCATCCAAAGCAAAGCATTGTTGCATCGTCATTAAAAGCTAAACAGACCATAATGTGGTTTACCGTAATGGTCTCATTATTGCTGGAAATTGGTCTCATGCACCTATTCTCTGACGTGCAACGACCTCTGCTGCGTTTAAGTTGAACTTTTGCCAAACTTCAGAAGATTTGGCCATGACGAGCACAGAATGGAAGCATAGTCATAAGTCACATTTAATGCGACTCTGGTAGCTTCTTCAGCATTCAAAATGGATTCATGTCCAATAAATATCCATTTATCACGACTGCTTGAAACGGATATTAGTTTAGCTCTGGTTTTAGTTTTGATCTTTGTATTTTGCAGCAGTGGTTCTCAATGGCTTGCCTTATTTAAAAAAACTCACTTTTCATACTAAAAATATAAAGCACTTCCTGTAGCACAAATTATCCCTGGTAGACATATGATTCCTTCTGAGCTTTAGGTAATACTGGTAAAAAATAATTTCTATTCTTTTGTTTCATCAAACTGAGCTAAACCTTTTTATTCATCTATTCATTTTACATGAATTTACTATACATATTAGCCATACAGTCACATAAAAGTAGTCAGAAATAGACATGATATATGATCAGTTTTAATACCTTCAGTGTCAATTTTACCATTAGATTTATGATCGGAACAACAGAATCTTTTCTACTTTAAAATCCCTCATAATGTGTTTAACTTACAGTTGGTTGTTTTGGTTTTTGCTGTAGCAGCTATAACTACATAAATATGGGGACTTTTTAATTTATTTTTCACAAACAAATTTAGATTGCATCGTGTTTGTGATCCTTTAGTGCTCCTTCTGATTTTTTTCACGTATGTTGGGCTTCAAGGTGTCATGTTGAGAGTGACAGGAAGTCTTCACACTTTCAAATTTTTCATAGACAAGTCAAACGTGAAAAGCATTTGTTGTTCTTTAAAGGCTTTCTGTGGAAACATCTAAATTCATATAAACCCTCCGTGCAGATGTTTTGCCCTGAGTTTGGGACTTTTGTCGGCCCACACGACTTTTGTACTTTCTCAGAAAACCCACCCCACCATTGAGATTTACTCAGTCGCCCAAACTAATTAGAAAAACACCAACCATGTCTGACTTCAGTATTCTGCCCATCCAGACAGCCGAAAAGGCTTTTTTTATGTTCGTACGTACGGGTTACTGGGAAAGAAATGACACCTTTGTGGCTGAGTGTTTTAGGATTTATTTGTTTTTGCTACTGTTTATTTGCTCTAGTTAGATTCTGTTGTTGGACTAATCTGAGCCCTTTATAGTCTGATCTTCTATGAAAGTTTATTGGGATGATACAACAAATCAACTTACAATTCCTCCCCAGGTAAACCAGGTGATCACAATGAATGGTGACACACATTTAACCTTTTTTTCTTTCCTCGACATCTGCATATACAGTCATTCGGTTTGGAATGGGTCCAAATATTTGGTCAGAGTGTCCAAGTGTGTTTTCTTACTGTAGCTAAAAAAAAAGAGACAAAGAGCCTAAATGAAGTGCTTTAAATGTTGGGAATACCTTGGATGCTTTGCATTAAAAAGTACATTGAGCACAGGAATACACAGCGAAAGATTTTTATCATCCTAAGACGTCAATAAACAGGTTTGCACAGTTTCCTGAAAATGCGCGGTGGTACTGGTAATTGTCAAATAACCATGCCAAAAGAGGTTGGATACTGTGCCGTCAGTTTACTGAGAAAAAAAAATCTTGTTATTAATAGTTTGCTTGTTAAAACACAAGTAATAATTTTAGTTTTGTCTCCTAAATGTGTTGGTTATTCACAGTATCAATGTTTGGTGCCACAGTGGCATTTAGAGAAATAATCCTGGTCCTAACAAATTGACATTTTTAAAAAAAATTATTCTGACAGACGTGTTTTGTTTCTAAATCCATTCTCTTCTGAAACGAGCAGCATGTTGGGCTTAAAAGCTGTAGTCGGGCTGTTCATCTTGTAGTCATTCATCTGTGTACAACCATTTCATGCGTGAAAAAATGAAGGACACGGGTGTATACCTCGTTTTAAGAACATGGCCGCATGTTTCTCAGACAAGCTCTGTCTGTGGTTCAAGGGTTTGTCTAACGCTCTGTAATTGTACAGTAAAAAAAAAATCCTGTTTTGGTGTAAAGGGGGCAAAAAGAGATAATTATAAATTTTTTCAGAGGTGAAAACTTTACGTTTTAATTTAATGCGCCTTCTTTAACGCTACATGTCAAAAGAAAACACTGTCGGCTGCTGTAAAGTAACATTTTTGTGATCTATTGACTGACATAAAGCAAGCACAACCTAGAGATAAAAATCTGAAATAAATTGTTTTTAAAAGTTGACTTGGCAATCTTAATTATGAAGCACCAACCCACACTTGAGAAGTACTTTAATTTTCATTTATTCATTTCATTTCATTTAAAAAAAAAAACATTCACATACAAAAAAAAAATACAAATCAAATAAAATGATAGCAGAAAGGTAGCAGAAGAAGAAAAAAATCTTATAATACCTGCCCCTACTTGAGAACTAGGAGCCGAATGTCCCTTTTCGAGATGTCAAATCAGTGGAAGTTTTAAGCCCTTTTTTTTTTTATCTGACCAAAATGCTACGTGGGCTTCAAAGTTTTCCACAGACCCCCGAGGACTCAGCTGTGAATGCATTACCCATGCTTCCATGTGTGCGTTTACAACTGTACTCACACATGTCCACCTGTGGTCGTTGTGTGTGAACACCCGCTATGTGTCTGCTAACACCTGCAGCTCATAGCTACTCCAGCCCAGATGGAACCGCTTCAGCTGACCCAGTTCTCATATAGATCACACAAAAGGGAGCTGAACACACTCGCATACAAACATTTTTTAGAGAATCCCCTTTGTGTTTGTCTTCTTCTTGCTTGATAGATCTAACATACCTCAAGTGGCACAAATTCTACTTTGTCCATGCAGACATATTTTTATTTTTATTTATTTTTTCTAATCTTCATCTTTGTGTCACATTTAAACATTTATATCTGGTTTGAGCATTATTGTCGAACTGTTTAGCTCCTTAGGTTATCCCTGGTCACTGAGGACAAGTGGGTTTACACACACAAACACACACACACACACACACACACACAGCGACTTTCATTGGTCCAAGACGACTTCCTCATATTGTTCAGTTTGTTGATCCAGGAAATCACTTTGATTGATATCCTCTGCCGCTCGCACTGAGAAAAGCCAAGTCTGTTTTAGGGATATATTTTGGAGCTATCTGATCTGCCGTAAAGTGCTTTCTTGTACTATTTTACATCGGCCAAAGATGATCGTTCTGAGGCTGCGCTGCACAGCAAAATGAAGAGCTGTCCATTCTACCTGAGATGATCTGTGATGGAAATATGACAACAGAAAAGTGGCTTCTTTTTTCTCTCCAAGTTTGCATCTTGTTTTTTTTTTTTTTCCTTTAAGATTTACCGTCAGCCAATTAAAAAAATTCCACGTGTGAATTTTCCTGTCGGGAAATTCAAGTGCTGTTTGAACTGGTTTGTCAAGTATTACCAGGCATCCAAAAACCTCTGAGATCATTCCTTATCTTCCACGTCATTCAGGCCTTTATGTAAGACATGGTGGATCCTGTCAAGAGGCAGATTCTATGCTTCGCTAGTGGGGGGGATTTTTAATCAAACCCCCATCTTTTAAATACACTCCTCCTCACCCCCACCACCGGCGCTGCATCGTTGCCTCTGTCTTGCAGAATGAACGCACTTCCACACGGCTCTGTCGGGGCCTTCCTGTCTTCTGAGATGTCTGCAGCGTGCCTGAACGGAAATGAATTCCCCTGTTTGGTTTTTTGTTTGCTTTGTTCGAGCTGACCGCCATGCTGCTTGGCAGCAGCTGTTTCTGTGAAGAAGGTGGAAAGATATATGGGTATTGTAGCCGAAACCCACACCACGAACTGATTCACATTAGCTGTAAATAGTCAACAGTCATAAGGGGAAGTTTGTTTCTTTGGTATGTGGACCTGTGCACCTCTAAAAGCATTTGGACGTGTTTTCTGTTTATGAGCAGCTTGTTTGTAGAGCTGATGGCTACAGAATACAGTGGCTTTTGAAGGGATTAAAAACTTGCTACAGTGTGTAGCGAGCACCAAGGAAACTGGAGAAATGTGTCTTTTTGTGCAGTAATTTCTCCAGCGTTTGTTGCAAGGTTTGAGCTCAGGCAGCAGATTGATTGACTTTGATGCTTAAAGCTTTCAACAATGCACTGCTCTGTTTGCGCTTCGGGTAAGCCTCGCTTCAAAAGTCGAGATTGTTAGAGTGGTTTGGCATGTGCATACTTTCTATTGTATTTGTATCACACAAGCTCTCATTAATTCTGTTTGCGGCCCAAGCAACTACCACACAAGTGTGCAGCTTCATCTTTGAAACATTTTTATTCTCTTTTCCAGTATGTGCATAAGTATATATGTCGTCAAGAGATTAATAAAGATTACATTTATTCTTTGTATAAAGATTACACTGAGAAGGGTGAGCCTGGCACAAAAATGTCATTTGTAACAGTTGGTTTAGTGGTTTTATATGACTAACTAGAAAATCTCTGAAGAAAATTTCTAAGGGTTCAATACAGCCACTGCCTGAAATTCAACAAACAACTCTCTTCTATAAAGCTCAAAAGTAATTTAGGACTTTCTTTTGCTATAATCTCAGCTGACAAAATCCTGTCTTTCTGATGTCTAAACTGTATAAGAGGTGTTAAGAGAATCAAGACCAAAAAAATGTTAAAGCTGCTGCCAGTGACTCATTAGGGTCACCATAATAACCACATATCTGTGTTTGTCACTCCCTGGCAGCATTCCTATAAAGACAGACCCACAGAAATACGGAGTAGAAAGTATGCCTTAAACAAAAAGTCACTGTGTGAAAACTATAAGGTGTACTGAAAAGATTTTTGAACTGTAAGTGACAGAAGCATTCAGTCGTCATGCATGTCAATTTTTACATGTCTACGGGGCTTTATGTAGGACATATTACGAGTTATAAAGACATTTACAGTTTTGAAGAAAAAATTCTGAGCTCAGACACAAGAAAAGTCAGTGGAAGGTGGGTGTGCACACTGAACTCTGGGGGGATTTAAGGGAAAACCATAAGTCCTATAGCAGTGAGAGTTGCACTGTTTTGATGTATAAACTATACAGAAAGAGTACATGTTGTGGAAATAAGATTTAGTTTGCAAAAGTTTAAAAATGTTTATACAGCTCAAAGTTAGTGTGTTATATAGTGTGTGTGTAAATTCTCAAAAAAAAAAAAAGCTTTGATTTGATAAAAAACATAAAAGTTGTCAAAATGCCATAAAGTTCAACTTTGTGTGACCCATTTGAACTTTGTATGATGTTTGTCCTGTGAAATATGTCTGAGCTGCAGTGTTTTCTCACTTGTCTAAGGGAGATCTGTTTTCAGGTTGTTAGTGGGTTTTTTTTTTTTTTACAGATTTCATCTACACTGTATGATGCACTGCTGCCAAAAGTAACAACACAGTATTCCTGATTTATTTTTATTTTTTAAAGCTGCACGGGGAGATGCAAATCAAAAATTGCGACAGAAATTGAAAAATAGTAGCTGAATAGTAATAGGAGTCTTTTGGCGCTTTTAATAGCTTGCTTTGTGAGACTTGATTTTGTTTTAGGCTGTTCAGGCATACTTTAATTTCAGGACAAGTTCCAAGTATAAATAAATAATTTAGCCAGACTGTTTTATTTCACCATATGTGTGGTAGCATGTGTTACACTTTTATTTTTCTGTAACTATTTAATTGTCTACATTTAACATTTTTAAATCAAAATGTCCTGTTAGTAGACTCACTTTTTCCATCATGTTTTCTGGACATTGCAGTGTTCTATTGTTCTTTTGAAATGCTTGCAGTGATGTGATGCCTCTATTTTAAGCCTTTGCTAAACTATAGTTCCATCTCTGCCACAGGTTCAGCACCTCTCTCTGTCCTGCTGACTAAATATAGAGCATCATCTGCCCACTCATTTTGACAAAAAGGAAGTTGTGTGCACGTCAGCTTCTGCATTATTAGTTTCTGTTTGAGAGGTAATCACAGAGTCTAAAGTCCATATATGCTCATGGAAGCAGCATATGCATGCTGTGCTGTGTTTCTTAAAGAGAAGCGGGGCAGCCAGGTGTCTTGTGAGACCCCAACAGAGAAACAGAGAAGCCACAGCAAGGAGAGAAGCAAGACAGAGAGAGAATACGCTTGTGGCATCTGGAAACCTGTGGTTAGACAGAAAACATTCACCTTCTGAGCCAGTGGTTTAACTTTGTGCTGCATTTGTTACAAGATTCAGAGCTAAATCGTTCACACTTCAATCCTCTCAGAGCCTTTGGACTGACTAGGTTTAGCCTGTATGAAAGTAAAACATAGCTTCAAAAAAAGAAATGATAAGTTTAGAAATGCTTTAAAATAAACCTGCAATGAGTCAAAGGTTCATAGATAGTTTACAAACAAATACAGGCTTTGATAGATGCACTTGAACACAAAATCATCACTCCTGCATAGCTGCTAATGACACACAAACATCATTGCTTTAACCCACACCTTCTCACAAAAGGAAGTAAACTGAGCAGAGTGCACTCCATTCATTCTCACTCCCACCGTTTGATTCATACGTTAGTTTAGTGTGTGAGTGGAAGAGAACTGAAAGAAAGCTTGATCCTTGTTTTTACAGATGGAGGTAAGCTTATATTATATTATCTTTAGTTCACATCTGCTCTTTGAATGTTGGATTATGGTTATTGCTTCACCTGATGTGTTGCTAAGTGCCATGGATACACTAAGAGGGATTTCACTTCAGCTCATCTTGGTCATCTTGCTTTCACTTGGTCTCGACTTCACTGTTTCTCAACTTAACTTTTTTTTTTTTTTGGCTTTACTTGTTCTTGATTTTCCTGTTTCTTGATCGCTGCTTGGCTTGACACCTTTTTCGGCTGGATAGTTTTTAGGCTCGACTGTTACTCGAGTTGACTGTTTATTGTTAAAAGGTAATGTTCACCACATGGTGAGGTTTTTACTGAGCCTTCATGGCTCATTGTTAATGTTCAGTGTAATTTAGATTAATGTAAAAATGCCTCAGAAGATTACATTGAGTGTTTAGAACTTATTCCTTTAACACACGGTGTAAACATTTGCTTTATGTTTAACCCTCATAACGGAGGGGAGGAAGAGAAGTCCTTGTAACTTTGACCCGAAGGCAACGGGAGGGTTAATCTTGTAGGATTTGATGGTGTACAAATACAAAAATTGCCGTTTTCATCTAAATTGGAATTTAATTACAACACAACAGCAAATGTGAGATTGTGCAGTGGGTGTTTGAGATGTGACTCACAAATGTGTCTGCGACCTGGGATAACAGAGGCGGTTAAAGAAGGTGTCAATATGTATTTATAGTAAGAGTTTTTAGCTTTGTTGAGTAGTGACAGTGGCCACCATGTAGTTGTGTGCTCTGGGGTTTGTGTGGGTTGTCTCTAACTTGAGGGGCTTTTATAGATCAGAAACATTTAAAAAATGTTTTAAAAGAAAACAGCTGTAATGGCTGTGTTTACTTGCACCTAATCACAGCTGTATTTGAATGAGTAAATAGCTGTAAATGACAATGAGTCACGAGCCACTGATGTTGCGGAGCCTGTTCCAACAAACAGCCAAGGTTGCAAATAGTGGTATTGAAGGAATTTGCCTCTCTTGGCATGAAACATGAACATGTTGAATTTAACTCCAAGGTGGAGAGTGTGAAACACCAGCCCTAAAGATAAAGTCAGTAACCACTCAAAAAGGAACTAGAGACCTCATAGTTCACATGCAAGTGCAAAATCATAAAGACACGTATAGAGGAGATGGTGAATATAAGCCGGCATAAGAACCGCGAAGCATAGCTTTAAATAGTTTGGCACAATGTTTCTGTGTAGTCTTACACTCTGCTGTGAGCAGGCATACTGAGAAAAACAGACTTATCAGAGTGAGTGACAGGCATCTAAGGAGGCAGAGACTTGGAATATGATGACGGATATGTTTTAAGACAAATGACGCTTCTTTATCACATCTACTTGCAGCTGATGGCGCAACAATGTGTGTGAGACATGACCAACGTGGCACATTGGGATAACCATAGCAGCATGGACAGCATGGAACCTGAAGGTAGAACCTTTACACTCAGATTTGAGCCCACAACACTTCTCAGGACATAATAAAATAATCTGGTCTTTACCAGGTCCTAAAAGTCCACCATGTCATTATTTATTAAACAAAACCAAAGCCAAAATGGAAAAGCTGTGTGTCCACCCATGATGCTTCCAGAGGGTTTAAGAGGTAAAGTAGCAGCCAGGTGCTGCTGATCAAATGTATTGATGAATGATCACCTTTATAAAAGCAGGGGTTTTTACAGTTTGCTGCTCTGGAGCATACAGGTATGTGTTAACACAATGCCAAGGAGGAAAGAACATCAGCAATAACCCTAGAGAAGCAACTGGTACTGGTTCTAAAACCATTTCCAAACTATTTGCAGTTCATCATTTTACAATAAGAAAGATTATTCACAAGTGGAAAACATTTAAGACAACTGACAATCTCTGCAGGAGAGGATGTCCCAGCAAGTTCAACCCAAGGTCAAACCGTGCAGTGCTCAGAGAATCTGCAAAACACCCAAGAGCTCCATCTCACACTCTACAGGTCTCAGTTAGGAGGTTAAAGGTTAAAGCTCATGACAGGACAATTAGAAAAAGACTGAACAAGAATGGGTTGTTTGAATATGTTGCCTGGAGAAAGCCTCTTTTCTCTGAAATGAACATGGCATTTTAGGTTTGCAAAGTTTCATCCTAAAGAACCACAAGACTCCTGGAACAACGTCCTTTGGACAGATGAGACCAAAGTAGTGCACCACATCATGTTTGGAGAAAAACCAAACACAGCATATTAGCACAAGCAGGTCATACCACCTGTCAAGCATGGTGGTGGAGTGTTGATGATTTGGGCTTGTTTTGCAGCCACAGGTCCGTCACAGTACTCTAGACTCAAATGTAAGGCCATCTGTCGGACAAAGCCCAGACCCTAAACTGACTGAAATGCTGTGGTGGGACCTACAGAGAACTGTGCTGGAAATAATGTCTGCAAACCTCAGTAAACGGAAGTGACGATGGAAAGAAGAGTGGGCCAGAATTCCCCCACAACTGTGTGAGACACTGATAAAGTTATTGCTGCTAAAAGTGGATCTCCACACTACTGAATCATGAAATGTACGTTAGATTAGAGTTATTTTAGAACTAGGTAAAGATCAGATCATTTTTATTATATCCTGGTACATAAAACTCTATAATGTGGACTTTCTTTTTCCCTTGTCTGTACGTTTCCTCTTGGATGTGTATATGAAGAAATTATTTCATTAATGTGTCTGGCTGTGAAGTGTGCATGTTTTCCTTGTGCATCTTAGTTCTTCAGTGTTCATCTGTTCTAAAAAAAAAAAAAAAAAAACTATATGCAGAGTTTAACTTGATGACCAGACTTTGAATTTCCCACACATGGACTTTATTGTCAGGTTGCTGCTCCCCCACAGTTCCTGAATCAGAACTGTACCGCAGCGTCCAGGCTATGCTGCCCAGAGGAGTAGACCAACAGCAGTCTGCAGACTTGTCTAACAAAGGTACCAAATCATCTACATCAGCTGAAATTCTTCAGGGATTAGAGTACAAGCTGTTTTGTAGTTAATAATCAGACTTTACTTGCTTTTGTAGCTCATATGTAATAAAACAAACCTCATGAAGGATTCAGTATACTTAAAAATGGAAGAATAATTGCCTAACTGACGTCCTCTGTATTTGTTTCTGTGTTGCTTGTTATCCGAGACGTGAGGGAACTTTTCTTCTGTGTACAGATTGAAGCCGGTATGATTCATACTGTGGAATAAAACCACGTCATTGTTTTGAGACGTGCTCTGTTGTTAGTCAACAGACATATTTCAGATTACCGCTGTAATGAGAAGAGTTGTGACTCAGTTAGTCACTGTGTTACTGTCCTGTGTGTTTGTGTGCAGGAATGCTGAGATGGACGCTTCATAAAAAAGTTCAAAACAATCCGGTGAACAGCTTATCTCTCCTATGGGTGCTGATAAAGGAGCTTGAAAAGGTACTGCATCGGCACTGTTGATATTCTCAGACTCTGTAACACACGCTCTTCACCTCGAACTGAAGTATTTTGCTTTGGTGGGTTCTAAAATGTCTTGAGCTTGCACTTTCAAAGAGGAAGGAAGCTAAAGTCACCTTGGTCGCACATCAAGTAAATGTAAATTTTGTCCCAACCAGTCGTCTGCTGTAAGCTCTGATGTGCTGCATGTTTCTCTGCAGGCCGAACGATGGGATTCTCGCAGATTCATCAACCCTTTGCTCCACACACTGATGTACGCCATCGTTCAGGTGCAGTATTTTCTCCCAAACTTTTACATATTGAAAAGTCAAATCAGACGTGCTTGTCTCTGACATTTTAACGTTGTTTATTAAATGCATATGATTTCTTTTTTATTGCCCCCTCCCAAAGACGAAAGGGACAGATTTAATGAAACTCTCAGAAAGTAATCATGTGGTGAACGTCTACTACTTATTAACTTTTGGAGTCACTATAATTCAAGATGATTGCTACAGCTAGTCAAAACAAAAATGGCTATAGCTCATTTTTAAAGCTACTGAGCTAAAGTTTGATGCGGCATTAGCTGAGAGTCATCCTCAACCCATATCCTGCACAAGCTGTCAATATCGCATAAGACTGGGCATATTGTTTTACCAAAACTGTAACGCTCATCATAAGATGATCCTAATTTAGGTCTTTGGTATTAAAGGCGGTGAGTTATAAACGTCCCTTTAAGGAATGCTAGGCCTTTAGTTGAGTATCTGGTTTTGCGTGTATACAACTGAACAGGTTTGACTGAGAACACTGTCTTCTAAAATAAATTTCCAAATACTGAAGAAACATATTAGTCAGCTGAAATTACAGTATCATAATGGTATTTGTAAGCTGTTTACAGTTGTGTTTTTTGTTTTCACTAGCTATGCCTATAGTTCCTAACAGGAGGAGGAATATGGATATTAATTCCTGGAAATTAAAAATGCCAACAAGGAAGTTGTAACTTTTAATGCTCACAGTTAGTTCACTGAAAATTTTGTTCCTCATATAACAGTGTTGACATAAAGACACTGTGTGACAACTCCCATTTGCTAACCATAAACAGACAAGTTTGAAATGTTTTCTCTTCCCATTATGCTCGTTAACCTGTGGTGTGTTTTGTAACATTTCAGACAGCCTACATTCCAGATGACCTGTACAAGCGCGTGTACGACTTTTGTAAGAGGCTTCTGACTTATCCTCAGCCTTACTGCACTGTGGGTCTCAGCTACACAAGACAGATAAAAATTGAGCGCCTCATCCCAGGTAGGTGACCACAAGTCTTCTATAAAAACCATTTAGCTGGAAAAGATAAAAAAAAATAAAAAAATAAAAAAATAAGGATGAATCATTAGATTCACTAATGCTATTCTGTGACATTTGGTGTGAATGAATTAAGTGCTTTCAAAATCAAACATATTACAAAAGCCAAACTTATAGACATTAACTACAGAGATTCAATTCACCATTAGATTGTACTTTTCTTCCTCTTCACTTTAATATTTAACTCTTTCTAAATGTTATTATTTATGATGACATGGATGTTTGTTTTTTAACCGTTTTGAACAAATTAAGCTGTTTTTAAATGGGCTATGAATCAAAATGATGTCAGCTGGGGTTCATCTTGTTCATCACAGCATGAAAACTAGATTAGGGCTACTCTGACGTTAAAATGAGCTGTGGAATTGTCAACTATGTATCAGTTGAATCAAATTTATTTTTATTGTTTGCCGTCAAAGCCGATAAGACAACAATGCTATTTGTTGTGTTAGCAAAATATCTGTTGAACCACTGGATGGATTTTTAAAAAACTTTAAGCAGAAAGTAATTGTTTGGTGTACATGTACAAGTGATTAACTTTTAGAGTCAACCCAATCAACTAGGCTGCTGCAGTAACTTGGTCAATTTTACAGATACTGAGCTAAATTTTGGTGTGGTAGTAGCTGAGCGTGGTCCCCAACCTGTACTTCAAACTCAATAAATTGCACAACATCTTTGCTTAGGACTTTGGCTTTACCTTTTGGTACCAACCTTGTTTGTCTGTGAGCAAATTATTTGTTGAACCACTGAACAGATTATACATCTACAACTGATTAACTTTTAGAGTCAATTCAAGATAATCACTACAGCTAACTGACATTGGTCAAAACAAAAATGGCCGTAACTTTTTTGGTGTGGTAGTAGCTAAGTGTGGTCCATAAGATATACTCTTACACTGTGGTGGCTGGTGGTGTTATTTGTAGGGTGAGCTAACAAATATATAATAAAACGCTGCAGTTTGGATTCCAACAACAGAAGCATCGAATAAAGAAAACCTGCTATAAA
>JAOXNZ010000155.1:2616417-2638250 GCA_028566095.1 Kryptolebias brasiliensis
TTAGAAACTCTAGGAACCACAAGTAAACCTGCAGTCTGAGAGCAAAGTGCTCTGTTAGGAAAATATGGAACAATAAGGTCTTTAATATAAGATGGAGCTTGGTTGTTGAGAGCTTTGTATGTTAGGAGTAACATTTTAAATTATCTTCTGAATTGGAGAAATGTGATCTTTTCTTTATGTCAGGTCGGGCGGAGATGGAGGCAAACCCAGAGCGCAGACTCATCGTGAATTAAAGAAAAACTAATTTATTTAAATCAAACGATAGACAAAACAAAATGCTGACATGGCAGCAAAACCCTAAACCGAACTAAATAACAAAAACGTACAAAAAGACACGAAGCAAGACATGAGGCATGACACGAGGGAAACCAGACAGCACATCAGAGTGACAATGGACCAGTGAGTAGTGGAGGACATGACCAGGTTTTAAAGACTGAAGGTAATTAGTGGAAGTGGGCACAGGTGGAATGATTACAGAAAAACTTGAGGCAGGTGAAGATGGGCATGGCAGGGAGACAAGAGATAAGAGAATGACTGAGGAGAAGTGAAATGATGACAGAAGCATAAGACAACAAGACAGAACACGAAGACAACAAGAGAACTCAAGCCAATCCAAAAAGAAACCGGAAACAGAAACACTAAATACAAAAAGAAGCACACAGAATAACTCAAATCCTCACTCTTTATGCTTTGATCAAAACTCTGGGAGCAGTAATTTGGATCAACTGACAACTTTTTTTAAGGAGTTTGCAGACATCCTTATAATGAAGCATTACAATAGTCCAACCTAAGTGTCAAATACATAGAGCAGTTTTTCTGCCTAATTTTGGGACAAAATGTTTAGAATTTTAGAAATATGGTGCAGGTTGAAGAAGGTGGCCATAAAAACACGGTAAACAACATATCTTGATCAAAAATGGCACCAAAGTCATCAAATGAAAGCCTGGTGAGTTTGTTCCTAAGATGCTCAGGTCCACAACCCACAAAGTCTGTCTTGTCAATTTAAAAGGAGAAATTTAAGAGTCATCCAGCTTTTTATATCTCTAAGACATGTCTTTTTTTTATCTAAGTAACTGGATTAATCATGCTCCATGGATAAATATGACTGAGTATCATCAGCATAACAGTCAAAATTTATCCCATGCTGTCTAATAACTTTACCTATTGGAAGCATATATAAAGTAAAGAGTATTAGTCCAAGCACTGAACCCTGAGGAACTCCATGACTAACTTTGGTGTACAGAGAAGACAAAATGGAACATGAACAAAAGGGAATCTATCAGATAGACATGATTTAAACCATTGTGTCTGTGTATATTTTCGTTATGCCTGTGCAGGATGGATGACATTCAGCTGTGTAAAGAAATTACTCGTCTGAAGAAGGAACTTCACAAATTGGTGTCCATTCCAGGTAGGAGACCTTCAGATACAGTTGCTCTGACTGCTGATGGAGGATGAAATCCAGACATTGTGAAGAAAAGGCCTGTTCACTGTTCCACCAACACTCTGTGAGAGCCAAGGTTCCAACGTTTAAATTTTGTTTGTTCAATAATAGAAATGTAACACCAATTGCTTAAAAACGATAATAACTGTTGGGTAGTGTGATGCGTGTAGCAGCATTGATTTTCTTTATGTTTCTGTTAATGTGCTGATTAAATAAATGAGTCAGTAAAATTAGCAGCTTCTCTTGCTTCTGGTCTTTTTCCTGAAGATGTCTTGTCATCATTTTTTATTGACACATGTGCATACTTGAAAAATGACTTTTTGGCTCATTGAAAGCAGATAAAAAGAGAAGATTTACCAGCCACATAGATTTTTATTTCCACGGGCAGAATTCTGTGTAATTAACTAGTTGACTAAAGCAAGTAGGTCCTGATATTAGTATGCAAGCTCTCTGTTATTTCAATTGATGTGGAAAATTTTTCATTGTTGATAAAACTAACAAAGTTATTCTTAACTTTAAGGACCATTTAAGAACTTAAAACAAATAAAACTAAAGAGAATCAAAGTTTGGTACAATGAAATGTTTATTCCACCAGGGATCAGCACACAATTAAATCCAGTGACACAAAGTTTAGAATGTTTTACAGCATTCTGTCAGTGTTTCTACTTGTTTTTCCAGCGGTTATACTTCTAAGATGATAGAGCTTCACAGTTTCTATTGTGTTTTTAACAACTTAAAATTATATTAATTAATACCTAAATGTTAATCTTTGCCTCTACAGTCCACCCCTGGAAAAGTGGTCCTACTGATCACTTCAAAAGTTGACCCATATTAGGCCTTAGTTGGGTTTTAACTGGACCCTAAGTACCAGGCAGTGATATTAAATTTCTCTTTTGCATTTTGGTAACAAAGCTGAACATTACATTTTCCAAAATGTTAAACGGTTTAATTTATATACGGACAAGTATTCAAATATTTCCATGTTTGTTTGTACTTTTATTTTATTTTTTAAGACTTTTCTCTTCTTACTTTTTGCCATTATGTCAACAATTGACCATTCTTATCTGTAAGGACTGTTTTATAAGTGGCTTAATAAATGAAAACCAGCCCCAATAACAGCAGTTAAGGTAGGAGTTCATGTACGGGACCCAATCTGGACACTGACAGTCTCTTTGTGCTTCAGATAATGATAAGTCCAATGAGGATCGACAGAAGGAAGAAGAACTTCTGCAGCAGATTCACAAGCTGGTAGAGACCAGAGACTTCCTGGTGGATGATGTTGAGTTTGAACGACTCAGGTTTGCATCTAAATTTATGGTTTAAATATTGATGACCTAGAAGAAAAGAAATGACGTCCTCAGTACCTCGTTAACTTTGCACATTTTCTGTGATTTGACATCTGTGCTGTTATAGATATTGATGTTTTCTTTTTGAATTAATGCATGCTGTTTTAGGTTCTTTTACAGCTTTTTTGTCGTTTAGTGTGCATGTGTATGGATTGTGTTTTGCTTTGAAATAGCTTTTTTTTAAATTCAGTTAAATTTATAGTTCTTGGTTGGACTTTTTGTTTCTAAGTTTGGTTTTCTCTGTTGTTTTTTGTACTTGTCCTCAGTTACTCTCTTGCTGGTATGTTATCAGCTCTTCTCTCTTCCTTTTTAATCACAGAATATGAACTCCTTTTTGTTACTCTTGCCACTTCTCCAATGATCATTTTTAGTCCTCAAGTTTTTCTTTTGTAAAAACAAGGTACTGACAGCACAATTTGTGTATACATGATTTGATTTATAAATATTTCTTCTTTTATTAGAGAGAAAGAAGAGGATAAAGAAATGGCAGATTTTCTGAAGTCCAGAATGCCAAGAAATATGAAGAAGACAGGTATAAAAGCACGAAAACAAACATTTCTGAAAGAAATGACCAAATATTGTCAAGTTTTAAAAAGTTTTGCTTCCTTAAGGGTTCTGAATGAATAATCTGTGTGTTTGCAGACTGGGGATTTTTTTTTTTTTTTCATAAAAACTATTTTTTTCACTGTAAATTGACATGTGTGACTACTAGATGCTTCTGCCACTTACAGTTTAGGACTTTTTCAATCCGACTTATAGTTTTCACATAATGACTGTTCGTCTGAGGCTTACTTTCTACTCTACATTTATGCCTGCCTGTCTTTTAAAGAGTGCAGTCACAGAGTGAGTGACACAGGCATGTGGTTACCATGGTGATCCTAATGACCTACTGACAACAGCTTTAATATATTTTTTCTATCTTGGTTCTCTTTACATTTCTTATGCAGTTCATACATCAAAATGTAGGCATTTTGTCAGCTAAAGCTGGAATCTTTGTCGACTGCAACTATTGGTGACAATTGTAAATTATATTCTTCAGGGAGTTTCAAAGATCTTTTGAGTTCTCAGTTTCCTTGTGTGAGTTGCATGGACTCCCTCTTGTGTCACAAGAATGTTGAACATGCTCAAATTTTCTCTCTAAATAGAAGCATAGGTAACCGATCTCAAACCCTTCTCACTTGAGTTTTTGTGAGTCAAAGTGTGAGAAATGGGAGACAACGAGAACTTGGCAGTATGGGCGCTACATGTTAGCCCCATGTGGCCCTGCTGTTCTCGATCACAGCAGCAGCAGCAGGATGGAGACCAGCTCCAGCCTTCAGCAGGTCCGCCTGGTCCTCATCCTGCAGCTTCTGCACTTCTTCTCTGAAGTTCTTATCGCTTGATGTCTCATTGTTAGACTACCGCAAGGCCCTGTATTTAAATGGTCCAGATTTCTCAATTGTCACCCATAACATTTGGACCACTGTTGCACAACACTCTTGCGACTATTGAGTGTCACTCACAAGTGGTAAAACTGAGCAATTTTGTTGCAGGAATGTCATGCAAATGTCACACAGCAGTGGTGCACTAGTTATTAGTACTCCCAGCAAATTTGGGCCCAATTTTCACAACAGATGCAAACATATCCATTCAATGTGATTCCAATTGAAAATTGGTGTATTTTTTTTTTTTTACAATTCTGTGTCTCTAACTAGTCGCCAACAATCGCAGCTCAGTGAGACACTAGCTTGAGATTTAGTAAGTCCCAAATGACTATTGAGTTTTAGAGAAGAAAGTTGGTGTATGTTGGAATTTCAGGCAGTAGTTGAGTTGGCACCCTTTAAATATTTTTTCAGAAAAGCTCCAGTTTAATATTACAGTGTTGAATATGTATCTCTTTGCTTTTTTGCGCAGTTGTTCTAATCCTCACATTTTCACTGCTTCACGGTTTTTAGGTTTGCCAGCCCGAAGGGCACCAACCAGGGCTCAGCAGACCCCCACCCCATTCACCAAGACTGGCCTCACCCTGCTGAAGGAGTGCTGCGGTTTTACATGCTCCATCATGTAGTCAAGAACCAAAACAAAGGGCCCAGCCGAAGGACTGATGAAGACTCGCAGACCACGATGACCATTCCTCTTTCAACCATTCAGCCCAATAGACTTACAGGAGTCACAGATGGAGCTGTGCACGCCTGTTGAAAATGCTGCAGTATTCCTATTTTTCAACTTCCTTTTCTTCTTGTGTTTCTGCTTTCCACCCCAACCCTGTGTATTGTATTTTTTTTTTTCCACAAAACATTTGAAAGGCATAAACAGCCCAGTTCAACCCACACATGTATCGTAAAGCACACTAATTGGGTTCAACTCCATGACTCGCCCACAAGTTAGATATTTAAAGATTTCCTGAAGATCCAGTAATTGTCATTTCCTTGTTATAGAAGTAGCTGCATTGCAGTGAACAGACCAGTCTGTGCATGCCTGGAACTTTATAATTACCGTACGGAAGATAACACTAATGAAACTGACATTAATCAGGAGTGGTGCTGGCATAAAGTTTTTTGCGATTTTAGCACCAGATCTAAAATGGTTATGACCTTT
Organism: Kryptolebias brasiliensis; assembly: GCA_028566095.1. Taxonomy (NCBI): domain Eukaryota; kingdom Metazoa; phylum Chordata; class Actinopteri; order Cyprinodontiformes; family Rivulidae; genus Kryptolebias; species Kryptolebias brasiliensis. The sequence goes on from JAOXNZ010000155.1 coordinate 2,621,785, forward strand.
AGAAAAGTCATGGTCTGAGAAAGAGAAAGCAATGTTTCAGTGCTTCTCAGTTGACTTCCTTTTTATGTGTTCCTATATTTCTCTCTAAATGACGGCACAAAATTCCCCCAGTGCTTGTGAAGAAAAAAATAACCAGTAAAGTTAGTTTTGTTAGTTTATTTTTGTGTCATCTATTTGAATAAATAGGCTGGTTCAGCACTCAACTGACACTGGATCCCACTAGACTTTTACACAACATCATCATCATTGCACACCTCAACTCCCACTCAAAACACATTAAAGTCTGTAACGCTCAAGTTCATCTGCAGGCTGTTTGCAAAGCCCTTTAGCTCATTTTCAGTACAAATACGTATTTTAATCTTTTTTTTTTATATATAAAATAATTTTTAGCCCATTCTGATAGATGGTATTAGGCTCGTCAGTATAGAGTCATCTGTAAACGCAACAGGACACAGGGTACACGGGCATAATGACTAGCTAATCTGTGTTGCAGCTCTTGATGTTGCAAGAACAAAAGTTGCCATGGCAACATTGTATAACCCATAGCTTTACTGTCAAACAATAAAAAAAACTTAATGGATCTGACTGAAAATCCAATGTTGTCATACAGCGGGCTGCAAAGTTATTCACCCCTTTGGTTTTCTTTCTGTTTTGTTGCTTTGTTTTGCTTTACAACCTGGGATTTAAATAGATTATCAGTTAAATTATAAGTAATGGACCTACACAAAATACTTTAGATTATTAAAGTTACATGGGTAAAAGAAGTATAAAACTGAAAAGTGTCGTGCATATGTATTCACCCTCTTTGCTTTGGTGCCTTAATCATTCCCTTCAGAAACTAGAGAGTTAGTAAAATAAGACCCACCTGTGGACAATCTAAGTGCCAGATGATCTCAGTATCATCTGTTCTGAATCAACACCAGTAAATTAAACTTTTTGACCATCAGGGACAACATTGTGTCTTATGTGTTCTTGATGGACAACATCAGCCATCACCAGGCAGCATCATGGTGTGTGGGTGTCTTTCATCAGCAGGGAAACTGATCAAAACTGGAGGAAAGACGGATAGAGAAATTCTTGAGGGAAGCTTGTTGGAGTTTTCCAGAGATTAGAGACCAGGTCAGAGGTTCACCTTCCAGCAGGACAACGACCCTAAAACCCAGACCTCAATCTAACTGAGAATCTCTGGTTTGATTTAAAGATTGTTGGACACAAGCAGCACCCATCCAACCTGAAGGAGCTGCAGCAGTTTAGTCCTGAAGAACGGACAAAAACACCAGAGACAAGATGGACCAAGATAATGGAGATGAACCTGAAGAGATGTGCTGCTGTAACTGCATCTTCAAAGTCCTAGTTACGTCAATTAAAATATACACCCATACACCCCTCCCCTTCTCCCTGATTTAGTTTTAAGTTTCCGTTTGGAAGGCCACGAAACACAAAGAACGCCAAAGGGGGCGAATGCTTTTTCAGCCATCTTTAGACGTGACATTAAGGAAAGGCAGGAAGAAAACTAAATAATCTGCTGCTGCCAATTTAGTCATTTTTTTATTCTGAAATAACAGAGCTCGTAGATCTCATAGATTGTCTTTAAGACAGAAAAACAGTAAACACAAAACTGTTTTCCTTGGATCAAGACAAAACCTATTAGAGATGCATGGTTTTAAAGATGACGCTTAGGTCCCAATAATCACTATTATACTGGTCTACATTATTCTATCATCCATCCATTTTCTTCCGCTTATCCGGGGTCGGGTCGCGGGGGTAGCAGCCTAAGCAGAGAGACCCAGACTTCCCTCTCCCCAGCCACTTGGGCCAGCTCCTCCGGGGGAATCCCAAGGCGTTCCCAGGCCAGCCGAGAAACATAGTCCCTCCTTACTTCTATCATTTTATTTTTATTTCCTTGTTTTTGCTAACAAGTCCTCGAGATAAATGCAGCTGTTGTCTTTTTTTAGCTCTGTCCCTGGACTAGATCTGTTGACATTTAGTCACAGAAGCGTTGGGTCGTGTTTCTCTCAGCAACCATGTCTGATGCTGCCATGGCGATCCTGTCAGGAAGGAGTGGTTTGCTAATGAACCTGAAATGCTGCTTTTAAACTTCCAGATTACCAAGCAAACTTTACTCTTGTGTGTGAGTGCGAGTTATATGTGAGAACGGAGCTGGAGCATTTAATGAGTAATGCGACTGCTCTACAAATAAAAAAGATGGTTAAAATAAAATGTTCATACATAAATTCCACGTTTAAGTTTGCTCCTCTTAGGGAATAAATAAAGCTCTTCACTCCTTCATTGCAAGGCCCTCATCTCATCAGTATTTGTGTAAAGCTTTATTTTGACTAAGTGGTTTGCCTCTGCTCTCCAGTTTGCACAAATAAAAGCATTTCCTCGAGTGTGCTACATCCCCTGCCTGCACGAGTCAGAATTCATTCTCCTATGAGAGGAAACCACAGAGAGAAGATGGTGTGGAGTGACTGAAAGCAGGGCAGCTGAATGAAAGGAGGAAAAAGGGAGTGGGAGGGCACAGAGACGAGGTTGTTAGGGGTCTTATTTTCACTATGAGTCATCTTCAGTGGAAACACTGAACTCCCACGAGGACGACTCGCCGTGGAAAAGGTCATGGCCGTCGTTCAAATGCCAGAATCCTGCACACCTTCTGCACATCTCCCCGTGAACACGTGAGGTCCAGCAGAGACGTCTGCGTCAGAGGCAAACGAAGACTGTGGGTTTGTACTCGGTGCGTGCACCTGATGAGAGGTACAGTGGCTGTCACGGCTTTGTTACCATGGTTACCGTGCCTTTGTGGTACACTTTGAATTTTTGTGTCATCCAGTGGTGCAACTTATTCTAATGCAAGGCTGCTTGAGCTCTAAAGGCAGAGAACAAGTTTCCTTAATGATCAGAGCTTTCGGGTTTGAAATTATTTATTATTTTGCCTGACAATAACTTTTTCTTTTTTGACATGCCAATCTTCTCCCTCTGTTCACTGTCCTGTTTTACTATTATTGTCTATGCCTGTGTGTGTGTGTGTTGTTTTACTGTTAGCTACATTTTTCATGAAACGCTGAATGAATTTTAATGAAGCTTTCAGAATGAAATCACTAGGTGTACATCTACAACTGATTAACTTTTAGAGCCAACCCAAATCAAGATGGCCGCCACAGAAAAGCGATCTTAATGAACACGAAGATGGCCTCAACCCAGTCAGTTAACATATTGAGCTAAACCTGGGTGTGGTACATCTCAAGAACTACTGAATGGATTTAAAATAATAAAAAAAAAACTTTCAGAAAGTAATATTTTTAAGGCTTGACCAAAGGAGGCTTTAACTAAACATGTAGAAGAAGGGGCTGTAATCAAATGAGACCTCTCATCATGCTGAGAACACCATCCTCACAGTGAAGCATGGTAGTGGCAGCATCATGCTGTGGAGAGGTCTTCCATCAGAAAGGACTGAGATACTGGTGAGAGATAAAGTACAAATGAATGAAGCAAAATATAGAGGAAAGTCTTAAGGAAAACCTGTTTGAGTCCTCCAGAGATTTGAAACTGAGACGAAGGTCCACCTTCTAGCAGGACAATAAGCCTAAACACTCTGCTGAAGCAACACTCCACTGGTTTAAGGAAAAACAGATACATGTCCTGAAATGACCAAGCCAAAGTCTTGAGAATCTCTGGTTTGATTTAAAGATTGTTGGACACAAGCAGCACCCATCCAACCTGAAGGAGCTGCAGCAGGTTGGTCATCCGTCCAGTGGTTAGATGGCTCGAGCTCCTGAAGAGATTCGCTTCTGTAAAAGTATAAGATTGACTTAAGGGGTATCATGCATACTGTACTTTCTGTTTTCTTTTGTCTGTCTTGTTTTAGTCGGTCTTACAAGCATAATCATATGGTAGTCAAATTAAATGTTTAAGTTCCAGGTTGTAAGGCAGCAAAACAAAGTGCATCTATAGTAGATTAATAGGTCTTTTTTTTTTTTTTTAGTATGTTATAGTTCTAAGATTTCAGTTCTGTGAAAGTTGCAGACAATGCTAAATATTCTAGTTTTTAAATTGTCAATTTCATCTTGACACTCAGTCTTATTTAAATATGCAAAATAAATTTCCAGCTGGGGTCAATAAATGAAAAAAGGTTTCTTACAACACTTGCTCCACACTTTGAAAATCAATCCTGAGAGTTTTCTATTCCCATTTGATCCCCATAAACGACCTTCTTCTGGTTTTCTGCCACTTCACTCTTCGGGTGTTTGGTTCCTCTGTGTCACAGCAGAGATGGTATTAATCTATGTGACATTAACACGTTATTTGCAATCAGTATGACATTGATCTTCTTGTTTCAGCTTTGCTCAGATTTGGATTTATTTAATATGTCTTTCAACAAGTCATAGAGATGGGAGATTGTTACTCAAGCCAATGAAAAGAAGCGAATGACCTAAAGTCATTACAAGCATTATCATATGGTAGTCAAATTACAAAGTCCAGGAGACAGCTTAAAGGGGCCTCATAACCTGAGAGAAGAAGCTGCTCCTCAGCCTTGATGTCTTGCGGGGGAAGGGTGGGGGTGGGGGATAGTTCATGAGCTGAATAGGTGGGGTCGATCATAATGCTCTTTGCCCTGGTTCTGCATTTGCTGACACAAATGTTCTCGAGTAAAGGAAGGCTGCTGTCTGTCATTTTTTAAGCAGATCTAATCTCTCTTTGCAGCACTGTTGGTGGGCCTTCTTCGAATTTATGACAGCTGCACTCATTTTCTTATCTAGCTCTTGTGAAGAAAATATGAAAGCTTAAACGTTTGATTTATTTTTAGACATGGATGTTCATATTCTGAGATGACAATAAAACTAAAACCAAATTGAATCTTTTTCCATTTTATGAGTCTTTCTTGACTTGTACAATCTCTAACACACACAAAAAAAAGTCCCACGCTCTTATTTTGTTCGACCTCCTCTAGCTTTAACAGTGGCACACGTTCCCTGTGGCGTTGCCTTAATAAGCTCACATAATATCACAGCATTTTCTTCAGTCCAGAATTGCACTGATTTTTTTTTGTTTGGCCAAGATCTCGAAGTGAGGATGAGAAAGTTAAACTGCTGAATAAAGGTTTCTCCAGAGCTTATCAAAGATTCTCACTAGGGTTTAGGAGTCACTGGATGCCAGTTACCATGTGAAAATGATGTTTTATGGTTGAAGATAATGCTTCACTTTGATCTTTCTAAGTTTTATTCATTCATCAGAAAGCTTTTTAACCCAATTTTAGAAGCTTTGACAGTTTCCATGTTTTCCTACTTCATGTAGACCGATAATTGGACCCTTCTGAAATTGGAGTTGCATCATTTCTTTAAGCACAAGGTATGTCTCCAGACTTGGTTGTTTAAGGAATGAGGAACATCTCTGCATCCTGTTGGAATAAACGACTTGTTACCAGCTGAAACATAATACCTGCAAACCTTCTCCAGTGGGACACAGTGTGATAAGTGCCATTTTACATTTCTATAATTAAATTAAAGGCCTAGCATTTCTTGAAGGAAGGCTGCCTTTCCCACAAGAGTTTTAGACCAGAATCATGTTATGTTGAGAAATGACAGAGTTGTAGATATTTTGGTCAAACCATGAAAAATAATGTCATACGCAGTGTCATGTGATATTCCAAGATGTCACAATTAGAGTATGTGTTGTGAATGACTCTCAGCTACTACCTCATCAAATTTTAGCACAATGTCTATAGAATTGACCGAGTTACAGCCATTTTTGTGTTTACTAAGGTCAGTCGGCTGTGGTGGCCATCTTGAAATAAATTTACTCCATAAAGTTAATGAGTTGTAGATGTATATCCAATGATTATTTTCTGAGAGTTTCATTAAAATCTGTCTAGTGATTCATGAGATATTTTGCTAACAGACAAACAGGGTTGACTCCAACAGTTAAAGTTTTAGGCAAAGATCTTAAGCAATGAGTAAAACTTGGAGATGATGTTGTGAATGACTCTCAGCTACTACCCCACCAAGTTTTAGGTGAATAGTTGTAAAATTGACTGAGTTGTAACCACTGTAACGCGTTTTTTAAGGTAGGTTGACTGTGGCAGCCATCTTGAACTGGGTTGACTTCAAAAGTTAATCAGTTGTCAATGTCTTTCCTATGACCGCTTTCTGCAAGTCTCATTAAAACCTCTCCTGTGGTTAATGAGATATTTTGAAAACAGACACATGCGCACAAACACACACGGGCAAAAACATTACTGCTCCTCTGTGTGTATAATCAGCCCTGATGTTGTTCAGTTTTTATGCATTAGTGCTCAGTGTACGTGTTTGACTTTACAAGGATGCAGAAGAGTGATACGGAATAAAATGGAGCCACTTGTTGCCATGGATACCTGAAGCACAAATACCTGTGAAGGTAATCTGAAAAGCCACACATTTAATAATGCATTTATCAAAAGGCAGACGAAGAGAGACGAGGTTCTGTGTGTGTTACCATTTTCATAATAAAGTTGGTTTGTTACACCAGAGCAGACACACTTTATGCTAAGAGATAAATAACCTCAACTGCCAACATTTTAATTAATCCAGAAATATCTGTGCACTAAAATGTGTCCAGAAGTTTAAAAATGCTAAAGAGCATTGTGAACTGGTCACTGTTCTCTGGAGCTCTTATAGGAAGAGTTCTTTGATCCCAGCAGGACTAGGACTGTGTGTCCTGGATAATTAACGGTCCACTAACATCTGAGCTCTGAGTTTGGCAACTGCTGGGCTGCAGGCAGCTGGAAGCAAGCTTCCCATTCTTTCATGTGCATTACCATGGTGATGAGTTGCACCGTATGAAACAGACTGTATGCAGATAACCCTGTTACACTGAGTTATTTTGCTCCAGCTGTTTTTATTTGATCTGTGACAATGTTTTCTACTTGCTCTCGCCCGTGCCAGGTGTCTTCGATTTTCACTCAAGCAGTTTTTAAATGTTGAAAACGTTTAATGTCACTGTCACAGGTGATGAGAGCAAAGGGCAGTTCTGACTTGCACTTTAGTTCATCAGCCATACTGTTTTCTTTCTCTTTTTCAGTGTGTCTTCATTCCACCATCCATCCATCTATTATCTGTCGCTTCTTCCAGAGTCTGGTCGCAGGGGCAGCATCTTGAGCAGGGAGGCCCAGACATCTCTCACCACAGCCACCTCTTTCAGCTTTTCAGGGAGGGTTCCAAGTCCCAGGACAGCCAAGAGACAGTCTCTCCAGTGTGTCCTGGGTCTTCTGGGGTGGCTGTGGCTCAGTGGTTAGAGCAGCTGTCTTCCAATGAGAGAGTTGGAGGTTCAATTCCTGGCAGGAGTCACGTGTCGAGTCACAAGTCAAGACACTGAAACCCTCATTGAACCCCACTGAATCCCACATGTCTCTGATGTGTTCCCCATCGGTGTATGAATAGAGTTTAAAGCATTGATTAGTCTCCATAGAACAATTTATTCAGATTAGCCTTGTCGAGATTCAGTGCTGTATAAATGTGTGTGTTTGGGTAAATGAGGACACAGGTTATGTTGGAAAGCGCTTTGAATAGCCTGATTGGGTAGAAAGGTGCTATATAAATACAGTCCATTTAGTCTCCTCCCAGTTGAACATGTCTGGAACACCTTCCTAAGGAGGCATTCAGGGGGCATCCTCATCAAATGCTCGAACCACCTCAACTGGCTCCTCTCGATGTGGAGGAGAAGTGGCTCTACTCTGAGTCTCTAACCGATTTCTAAGGGAGAGCCCAGCTACCCTACGGAGAAAACTCATTTTGACAGCCTGTATTTGAGAGGTGAGGAGGAACGTAAACCAACCGGTAAACAGAGAGTTTTGCCTTGCAGCTCAGCTTCCTCTTCATCACAAAAGACTAGTACAGAGTACACAACACTGGGGAAGTCACACAGATCTGTCTGTCGATCTCACGCTCCATTCTCCCCTCACTCATGAACAAAACCAGAGATACCTTATCTCCTCTACTTGACCTGGAGAGAGCAGTCCACCCTTTATCGACTGAGGACCGTGACCTCAGGTTTGGAGGTGCTGAAAACATTCCACAAACCAGTTAATTAAATCAGTGGTTCCCAACCTTTTGTCCCTCAGAGCCCCTCTTCCTACACCAAGAGAAGAACCACATACACACATACTTGCACGTGCATACATGAGCTAAACGGCGAAGGAATAATTGATGTTGGTCTTGCTCTTTTGTAGTAGTCGGTTACAGACTTTATTGTGTGTGTGCTTGAAGACTTCTGCTCGTTTGCATCCAGTGCCTGACCACACTGTCACCCCATCCTCCATGTTGCCTGCTGCTTTGGACTTCCTCACTGTACACATTCACTGATCGAACCTGGGAAAATAAGACGCTCACCTGCTACTTACCTGCCTGCCCCCTCTCCATCATGGCCATTGCCTCTCCTATTGGATCCTCGCTCCCCTTTTTCTCACCTGGAAAAAAAAACAAGACTCGGTGGATCTCTAACATTCTCTGTTGATGTGAATAACTGATGGCAAGTGTGTTCACAAGAAAAAGAAAGGTTCTAATTAAATCTGAAGGAGGTTCTACAAAATATCAGTTTAAGGGTGTGCACACTTATGTAACGTTTTATTCAGTTAAATTTTACCAAGATTTATGTCACAATAAAGGTGGAAAAAAATGTTATTGAATTTGAGTATTATAAAAGTATACATTTAGTCTTACTAACTAATTATTGTCCTTCAAAGCTCCTTGCCTTATGTATGTAAATATAATCACAAATAAGAATGTCTGTTGTCGTGGTGATTCTTTTCAAACTCAAACTATTAAAAACACCAAAGGCCACAAATGTAACAGGGGTTATTTTTTAACCCAGGCAAAGAAGAAGTCCATTGTCCAAATCAGATGATTTTCCTTTGATGGTTGGTTTATTTCATTGCAGCAAGCAACATACAAACAAATGTGTTTCCTACTGCTTCTCCTGCTCTGGTAAAAAAAACAAAAAACAAACTATAGGCCCACCTCACTGCATGCCCACATATTCATAGGTTCACCTTTCATAATCAGATAAAAAACAACAAATACAGAGAAAATGATTGTCTTACAATATATTAAACAAAAAAAGAAACATGTTATAGTAATTTCAAATAAAATATGTCAAAACGATAAAAAATCTCCTACACTGTGTGTGCATATTTGCTCATACTCTGGTGTCTGAGGAACACGTGTCACTTCCTAATGGCTGAGCATCTCTCTGGCTCCATCTTGTGGTCTTATGGAGGAAGCACAAGTCCAAGAGCAGAGCTGTGCCTCGGAGTGCTTCTCCGCCAAGTCGGGTTACACGTCAGTGTGAAACCTGTACTGGTGCGTGGACGTGTGGCGCGCGCGTCAGGCGGTTCCCGGATGCACCGGACAGAAACATGGACCGGGTGGTGGTGGAAGTGCCGATCAACAACGGTGAGATACGGTTCCAAACACGCCTCTGGAGGGTTTATAAGAACATCTCAGGCGCCGCACTACGCCTCTGTGGAGTCGTGTGCGCATGCTCCGCCTCCCGTGACGCGTTCAATGCCACTGCGGGGCTGTGAGCTCCGTGCATCTGATCTGTAGCTGCAGGCCGCTCGCCCTCAGCGGGAGAAATCACAGCTGCTGATCTGTCAAACAGAGCTCAAAGGCCCGTCTCAGTCTCCATCAGGAGTTAGCGCTTATACATGTGGCAATAACATGTAATTGCACAGATTTAGACAGGACGATAATATATATTTTTAAAAATAATCTCCTCTAACTTTCTTTAGTTTGGTCTTAGTTGGAAGTAGGAAGCTGGGAAGTGTATTTTTTTCTGTTTTAATTTAAACAACTTAACATTAGGTTTTAGTTGAAAATATGTCAAACTTTAACACATTAATGACATGTACACCCTGAAAAGGAGAATTTTCTTCAGATGTGAGAGAAATTCTGAACTAGACCCTCTGTTTTAAAGACAGCTTTTAATTTCCCCTGATGCATAAAAAAACAACAACAATACAATACATCCTTATGGTTTTTGAAACCTTCCTGTTTCTAACTTCAGGGTTTTCCATTCCATGCCCTTCCACAACGCCCCGAAAGCGTCAGGTGCGTTTCTCAGCTCGCCACGACATCATCCTCCTGCGAGAGGTCATCGCTCAGAACCCGTTTGGCTCCAAAGAGCCAGGTTTGTCTTTTCTTCTTAAAAACAAGAAACCACCGGAAACACTGGCACGAGTTTAAAGCTGCAGCTCTCGTGATGTGATTCAAAAGGACTACATGTGGTCTCATGTGTCCTCTGTCAGGACGGATCTGGGCCCGTGTCGGGGAGATCATCACTGCAGCCCTACAGGAGGAGAACTTTGAGGTGGATGCCAGGAGGTGCAGGGAGAGGACAATGCTGCTGCTGGACTACTACAAGAAACAGGACTTTCCCAGCCTGCGCAGGTTGGTTCAGCCACTTGGAACTGTACAGTTGTACTGTTTAATTACCATTTACATTGTCCCAAACTGGATGTGTAGTGACTTGAAGGTGGGCTCAGATTCACTAATAACCACACCTTATGGTGCATGTGTTTTGCCTGAACTCAGGTTTGGAACAGAGAGGTTGTACGCCCAAAAGGAGGATCTCCTCCATGAGGTTCTGGAGCTGGAGGCTGAGAAGGGGCTGCTGGCCAGCGGTGAGGGGACAAAGTACCAGGTGAGAGTCAGCGATGCTGTCTCAGCAAAAAAACACAGCATCACTCCCAACAATAAGACAAAAGCAAGTCGTGATTCTAATTTTACCTGCTTAGTTACAAACTAAAAACTTCATAATGAGAATATGTTTGACCCACCCCTGTGACTCTATTCTGTCTGAATCAGATAGAAAAAATTACTATTAAGAAGCGCAAGATACCCACAAGTTTATAAAAAGTGGTCATATAAACCCCTTTATGCTGATGTTATGGACAATAACTAGGAGCTTTTGTCAATGCCATTCTACATTCTATTTCATATTTAAACAAATTACAAGTTTTTGCCACAGTTTGTTTAAAACAATTATCCTACATAAAAATCTTGATGGCGTTTGAACCCTGGTCTCCCAGATGAAAGCACATTGGAGTTTCCATTAGGATAAAAAGGAAATCCAGTGTTTTTTGTCAGGATTTGGGTTCTTGTCTAAGTTGTTCTTTAAGTTTATTTTGTTTTGGGTTTCTTGTTCTGTTTTTGGTTGTTCCTGTGTTTAGTTTTGTTAGATGGGTTTTTGCTCCCTGTGCCCTCTGTGTTCTTCTTCTTTTTTCTTTTTAATGGCGGTTAGCAAACAATGTTTTGGTGCATTACCGCCACCTACTGGAATGGAGGCTGGATCAGAATGCTAGATAAAACAAAACAAAAACAAACAAAAAAACAAACAGGAAAAAAAAACTATATTCTCTCCAATAATTTTGTCTTCTTAAGATATCTAAACACAAAAGAATAGGATTTAGAGCTAGAGTCTTTGTCCAAAAGGTCTTGTATGTCCAGTTGCAATTTGTTTCCCTGTGTCCTCTGTGTTCTCTTTCATATTTCACTTGTCCTCAGTCAATCACCTGTTTGCCTGCCATGCCCATCTACACCTGCCCCAAGTTTTGTAATCACTCACCTGTGCCCCCTTTCCCTAATTACCTTCTGTCTTAAAATCCTGGTCATCTCCTCCATTTATTCACTGGTCTGTTGTCACTTCTATGTGTTTTCTGGTTTCCCTCGTGTCTCGCCCTCGTGGTTTTGCAACCCTGGATTTTGTTAATGTTTTATTTAGTTTTGGTTTTCTTATTTTAAATAAATTAGTTTTCTCCTGGAGCTTTCAGTATGAGTCTGCGCATTGGGTTCGCGCCATTCTCCACCAAACCTGACATTTTTCTTATTTAAATTACAACCAACCTAAGACGGTGTCTTGCAGAAATGTTCCTTTGTTGTTTGAAATGTTAAATTAAAATAACTCAATTTAGGGCTACCGAAGAGGTGAAAAACAGCTTTCAGGCTGTCTCCAGCTTGTCACCTGCTGTGCTAGAAAATCATTACTATTGCAAAACTCCTTTTCAAGCTGTGTATTTCTCCCCCAACGGTACAATTTGAAGAATCTGGAAGAATTCCATTACTTGCAGGACAATGAGGCAAGCTGCACACCTGTTAGCTTCCTTAAACAAATCTTGGAGAAACTCTTGTGAAGCACCAGGTCCTTGGGTTATCTTCACAAATGATACAAGTGGTTTTGTGCAAAAAAGAAGACCTATAATAAGTTTGTTGAGGAATGGTGTCCAACAAAACGTGTGCACGCCAGACCAAAGACACAAAAACCCAAAAGCCAGAACTTTTGATGGTCTGAGGTTGATTTGATGTTCTACAAAAGATCATTTCCACTTCTGTGTCGGCAACTCTGATGTTCACTGAGATGTGATGTGAGAGCAACAGAATGGATGGATGATTCTTCTGGACACTTTTTTTAACAACTTACTCATTTTTGAAAATATTGGGACAGAACCGTAGATTCTAAATACCTTAATGTCTCTCCAACAACCATTCAGAGAGTTTTGCTCTCATTGTTTTTTATATTTACTGTAAATTAACCGCAACTTCTGGTCATAAGTCTTTTTTGTGTTTTTTTTCTTCTTTGTTCTTCGAATAAATTTTGCCTATATCTTACCAAGGATGAAGAGCGAAGGAGTCGCGTTCTAGAGGAACTAGCTCTACCAGAACAAGACAAACCCAACATCACTCAGATGCCTGCAGGTAAAAACAGTTACGCTCCGCTGGACAATGCAAAGCTGCAATTTGAGAACCACATATGAGTGATGGATGCAAATTTAAAAGCATTGATTGGAGTTGGGCAAGTTTGATGAGATATACATAAAAATGTGTCAACCCAAGCCCTCAGATGGTTCAAGCACCTGTACAGTATATGTTTTATATTTGTTCTACTGGTTCCCTCTCAGATCCTCTGGTTCTTTCGGGACTTGGGCGTTTCTTTTCTTAATTGCAGAAGAAGAACGCGAGCAAATGGCAGAGCTCTCAGCGGCACCCACAGCCAAGCGGCCCTGCCAGTGTTGTTGCCAGACGTACTCAGAGATCCTCAGCTTTCTGGAGAAACGTTCAGAGGCGGAGCAACGGCTTCGGGAAGAGGAGCTGGCGCTGCGCCGAGAGGAACTGGAGATTCAAAGGAGTATGAATTTTATGCTGCTCACAGAAAAAAGTTTTACAGATACTGAGCTAAAATGTGATGTGGTAATAGCTGAGAGTCAGCTCCAGCTCGTACTCTGAGCACTAACAGATTGCAATATAAGTTATATTCAAACTTGGACCTAAACAGCTATACCTTTGTCATGTCTCAACCTAAAATGTCTGTCTTGAAAGGTGGTGGGTGATATGCATTCCGTCAAAAAAAAATGCGTTGATTTCAGTGTTCATATGCTTAGTGTTGTAATCGAGCGTTGTTTGCTAATGTTAGTCATTTCAAATAAAAATCATGAAAACATTTTTTAATTATTTTATAATTTCTAAAATAAAGTTGATAAATCTTTTTATTCTTGAAAACCAGAAGTGGCAGAAGCCACTGGTCATCATTTCTTGATGTTTTATGTAGGAGGTTTGACAAGTTAAAAAAGATTCTTTACTTCCAGAGATAATTCTGAGCTCAAATACGATGGAAGCCAATGAGATGTTGGGTTTACATTTTCTCCACTCAGGGATGATAAAAGAAAAAAAAAAAAAAAACATAGCAGTGAAAGACAGATTTGCTAAAAGTAGGCAAACATGCTGCTATGATGTCTAAAGTTTTGTGAAATTGTAAAATTTAGACAGCTCAAAAGTTTTTGTGACATTATCACACGGTAGGTTTTACATTCTGTGGTAAAAATGTCAAAAATGCTAAAACTTAAACTGGGATTGTTTAAAAGCTGGTAAAGATATCTAAATGCCAGTTGTGAAGTCCAACTTTCTGGGACCTGTTTAAACTTTAAATTATGTTTCTGCTGTGAAGTTTTTCTCACCCCTATTGTCAAAATTCCATCATTGTTAAAAATGTTATTTTTTTTGCAAATTGTCTACACCGTATGATAAACTGCTACCAAAAGTCATAGCACCCTATTCTAGATTGAGCTGTTTGTATTTTTTGTATAGGTAGCTTTAGATTTTCTAAAGCTAGTGGGGGAGCAGGAAATCAAAAATCATGACAGAAACAGAAGAACAGCTAATCAGTTATGAATTCATCAATTGGTCCCCTTAACAGGAGCTGGTTTGGGGAACGGAAAGCTCAGTTATTTGCAGATTGTTGTGCTGTCTTCCGGTCTGTCTTGTCCTGTCAATAATCTAACATTCGTCACTTTTATTTTCAGGTAAGATCGCTCTGGAACGAGAACGTCTGGAAGCTGAGAGGAAAGAGAGGGAGCGGAGATTTGAGCTCGAGAGTCAGGAGAGGCAGGTCATTTTAGATCTGCTGAAAGATAAGGTGCTGAAAGGCTGAAACCTGCTGCAGACTGGGGATGTCTGAACAGGCCGCTGTAAAGAGGAAGGAAAGCAGCTAAACTGGAAGTGAGCAGATCAAAGAGAGGAACAGTGAGCTGAAATTTAAACTCGAGCGGACTGATGCACGATTGGCCAGCTGCTTTTGTCTGTTTTAACAGTTGAACATAAAAGGAAAGCTGAGTGCCAGACCCTGACAGGAAGTACGCACTTCAGAAAGCTGCTCAAAAGCTGATCTTTCTCCCCTCAGCCTTGTGACACTCACTGCTGTGCTCATGAAATACCCTGACCCCGTTGGTCCAATCTGGTCCAACAAATCTGAACCTGATTCCATCTCTACTGCTCTCCGTTTTACATTATATGGACCTGACAGGGACTAACAGCTTCCACTCTTCTTGGAAGGCTTTCCACAAGATTTTATAGGGTTTCTTCAGGAATATGTGCCCATTCATTCTGTAGAGGATTCCTAAAGTCAGATGAGTAGTTGTTTAATGAGTAGTTCTGGCTCTCAATCTCCTTTCCAGTTCATGCCAGTATGGTTGAGGTTAGGGCTTGATGTGGGCCAGTCAAGTTCTTCCACGCCATAGATATATTACCTGTAGACCAAATGTTCCTGCATTCTTTTGTTGTTGGGACTTGAAGCCAGCAGGAACTGTCTTTCAGAAGCTGCTATGTTGTATTTTTGGAACCAGCGATTGTGCATTAGTGATGTGGGGCTTTAAGTTCCACCCACTCCTCCACACAATCATGGTGTTACAAGAGCTTTCTTTAATAGTGAGGCAGATTAAGTCAATATCCCATAAGAATCTTTCACTTAGTGATACAAGCACCAAACTTGGTAAACAGGTGCTTCAGAACCTAATCTTTCAGAAAAGTATGCTATCCAGGTTGAAAAACGAGATGGCAGCCATTTTTCAAGATGGCCACCTCATTAAATGTGAAAAAAGCTGTTTGCAGCACAGAATTTCAAATAATTAATATATGTGAGTGAGGCAAAAATAAAATGTATATATTCTTACCAAGAGAACTTAGTATCAACCTCATTTCAAACTGCCCATCAGTTTTCAAGATGGCGGCTATTATATGCAATGACTTATATACTATAGCCATGATATCACGTGACTTTTGATGCAGCAAAAACACCACCATCTTAAGGAAGTAATTAATTTCAACTTCTCTGTTCAGCAGTACTGTAATGCCTTGATATTGCGCTGCATTTTCTTGCACAAAATGCCCAGATGGCGTAACATTTCATCGATGAGTGTTTTTTTTTTTTCATAATAACGAGGCTGTTTAACAAGGAGGAGAACTGAAGGACAAGAATCTCATCTCTGAGGAGCTCAAAGCTGGAATCACTTGCAGGTCGGTCATTAAATGGGACATCTTGATGTGTATTATATGAAAATTAAGATGTATATGTCACAGTATATTAAATTACATATCTACTCAGTATACAAATATTAATTAATGTGATCCCTTATCCTACACAAAACGCATTCAAGTGACCCTGTAGTCGATGTTACTCAACTCTCTATATTATAGTATTAGAAACTTTTAAAACTTAAATAAACTTTTTACAAGTTTTTATTATTGTATTTAAAGTTTTGTATAAGTCCCTTTTTCACCAGATGTTCCAGCTGCGCACCCTGACCACTGATGATATGTCCTTCAGGCAGCAAACTAAATTTGATCAACATGAAGGAAAAATGGTGTCTCAGCAGAGGAAGCAAAAGAAGCTCTAAATGTTAAAAACATGCTGTTTAGTATACTATGAATAAGATAACTAATTCCTGATTGAGTTTAGTTCTTCAACAAGGTATTCAGAGATTGCAGCTGGTTTTGAATGATTTTATTAATTTATTTCTTTATTTATTAACCTTGTGATGTTATGTGTCTGTGCAGTGGAACCCCTCTGTCCAAGGCTAATTTCTCCCAAGGAAGACAAATAAAGAGATTTTAACTTTGACTTTTTTTAAATCCTCAAACTCTTAGTTAACAGTTCCTACACCATCAGGC
>JAOXNZ010000155.1:2748915-2759404 GCA_028566095.1 Kryptolebias brasiliensis
GTGTGTATGAGAGCTTTTCATATGTGTGTATGAGAGGACAACATTTCACTAGTGTGTATGAGAGCTTTTCATATGTGCGTATGAACGGTATTTCAGAATTATGTCTTACCTGGCCTCCCACATTTGGGAGCCTGTTAAAACAAAGGTTATAATAAAAGCTCTTGAGTCTTGCATCAACAGCTTGCTGCTGGTCATAATCAACACCATTTGGTGTGTTATTTTTAACTCAGCTGACTTTGTTTCATTTTTCACCCTCAAGAAGCCCATCTGTCATGGTCAAAGGCTTTTTGTTTGCTTTTGTTTGTCAGTCTAGGATTTGACTTTGTCTTTTACAGATGATTATGTTTTTTTGTGCTTATTTATATATTTGTACTGTCAGTTTAACATTTTACTTGAGTTCATTTGGTTAGTTTGGTTCCCTGTTTTTCCTCCCCTGATATTTTATTTGACCCCTCAGTACACACTTCCTGGGTTTTATTTGTTTCCTTTCAGATCGTCATTGTTGTTCTGTTGTGAGTCCACATTAACTCGAGGTTTAGTTTTCTTTCCCTGTGCAGAAACTTTTTGTGTTATTTTACATCATCCACCTACTTATGGAGCTTTGTCAGTGTTTATTTTTGTTGTTGCTATTTTTTGTTTTCTTTTGTTTTGTTTCACGCATAAATTGTATAGCACCAGTGCAATAATTTTATTGGACACACTTCAGCTAGAACAACACATTTACCACAACTACAGGGTTTAGCAGGTGGTCCAGCCCCAGTGTTTGTATTGGGGGTAATCTTCCTCTCCCTCTTCCTCCCTCTCCATCAGTCATACTAGTGCTGAAGCCATCGCAGCCAGTTATAAGTACCCAACTCTACCTTTGTACAGTTTTTTTAATACTCTTTAATCATCTGCTGTGTTATTGAATGCATTTACATTCAGATGTCAGGAATTCAAATGTTTTTGGCCAGTTTGACCTAGTTGAATCTCTACAAATCCTTACAGGTTTATGTGAATAAATGTGAATTTGAATAAATTTGAAGCTTTTATTTTTTAGGTAACATACAAAAACATGTGAAGAGAAGTAGGCTGAATAGTGATTGTAATCCAAATCTGGTCAATTCAAACAGAGCAGGAAATCCAAAGAGGAATTCAGACACCACTGAAATTGACAATTCAAACCTTTTGAAGTGGGTGTTTGTGGAAAGTTTACAAACAATTAATATCTTACCTGCTGTAGATAGCTCTTTGTGGTTAGTCTCAGTGGGGCCAAGACCAAAGAGGATTACTGACGTCTCAAAAATTTCTTGCAAAAGCATTACACTTAAAAATGTTTTAGATTAAATGTGATGATTTGCAACAAGTGCAAATTGCAGCAGCAGCTAGCTGTAGCACTTTAGGTACAGCTCAGGGCACTTCCAACAGAAACATCTAAATATTCTTGATAGAGTAATTGTATAGTGTGAAATGAACTACAAAGCAAAGGTTTATAGAGGTATAGGACTGAAAAATATGGTTTCAACATCTGAACGTCTTAAGAATGGCGTTCACATGAACCACCATAAAAATTTGGAAATTTGACAAATAAAAAGTATCACTAAGTGCTTGTCAATAAAATAAAATAGAACACACATGCAAAAAAAAATAAAACACAAAATGTTATAAAAAGACAATAAAAAAAATCATAAAAACTGACTAAAAGTTTAAATGAACTAAAAATCTATTTCATTAATACTATCAGCACAATAAAAACAAAGAAAGGTCATTTCACACCGGAGGTGCAACTTGAAAGATGCATCCCTATGATTTTTTTTTCAAATCTTGGGAACTGTTAATGACCTGAGGACCTGAGCTGAAATGTAAAGCTTTAGAAATTCACAAACATACTCAGCAGCCTGACCAACTACAGACCTGAAGGTTAACACCAAAATCTTGTATTTATTTTAAAAATTAACAGGTAAGCAGTGAAGAGACATTAAATCTCAAGGCATGCAGGTTTTGTTATTTGATCGACTTAGGAGTTAGGTTCAGTTGAAGACGATAAAGGGATTTTCTTTTTCTTAAGACAAATAAAAAGTGCATCATGTTAGTAATAAATTGTTCATACTCACAGTGTGTAGCATTGTTTTCTCTCCAGTTGGGGCAAAGTGCTGTACAGTCACTCACTCCCCCATATCTTTTATACCTTTTAACACTCTATATCCAGCACTTTTATACTGTCACACATACACCGATAACATATTGGAGGCAGTGGGGGGTTCTGTATTTTGCCCAAGGACACTTCAGTAAAGTAAGCAGCTCTGGAGTTTCTTACAATCTCATTTAAAGGCACAGTAACCTCCTTAAAGTGCAGCCTGTAAACTTCCAATTTGGTAGATTTCGACTGTCGCTCAGCTTTACTGCAGTTTCTTCCACAAATACATATATTCTCATTGATCCAGGGGCTGTGGTTGTGGTTGTATACCTTGTCTAAAATATAAGAAGAATGGTTGTTAAATAAATCAACCAGTGAGTTAACATCACCACGCTGAACTAAATTTTTTATCTAACGACGCAGAGAACCTTTCAACAGCAGTCTGATGGATGATGTGTTCCTTTAACAACTGTCTGTGAGGAACAGAGTCAACATTAAAGAGCAGATTGGATAAAATACAGATGTTATCACTTACCTGAACATCCTCCACTCTACCATGAACAATGTTTAGGCCTAAAGGAAAAACAAGATCCAAAGTATGATCTTCCTTGTGTGTGGGGCCAGAATACTGTTGAAAGATAAAAAGACTCATGGTCATGGTTAAAAGCTCTGCAGCCTTACCAGTGATTTAAACCTTCTCTAATTTGATGATAAACGCTAAAAAGTCTGCCAAGTCAGTAAGAAAAGACCTAGCTGGACAATAAAACACATTTTGTAACTCTACTTTGATCATCTGACACTCAAAAACCATCACAGTTCACAGTGTGGTGAAAGTAGAGCAACCTGGAGGACATATTTCAGTAAATGCACAAACTGACTATCCTGTTGCCAAGTTTCAGTGAGGAACATAAAAATACAATCCCTCCCTGATAAACAATTCATTTTAAACTAAAGCACTGTTAGAAATGGAACAAGTATTTAGCAGGGCACATTGAACTGAGTATAGCAGGTCAAAGGTCTTCAAAGCTGGTTGGTGTGGGATGAAGTTTTAAACATCTGATTTGTCTGTCTGCTCTCTGACCATGGTGAAGTCTTTTGCCATGGTTTAGTAGATGGTGTTAACCTGTAACTGTCACAGTTAAGGAGATGGGATGACTAATACACTGAGAAAGGGGATAATTCAGACTGGTCAGTTTCCAAAAAAAAAGAAGGAAGAGCTTTATGGGGACTACAGGGGGAACTAGCTGATAAAATGTTTTGTTATGGGCTGTGAGCAGAAGAAGAAGGAGAACCAGCAACACACGTGTCCAGGTAATAGTCAAGCACTATGGTGGAACCGACCTGAGAACTGGAACCTATTTTAAGAGCGTAAAGGTAAGGGTTAATTAGGTGGATCACATCCTACTGAAATGCAGCCCATTCTTTTTGTACAAGTTGCTGTGGTTTCAAAACAAGTTAAAATTGTCAATGAGGTTGTGTTTCCTAAAGGCTGATGGAGGCCAGGTGGAGACTGGGGATATTAACATGTTAGCTCATCAATTAAGGGGGGGCGAATTTGGTTCAGATTTTCACAGAATTTAAGAAAGTCAATTTTTTGTCAGCGTTTTTGTCAGAGTGTTAATGTGATGTTTATGCTCAAGTGCACTACTGAAGCTGGGATTGTGGGCAGTCCAGTCTGCAGCTCCACCACCAGAAGGTCTTGTAAAATCCTTGCTGACACACCCAGAGCTGGATCCATGGCTCTGGACAGGACAGAACTTATGGGTCCAATTCCAGAGCTGGTGGTGACAACTGGTGCAGCCATGCTTATGTTGGAGGGCTGACTATCAGCAATGGAGCCTGTTGGTCAGTTTGAGGAAGTGCCAGGGTGGGTGGAAATCTTCCAATGCACGGTGGTCTCAGTGTCCGAGTCCATCTGGCAAAGCCATGAGTTTGAGCTTAAGGCAGCTAGAAGAGACAATAAAAGTCTGGGGATATGTTTGGTCTTAGTAAAAGCCACAGTAATACAGTTTTAAATCAGTTCACTCTTGTTTAGGAGCTCCTGCTTCAGGTGATGGACATCACCTTTCACCAGTAAGTATGTCGCACACACAACCATTGTAAAAAGAAAAAGGAAACCAAGGTGGTAGTATCCCAAATCCAATCAACCACAAAAATGTAAGAAAAAATAAAACATCTGAAAAGTTTAAAAGATTACTTTTTAAAAAGGGAAGAAAATAAAAATTAAATGTCAAAAATTAAACAAAGTCCACAAAGGATAACTTAAAACATGACACAAAAACCCAAATCTAAAAGGCAATTTTTACAGAAACACTCTAGGTGCCTTCCACGTTCCAAATACCTGTTTATTCTCTAATCCCCTTTGGTCTTGGCTTGGCTCAGACTAGCCATTAACTTGTCAGTCTGGTCAGAATTATACTCTTGCTCCAAAGTGTGGTCGTTCAAAGAGCTATCAACAACAGGTAAGATAATAATTGTTCATAACATTTCTACAAAACCCTACTTCAAAAGGTCTGAGCTATCACTTTAAAATGGCACCTCTCGTTAGTCTCACTCATTAAAGGTTCAGCTGTTTTACTTAATTAAAAACCAGTAAATAAGTTTAAAAAGCTAAACATTAAAAACAAAGGTTGGTTGTTTTTGATTTTAGAGAATGTCATCAGCCAAAGCAGTGCTAAAAATGTTTTGACATCACAAGAGTGTCATTTCAACATATAGGCACAGAAAATTGTGATTTTTATTTTCTACAGTGTCTGGTATACAAAAATACTGTTAATGTTCAGTGTAGCACTATGTTGTTGAGCCTGTTCCAGTACCTTCGGTGTTTGACAGGAGAGATAAGAGGAGAAGGTCTCAGAGGGAGGAACCAGAGAGTTTGAGTTTGTCACGTCTTTTGATCAAAATCTGTTTATCATCCTGTCAGCTGAGCTGCTGGGATTGTAAAAGGAGCCGTTAGGACGGTGGAAACAACTTCACTGTAACATCAACGATTTTCCAAGAGTGTAAAAGCACTTGGAGATTCTGCAGTAATACTGTATTATTCTATTAAAAATTGCAGGCTTGACTAACTGAATTATGCTATCAGTTTAATGAAATAATCCACATTTGTGTCGTGAAATATGGAAACAAAGCTTCAAGATTTATTATTGTTCCTGTCATGATAACTAACATGTTTTCACATAAGCAATAGGAATCTTGGCCAGACACTTCAAAAATGCAACCTTCTGTATATTGCTATAAACATTGAGAGTATTGTATTTTATTTGTATATACCATGTTTGTTTGTGGGATTTTTACTTTATAATTAAACAAAGGCCTCAAAGACTGACATCTACCTTTAAATGGTACAGTATACACTGTATGGAACTGTGCTTTTGCTGTTTCAAATTTATGGTTTAAATACATGGTATAAATGAAAGTAAGTTCTTTGAAGCAATGCATATTTTTACAAAGTTTTAAACAAATAATTTGCATAATTTATTAGCTCTCAGATTATATGTTGAGGATTGATTTGGTTTTAGCCTGATTAATCACATAGCTGGTTTTGCATCTAGTATCTCTAGTTAAAGGTTAAAGGATGGCAGTAATATACAGTGGACAGTTCTGTGGCTTTTGTTTTGTTATGCTAATGACAAATCTGGTGAAATTAGATCGAATGTTTTGAATGAGGGCTAAAATGCAGTGAAACCAAGTTAATACGAAAACAAAACTTATTTATGTGAACTTTCGTGAATGTTACTTTGAAATTAAATCACTTGTGTTGGTGTTGCAGTGATTACTGTTATAGAGTTTAATAATTACCACTGATGCAAAATGAGCTGACAAAGATACACCGACAACAGGAAATGAGATGAGGCAGTTTACTGTTCATTGCATTACATAAGCTTTAGATTATGCATTGCATCAAGGTTTTGATAAAAATATACATAAAAAATAAAGTCAAACATAATAAAAAAAGAAACAAAGTGTGTTCATGTTATGTGGGTTTATATGCGCTAGTATGCCACCTGGGGATGCGCAGTTAAAGCGTGCGCGCACACAGTAGAAGGTCAGAACAGGCCTATTTATAAAGCAGCCTGTGGGCCAGAAATGGCTAATTTCAATAAAGTTTGGCCCCCATAAGCTGCCAAAATCCCAAAATGATTTGTCTGAATATAAAGCTAAAATATACACATCAGAGTTGAGCCTCATGTTAAGCTAGTAGAAGTCTGCCTCTGTTAAACAGACATGATGTGTAAGCAGTTTTTTTAAGCCATCCATCGGACCTGAGCAGTACAGAAAAAGATAATGGCAAAAGTAATGTTAATATATGTTTCAAAACCAAAATACTGGAAAATAGATTCAGAAATTTGACACTTTGAAAGCAAATGGACTAAAAAGTGTAGTTTACTTTGCCAACAGTAACCAGTGTTGACAAAGTAAACAATAACACTTTTTAGTCCTATGTCAAAAACTAAAGGAGTTGTAACCTTTTTGGCCAAACCTTAAAAATAATGTTATATGCCCATTCTCCTGCAATATTCCTAGATATCACACTCAGAGTAGTTATTGTAAATGACTCTCAGCTACTACCACATCAAATTTCAGCTCAGTATCTGTAAAACTGACTGTTACAACCATTTTTTGTGTTTTCTATGGTCAGTTGACAGCCATCTTGAATGGAGTTGGCTCCTGCTGGATTGTATCCCATTAAATCTATTGCACTCAAAGTAGCCTGCTGTACACCTTCTTTTTTCATAAGATGTTACTACAATGTTTGAATGCACAAAAAATACATTGTTATCAGGTTGTATTACTAATAATAGTTACCCCTGGTTATTAGGCACAACAATACTACTGGATTTCCTACTTGAAACTGGAACATGTGTAAGTTGGTGTAATGGTTTGAGATTTTTGGTCTGTTATGGTGTGTTTTGAGTTTTTGCCTTGTTTTTTTCTGTGTTTTCAGTTTATGTACTAGAATCTCCTATTATTCTGTTTCTGTCTGGTTGTTTTCAGTTGTAGTTCCCAGTCTTCTGTTACCACTTCAGCCAGGCAGTAGTGTTTTTGTGTTTTCATGCTCCATGGCCATAGTTCTCCTCTGCTACTCTGTCTTGCCTTGTCACACACACCTGTCAGCAATTTAATCTACTCACCTGCTTTCATTGGTTTCCACTAACTACTCACCAGCTCCCTGTTTTCCTTCACTCGCTGTCAGATCCTCACATATTGTCCATCTTGGTTTTTGTCTCCTGTACCTCCTCGCTTTGTTTCCATTTAATAAATTACTTTTTTGGGGATTCTGCCTGCTCGTCACCTGCTGCCTTAACTCTTGGGTCCACAACCAACAATCACATTCGTTACAGTCATTCCAGGATCAGAGTTCTGACTTCCCAGATAAATGGAGCACAGCATAACCCCTTAAACTTTTCTCTCATTAAGATGGAGTTGGCTGTTTAGAACTTTTCCAGTAGTGCACGGAAACGGCTACCACAGGAGTGAGTGCCACTCATTACTCAATGACAGTTTAATAGGTGTGTCAGACCCAATGGAAAAAAAACAACCAAAACAACAGCAAACAGCCTACAGCAGCTAATAACCCAGCTAATTAACTAGCTAACTTGTCATGCTCCCAACCTTAATATGTTCTGCACAATAAGGACCCCTACTTCTGTAAAATAAATAAATGTGGCTTATATTATTTCTATAGGTTTGTTTGAGGTTTCCACTATTGCTTACGTCTCGTACAAACCAG
Organism: Kryptolebias brasiliensis; assembly: GCA_028566095.1. Lineage (NCBI taxonomy): Eukaryota > Metazoa > Chordata > Actinopteri > Cyprinodontiformes > Rivulidae > Kryptolebias > Kryptolebias brasiliensis. Next base: position 2,756,766 of record JAOXNZ010000155.1, read on the forward strand.
TTTAAAATAATCTGCTGGCTCTCTTTAAACTCTCTAGCTTGTGTTCTTCCACTTTCCAAATCTGTACCTGTGCATCAACATAAAAATAGCTAAGTATTCTAAATAATGTACCTATAAATTGTTATAATACTCAATATTAAAGCAATCTGTGGTATTATTTTAGCAGCAGTATAAATAGGAGTTGCAAAAAACAACCAAACCTGCTTCAGCCTAAATTTAAAATCAGGAGTTACTGTTGGATTTCAACACACCCTTTTGCCGTTCCTTCAGCTCACTTGAACTTTGACTTTTCCTTCCCTTGTTTGTTTTACAAGAACTCTTTCTTTCCAGGCAGTCTTTGTTGACACTGGGAAACCAACTGAGCAGTTTTATTACATTCAGATAAGAGAAAACATTTCAGTATTCCAAACGGTGTTCTAAATTAACTGAATGTACATTTTTCTAAATCTAACTTATTGTTTTAAGCACTGGCAAAATGTCAGAACATGAACTTTGAACTTTCTGAATTAGAAAAATGAGTCACTTTCATTTCAACAACAGGCAAAATGTAAAATGTACAAAAGCCAAGACTTTAAGTTCATTCGATATTTTTTACAGCTTATAAAATATTGCAATTATTATTTGCTGTTGAATAAAAATGTGAATTTAACAACAAAACAAAACACAATAATTCAAAATAGGATTAAAAAAAAAAAAAGTATTTTTGAGCACCGCACACCACAGAAAACAACATTCATACAAATTTTGGAGGTGAGTAGCAAGTATGGGTAGGCCTGTGATTTTTCCCCAGTGGATACAACAAAGACTAAAAATCAATAAACTGTATGAATGGTTTGGATTTTGTCTTAAATTTTCTTTTTGTTTTATTTAAAGTTTTGGTCGTATTTCAGTTGAGTTATCTTTTTGTTCTTGCAATTCTTATCATGCCATCTTCATGTCTTAAGTTGCTCTGTTCATGTTCTTTTTAATCAAACATCCTGTTTCCATTCACTCATCGCCCTTTCCTGTATACATACTCCTTGTTTTCCACAGTTCATTATGAGGTTCTCCGTTGACCTCCGTGTATTTTGGTACGTTGCCAGATTCATTGCGTTGCCTTGTTGAAACTGCCTACAAGGTGCTTGAATTTGGATCCTTTCACCACTGTGGTTGTAGAATCTGACCAGTCATGGACCTAGTGGGTAGATACAGCTCCCTATTTGAGTAGAGAAGCTTGGAGGCACCTAAACAATGTCTAGCGAAATGAATGATATACGCCCTGGGTTTCTCTTTACTCTTTGAAGAAACTAAGAAGTAAGATCGTTTTATGATGGGCTAGATGGAGGGTTTGAATTTGCAGAAGAATCTGCAGGTAGCTGAGGACTTTCTAGTCAGTTTTTGACAGTAACTCGTGGGTCGTAGATTCACCAGCCATCGCTGAAATTTGGGAGAAGGCTGAGAAGAAATTTAACCGTCGTTGACTCTCTGTGTGTGTATATGTATATATATATATGTTTTCACACAGCTTGACCCTGCAGAGGAGGAGCCACTGTTTTAGACAATGCTTAAAGTGCATTCCTGTAGACAGTGTCTGCCCTACACCTGAATGTTTTGGAGCTCAAACAGAGAACATTTACTAGCTGTTTGCTTAACAACTGGGAGTTATGCACTGGCTCAGTTGAAAGGCTGTTTAACTGAAGCTGGACAAAACAACACAGGAGGTCATCTTAAGACAGCAATCACCATGAAAATCTTTGGATAAATTATTCAAAGGTTGTCTAGAAGGACTGCAGTACAAATTTTGTTTACAAATAAATGTCAGTGGTGAGTCAAACAGCTTATTTTTGGTTTGTTTTAATGAGGTAGTTTGACAGCATTGGGGTGCTGTTCACTACTTTTTCACCACATTGTACTCCAGTCTTCCTATTCACTTGCCATGGCTCTCTGCGTACCCACCTCAGCAGCATTATGGGGGTCAAAGTGACCTGGAGCTCTTTACTACAGATACTTAAACATGATTGCACATTAAAATGAGCAAAATATCTTCTTCCATTGCCAAAAGTAGCATGTTTATCCTCAGTGCCCTCGAAGCCCTCAGACTAACTGCTACATCCCTCAGGCAAACCGGTGAGCGTGAACAGCATGAAAAAATGGCATTGCGCCATCATTTTAATAACTGATTAACATGAACTGTTCACTCTGGAAACATTAAATATTCTTTCAAGAATAAACAGCTGCTGTAAAGTGAGAGACTTTTAGAACAAACTTTAAATTCTTTATGCAGAGAGCAAATTCTTCCTTCAAGGACACACTGACATCTGTGTTTCTGATGCATCTTTGGGGAGCCTTTATTGATAAAATCGAGCTTTTAGTCCTCACTTTAAACTTTGCTGTAAACCAAAGCAGCAAAACTGTAAACTTTTTGCCTGCAGGTCCGGTTCTGTAGACACCTCGTGGGAGCCTGCAGTCACCCTTTTGTTTTTCTCTAACAAAAACAAAAGCAAAAACATAAGAAATATGTGAATGAAAGTGGCTTTTTTGAGAATTCAGTAACAACAATACAGTTGATGATCTTCTACATATATAAACAAATAAAAAAAACTGGTGCCATAAATGCTGATATAACATGATAGGTCTGGCCCTAAGCCAGTGGCCTGCTT
>JAOXNZ010000155.1:2762617-2790155 GCA_028566095.1 Kryptolebias brasiliensis
GAAGGAAGAAGAGAAAGCCAGGAGGAGGATGGAATCCTAACATTCTTGAATCCAGTTATAATGCTTTTGTCAGTTTTAATATGATTACAAATAAAGTCAAATCTACATGCCTAATATGAATTAGGAATGTAATATGTTCAAAGAAAAGGATGTTTTTTTTGCATTAGCTTCTTTAATCACATTTTATAGCATTGTTGAGTGTTTATGAATACTGATCAGGACTGATTTTGGATGTTTAATCACACCTGACATCATAGATAGGTAACTGGAATGTATTATAACAGTTTTCACCTATAATTTTACAACACCGCTTTGTCTTAACAGCAAGTAGTCAAAACCATGGCGAGTATTTAAAATAAAAAAAGCAACGAAGTATGACTGAAATAACTGTCGACAGTACACTAGCTTTTAATTGTCACTAATGTGAAGGATAATTTCTAGAGATGTAAACAAAAATCTGTCAGACATGAAAGGTTATTTTTCTGATTTGGACACAACATGACAACTCTAATCTACAAAACTCATCAGCTCAGTGAAGGACTTCTTGATGTTCTTATGCCAGATACAGTATGCAGATAATTGTTCAGTTACACAAACAACAATAAGTCAAAGGTTTTCCATTTAAAATGTAAAAGGAAATAGAAATAGCTGCTTCTTTAATGATGATGCACATTAAATGAGACTTGCAGAAAATGCCCTTGAGGTTAGAAAAAAGTGTCAGTGTCTACAAGAACACTGAGACATTAGAGAGCATTGTGCTTTGCCATCTGTGCCTTCATTATACACCAGTTTCACCATAATCTGCAGACTGCTACAGGCTTCAAACGGACGCAACTGAAGAACCTTGATTGTAGTGCAGCTGCCTTCTTCAGTTGACAGGAACACAGCTCTAAGAGATCTGAGACTCTAAAAACTACCCTGGGATGAAAGTGTTCCTGTTGACACGAGAGAGATAATACCTGCATCACAGCAGAGGGTTGTACCGTTGCACTTATCTCCAAAGCTCTCAAACTGATTTTATTGTTTACATTTGTACTGTCTTACTCCACCTGTAAGTCCTCTGTCCAATTCAACAGGAAGGTTTTTTTTGGTTGGAGTTGTTTTTTCTTCAGTGGGGACTGGTTATGTTTATTTGCATGATTAGGACCCCTCATGAAGTTATTTACATATTAGGATATACATTTTGTAGCATGGTCCAGGGAAATAACTACTAATGTTAAAAGACTTTATGAGTTGATACTCGGACTTTTATTTTTACAACAGCCCTAAAAGAATCAAATTATAGTTTCAAAACGAATGTCATTATAAACTAATCTCAACAGAGTATGTCATTTGATCACCATTATGTTTGATTCATCTGTCCTCTGCCACTTAGCTTTTTAGCGAAGACACCAAGGCATTCCAAGACTTGAAATGGAGTCATTATTAAAAACAAGGCTTAGCACCCATTGGATTGGTCCAATCTGGACATAATTTGGTTCACATGCAGACCAACAATGGGTCTATACTAAATGGTTCAATTTGCAAGAAGCTGGCAGGTCTGGAATGTGCAAGTATAAGTGGTGGCATCATGAGTGGAGTGATAGTGTTATCAGGCAGTTACCAGAGCAACAGAGAGTCAAAACAGTGAGTGAAGGTTACCAAACACAGAGGATGCCTCATAGACACATTATTCAGTGACAACAGTGGTAATAAAGTTTAATAGTGGTCACATTGTTGTTTTACATGAGGTCATGTGGTTGTATTGTTCAATTCTTTGGCATGTGGGGTGATACATAGTGACAGAGGAGCAATTTGGAACCAATGGGTATTTGAGGACAGCCAAACAGTTTATTAAGTTCTGGTCACCCAAAACAGATCACTCCAAGGCTGGAATGTCATTTTATGCACCAAAATTGATGGAATCTCACATTTGTACCTGCCATCCAGACACAGGTACAGGGCTTTTTACAACACTCAGTGTTGTGAAGTGGACATGCCATAACTGGGTAATATAGACTGATGATTAGTGGTGTTGTGTCTTGTTCAGACATGAACCTCAGTTCTACTCTTGACTGCAGATGACTAACAAGGTCAAGTATAGAAGCACTGAGAAGAGAGGACCAGTCCTGCTTATATGGTGGAGAAACACACCATCATCACTCCTGGCATCATGGTATGGGGATCCATAAATGTTTTTAATAGATGAGCATATGTACCCCATGCAGTTTGCCTATAGAGCAAACTGAGGGGTGGAGGACGATACTCTCTCCCTTCTTGATGAGGTCCAAAGTCATTTAGACAAGCCTAAGACATATGTTCATGTACTATTCATGGACTTTTCATCAGTTCTTAATATAGTCCAGCCGCATATTCATTTAAAATACCTATGTGATCTAAATGTCAGTAGCTGTCTTGTGTTGTGGATCAGGGGGTTTCTGAGAGACCTTCTATCATCAAAGGGCAGGAAGTAGAGCAGGTTACTGAATTCAAATACCTTGGAACAATTATAGACAACAAGTTGACCTTTCAGCCCAATGCTGCCTGTGTTTACAAAAAACCCAGACAGCGTCTCCATCTTCCATGTAAGCTGAGGAGCTTTAATGCCAGCAAACACACCCTGCAATTGGTGTACAGGTCACTTGCTGAAAGTGTTGTCTCCTATAACATGGTCTCATGGTATGGGAACCTCCAAATTAGAGACAGGAACAATTTGTCCAGGGTGGTCAGACAAGCTGGTAAAAGAATTGGTCATCAGCAAATGCAACTTACAGACGTGTATAACCATGTTCTGGAAAAAAATGTAATCCAGGTTTACAATGACCCAGCCCATTCCCCGAAACCATCATTCAAGCTGCTGCCATCTGGCAGGAGACGGATGGTCCCTTTATCAAAGAAGAACGGGTACAAAAGATCATTTGTTCCCTCTGCCGTGACCATCCTAAACAGGGTCCTCTTTGACAGTAACCTCACACAGCGAAACAACAATTGCCCGGAAAATGGACCATGTACTATGCATTTTAGAGTGTTTTACTGCTTTATGACTGCTTTAACAATGCTTTAAGTTTTTATCAATTACAGTTTTAATTGGTTTTATGTGTATTTATGAGCCAGATGTCAAAGACATATCTCCATTTCATGAAATGTTATGAACAATAAAGTTTAATTGAATTGGATAATTCAGGTCACCTTTGACCTTGTGATTTGGGGTCCCTAATGAAACAGCTCTACATCGGTGACATCCTGTCCACATGTCTTACACCTTATAGGAGAGGTTGCAACAGCTGTATCACTCCATTTTGTACCAAACTGTCGCTTGTATCCAGGCCTGAGGGGCTACACACCCAAGTGACGTGGGACAAACAGCGTGCTCATACTGCCCAATCAAATATCCAGATGATGATCGGATATTGGAATCGTTGCAATACAATCACATGACTCATTGAGACCTTGTCCTTGACATTTGTCAAAGACCAGTCCAATTTCTCCTCTAATGAGGAGAAAATGCAACTCTACCCCAAGAACTTTCAAAATAGCTAAGATTCTCATCCTATTTTTAATGAGCCCAGCCACCTTACGGAGGGAACTTATTTTGGCTGCTTTTATTGCTAAGCCTGATCACAGGTGAGAGGTGGAGCACAGATTGACTTGTAAGTCAGCAGCTTAATATCACTGAAGACATTGGGACAATTATTCTGTTCAACAAAGTAAGAATTTCTTTGCCTGTAATCCCTTTAATCTCCCAGGAAATACAACATTTTTGCATACACAGAGCCCATGGTGTGCTGTCAGCAACTTTGATGCAAAACAAATTTGTGTTTAAGATTGAGTTTGTCGCTCTGAACCAGCTTTGAGGAGATCAAAGGCATGTTTCTTCAAATCAGGAGGCTAATCTGGCTCTGAGCGTGAAAGCTGGCCCACCTTCTTAGTAAACATAGAGCCACTCTGAAAACTTAATGCCGGTGTTTACTAGTGCAAAGGATTAGTTTTCTGTTTGCTTGCACTCTGCAGCTGCTGATTTGTTATTACAGCGTTACTGGGACTCAACGTGTCCTCCATTTTGGCTTCCAAGTTACATTCTTGTCCCTCAAGATGTTTTGTGATAAAATTCTTTAGAATGGTTCAAGCTCACTCAGGGAGAAAAGTTATAACCATGTGTGTGATTACCAACACTCAGACAGCCACCTCACACATGGCTTTCAGACATCTAAAGTGGTCTATTAGTGTTGGCTATTGAAAAGAAAGTAATTATGGCAATTAAGCATAGAAAGATATCCATGCAAGCCATACACTTAGAAATTATTTTAATCTAAACAAGAAATTACTTTTTATTCATTACTATGATCACAAATGTGTGCATGTCATTTCTTACTTTGTAACACCTGTAATTAAGCTCAAGTGCTTCATCCTGGATTGAGCAAGGTAAGTAGCACAGTAACAAGCAAATATGCATTAATGGATGTCTACATTCATATGAATGTTTTTTGGAGGCTATAACCTGTTTTTGTTTTGTTAGCATTGGTCATAAGAATACAAATGCAGCTGACTAGAGGACCTTGTTGGCAAAGTATATCAGAAGGCAGTCCCTCCAGGAAGTTGTAATGCTGTGATTGCAACTAATAACACAAATCAACCAATCTCGCAAATTTTGTTCAGTCGCAATTTTGACCAATCACCCCAACTTTCCCACAAAGACAACCAATCATCTTAGCCCCCTGTCCAATTTCACCTCCTGAAATCTGAGCCTGGCTCAGCCTGCAAGCTGAAAAACATCCAACGCCAAAAGATCACATTTCCCATCAAATATTACCACTAAAATCTGTGCAAGTCAGTTTCCTGACGTATCACATGCAAGTGGTGGGAAACTGTTTTGCACCACGTGCAACACTGTGGTGAAACAGATGAAAATTGTCACTTTGCTTTATTTCTTATTGCAAAACACGTCTGGATAACGTCTGGAAACTGAGGACAGACACAAGTAACTATGGCTACATTCACACTGCAGGCAAATACGACCCAATTCCGATTGGTTTTGCCTCTATGTGACACATATCAGATTTTTTTCTTGCCAGATTGACAAATCCAATTTTATTTATTTTTTTTACATCTGACCCATGTCTTTTCCATACATGGTACAGAATCGGATACATATCCAATGTTTTTCAAAGCAACCTCAGTGTGAACGTTCATGTCTCATTTCATCCGACTTTTTCGTCAGATGAAAGGACGGAGGTCCCTCACGTCAAAGTCCCACCACTCTTGGCTCCAACTCTTCATCCACACATGCCTCTGCACAGAGGCAGCAGCCACAGCTCCAAAAAAGGTTATTGTTAACATTTGCTTTTTCTCCATCTTCTTTTATCTTTTACCATTTGGATGTACAGTTAGACAATTGGACAGCAACTTCAGAATCAATACACACATGCTAACACTTGCAGCGACCATATTTACTTCCATAAACTCAGCGTGTGAAGTGTGACATCATATCTGCTTCTGCACATGAGGGTCATCTCAGGAACTAAAGACTCTTCATACTGGAGTCTGATGGAGGTAGCATTTAAAATGTAATGTGAACGACCACGCAAAAAAATCAGATTTGAGAAAAAAATCTGAATTGAGTATTAAGACCTGCAGTGTGAACGTAGGCTATGACAGAGTCTGCTGCTTTTTCAATTCAAAAGAAAAGTGTGGAGTGTTCAACTACAAAAACAAAGTTTAGATGCCTTGTTTTGTCTTAAGAAAAACAGGTAAACAAATTGATCAACCCTAATACTGAGTTAGGAAAAGTGTGCATGAGATCTTTGAAGAAGAGTGGTAAACATTAAGGCAATAAATATTTGCTAGATATTTGCCAAACATATTCTGTATTGGTCATGTTGTGGTGATTAAACAGACCCAAATGCAAGAATAGGAAGCAGCAGACAGGCAAGTAAATCTAAGAGATGAATTTTGGAATGCCTGAACAAAAACTAACAAAGCAACCACTGGACAAATTTTAATGAAACTTGCAAATAATAATGACTGACTGTACATCTACAACTTATTACTTTGGGAGTCAACTCAATTTAAGATGGCTGCAATGACCAACTGACCTAAGCGTACACAAAAATGTCTCAAATTCAGTCAATTTTACAGTCATTTAGCTAGAATCAGGTGTGGTAGTAGCTGAGATTAATCTCCAACACATATTTCAAGTGCTAACAGATTGTGAAAGATCTTTGTTTAAAACTTTAACATTAACTATTCAGAGTCAACTGCATTTGTCTGTTAGCAAAATATCTCATGATGTGCAGGACACATTTGAAGGAAACTTTCAAGAAATAATTTTTGGATGTACACCTGCAAGTGATTAACTGTTGAAGTCAATCCAATTCAAGATGGCTGCCACATCAAATTAAACGTAGCAAACACAAAAATGGCTAAAAAGAGTCTAATGTTACAGATAAAGCTAAAATGTGATTCACACCTAACAAACACTTCAAACACTTCTCATTATGCAAGATCTGTAACACTTTTGCACCCACTGCTGGAGTCAAACCCTTTTGTCTTTCAAGAACCACTGGACAGATTTTAATGATACTTTTAAAAAGTAATGATTAGATGCATTACATTATTGGATGAATTTGAAGTCAATCAAATTCAAAATGCCCACCACAGCTAATCAACATAAAAAAAAAAAGACTATTTTACAGAAACTGAGCTAAAACCTGATGTGATAGTAGCTCAGAGTCAATCCCAATACATACTTTCAGTCTGACATCTGATACTTATCCCATAATGCTTATTTGAAAAGATTGCCCAAAACAGCTACAACTTCATCCTTTATTAACATCAGATAATCTTAGATTAAAACACGAATGGCAGCCAATATGCATTCCTTCAAGAAATGCTAGGCCTTTAATTTAAATGAAATGATGGGAACTGTGGCACTTTTTCAGGATCTGGACCATTTGGCTCTGCTCACCAATCATAATGTTCACTTCAGACACCTTTAGAATGGAGAGTGTTTCATACCGAGCATTGGTTGTGAAGACGTTCAGCTTTCAAACAATATTGCCACCTTCCTTGCTGAACTTGAAATGTACATAATGCATGTAATATCACCAAGCGTTTGTTTAAATCTGTTTATCTGGCGTCTGAGAGCTGCATGACTGAATTGAATTATGTAGGAACTCGTTTTATAGTTCGAGATACTTCAGTCCTTACCAAAGACAGACTGTGAATCGAAGAAATAAAAACATTAGCATAACAGCTTATACTCTGTGAACCTCTTAAAAATAATAGATGCGCATTGTTGATATTATTCCAAACAAGTCCATTTGTAATTTAATCTAACAAATGGTGTCTCAGTTTAGCCTAAGAGGAAACCGCAGTACAAGACAGACTGATGGCTGCCTCGGAGAAAGTGTCAGCAGTTTGCGAAACACATGTTCGGATACTTACCTCATTACCAGCTCTTTACAACACATTTGTGGAAACACACTATGAAGGGAAGGAAGTGTGTTTCCTTTAACTCTCCATTGTTAATGCCGGCGCACTCAAGTGTTTGTTAACCAGGAAGGTGCCATCCCTCGACATGTTCCCTCAGATTCTGTCCTGATATTACATCTTCAATTTGAACTGTTAGAACAATTATCAAAACCCCCGTGGGGTTTTAAATGTGTTCTCTTGTCCCCATTGGCTGCTGTCTTCAGCCCCGAGCATCTTTGAACTGACTATTGAATCATCCTCACTGCTGATGGTATTCATAGATGGTGTGTATTAGCCTTGCAGTACCCCACCCCCCTGAGCACTCACCTCTGTGATTTAGAGGAGCTGAGGGACCATGAATTTTCAGTTAGGTAGTTGAGGAGAAGGGTGGATGATTTATGCTTTTGTTTACAGTGTACCGTAGGGACCTAAATCGGCAGTGATGAAAGGGGGAGAAAGTGTGTCTGCAGCAGACGTACATGTGAGTTAGAGCTCACACACCCTCATGCCAGAGTTTCTGAATTCTGATTAATTAATTAGGCGTATAAAACAAGAAATTAAATTTGGATTGGGGACTGAGGGGAATATCTATTTTGACTTGCAAACAGAATTCACCAGTGACAGCATCCTACTGAATGAATTCAAGACAACTAAACTCCATGAGAAATACAGGGCACTGCATAGAAATTTACTGTAGCCACAACACTGGGTGTATATTTATGGATTTTAGTTTTTGTATACCTATTTAATGATGTCAATGCACAGCCACTGAAGAACCCTTATTACTATTTGCCAATGTTTGATTCTATGCTCATCCTGCAGACAAAAATCCAGACAAAACAACATCCAAACATGTAGCTCAATTTGGAATAGCATGCTATGACTTTTGGTAGCAGTACATTGTGTGGACTAGAGAGAATTGTCAATGAATTGCAAAGATTTTCCCCACAGCCGAAGGAATTTTGGCAAAACAAGCGGGAAAACCCTGCTCTTTTTGGAGCTTTTTAGCTCAGGCATATTTCATAGTAAAAAATAAACAAACAAAACATTTAAATTTTGATTAACTGGTATTTTGAAACCTTACGGTTTTTAGACAACCATGGTTTCATTTTTAGGATTTTTGAGGGTGTTAGGCTTAGAGTGTAATGATGTCACACTGACATGTATGCTGTCTAAACTTTCCTTAATTTGTGTAAACAAACTCTTCACATTTCCACAACCTTTACTTCTTATGCAATTTATACAACAAAAGATAGTCTTTTTTTACTTCTTTCAGCCAGTGTGTCTCACAGCTAATGGGCTTAAGCTTTTCTCCTAAATTTCCCCTTTGAAGCCTGTTTTCTGTGGTCGGGCTGAGGAGGCAACAGGTCCAGAGAAACCTCAGACATCCATTTCCCCAGCGACACTCTCCAGCTCCTCACGGAGGAGCTAAAGGTATTCCCATTTGAGAGGATACATAATCCCTCCAGCGAGTTCTGGGTCCTCCCTGAAATCTTCTCCCAGGGGACATGCCTGTAAAACCTCCTGAAAGAGGCACCTAGGAACTGTCCTAATCAAATGCCTGAACCATATCAGCTGACTCCTTTTGATGCTGAGGAGCAGCAGCTCTACTCTGATATTGGAACTCCTGACCTTATTTCTAAGGCTGAGCCCGGCCACCATACGAAGGAAGGACATTTCAGCCGCATGTATCCAGGATCTCGCTCTTTCAGTCATGATCCAAACCTCATGACCATAGGTGAGAGTTGGAATGTAGACAAAGCAGTAAGTTGAAAGCTTTTATTCTTTTTCACCTTGACAGACCAGAGCAACGCTCTCATTACTGCAGACGAGGCCCCGATCCACTGATCCGTCTCGCGCTCCATCCTGCCATCATTTGTGAAGATTCCCAGATACCTGAACTCCTCTGCTTCAGGCAGAGACTCATGTCCAACTCAGAGCAGTTGAGCCTGTCACCTACGGTTTAGGAATTTTTCAATACAGCTTTCTCACAGTGACAGTGACAGTTTGAATTTTACATTTTACTCTATGTTTCTGTCTGCTTGTTTTATTACCTCCCCTAAGGAGGTTATTACCTCCAACAAGGAGGTAGTGTTGGTTGGTTTGTTTGTCTGTAAGCAACATTACTTAAAAGCTGATGAACATATTTTGATGAAATTTTCAAGAAATGTTGGGGTTGGCACAAGAAAGAATTCATTGTGGTGAGCCAGATCACAATCTGGATCAGACCATTTTTTTAACGATGCTATGGCTCTCGGAGTGACAGACACAAGTGGGTGGTTACCATGGTGACCCTAATGAGCCACCAGCAGCAGCTTTAACATTTCTTTTGGTCTTCTTATACAGTTTATAAATCAAAATGAAAGCAGTTTAGGTAAGTCTCAAATTACTACTAGACTTTATCAAAAAAAAGGTGATGTGTGTTGAAATTCAGTGCTGTACTTAGACTCTTTAAAGTTTTTTCAAATTTTTTTCAACTTTAAAGGGGTATGTAAAATAGCCATTGTTCCTTGGTGTGTGACTTAATGTGGTTTGTTGTTACGATGCTATTTCATTTGGCCGGCCAGTCAGAAAATACCTGATTCCTCAAAACCATCCCCCTGCAGAGGAAGGTTTGGTCCAAAGCCCCCAAATGGAAACAGTATAATTCTTAGTTCGCCTGCAGGATACAACATCCCTATTGTAAATCAAAGAGAGAAAATGAAGTGCTTGCCAATATTACACCATCCGTGTTACTTTGATCAGCCTATAATTCATCCCCAGAAGCACCCCGTGAAAGTTTTTTTTTTTTTTCAAAATGTCATTCAACAAAGGAATCCCTCTGACAGAGAGGCGGTCAGATTATTAGCCTTCACTGATGTCCCCTTTGAAAGCATTACCCTTCCTAAATGATAGCCCTCTCCATCAAGAGCAAAGCATAAAATGAGCTATTTGACTGCTGATGAAAATTGCCTCTATCAGTGCTCCCACACCTCTCTGACACTCTCGCAGACGATTCTTTTCGTGGCAGGAAGGGGAGCTAAAGAAGAGCGACCCATTATCTTTCCCTTTAAAGGTCACCAACATGGAAAACAAACATCAATAGCATGTTTTGGAGATAACAATCCCTATAGATTTATAGTGTTAAGTGATGTCCTTATCGGAGATGAGAGGGGCTGGCATCAGAGGGTGGGCGGCTGGAATAAAGAATGAAGAGAAAAAAAGTATCAAGGACATTTATACAAAAAACTTGTAAATATAAGACAGAGTGCTCCTTTGGAAGCCTTCCTTCCCACACACACACACACACACACGTGTGACAGCCATGCTTCATTTAAAACTGACAGCTTCTATTGTTCTACAGGACTGATTGTAGAAACAAGAGGTGTGGGCCTGTTTCTCATATTTCTCAACAGCAAAGATTTATGTCTGAATTTCTACTCTGTCCTCTGCGACAAAATGCTAAAAACAGCACGAACACTTCCATGTTAACAGTCACTTCAAACAACAAAGCATGTCTAGAAACGACTTTATTGGCTCTGCTCACAACTGGTGTCTTACATTTTCACCTGACAGCCGCAGCAGGGCCTGTCGGCTGATGTCAGGGGCTGCCGCAAAAGTAGCTTTAATCTAGATGAAAGTCACAATAAATGCATAAAAAATAAAAGGCAAAAATCATCATAAGCTGGTCACGTTCAAATACAATGGCAGCGCAAAACAGGCATGCAGGGCTTTCTTTAAAAAAAGGCCTGAAAACAATCACTTTGACAAAAGGAGAGTAAAAAACTTAAATAAAAAATAGCAAGGAACAAAACAATGACAGGAAAAATCACGAGTTAAAGGGATAGTCACGATCTATGAAGTGGCGTTTTGTGGAGTTGTTGTTGGGAATTAATATTATATCCAGTTTCTGCCTGTGAGGCTGACACCCTGTCTACTTTTAAGACCAGGCTTAAGATTTTCCTTTTTGATAAATCCTATAGTTAGGGTTAGTTTGGGTTTCCTGAGCTAACCATTAGTTATGCTGCTACAGGCTTAGACTGCTGGAGGACAAACTGACCACTTTTCCTCCCTCTGCTGCTGTCTTTACTTGCTCTACTGTAATTATTTCTATCATAAACATTTTTCTTTGTCTTTCTTCCAGTAGAAACTACACCTGGAAAAGTCCTTCTGTCTGTCTGTCCTCTCAAGCTCCAGCTGGTTGAAGCAGATGGCCGCCCATCCTGAGCCTGGTTCTGGTTCTGCTGGAGGTTTCTTTCTGTTAAATAGGTAGTTTTTTCTTTCTACTGTTGCCAATGTGCTGCTCAGGATGGGAGACTGCGACGAAGTGAAGATACAATGCAATCTGCTGGCTTCCTTATATGGATAACTTTGACTAATTGGCTTTTATAATGTATGTAAATGTTTTTGTACAGTGCCCTGAGAGGACTTGGCGCTATATAAATAAACTGAATTGAATTGAATATCTTATCTGCAGTAGAAATCTCTCAGAGCGTTATCAGTTTGGAAAAGCAGGAAGAAGTTCTCATGAGGAGTCGAGCTAATGGCTAGTCTGAGCAGACCCAAGGAGACTGCTGTCAGCCTAAAATGGCTCCAGTCTCAAATCTTTATAGAGTTACCTCCACCAAGGAGGTTATGTTTTCAGTAGTGTTGGATGTATTATAGTTATAATAACATGCAGAAATCACAGAATAGCCGTCCTTCTCCAGTTTTCATTTTATATACATGTCAAAACAGCCTTGTGAAGTTGATTAAAAGTGCAATATTTATGATGCCTAAACCTTTTCAGCTACTTTTTTTTTTCTTAAAAAGAAAGTAATTAAACACAGACTAAAGGGAAAGGGTAAATTATATATTAAGGTGGTTAAAAAAATGAATAAAAAAATGAAAGGCCTAGCAGTCCTTGAAGGAATGCGTATCCCCTGCTGCCTGTCATGCCAGAGCTGAAAACTGAAACCATTTTTTGATGAGAAATTACATGAGTTGTAGGTGTTTTGGACAAACCTTGAAAATATACAATCTCATGCGATATTGCAATATGTCACGTAATTTGTTAGCAGTTAGAGTTTGTGTTATGAATGACTCTCACCTACTACCACATCAGATTTTAGCTTAAAATCTGTAAAATTCACTGAGGTAAAGCTATTTTTGTGTTGGCTAAGATTGCTTAGCTGTGGCATCCATTTTGAACTGGGTTGACTCCAAAAGTTCAGGTATAGATGTACATCTAACAATTACTTTGAGAGTTTTACTGAAATCCATCCTGTGGTTCACAAAATATTTTGCTACACGCACACCCATGTGCATTGTTTCCAACACAACAGCTTATAATTTACACTTTATGTGCCATCGCCACGACATAATTCATTGTTTCTGTTTTTTTATTCACATGAGGGTGGGACCAACAGACAGCAGTAAAGTAGCTGTATTTGTCTCAGTTTGATGATTTAATGGGGCTCTAAATTAGATCTAAAAGCAAACACTGGGATTGCATTAACCGGGTGGAAGTGTATTAATGAGGTCACAAAAAACACATTTTGCGAAATACAGAGAACAACACCATGCACTACTTAAAAAAAATGACTTTTATTTTTAGAAAACTGTATGAATGGTATAATTTCTGTGCTTATGAGTTTCACCATTGGAAAACCTACCAACATCTACTTTGTGAATAATTCTGCTTTAGTAAAGTGCTTGTTTTAGAATTTAACTTACCTGAAGGAAGGCAGCTACAAGGTTACTACAGTTCCACAAAGTTTTCACATAGTTTTAGATAAAATTATTTATAGTTAAGTTTTCACTTAACTACACTGTACACTGCATGAAAAAACGCAACCTTTAACACTGGTACTTGGACCAGGTACTGAGTATGAACAAAGTAAATACTAGGTATGTACCCTTTATGTATAGGGTAACAAGTAACTTCATACAGCCTGGTACATACCTGGTACGAACCAGGTACTCAAGAAGACAGGGCTGTAATATGAAATTTCTTTTTACCCTATACTTACAGGGTATATACCTTTTACATACCTGGTTCTTAACTGATAGGTACCAGGTAATAGGTAAGCACCCAGTAAGTACTAGTTACGTACCGTTTAAGTACCCTGTAATTATAGGGTAACCGTCTGCATTCTTAATAGGCCTCTGAAGACCTCGCCAAGACCCTGCAAAAAACATCCACATTCTGAATGTTTTTTCTATGTCGTAGAGAAATGGTCATCTAGTGTGAATGGAGCCTAAGATAGGTTTTGCTCAACAGAACATATATTTTACTCCCACACACTGTTTTAAAGACATGGTTACATTAAATCAAGGATGAAGCCTAGTTCTAAAACAAGGAGAGACATGTCTCTCCTAGTTCTAAAACAAGGAGAGACATGTCACATTGACACAAAGTCACAAACAAGCACAGCACAAAGGAAAACGACAGAGGCACTTAAACTGTGATTAGAAATTGCAATCAACATGTTTCCTGATCAACGATAGCAAGATTTTTACAACTTCACACGGCATCTAAGGAAATCATACAGGAAGAGATTAAAAAAAAAAAATTCTGCTTCACTTTGCTCATAAGCCGCTCAGAGACACAATATTATCACTCCAAGGCACGCTGGTGTCCATATGGACTGAGATGAGAAAATAAAAAAAAGTGTACTTTTCATAATTTTAATTTCCTCTCAGGTCTGAAAGATTTTATAATTTTCCATTAGGTCTGAAACCACAAACAAGCTCTTACTAGCTATGACCTGCTGTTGCTGCTGCTGTGAAGCTGGGAATAACGACATTTTAATGGGCCTCTGTCAATAACATTTTGCCACACTTTGCTATGCTTTGTAAGACAGCTATACTAATGCTCTGCAATAGATGCACTACACTTATAGGAAGACTAATGCAGATCAGCACTCAGCTTCAGCTGATGCAGCATTTTGCCTGTTCTTACAACTTTCTTCAGAATTCATTTACAACTCGGCACTCCTAAAAGAAGAGTTGTGGGTTCGAAATGAACTTTTGATTATGTTGCATGTGCTGTGATTTGTTTTCATTTCAGTCCCTGCAAAATTATGACAGATGGTGGTATTAAAGAAGTAAAGTAAAATAAGGGTGAAACAGGTGGCGAATAATCAATGCAAGAACATATTAACTCAGCCGAAAAACAATAAAATGTGTGTTTCAGGAAAAACAGAATGAGCAATATTGTGGCGGTTGTAAATGAAATAAGGAGATGGCTGGTAAAACTCACAGACTTTATTGCAAATGGACTTCATTCAGTCTTTTTTTCGTCTGCACTCCTAACACATGCTCCTCTGCCCCATGCTGTCGCAGCAGCACCATCCAGTGACAAAAAGTAACAGAACATACACAAATGCATTGACTGTGTAGACCTCAGAACACAACATCTCCCCTGTTACCCAAACAAACATTCTCATTCACTTTAAGCAAAGGTGTTATTTTCTCTGAAGGATTAGTATTCCTATAAAGCAAAATAAAGTGTCTGCAATTTTAACATCTTTAACTTTTCAGTTGGTTGACTTGCGCCTAAATACAATTAGTCTTTTTCATAAAACATAAAACTATCAGAATTACAATTGAAATTAGCTCAAAATCACAAGCAATTTGTTCAATTTTTTTTAACAAACCTTTCTTAACCAACTTATTTTGTCACATAGTCTTTAGACCAAGTTAGAGCATGTCTTTTCCTTTGCAGAACAGTTCGTTTTGGTGTCTGTTTTTGGGCTGAGGGGTTCCTCTGCTGAATCAGTTTTTGGTGTTTTGTCTGTGCAAAGGGACAGTAGAGCTTTTTCCCGTCACTGAGGATGAATTAACTCAGTCCAGTCCACTGTTGAACTGACAAAGGATCGCTGTACTGGTTCTCTCCTTTTCCCCACATGAAAAGGCTTCTTCACACTGACCGTAAATCCAGTAGCACTTTTGTGGGTTTTGCTCCTCTCTTCTTGTTTGTGTATTGTGGACTTTTGGCTGTTGCAGAACCACTTTGTCTCTAACATGGTTGAACTGTCCATTGTCCTTAGGTGGAGTCAGGATGTTGTTTCTCCCATTGTTCTTTCTCTGAGGACCTGGGAAGGGGATTCACTGATTCACATGGGGTCGGTGTATAGATTGTCCTGCCTGAATAGTCTTTTAGGACTCTATTAAAGCATTCCACACATTCATTCTCCTGAGGACGGTATACACTTGCTTAATGCCACATTCACTCGTGAAATCAGCAAAAGCACAAGATATACCCTCTGGTCCATCATCAGTTGTGATGGTGCAAATATTTCCTTCATGTGCAAATACAAAAGTTAGAAATGCCATGACAGTATTTGTTGGAGCATTAGTAGTAAATGCTACTTTAGGCCATTTGCTGAAATAATCAATCAAGGTAATGGGAAACCTGCAGTCATAAGCTCCTTGTTCAAATGGATCCACAATGTCAACAGCAATGTGTTGAAATGGACCCTCCGGAAACTTCACAGGTTATAATTGTGCAGGTGAAACACTAGTGGTTTTGTCACATGCCTGACAGATGGTGCATCAGGATGACAGGATTGTGTAGATGTAATTGTCTATACGTGGCCACCAGTAAAGTTCTCTGAGGCATTCTTTAATGCAAATCACACCCTGGTGTCCTTCATGAGCCAGGTGCCCTACCTTTTCTTGCAGAGATTTAGGAACTATGAGTTGTTTTCGTTGTTGGTCAGTTCATGACCAACAAGGAAGTAAGGTTTGACCTCTTCTGGAAGGGGCTTCTTCACTTTAGACCATCCTGAGTACATGATTTGTCTCATCTAACACAAAAATGGCTATAACTTACTTAACTTTACAGATATTAGACTAAAATCTGATGTGGCATTAGCTGAGAAATATTAACAATTACAACACATACTCTGAGAACTAACACATTGTACAATATTGGGTTTTATTTTCATTACCTTATTTTCATGATCTGACCAGGTGTAACTCAATCTGAGTTTAAAACTCTGGTACAAAATACAGCGGATGATATGCATTCTTTTAAGGAATGCTAGGCAGGTAATTTTCTTTTGCTTTTGAAAATGCCTCATTAGATGATGCATTTGGTTAGAAATGAAGGCATTTGTTTGAAAGAAATTCCCATTAGATTGTCCATTCTGATTTTAGTGAATCCGTCTGTCTCTTCTGTCTGTCCATTCATCCCATAGTAAACCTATTTCCACTGGTGTCTCTGCAGGTTGCCAATTTATCTGCTTGAGCTTAGAGAAAAAAGCAGCCTCTGGGGACAGTCTGCGAGGACCCCTGTTTTAATGAAAAGCTGAAGCTGCAGCAGTCCCTCTTACACAGAGTGCCCTCACACAAACTGATACACACACACACATACACACACACACCAGCCTGCTAGCAGGGAGATCTGGGACTGTAATTACCTGTGCTGTGTAGAGCCCCACAAGGATTTAACAACGGGGTGGGGTTACAACCATGTTTGCCTCCTGATTCAGAGGTTTATTGCATAATCTCAACAGGATTTCCCTGTGATGGACTGGCGACCTGTCCAGGGTGTACCCCCGCCTCTCATCCACTGACTGCTGGGAAAAGCTCCAGAATCCCCATGACCCTGAACAGGATAAAGCGGGATTAGGAAATGGGTAATTCTCAGCAGGATTCTGCCTTGGCAGTAAGCATGTAGAAAAAAAGAAAGAAAAAAAATGTTCTCATGTGTAAAAAATCAGTACGAATGAGTGTTTTAACTAAATGGTTATGTATTGTAAGTTTTTGCCATGAAGGACAAATCCTAGAAGGTTTTTGTTTATTCCATTTTTTGCGGGGGGTGGTGACTAAACTGTTATTATTGATTTTTTAAGTTTTGCTCATCATTCAAGAAGCTTTCTCAATTCAAACTGAAAGGTTCAGAGTTCAGAGCTTTTAAACAGAGCTCAGTTAAAAAAACAACAACATAAAGTTAGGTCACTTAAGGTTTGCCACTGGAGAATGGAGGGTGTGTACTGAGGTGAGTTGGTTCTTGGTCCTAGAAGTAGCAGACCAAAGTTTGACAGTGGTCACTTTTCCTATACCACTATAAAATACAGTACTGTCATCTTTAAAACTCTTTTTTTATAAAACTGACTTTTAAATGTCTCAGTGATCTTCTTCCAGAGGTAGTGAGTAAAAGGATTTTAAAAGCCAGCAGAAGAGGAGCAGTTATTAGTCACTGGAAACAAGCAACATATAAAATATATTTATTTTTGTTTAAAGCTCCTCACATCTAAACAGTTTACCAGAAGCATTAAATCTGTGAAATGATTTTAGAGTTTAACTTTCAGATAAAACAATGGCTAAAACACAAACCTGAGACTTTAAATCATTAATCTATAAGCACCTATGTACAACTGAAACTGGTTGTGTTTCTTCCAATACATGAATTCTTGTTTTTCGCATGTCCTTATTTTTTATGAATTTTATGTATTTGTGTGTGTGTGTGTAAAGTCTAATTTTATTGTTTATTTTAGATGTTTAGTTTTATTGTAATGGTAATTTCAGAGATTTGAATTTATTTATTTTGCTAAACACTAAACCAGGAATAACGTTTGCGACTCTACCTCTGTTATAGAAAAACCTGTGTGGAGAATATAAAACTTTTTTATTTCTAACATTGTCTGATGTACCATCCCTGTTTTAAGTCAATCAATCAATCAAAGGTTTAGCATTCCTTGAAGGAATGTATATTGCCCACCGCCTATTATGCCAGAGCTTTAAACTAAGATCATCTTAAGTAATTACATTGGAAATGATGAGGATTTATATACTGAAAATGTCAAAAGTAATTTAAAAACTAACTTTGCAAATGTTCCAAAGTTTACTGTGCCAAAGGTGAAACCAAGCCTCCTGGACTACAGAGGTACATGCCAGAGCCCTTCCAGTGTCTTTGGAACCGATCCAAGAAATCCTGGGAAATTACAAAGTTGTGTCATCAAGTTTAAGGCTGGCTCAAACCTGGACATTACTTACACTACAATCTCAAAAGGACTAAAAAAACAAACAAAACAGTTGTGACACTAAAGAATTTGATCAATTTCTACTTAGTTTCAAAAGTAGAAAGGGCATGGTGGATTGTAGTGGAGCTTGGTGGTCAGTGCTGTGGTCTTGTAATCCTGAGGCTGCAGGTTTGAGCCCAGGTTGGGCGCCTGGCATAAAACAATAACAAGTCTTTCATGCGAGTTTGCTTGAGGTGGCGACTCCTGCAGATGCCAGCAGCCGAAAGAAAAACAACAACATGGTCGATTGTTGATAAAGCTTTAAAAGCAGCTGTGGGATAATATTGCTGTGTATGCAGCTTGTAAATAATATGGTGCTGCAGCTGTGAACGGTGATTATACACAATATGTATTTTACAAAACTGCTTTGGCCCATGATCTCTGATTCCCACAGCCTCCTGCAGCTGTGTGGGGAAATGAATACAACATTAACGATTCACTCGTGTAATTGAGGAAGTGGACTGTTCCAACATTTAATAAATATAGTAAATGAGCTCTTTTTCACTTCAAACCTTTATAATCACCCACTGCCATGAAAGGCAGGTGATAACGCAATTGCTGGTGTAGCTAAAATAGCTATAACTGTCGATTTTACATATATTGAGCTGGTGTAGTATTAGCAGAAAGTCATACATAACACCCAATATAAGCACTACCAGATTGTATGAGATCTTTGTTTAAATCTTTGGCTTTAACTGTTGGTGTCGACTCTTTTTGTGTGTTACCAATATATCTCATGAACTACTGGACAGATTTTATTGAAATTTAATGAAAATAGTCATTAGATATACATCTACAACTGATTAACTTTCGGAATCAACCCAATTCAAGATGGCTCCCACAGGTAACTGATCTTAGCCAACACAAAAATGGCTCTAACTCAATTTTCCAGATACTGAGCTAAAATTCAATGTGGTAGTACCTGAGAGTCATTCCTAACACACTCTGAATTTGACATCTTACAGTACTGCACATAACAATACTTTTAAAGTTTGACCAAAATAGCAATAACAATGTCAATTCTCAATATACTGTAACTGTTCTAGTGGTTCAAAGTTAAATTTGATCATATTTTAAGTAATTTTTCATGTTCAACAGTCAGGGGTGAAGTTTTCATCAGGTAAAACTATAGACTTGGCCCATTGGACCATTCCACAGTCATGCATGGAATATGTGTGATGTAAATAAGCATAGCAGTTGTCAAAGCTGCCTTCGCAATGCTGAGAGGAGAAAAGTGAAGAAAAATGGTGTTTTTCTCTTCACCACTGACGACATGCAGTAAACCCTAATAAGGAGCGACAAGAAGAAGCTGTTTGCAAAAGCACTCTTATTAGCATTGCTAATGCCAATTAAGATAAGCTACATGCTGCTGCCCAAAACAAGTGTTGTGCAGAAAAAAATACCCCAAAGTTTCAAAGCCTTGTCTTAATGGTTTAGTTTATTTGTGATCACTTTAAGTTGTTTGGGTTTGGGACTTGAAATGTAATGACTTCCAGTTATTATTTATCAATTTGCATTTGTCTTTTTTTTATGTTATTTGGGCCTCTGGTGTGACATCACAGGAAACAAGAAGTTGTACAGCAGTTACTGTTGCAGTTCCTCATGTCTGCTGGCTCACATATTTTGCTGTTTGGTACCTTTGTTCTCCTATGCATATAAGACAAGGCATTTGGATGTTTTTATTGGAAATTAGCACATTTTGTGTTTAAATCTCACTGTTTGCAGATGCATAAGATTTTAGCGATAGCATGTTTGCCTGCTGGCATAAACCAAAAACAGTTTAAATGAGACACTGTGTCCCTGCCTTCTCTTGGTTTTGGGACATGAAGCCAGCTGGGCACAGTTTACGAGAGCTACCGTGTTGTACTTTTGGAACCAGAGTTTGGGCACTTGGTATGTGAGGGTTTTGGTCACAAGATCTTTCTTTAAAGCAAAAAATAACTAATTATGACAAAACATTTTAGAAAAATGAAAATTTAAAACTATGGCAGCAAGTTTAGACCTACGTGAATCACTGAAACCCCTGGCCCTTGGGTTCTAAAAAAAGAACGCAGATATCAGTGGTTGGCCCACTACAGAAGAATTGTAGATTTAATTGGATTAAAAAAAAAAAAATGAAGACCATTTCCAGCATTAACCTGGAAGACTGCATATCTCATCCACCAGTTAGATTTCCATTGGGCAACACAACCTTTACCAACTCTTCTGGTTCAGCATCTCAGATGGATTCCTCCGGTCTTCGGACTATGCAAAAAGAACGTAGGTTTGAAATACTGGCACACTTCACCAGAAATTCTTTCATGCAAACACACAGAAAGAGTGTCCACAGAAAAAATCTCATCTGGATTTGTGTTTGATGACTGAAACACAGCAGAATGTTTTCAGCAAAACAATCATTTCTGTACGCCGCCAAAAAAATCACAGCAAAAACTTGACCGGTTTGTGGGCGAGGCTTAAGGAGCAAAGGTTTCAAAAACTTGAAAGCTTTAAGAAATTGTTTGAGTTCAAAGAGGAAGTAAAAAAAAAGACCAAAAAATGGAAATTACTGACCAACCTGTGGCTCACAGAAAACTGATCACTGGCCCTCCTCCCAGAAATCAGCAATTGCTGCCACACTGGTATTCCACTGGTATATGGGAACCTAGCTGGTAAAAAAAAATGCCTACATGGCACAAGATAACTCTAGGATGGCTGATTCAAATGCACAAGACCCAGGAAACCAGGGTAGAGGAAGGAAATTTGACAATGTGCCCCACAAAAGACATCCCTACCATCAGGAAAACTGGGGTTCAAATAAAGGCAACAAGTTCATTCTGGTAGTCTGAAAAGGCATCCAGGTTTTAAAGGGTTGATGATGAAACACATAAGAGATAATGGGCCTAATGTCCAGAGGTCCTACCAACCCAGACAGCAAAATATTTGTTCTCACTGCCACTCATTCCTTGACAGGAAGAGACAATCATCCTGCCCACCCAAGACATGGCAGGTGAAACTTCAGGAACTCCTTCCAACACAGAGAACAAACTCCATCTTTCCAACAGAATCAAGGTGATGTGTGTGGAAATGCACAGCAACAAAATAGCATTTCCTCCCATCACCAAACATTCTAGAGTAATCAACAAATGGACGATCATGGGGCTCATTCAGGAAACCGCAGATGTACCTTCAGAAACACCTCCCAACACAGACGCCAGGCTCCATCCATCCAGCAAATTCTGGGTCATAATATTGATGGAAATACATCAAACCAAAATATCGTCTCCCTGCCAAGAACTCCAGGGTAATCAAAGTACTGAAATACAGAATGCACATAGAGACAATTTGGGTACCTAATGTCAGAAGCATAAAAACAAATGCAGAGGATGCAGAAAAGAAAATAATTCACAGCAAAAATACAAAAGCTAAAATAACTGTGAAAGAATGGATTGATCTCCTGGGTCTCCCGATCAAAATACCTATGTACAGAACGAACAAAGAGGCAGATTAGGTGCCCAACATCAGAAAACAAATAAATAAATGCAGATGTCCCAGAAAAAAAAAATGCTCACAGCAAGAAAACCAAAGTCTGAATTACAGGGACAAAATGGATTGTTCTCTTGGTCCTCAGCAGTTGTGCAAACAGGCAGACTGCAAGAAAACACAATTGCAACATCAATTGCAAGATTGACCTTTTTTATTTTATTTACTTTATGTTAAATTTATTAACATGCAGGTAGTTACAGTAAGAACCCTCCTGTATGAGTCTTTGTGTGTGGATTTTTGCATGTTCTCCAGAACGTAGATAGGTTTTCACCGGATACTCCGGGTCACAATAAGTTTGAGTGTTCCAATGAGCAATTCTTACATTTTTTGGAGTGGGTGTGTGTTTGTTATGAACTGAAGAAAGATAAATAACTAATTTATTTAAAAATTTAAAAAACATTACATTTAAATAAAACATTCCTGAAGCATTCATTTCTCTTGCTTTAACATCTTCTCTTGGCTGGTAGTTCACCAGTGTTTGGGATCAGGCGTTGAGTTATTGAAATTCTTAGAACTAAATAAATGTGTACATCAGTGAGAGGACTTCTGGGTGATGCTTTAGCATTATTATCATAAAAAAAGTTGCACACACGTGTCTGTCCTAAGTTGCCAGTGTGACTGTTTCTTTGCAAATTCTGCACCTGAAAAGATGCAGCTGGGCTGTAAAAAGCCTCATCCCTGCAGGTGGAGCTCATTAAAAAGTTGCTCTGAAACCACATGTCCCACAGCAACTTTTCATGTCAGAGCTCTGTGGTGTCTTTTCTCTTTACCTTCCATAAACTGAAAGATTTCCTCACACAACTCTAAAACTCAGTTCATCATTTTATCTTGTTTTTGTGTTTGGTTAGGTCAGTTGGCTTTTGTGGCCATCTTGAACTGGGGTAACTACAGAAGTTATTCAATGGTTGATGTACACCCAGTTTTTACTTTCAGAAGGTTTCATTAAAATTTGTCCAATAGTTAGCGCCAACAGTCAATGCCAAAGCACAAATTGGAAGCAAAATGTAGCGCTCAGAGTAGGTATTATGAATGATGCTCAGCTATAACCACACCAAATTTTAGCTCAATATCTGTAAAACTGATCAAGTAAGCCATTTTTGTGTTTACTAAGGATGCTTTGTGTGGCAGCCATCTTGAACTGTGTTGACTCTAAAAATGTATCAATTGTAGCTGTTCGTCGCAGAGGTTATGATCAGATTATTTTATTTCATCTGCTTTTCATTTGCTCTGACAACAAAGAAATATTTGCCCAACAATAATCTGAAAAACTACAATAATCTAACAATGAAACATCTTAAAATAACTCCTAGTTAAAACCTATCTGCTAATGCAGTTGATGAACTGGGTCATAATCTACATAAATTACCCTATGTTTCGATTGTAGAGTCACCAAAATGCAAAATATGGGGGTTTGGATTTATAGCTATTGTTTTGCTACTTGTGCAGATTTAAAAAGATTTTTTTATATTCTTTATACTGTGGTGGTGCTGAACTGGAGAAACACTTTTCAAGATCGCCCCCTTTCTCAAAGACAGCCCTGCCATTGGTTCTGAAGGAAAACAAGAGCTAAGTCTTGCTAATGTTATCATTAGCTAGCTTAATTGTATTTCATGGCAAAAATGGTAAAGGTTAGCGTTCACTGTTAGACACGTCGTACAAACTAATCCAGAAAAAAACTCTCAAAGGAAAAACTAAAAAGTTCATCCATAAAAATATTTACTCATTGCTGACTTTATCTTTTTGACTTGCAGCTAATATTAAAGTCTTTAGTCAGGAAGTCAGGACAGAAGGTTCAGCTAATGGTAAAACTGACAGCTAATGGTAAAAATGGTCCAATAAAAGGTCCAATTTATTAGGGGGGCTGAGATAATATCAAATTCTTCCATGCTTAATTATAAAAAATAGTTTAAAATGTATGAATACAGGTAATATGGATAATAGAAATTCCTCTGCCTCCTCAAATTGACTTGTTGTTTTTACCTCTTATCGATCCTCCCTCTCCCCCCATAATTAAAACCATGGTTTTAACAGCCGCCTCAGTTTAACATTTTACAGGTTGCATGAGTATGATTACTTTCTAAAAACATTCAAAAAGTTTCAACGAAAGCTGTCTACTCGTTCACAACACCTTTTGCTAACATCAAGTTCAACTCCAGCAGTTAATGCTAAAGTTTTCAGCAAAGAAGTTGCACAATATGCATCACTTGCAGTGTTGTGAATTACTCTTAGGTAATACCACACCAAATTTAGCTCAGTATCTGTAAAACTGACTGAGTTCTAGCCCTTTTGTGTTTTCTAAAGTCCGTTGGCTGTGGTGGCAATCTTGAATTAGCCTCAAAAGTTAATCAGTTGCAGAAGTTCATCCAATGATTATTTACTTTTAGTTTGGCAGTTCCTGAGACATTTTGCGAACAAACACGTATAGTTGATTCTGATAGTTAATGTCAGTTTTAAACACAAATCTCATGTGACCTGTAAGCACTCAGAGTTTGAGATTCCCATTCACTTACCAAGCTTGTAAATCTGTTAGACTAACGTGTCCTCGGAGCACCTTTATTCTCTAAATACAGGAAGTGAGAAATAAAACATCACCAGCTCCCTCCTCTTTATTCACCTTTAAGTGTTGTTTACAAACTGCTCTGAAAGAAACCTGCTGCTGTTTTACAGAATGTGTTAAGAAAATTAGTTTAGGCTTCAATTTGTATCGCCTGCACATGTGTCTTTGTCATATTTACCCTTTGATGTTTTGTATCATGTGAAGTCCTTCATTTGAAAGTATTTATGTGTTTATTTATTTAGTATGAATACATGCAGTCATTCTAAACAAAATTTAAAAAAACAATAACAAACAAACATAAAAACAGTTTTGGCAGAAAAGCGAAATCTTTGCATTCCTTAAATGTCAGGTTGATATTTCAACATCTTTTATTAAGACAGAAGTTGCATAGCATATTGGAACTTCCTTAACAGAAAATCTCTACATGATTCTGAGTCAGCTTCTAAAATTTCCTTAAAAGCAAACAAACAATTTCCAAACTTCTGTAACATTTTAAAGCCAAATTTGAATTGTTACAGAGTCAAGGATGGTACCCTGATCATTAGTACAGAAAACATCCCGAACATCATGACTGAAAGAATCAATTGTAGCTTTGAAGTTTAACACAGGTTTAAAATTCAGCAAAATGCAGCTTAATATCTGAACAAAAATAGATTTAATGGATGAATACCACCCACTGGCTTTTATGCCAAACTTTAAAACAAAGATCTTGTGTGATTAGTTAGTGCTCAGGGTATGTGTTGTGAATGACTCTCAGCTACAACCACACCAATCTCTAGGTCAATATCTGTAAAACTTTTTGTGTTTTCTAAGTTCAGTTGACTGTGGCGACCATCTCGAATTGGGTTGACTCCAAAACCTAATCAGTTGTAAATGTACGTGCAATGATGGCTTTCTGAAAGGTTTCTGAAAATCTGTCCGGTGGTTCATGAGTTTTTTTGCAAACAGACAGATAAACAAATCCAGACACAGACAATTACATGATCGCCTGCCTTTCATGGGTGGGTTCAATAAAGAAGTACAAAGAACAAGACAGACTTTTCAAGTAGAAACCATTCATGGTTCAATTCCACGGTCTGAATCAAAACTTACGAGTGCGAGGTCTCAATTAACCCGGATCCTTCATGCCCTCTGGCATACTGCTGCTGAGTTAGCGGACTAACCAGAAAAACAGCCGAATCCTTGGAAACAATGCTGACTCAGATGTGTCGGGTCTCTGATTTAGGTTAAAAACCCACCAGAAAAACAGCTAACTCAGATGAGTCATACATACACGTTTACATATGTTTTACATACACAACATACCTTATATATAAGTTAACCCAAGTGTATAAAATGAACCAAATTTACCACCTCTATTTTCAAGAAAAAGTGAACATTGTGTTGAAGTCAACCAATGAGTGTTTCTATGACAGATACTGATGCCCATCTTTAGAAATCAGGGCAGCTGACGGCCAATATACCACACCAATTTTTTCCATTTAACAAAATGCAACAATAATTGCTCAATTTAAATAAACATATATTTAACAACCCTTATAAGAACTTATACAATTTAAAATGATATATAGTAGAGCATGCTTGCACACGTGGCCTTCCGGTTGAAAATGACTTGACGTTACAAGGGCTTCTCTAACTTTCTTCGTCTCTCTCTTTTGAGGGCTTCAGGAGGGTTAAAAACTAAATTATGGGCTACAGTAAACTGGTTATAGCAGCTGCTCCTGCATTTTCATTTTCCTATTTGGTTATTGATGAATACAAGGAGACGTAATTGTTGATTGAATCATTTAATTCATTTTGTTGCTTTAGAAGGCTAATAGTTGGACTAAAGCATTAAAGACTAATGCTTCGTGTGTAAAATACGTCTGTGATCCAACGCCCTGTTATACAAAGTTTTCTAACAATGATTGTTTCTATAGTCATGGCATCATAATTATGGTATTAAGAAGTGAATTTATTCAGGTAGGACACCACTGAAGGCCTCTTCAAGGTTCAACACAGGTGTTAAAAGCATGTTTCTTTAAATTAAGCAATTAGTGTTATATTTTGTTAAATAAAAAAATACTTATTAGCCAGAAGAAAAAAAAAGTGTGTTGTATATCAGTCATTAGCTGCCCTGATTTCTAAAAATCTTCATTGGCCATAAAAAAAATTTGTATCGTTGACCTTTATTTTATCCTCATTATGTTAGCCTTTATTAATCGCAGGCTGACCTAGTTTTCATCCTCTCTACAGAAAGAATTCAACCAACAGAGAGGCTGTAAACACATGCATGAGTGAAGAAAATCAGCACAGCTGTCTTTAAAAGACAAAGGTTGAAAGGAAGCTGGAGGTTTTCATCCAGACTTGATGCATTTGTGTTCATTCTACATGTTGAGAGTTTAAAACTTGTCTCATAGATTCAGATGATTATTAATGTCTTCAAAAATTCTAAATCTGATCTGAAAACACCCAAATCCAGTTTAATAGATTCACTAGAGTCCTGACAGGGACTGACTGTTCACCATCTTAACTGGATAAACTGGTGTTCATTTCTCTCTCTTATAACACTCACCTTCATAGTCAACACAAAAACCTTTTAGAGACAGTCTTAATAGCAAGGCCCCCTGATTTTTATAACCTCAAACACACCCTATTTTGACACAATTAGATCGATCTTTTAAAGACAAATCCAACACAAATTGAATTTTAAAAAAATCGGTCTACTGGTTACCAATTTGTCAAAAACTGATCAGAATCTGTCTAAATTAATACGATTCTTAAACAGGCAGCAAAAGAAAGTTCTGTGTTGAACTTCTAGTGTAGCAGATAAATTTTTTCCACCATGACACTTCAGTTAGTGATGCAAGCATAAAATTTGGTACATAGATACTCTATAGCAGGGGTCCTCAATCCTGGTCCTGGAGGGCCACTATCCTGCATGTTTTAGTTGTTTCCCTGCTCTCTTCAGCAGGTCTTCAAGTTGTGCAGCAGCCTGTTAATCTCTCAGTCATTCAAATCAGGTGTGTCAAAGCAGAGA
>JAOXNZ010000155.1:2834649-2845738 GCA_028566095.1 Kryptolebias brasiliensis
TGGATGGATGGATGGATGGATGGATGGATGGATGGATGGATGGATGGATGGATGGATGGATGGATGGATGGATAAATCAATGAATGGATGGATTAATGTATGGATCGATCAATGGATAGAGGGATAATGAATGAATGGATCAATGAATGGATGGATGGATAAGGAATGTATAATGAATGGATGGATAGATCAAACACTCTACTCAGCTTGTTTAAAGTTAATAGAATGGATGGACTCCAACATGAGTTGATGACACAGGTTTTTTTAAAACCTACACTTTAAATAATATATTTGTTGTCAAAAACAGTAAAACTGTTCCTTTGTGTTTTTCTTATTGTTCAGCTCAGGTTGATCTTTTATCCACACTGACACAATATTGACATACTGTAGATATGAAAATAAAAACCATAAATTATGATATTTTTGCTTCCTTCGTATGGTTGCTGCACCTATGCTGCATGGCCTCTGAAGCCTTTGTCCAGCGAAAGACATTTCCCTCACCAGTAAAATGTCATTTTCCATTGGCCTGCCAGCAATATTACATGAATAAGAGTGTGGGCTGAAGTGGTATAAGGCAGAGAAAAAGAGTCCCAAGGTAATTTCATGCCTTTACAAAGTATGAAGATTAAAAATCAAAGGGTTTTATTTTTTTCATGGAGGCCAAAAGTTTCCCCCTGCCACTTGTTAAAAGTAAGTTGTGAGGGTATATCCATGTGTGTGTGTCTTCTGCAGGGGTTGACTCTGTCTGTGGGTCAGTCTGAGTGGGTGTGAAAGCATGCAAAAGATGAAGCGAGTGTTGATCTTAAGAATGACTCATTCAGGTGTCGGCACGTATGGATATATGGTCTGCCAGAAAATGATATCAGAGTTCAGTATTTGTGTGTGTGTGGGAGAGCAAAAAATCAATACAGGGAGGAAGTGGTGTGTGTGCATTGGCAGGGTCATTAGGGATTTCTGTGTCTGTGATAAACTGAGATTGCTGTGTTTGTGTAATAAATTCAGCTTTGTGTGTATGTGTCAGTGTTTCTGAGTAAAATGTACTTGATTAATCAACCATTCATGTGCTGCAGCCTGGGAAGACATCTGGAGTAAGCTCATTAAAAACGGCATAGTCTCCAACTGTATTTACCCAAAGGAGTTAACTGTGTGCGGATGTGTATTTTTTTTAATCATTTATGCACTTAAATATCCTAATACTTGTTTTTATACAAAGGATGTTCATGTCTCTGTCATCTACTGCGTCTGGCTGCATTTGTTTGTGAGTCTGCCTCTGTTTTACCTTCTTTTCTCCCTTTATGTGCGTCTTTGTGGTCCACTTCCTCAGAGGGCTTTTGCTGCTTTCTCCTCTCCTGTGTGTGTGTGCTCGAGTAAGTGTGTTTGCGATGAGCTGGCTGGAAATTGGCTGTTAAATGGGGCGACGGCAGCAATGTGGGACAAGATTGAAACCGGAGAGACCGAGAGACCGATCCATCTGCTCGCTGCAAAATCAGCCCTGCAAAACAACTGGCCCTTTCATTAAGCCTCCAGTCGCCACCTGCAGTGCAGCATACACACACACACACACACATACACACACATAGACGACGGATCCATGCAGTCTCATGTTTCAAATACAACACGTGTCCTTTCTGTACAAAGCAATTTCTTGATTTTCTAATAAATCTTTACTGGTTACATCATCAAATGTTGCTGACAAAACAAACGCAGAATTCACCACAATCATGTGTGTAACCATTTGAGAGCTGCCAAAAACTGACAGACTTACAGATGTTTTCAGTGTTTGCCAGGGGTGAATGTGTGTAAGGTCATCCAGGTAAAAGTAAAGCGTAGACAGTCCACAACAGAGTGCAGGTAATCGATAAATTTATCCTGTTAACCAGGCATTGTGCACGCAAAAACAAACATTTTGACATAAACAGTTTCTCGTTACATTTGCAGCCTTTTGTGATTATCGAATACAGGAGCATTTTCACAAAGCTGAGCAAATTTGCATTAATTCGCAAGTCAGAAATACCAACATCACAGACAGGATTTTGGCCAGGCATACTGAGGCACTTCCAACATTTGAGTGATCTGTAAACAAAGATGCTTCCAGAACTGAAACAGAAAAGCAGAGAAGCCAATTTAAACTCTTCAACATAAATTGTTGTTTTAAGTTTATATAGTCTTTTGCAGTGTCTTTATGCTGAAAGATTATGAAGAACTAGAAAACCTTTGAAGAAATGCAGCTCATGCTCAAAATTTCAACATATATCAATTTTTGTCTGTAAAACCCAATCTCAATTTGAGATTTACTTTAGAAACTTAGACAGTTTAAAAGTTAGCGTGGGACATTGTCACACTCTAAACAGAGCGGTTTCTGATTAAAATCTTCCAAAACCATAAAACCTAAACTGTAATGGTGTAAAACCAGCTGTTGCAGGTATCAGTATTTCACGTCACTCAATTAAGCTCCAACTTTCTTTCGTTTTGACAAAATATTATTGTTGTCTATATTAACATTTTTCACTCTTTTATTTTTTTTGTATGTGATTTGTCTACACCATGCAATGTACTGCTATCAAAAGTTATAGCACACTTTTATTATTAAAGAAGCATGTTTTGGTGTATGTTTTCGCATGGATTTTTTAAAGTTATAGAAGGAATCTAAATAATATTGAATATTGATACTGGCGCTTTAGTGGTCATGCATTGACAACCTTAATGAACATCTTACATGCTAAACATGGTTCTTTGAAGGACCTCAGTTTGGAGAAATAAAGTTTAATCCTAGCCAAAATCGATGAACTAACGACTATTCTGAACATAGCCAAAATAAAGAGGATTGCTGCTGTCCTAAAACAACCCTAATCTCAAAAATTTCATAGAGGTTTATGTCAATGCTATTTTATAAACCTTTACATTGTTGTCAATTTCACATTACATTAATATTAACCTGTAATTTTATGGTTATTTGTGACCACAGATACTTGCAGCTCACTGTAAGACTTCCAGTAGCAAAATCATAAGATTTCTGCAAAAGTAGGCACGTAATGTGAAAACTGTGGTGATGTAAAAGTTTATGAAATGGCAGCTCTGACACAGCTGCTGTGCAAAGCCATGAACAGCAGTCCATAGCTATAAATCCAATCCCTGACTGACTATTATAATCTTTTAACCATGGTTTTTATTTTTTTTTTCAGCAATTGTATCTCAGAAAACATTTTACACTTTAAGAAGGATAATGCTGAAATAGGACCAAAAGTCATAGAGAAACTGACCACAAAATAGTTTGTTTTACTGTGTTTTACCAGCCTACATGTCTGACATGCATCTGTATACCAGAACATCCCCTCATGTCTTACAGCAGGAGTCTTAGTCATTCCAAGGCACAAGGCAAAAACTTTTGCTTAAGCAGATTTAAGTATTTATGCTTCACACTGTTGAATCAGTCTCTCTGACGATCCGAAAACATCTGAGAATACTGATTTATTTTGGTGCAAATTTAAAGACCCCATTTTATTTTATTTTTTTAATGTTTGTACTCAGTTATCTCATCCTGCAACATACAGGCGTTCTCCTTCGAGACTGACTCAGTCACACCTTACCGGTATGACTGACTAATTAGAGTATCCCCAACCCTGAGATGTTCTGGAATGATAGTGAGAGTTGCTCCTGTTTAAGTGATTGCAGGAGGCTAAATGTGTATAGTACACTCTGCTGTCTCTTAGTGTGACTCTGATACAAAAAAAAATGCCCAGGGCCAATGTCTTTTGTTCCCTGCTTTTTAACCTTTCTTTGTCGTGACAAGCTTCAGCTCTAAAACTTTTCCCATTTCCGAAAAAGAAACTTTTAAAAAGGTCCTTTTTTTCCTTAATAACGATGACTGGACATATAAATCTTTCATGTGAAGACAAGGTGACAGTTTTTACTGAAGAAGTCTGTAAAAGCGAAGAGTTCCTATAGTCTGGAAGCAGCTTTTACATCAAATTATCTGTCTTTGTTTGTCTTTAACTATTCTAGTTTTCACACTCTTGAGTTTAGGACTGTAGTTGTCACCTAAGTTGGCTGCAAAGCTGTCACAAACAGGTAGACATGTCGCTTTTCTTCTTTCATCAAATTAACAGATTTCCATCTGACAATGTTCCTCAGTTATTTATATGTATTAATTGTTTGCTCACCGTAGCATCCTAATTTGTGTCGGCTTTGTCATATCGTGAAGCGCACTGATGACAATTGTTTGGGTATTAGCTGAATTTTTGTTGCCATCTTTCGCGTATGTGGATTATCAGCCTCCACCAGAGATTCAGAGTGAGGGGTCTTTGCTCAAATCCCTCCTCAGTGACTCATCAAAAGCTGCGAACCGGAGATGGAGAAGTGAGGGCTCAACAGTGAAAATGAAAAAGCTCAGGTTGTAGCAGGAGGTGGGGAAATAGGAAATGTGTTTGTCGGCATCTGTGAGAAGCATTAACGTGGCATTGCTCACCAAAGGGACAGATTAAAATGCAGACATCAGATATGTTTTGTTTATTACAGTTAATTTTAATAACCTATAAAAGTCCCTTAGCATGCATCTTACATCACATTTTCTTCTACTATATTCAGACATTTCCCTCTATTGAAATGCACCCCTGATAGCACTACTTTCTGACTTGCCATTCTCTCATCTGTGCATTAAATTACTACCTGCTTGCAAAATTGACATTGTAAAATTAAAAAGAGCTAAAAGCTCCCATTGCTAATGCTGCTGTGTTTAGATCCAAACAGAGGCCCCGACTAATGGCTGTTCAAGTCGGACTAAACTGACTTTCTGGACTGTTTGGCTCCCTCTTTTTATTTTTTTTCCCCCCACTTTTCTACTGGTCACGAGGGGCTGGTGTCTAATTTAGTGGTCACTGGACAAAAAATTATATATTTTGGAAATAGTGAGGTGGGTTTGAAACCGTAGTCTGTAGCAAACAGAGGTGACGTAACAACCCCAGAAGCCTCCTATGGGTATGTTTGGGTTTTTTTTCAGTTGGGGGAAAAATGAAAGACTCATGGTAACATATAACATACCCAAGAAGTATTCTTACCTGTGTCCTAAGAGAACCTCAATCCAAAATTAACACAGATTAAAATTAGCTGCAGAATATTAACAGTCCATATCTTTTTTTATCAAAAATGTTTCAACTATTTTCAGTTGACTTTTGATGTATTCTCAATGGTTCCTCACTTTTTAAGCTATGAAGTGCATGCAGTTTTTATTCAGTCTGGAAAAATATTACTATAGGTCCAAATAAAGTAACAGTGAATAATCAGGGTGCATTTAGAAGCTAGCACTGTTTCATCACACACCGTATAAATACTTGTGAAAGCCATCCAAGTATATTGGCAACCCAATTCCCAGATTAATTTGGTTATTTTTTATATTACACAAAATAGTAAAATCCTTATTACTGTAGAGCTGTGGGCTTTAATATAAACTGATCTAGCCACTAGCACACAAATACATAAAACATTGACCCCTCCCTCACATAGAGCTAAGCATACAGCAAACTAATATAATTGTGTTTGATAATATACTGGAAGACTTGTTGAGTTACACTGTTGCCTAATATTCCTTTTTGCATCTAGATTTATCATTTCATTGGACACTCTGAGTCAGATTTACTGAGAATGCACAGCATTGTTTTTTTTACTCAGTTTTTGTACATCATTTGCACCTGCTATTTGCCTCTTCTCAATGTCATATCCTAAAAGCAAATTATATGCTGATTCAAACACACTGATTAAGTTCAGCATGTGTGAGTATTTGCACTCTTTTTGTACCAGATTGCAGTTTTCCTTGTTCTGGCTCTACATTAGACTATCTGCCACCAATGCATCAGGCTTAAAAGAGGCAAAGAAAAAAAGAAAATTGCTCCAGGTGTTAACAGATGACGAGTAACTGTGTTCAGGATGGTGTTTTAAATTAATAAGTGACATATTATGCTTTTCTTTTTACCATTGTTGTATGTCATTTTTGTTTTATCTGTGGGGATGGAGATATTTCTTGAAACAGTGCTGTGTTTCTAAGGATATTTTTTAGAAATGACAAATAAAAAGACTGTTTGTTGTGTGGACAAAGCCTTAGTTTGCTGTGCAGTTTGAGGACTTTGTGTGGGTTTGGAGAATTGGATTGATGTGCGGCTCAAAAGGCTATACATTGGTGAATTCAGTTGATACTTTATTAGTTTTTTTTTTTTTTTTAAATCTCATGTTACGAACAGTATTAAGGTAAAAGAGTCTTGCGCTGCTGACCCACACTGCAGGCAAGGAAAAAGGAGTCTTTACACTGATACACAAATCAACTTGTTTGATGACAGATGCAGCGGCTTCTTGTCTCCGGCCTCCTCAGTGAGTGACAGCCAGAACAAAAAGCAACACAGCTGCTGACTTGGGCATAAATGTTTGAGAGAGAGGAAAAAATAAAATATTTTTTGGTTTCTAATGCAATCATGTGCAATCAAAAAAAGTACAGCAATTTACCAACACTCCTTTTTTATTATTGTAACAGATTGCAATTCATACAACAGGTAAAATGGACAACAGTAAGATTTTCCCAATGTAATAAATTCTATATGAGAGAAAAATATTTTCCTCTACTCATCACGACCATCTCAACCACTGTTGAGGTTAGTTTCCCTTTACTTTTGTTTAAATTACAGAAGTGTTGCAGTAACTAGTTTATAATGTGTCATTTCAGTACATTGGTATCAGTAAAGCACAATATACACCCCCAATCTGTGGGCCAAATTCATATTTTGTTTCCTCTCACACTGGGTGTTCATCTCTGAGGTACATTCCCTGCAGTTATGTTTCTTTCCCATCGCTTCATGTCGAACAAATCTGGCATGGCAATCTTCTTCATCTCGCCGGTGCTGGGTGCAGCTGGGGAGTCACTCAGGGAGTCCACTTTATCAGTGCAGTCATCGCTGGAGGGCTCTGAAAGGACGACGTGTGTGTCTGTGTGTGTGGGTTTAAGAGTTTATGAATCTCCCTGGATGACACCATCAGCTAAGTGCCAAAAATATAAAATGGTGTGAGAGTGAGTGAATGTGTCTGTGTGAGAGTTTTTGTCAGTGGGAAAGCATGGCTTTTTAGATGTTCTTTATTAAATGATTAAAAGAAGAATATTGCAAAATTCAGAGTCAAGGATTATTATTTTTTAATGAATTAAACCCCTAGCGTTCCTTGAAGGAATGCATATCACTTGCTACCTGTTATAACCAGAGTTTTAAACTAAGACTGTTTTATGATGAGTTATAAATGAGTTATAGCTGTTTTGGTCAAACCTTGAAAATAAGGTTATGCACGATCTCAAGCATAATTGTGAAATCTTACACAATCTGTTAGCACTCAGAGGATATGTTGTGAATGATTCTCAGCTACTACCACATCAGACTTTAGCTCAATATCTGTAGAATTCACTGAGTTATAGCCATTTTTGTGTTGGCTAAGGTCAATTAGGTGTGGCAGCCAGTTGCACAGATGTAGATGCACATCTAATGAGAGTATTATTAAAATCTGTCCAGTGGTTCATGAAATATTTTGCTAACAGCCAAACAAAGTTTGACTCTCAGAACTCTCAGAGTATTTGTTGAGGACAACTCTCAGCTTCAACCCTAACAAACTTGAGCTCAATATCTGTAAAACTGATTGAGTTATAGCTTTTGTTTTGCATTTAATAAGTTCATTTAGTTGTGGCAGCCATCTTGAATTGATTTGAGTCCAAATTTGTATTGGTTGTAGATGTATTTCCAATGAGGTAATAAGGTTTCAACAGAGTTCATCCAGTGGCTCATGAAGTATTTTGCTAACAGACAAACAAACAAACAAACATGGACACACATACATACGCAGACACAGGCAAAAACATTATCACCTGCCTTTTGGCAGCGGCCAGTAAATAGATAGATGCAAAATATTAAGAGATGTTTCCAGTCAACGCTTGAAATGAACTAACAGGAGGGATTTTTCTGCAGTATGTAAATGCATTTTAAAGGTATTAGAGATTGTAGTCTCA
Source organism: Kryptolebias brasiliensis (assembly GCA_028566095.1). Classification (NCBI taxonomy): domain Eukaryota; kingdom Metazoa; phylum Chordata; class Actinopteri; order Cyprinodontiformes; family Rivulidae; genus Kryptolebias; species Kryptolebias brasiliensis. The sequence continues at coordinate 2,842,676 of JAOXNZ010000155.1, forward strand.
GTAGTGGCCTGTGTCGGATGTGTAAATTACGAAATCTCCAGCAGTTGCAATTCAATACTTTACTTGTCAGCATAACATTAACAAGAGTTTCCAAATGATTCCAGAGGAATAATTACATCATTGTACTGCTGCAGGGAAGGGGATCAGGATTGTGAAGTCAGTGAGTTTCTGAAGTAAAGTGCATAAATTACAACTTAAAGACTTCTTAATGGCAGCCTTTACAGGAAATTTATTGGTCTATTGCTCATGGTTGTGCAGCTGCTTCTTGATGTCCATCCATAAAGTAAGCTAAGAGAGGCTAAGTGTTCGAAACAAAATGAAACTGCACACTGAGAAGTAAAATCATTTTACTGTATGATTCAGAGTTTTTGTTCATAGTTATCTCTGCATTTCCTGGTAAATTAGACTACTGCTTTAAGCTGGGATAAACCCAACATTATATTTAGGCATACTAAGGTAGTTTTAGGGATTAGGAGATAAAAGGTATGGTAAGTTAATTTATATAACAATACTTTCACAATGCTCACTGTTTTATTCTTACTTTTGTTTTCAGTGGTAGTGACATTATTGTATGAATGCTGATTCAGCATTCACTATTGTTTATTTATTTATGTATTAAAATTTTTTACTCAATTAAGAAAAGTGTGCTCTGACTTTTAGTATATGGATCTTTGATACTTTCTGAATTATTTAATTTTGTGTACAAAAAAGAAAACAAAACAGAAATACATTAAGATTTCCTAAATTTCTAAATTAAGTTTTTGTCTGAAGTCTGCCTTTGCCTACTTGCTATATTTTATTTAGTCTCATTATGCTACTGTTAGCTTTTAGCTACCGTTTTGCTAATTTGAGCTTTTTGCAATTGTTCTTTATTTTATTTTGTAGCTTTGATTTAGCTCATTTTAGCTTTTGTTACAGTTTTTGTACATTCACTTTTTACCTAAGTGTAGCTAATTTAGGTTTTAACTATGGTTTTGTTCATTTTAGCTTTTAGCAACTGATTTGTTAACTTTAGCTCCTGCTGTTCCTGTTTTTAATGAAGCAATTCATTCAGTGGTCACACTACATTTTTTTGTGAAAATGCATTTTCTTTAGTTTTACTTAGCATCTTTAGTGTTGTCATTTATTCTCTACCAAACACACAGTTTAACCTTTCTATTTCCAAAGTTTGGTTTATTATTGTTCAGTAGCGCACTAACATCTGGGGGCTTTATCTTAATTAATTTAATGGCTACCTGAAACCAATAATACCGATTATTACAGCTGCACATTACAAATAAAAAATTGATAGATTTGTACGTTTAAATAGTATAGTATATTTTATATAGTATGTATATATATAAAAAGTACAAATCTATTAATTTTTTATTGTGGTTAATATGTGTTTGATTGTTTTAGAATGGCTGAGACAAATCAGCTGAACTGAAAATACTATTACGCTTCTCCTGATAGAAACTAATGCTTTGTGGTTTGTACTAAATTATTCTTTGTTCAAAACACTATCCAGTTTTACTCCTTATGGTGAAAAACTTTAAGGATGTTAACACTGTGGAAGTTCTGATATGACATTTTTCCCCTCGCAGTTTCTCTGCATTAAAATCTGATTATTAGAAAATGTAAAATCTTGGTTCATCATCCCATGTGTTTTGGAAGAAAACTGAGCATCTTCTGATGTTCATCGTTCAAACGTTCATCCAATGATTTTTTTGACATCCATTTCCCATCCCTGGTTGTAGGGATCTGGTGTCTATCTTAGAGGCGAGGTAGACTCTGACACAAAATCAACTTGCTTAGGTTTAGGAGAACTTTGGATAAACCATTAAACCATTAAATCTTCATAGATTTAATAATAAATGTTTATGGCAAAACAACCTTAGACTACTAAATTGAAGTATGGCACCCATTTAATGACCCATCCAGCAACCTGCTTCTATAGCCTTTATTTTAATTCCTCCTGTTTTGGGTCATAGTTGCTACTAGAGCAGTAAACCTCTCCCACAATGGTGCAGAATGTTGTTTTCATATCTATTATTGTAAGAGATGTAGTCTTAGTTAGAAATTTTACAGTTAAATTTCAGATTGTTTTATTTTGCTGGATGTCAAGCAACTTAACTTTTTTCCTAAATACCTACAATGATACTCACTTGAACGAGCACTTACAGCCAAGGACACACAAGTTACAGTACAGTTCATTAAATTGAACCTGGCCTGCATTTTTTTAAAACCTCTTTATTATCTTCATTTTTATTTTTTGCCATATTTGTTGGCCCTCTTGGCAGTCTTCCAGGATTTAGCAGCGTTATTCTAATCCTAATACCAATACATACTAAAAAAAGCCCCATCAAAGCAAAGAGGGCCATAGGTCTGATCTAAGTGCTTTTACCCTGCAGCAAATAAGAAATGTCTCCGTAGGACATTATATTATAGTTATGTCTCATTGAAGGTTACTCCGCAGCAGTATCTCGTCTCAATTACCCTACCTGCATCGAGCTTTGTCTGCAGGTTGCAAGCACATCATTTCCTCTGCTATAAGCTGGTTATTTCCCCATGTCCTGATAATGTCATGCTCAAGTGTGCTCATACCTCATATTAACAGATACACACTAATGGTACAAACCTTTGGACCCTGATGCCTGACAGTTTAGGAAGACTACTGTATAGTCTGACAAAAAAGCAAGTTGGATATTATTATTTATTTATTTTTTAACTGCCAATGGCTGATAAGACCTTAAAACCATATAATTATAACTTCAGATTACATTTCACCTCAAGCAGCCTGTTTTATTTTTCTGTTGTCCTCCTTTAACAAGATGTTGTTTAACCATCCAAGGGAACCAACACTGTATCACTTTTTATAGAGTTTTCATAACCTATGTTTATACTTACAAATAAAGACAATTATGTGTCCTAAATAATAATAATAATAATAATAATAATAATAATCCATCCATTTTCTTTACCCGATTCTCCATTCTGGGTCGCAGGAAGCTGGTGCCTATCTCCAGCAGTCACTGTGCAAGAGGCGGGGGACACCCTGGACAGGTCGCAAGTCCATCGCAGGGC
>JAOXNZ010000155.1:2849782-2862228 GCA_028566095.1 Kryptolebias brasiliensis
TCGATACAAGTCCTTCTCTCCCTCCTTAGTGTCCAGCCTCTTGTACAACTCATCATACGCCTCCTGTTTTGCCTTTGTTACCTCCCTCTTTGTCCTATGTTGCATCTCCCTATAATCCTGTCTACTCTCTTTAGTCCTTCAGTCATCTGGAAGCTCTTTCTTACCACCCAGAGCCTTTAACAGCTCCTTTCTAAACTCCTCACAATGTTATTCCTTCCTCAACTTCCACCATTTGGTCCTCTTCTCTGCCTTTACTCTTTTCGTCTTCATCATCACCAACACTCATCCTACACACCACCATTTGATGCTGTCTGGCCACACTCTCCCCTGCCACAACCTTACAGTCCACAATCTCCCTCAGGTTACCGCTTCCACACAGAATGTAGTCTACTTGTGTACTCCTGCCTCCACTCTTGTAGGTCACCCTGTGTTCCTCTCTCTTTTGGAAATAGGTAAAAAAAGGTCCATCCTCTTGGCAAAATTCACCACCATCTGTCCTTCCTGGTTCCTTTCCTTGACACCAAACCTTCCCACCACCTCTTCTCACAATAAAATAAAAATATTTTAGAAAGTCAAGTCAAAGAAAACTACTGCATGCATCCAGAAATAATGACATTTACACTAAATGCAAAATTTACAGCAGAAAAAATATTAAAATGATATTTGTGATTTATAAGAATCACAGACATTATTGATGTGTGTTTCTTCCAATCAGACAATATAGGCAGCAGACGTAGTTTGGTGTCTGATTAGGATGCATGAATTTTTTTAATTTGTTTCATAGATTTTAACCAAAGAAAACAGGCAACAACTCAAACAATCAAAAATTCAAGACAGAGAGGAGGTGAGCTAACGTTAGCTCATCACTTGCAAACATGTCTGAGGAGTTTTTAAAAACTTTGCAGCTGAATATCTGAAATCAGACAGTATTCCTCTTATAATATAATATATCTAATATAAATATTAGATACAGTGTGAATTTTAGGTTTAAATGAGAAGAACTTACAAAAGGAAGGACTGTTTCTTTACTCTTACATGAAACACATGAGAGGAACTTTATTTTACAAAAAGAATGCATTTTTTCTTTAATTTTTAAATGACATACTGGCAGGTTTTGAAGCACTAATTGCTTCATTCAACTAACTTTTTGTTGTTTTTAATTGAAGCTTTGAATACTTTACTATTGGATTGTCGAAAATTTACACATTTAGGTGAAAAATCTTTCTATATAAAACAGGGAATTTGGGGGAAAAAAGGAAAAAAGATATAATGAGATCCATAGGGCCTTAATAAAGCTTTGCAATTCCACCCACAATTTCTCAAAGATATACTTCAAAACTCAAACTGCATGTACACTTTCTGTGTTACAGAGCTTCACCAGCAGTTTGATCCTTGACAAAAGAAAAATAGCTAGGTAAATAGCATCTCTTCAGAGTCTTGCCACACACTGGACTGGTAGAGGTAACCTCATATAGATGTTTTTGAGTTTGTGTAAGTGTGTGTGTGTGTGTGTGTGCACTAGCACAGAGACAGATTAATCATGTCTGGTTGGAGCTATAAAGCTGAGCCCAAAGAAAGCTCAGTAAGAGTTCAGGTCAGCAGCTGAGATCTTTTATATATTTTTATGTTGCAGGCTGAAATGAGATCCTGTTGAAAATATAGATACATAAAGCCTTTTTATTGCTGGTTTGTCCCACGCTGGAGTTACACACAGGCTCTCTGCATCTCTGTTTTCTGCACCTTTCGTCTTGCTTCGCCACACAACCTTCATTACAAACAAATGTGTCCCTGTGCAGAACCATGGGGCAACGATAATGACGGCACCGTTGTAAATGTTTTGTACATTCGTCCATAGTTTCAGCCAACCGTTGGTCTTTCCATGGTTTCCTGAATGATTGTCTTATCAAAGTACAAGAACTGTTTATTTTTTGTTGGTAATCTGTTGTTTTCTAAACAGTACTTTTGATAAATGTTGCTGGTAGAAGAAAATTATTAATATAATCCTAATTTTAAAGGTTTGCATAGTTGCTTATCCTATCTTTAGTTCATTTTGAAAGAATATGTAGATTTATGCTTCATTTATTTCATAAACAACTCACTACATTCTATCTTTTTCACGTAAAAGAAAAATCAAATCAAGCATGCTGAAAAAGCAAACCAGGGTATATTTTATAAGATACCACTTATGCTCTTGATTATGACTCAGTGTATAATGCCTGTATTTACCGACAAGCAAAAAGTCACATTATACTTCTATTCATTGGAAAATAAAGAACACCTTTTCCCCCTTCCTACTGGTGAGTTTCTCACATTCAAGCATCTTTTTGTGAGCTGATTGTATAGCGTGTGTTTTACAGCGTGAAGCCTTGGGCTCTGTCTCTCTAAGAAAGTTTATACAACACTACCTGTCAGCTCTGATGATAGGGCCCATCCATTTCTCTGTAAATAAAAAATGTGCCAGAGCAGGTTTTTCCCAAATGCCTCATTCGTTGTTTCATGTCATGTAGCGTTCAGTGTTTGTCTGCTGAGAAATGCATCACTTTTAAAAGAGAACGGTTTTAAAAAACACATCTATTCCACCCCCCCCCCCATCAGAGATGCTCACCTTACAGTCAGTGCAGATGTGTAGTCACTTCCTGGGATTTACAGGAAAAGGTGTTAGATTAACTTTGTTTGCTTTTAAAAACAAGCAGAGTTACAGTCACAGAACAGCCACATATTGCTTCTATTTACAGCAGTAGTCCTAAAAATCATTCAATCTTTATGCATTTATGGATGTGTCAGATAAAATTTAAGCATTCAGTATTGATCTTAGTTCATGTCCTGTGCTTTTAATACAGTAGAGATGGCAAAATAAATGCATAAAGTATTATTTTAAAGGACAAAAAAAAACAACAACTTGGTGTGTCTATAGCTGGGTTTACACTGTGCAATTTTCAGTTGTCTTAGACAAAATCTTTTGTTGTGACAAAAGTCGATCTATGACAATTATCAAGATGAGTCAAAAATGACTGCGTCTACACCTGTCTGTTTTTCATCCTCCCCTTCTTTTTAGTGTTTAAATCTAATAATATGATTGTTAAGACCAGCACTTGCTTTCCATGTATTAATGGACTGATCTCTCTGTTGAATCTTTGTGACAGAAGTGTTTCTGCTGCAACAAATTGTGTAGTTTGGTATCTATTAAACCTGACATTGTACAGTGTTTGAGAATATCAAGCTCGCACAAAGTGTCATGTACAAGTCCTTCAAAACATCTGAAATGTCACAGTGTGTGCCGTGCTAAAGGGACACCCTAAAAAGAGCTTTAGTTTGTCTGAACACTCCATTGAAAGCGTTTTAAACTTAACAGACTACAAAGGTACTCCATTTTTTAATTCCTGCCCACACAAGCTGTTTCAGTGGCTGCAATCTAAAATCTGAAAGGGGATTGATGTTACTTTCAGGAAGAATTTAGCGAACAATAGAAAGAAGCAGCCAAAAAGAACAGCCCAACATTTCCCTGCAGGAGACTGAACTCCAGTGTTTGTTCTTGCTGTGCCAGTGTGGATTCTCAGTTGTCCAAAGTAAGTTAATCCTAGCATGTTGAATCATTCATTTGAACTTCTTTTTGATTCTTGAAGAGATTTTTCCACTCATCCAATTCTAGTTCCCCCAGGTCAACATGTTTGGATCATTTGATATGCTTTGCTACTAGCTGAGGCACTTCACATGTAGCAGAACTAGCTTGTTGAATTTCTGCTACGTTCAAGTTCCTAAAACTCACCCGAAGAGAAGCAGGCAGTGAGCGTCTGGATTTGTGAAAATTCACGCCTGAAGACTATCAGTTGTGACAAAGAAAATGAACAAAAATATCCAAGTTTGAAAAGCAAAGATGCAGTTAAAGGCCATCAGGGAAATGGCAGTAGTAGCAACTTATTTCACGCTTATTAGGTTAAAAGAAAAACCCTCACATGAAGCACAATCTGAAGCATTTTTATGATTTAGATCCCAAAAATAAAGTCTACATTTTGCAGGTATTTATTTTTCATAATCAAAAAGTGAAGAGCTACAGACATATTAACACAAAGCCATTCAGTCACAGCAGCATGGCTTTGTCCTCCCCTTGTGGTTTTTTGGGGTTTCATGTAAGAAAACGATTAAATGCAAACAGATAACCTCCATTATTTCAGGCTACCGTTTAATCAATGTCAACTGTTACTTTAAAGTGCAAAAAAACAAACTGAAACTGTCAAAAATAAGTGTTCACAAAATGCCAAAATAGATTCAGTACAAATTATCTATAAAGTCCTCAGCAAAAGAGAACTTATCTTTCACATTTATACCTTTTATTTTCATGGGCTTATAAGTTATAGAGGGATGGTTCTGGGTTACCTGAGTCAATCCTAAGTGTAGATCATTTGTGTAATGATCACTTTGTCCTACAGCGGTTGCTGTAGGTATTGTATGTTTGTTACGTCACTACCGGTGATACTGTTGTATGCTGTTTGGTTAGCTGCGGTTCTGACTACTAAAGGATTCACTTGAGACGCCTCGCAGTTGTCTGTCTTTTTCTTTATTACAATGCTACCATAGAGCAAGCATTTACACCAAGGAAACAAACCTTTGTCCAAACAAGTTTAAAAAAAAACAACAACTTTTAAACCATCTTTCCAGTCTTTTTTTGGTTCAACACCACACCCCAGCCCAAAAAAAAGAAAAGAAAAAAAAAAGATTGTCCCACACAGATGCCATCAGAAGTCTGGAAATCAATGACTGATGTACTGATGTCACACTAAGACTGCCTTTTTATTCACTGTTTGTATTTGAGACAAATGCAATTGATTTTAAACAGAAATCAAATTACGGCATGTTTTTAATATTTTTTGTCATGCATTTGCCCTTTAAACACTTGAGATTCAGTAGCAGGCTTGTAGCTGTTTAGTATTTTCATGTTTCAATGTTGAGTGGAGGAGTGGGCGTGCATGTGGGTGTGTTTCTCGAGATTTAAACTTCTTAACTCGCCTTGGGAGATCAAGTTGGATTAATGTATTTTGATTGATCATACTCATTTCCTTAATGGACCTGCTCGAGGCGGTCTCTGTGACTCCCGTTAGACCATCGGTCTACGCAGAATGAAATTTGTCCGACTTAGCTCTCTGTCCTTTGTGGATCTGGGAATATAAAGTGTGTAAACCTAGAAGTCTGACTGAAGATTATTTACATGTACAATGATTGTTAACATGAAGGACTTCAAACCCCCACTTTCCTTCCTTCTCTCAGACACATTCTCAGAGCGAACTATATCCACTTTCATAGCTGAGCTCTGACAGTTTAGCAAATCAATGTAGAAAATTGCCTTAAGCCTTCTTACCACCGTTTTGTACAGATACAATCTGTTACATTCAGTTCTAAAATAGATGCGTTCAGCAGTAACATCTAGGGTCCTAATTGGTGCTTTTTTTTTTTTTTCACGTATGTGTGTCACTTTTTGGCACATAAACATCAGAACAACCAGTGTTCATGTATATTATCACTAGACACTGCTGCACCTTCGGAATTAGGCCAAAAACAACTTAAACAATGACCTGCTGAAGAAGCTACACAGTCTTGGCTTGCTGCAGGACCCAGGTCCTAAGTCCTCAGTACTGCCTGATGCTTGTGGCCGGAAGAGAGGTCGCTACAAGCGATGCGTGAGACACCAAAAGCATGGCAAGCGGGAGGGAGTTTGTGCTAGGCTAGCATCTAACCCATCTAACCAACTGCCCCATCCATCCTGCTCTCCAATGTCTGCTCCCTGGAGAATAACTTGGACTACATACGACTTTAACGTGCTAAATGGCTAGAATTTAGAGACTGCTGCATCTTTGATTTTACAGAGATGTGGCTCAGTGTCAGTGTTCCGGACGCCCCCACTCAGCTGGACGGGCTAGCCTCGTTTCAAACCAACAAAAACTCAGATCTGTGTAAGAAAATCATACGCATTCGGGCCCTCACAAGCAGACTGCACAACAGCTTCTTTCCACAAAATGTCAGACTCCTAAACAGTCACGGTCAGGTCTGAGCAGTTTGTGTTTACATAAAACAGTTATCATTTAGCATCTGCACTTTACTTTACCTGACTCATAGTAAACTTAGAGCGGATTATCTGCACATCTCCACATCAGTATTTATTGTTTAAGATTTTGTACCTCTCTTGTGTTCCACATGTCTTGCACAAGTGCACTTTAATGAACTCTTATGTGGGCTACTGTACTGTCTTGCGTTTCTGCACACGTAGTACTTTATGTTGCAGAGTGTTGTCAATTGTCTTGTTTTTTATGTGCAATCTATTAATCTTTTTTTTTTTTTTTTTTTTGTAGCACCTTATTCCTGGATGTTGTTTCATTTCACTGTGTACTGTACACTCTGTGTATGGTTGAGTTGACAATAAAATCTACTTGAACTTAAACTTGAACTCAATCTTCATTTTTGCATCTAGATGCAGTGTACTGTACTCTGTACTCTGAGTACTCAGAGTGTACTCTGGTGTTCTGAGGAAATATTTTGCCATATTTTATTATAGTTTTGTTAAAGTGAAATCCAGACTCTTTCCGTTTGGTTTATATGTTGTTTCTTACTTAGAGTATACACAAGACAGTCTCACTGAGGTTGAATGATAAGGATTTTTAATGAAAAATACTGATCTTTAGAAATCAAGGGATTACCAATTCATTATCTTTCTGTAGTGTCTACAGCTACATTCATTTACCAAAACACCCATATTTGGTCATGTAGATATTACTTTCAGACAAAGGTTAGAACAAGACCATCACACTACAATAGAGATTGAGTTCCTAGATTTGAGCCTGACACCAAACCTCCAAGTGTAGCTCAATATCAAACCTCAAGGGGTCCTTAGGACATTAGGCCTTCCCACTTTAGAATGAAGGCTGTCAGGGACATGAGGAGTGTTTAGGTTGTATCTCACTGGGTTGTGACTAGTTGGCAAACAGAGTTTATGAGGGAGTCTCCAGGATGTCGATGGTTCTCATGTTCCTTGCATGAGTTGTAGAGGCACACAGTCCTGTCAGTATACACAAGACACTAAAACTGTATTTTGATTCCTGAACGGGAGCTTTCCTCTGACAGAAAAAATCTAAAGCAAATTTGCGGGTCTAGAAAACACACTGATGATAAATAATAATTGTTGCAAAACTGGTTTAAATCTATTTTCATTTCAAAAATGTATTCCAGTAATGGTAAACGGCCTGCACTTGTGTAGCGCTTTATCGAGTCTGAGGACTTCAAAGCACTTCACACTACAATCAGTCATTCACACATTCACACACTGAAAGTGGTGAACTACATTGCAGCTGCCCTGGGCCAGACTGACAGAAGTAAAGCGCCATTCAATTGGTGCCACCAAGCCCTCTGACCACCAGTAGTAAGTAAGGCCGGTGAAATGTCGTTCCCAAGGATACAAGAGCTGAGATTGACAGAGTGGGGGTTCGAACCAGCAAGGATGAACTCCTACCTCCTGAGCCACTACTACCCAGTAGATTTAATCATAAATGTGGGGAAGGCTGTCAAGGCAGGTACAAAACGAGCTGAGGTGGGTATGATGTGGGTGAAGGTGGACAACAAAATATTGTGCATGGCCACGAACGCTGATTTGTAAGCAGTGTGCACAAAAATAGGGCGTGATTTTCAAAAAGCAGCCATTCAGAACATGGTCACATGGCTTGTTGGTCACTATTTTGCAAACACTTAGAATTCCACGAGACTTCAATGAAAAAGTTGCATATATTCCTGCAATTTTGAGTCACCAATTAGTCTCCAACAGCCCAGTGAGATACCACTATTTGGTGGGTAGCTGGGCCAAAACTAGAGTTTGATTGAGGCAGCTAGCATCAAAAAGGCAATTTGTTGTTGGACAGTGGACCAAGAGACAAGTTTCCCAGGTGACAGGAGGGCACACCTGGATGGGACCCCCCAGGAGAATGAAAGACAAGAGAGTGGGCAGTCAGGAACCTGAGACCTTGCAGGTTCTTACAACTTAAATTTCCTCTAAATGGTCAAGTTTTGCTGTGTTCTCGGAGCTCCACTAGGAACTTGGCGTAGCCTATATGAGGATCTCACTAAACCACTCAACGGGTAATCGTGGCATACCTGACTTACAATTTTCTCTTCTAATTGCTGCTATTCATTTCTGTTCTGAATATTTAGCTCGAACATAAACATTTAGTTTGTAAACTAAATATTTAGTGTGGAGCTAAATATTTAACTTGCTAACTACATATTTAATTTGCAAGTTAAATATTTAGTTTGGAACTATGACATTTATAAATGTATGAATAACATGGTGAAAATATAACTTTTTTTTATTTTATTTCTTATGAAAGGCTAAATAAACCAAGTTATTGCTGTTAATTTTTGACTGTGTAACTTTACAAACGGCACCCCATAACTTCCATAGTGCATGAACATCTTTACAAAAGCATAAGTTTTATCAGGTTGCTTCTCTGGAGCATTCAGGTGTGTGTTAACAAGGTGACAAGGAGGAAAGGCCTCAGCAACAAGCTTAGAAAAGTAATTGCCACTGCATATTCATTTGGGGAGGGTTAAAGTGATAGCTCAGCTATTCTGAAGTGGGGTCCTATTGAAAGGTTGTGAACTATAAATGTCTTACCTGTTGTGGCTAGCTCTATCTAAATTTGACCGGGCTGACAAGCTAACAGAAATGACTCTACTTTCCAAAATTTCATAGCAGTTTATGTAATCACTCATTTAAAAGCCTTTATGCTGCTGTCAATTTCACATTACATGCTGTGATTTGCAAGTGCAAACCGCAACAGCTGCAGCTGACTGTAGCACTTTTAGTGCAGCCTTGGAAAATTTCCTGCAGGAATTTTGAAATATTTCTGCAAGAATAACTGCATAATGTGAAATTTACAACTATGTAAAGGTTTATAAAGTAGTGTTTGCATGAACAGCTATGAACATTTTAGGATTGGAGTTGTTTTATGACAGTAAAATCTGCTTTGGTCTTGGCTGTGCGTGGACTAGCTGTTAGCTCATCAGACCTGTTTGACTTTTAACTCTATTTTTTTCAAACTGGGATTGTTCAAAGAGCTACTAGAAAGGCAAGATAGTAATTGTTAACAGCTTTTTTTCACAGAACCCAACTTCAAAAGGACATATTCCAAAAAATTTTTAATTAAGTGTTTCACCTTTGAACTGAAATATTTTTACCTGGAGGATAGAACTGCCCATGTTATCCACAGTCTGCAGGTTTGTGTTTAGAAACACACTTGACTGATTATGAAAGTTCATCCCAAAGGATTCTTCTCTGATAAAATGAGATCTTGTTGCACCTTTAAGGAAAAACTCTATAGTTTGTTCTTTAGGACTTGGAGCTGGATGTCAGAGGAGTTCACATTTATCTTTCTGACATTTTAGTGCCTGCTGTGTTTATGGCAAAAGGTCATATTTAGCATTTGCTACAAAACGAGTGCAGTTGGCTCACACTTCTTAAACTCGATGGGTGTGTTTGGGTGGTCACATTACTATAAATACTTTGTATTCTAATTAGATGCTGAGACAAAGTGGATAAAGGTGGTAAAGAATATACAATATTTAACCTTAAAAGCAATCACAGTCATTCTTATAGAATCAGTCTCTTAGTGTGCTAATGCTTCACTTTGATTGAGTTAATGTTCACATGAAATACAGCCAAAGAAAAAACTAACAAAAAGGTGACCCTACAATAATGTACAGATCACTTCCGACAGAAAAGTGGCACACTGCTGTTCAACAATGAGAGTGGACGCTTGCTCATAAACAAGATTAATTTAAATATATCACACAGGCAGATTAACAATCTGATTTTATGTAGAATACTTTTTATGTTTAGTATGACGCATTACATATAATGAATTTAAAAGGACACAGACTCCTATTAAAAATGTCCCAAACAAAGACCTGCTGTAGTTATATATTTATAAGACTGAGCTTTCCCACACAAAAATTACACAAACACACTTGGCACTGTCAAGTTGCTGCCATCAATATTTCACAAAGAACATCGTCCACATTCCAGGGGAATTCATAAATTATTGATTAACCATCCTTTGGGATTTAATATTTGTGTTCTTTTCAAGCATGGTGTTTTTTTTTCCTTTGCTACGCCTATGCTTAGATATAAAAATAGATTTCAGTTGTTTCTACAAGGGCAGGTAAAGTAACTGTTCCTGTTTTTTCATCTGTTTGGTAAGCTAATAATTCACCTTTGCACAAGTGGGGTCTCAGGTAGCGATATCTAATACAATTAGAATTAAAGTCCTAGGATTCCATGAAGGAATGCATATCGTCCGCCACCTTTCATGTCAGAGTTTTAGACCAAGATCATCTTATGTTGAGAAATGGCGGCGTTGTGGAAATTTTAGTCAGACCTTTGAAAATAATGTTTGAAATCTTGCAAAATGTGTTGGCACTTGGAGTTTGTGTAGAGGATGACTATCAGCTCCTACAACATTGAACTTTATCTCAATATCTGTGAAATTAGCAGAGTTATAGCCATTTTTGGGTTGGCTGATGATGATTAGCTGTAGCAGCCATCTTGAATTTGATTGACTGTAAAAGTTAGACAGCTGTAGATGTACATCATATGATTACTTTCTGCAAGTTTCATTTAAATTTGTCCAGTGGTTCATGAGATGTTTTGGTAACAGACAGACACACACACAGATATAGACAAAAACATAAATGTTCACTTTCGCCTATTGCTGGTGGGCAATAATGAGACCACGGAGCTCGAGATACAAAGAACAGCTTCTTGAAGCAAACGTAGCCATTAGATTCCACTGACAGATCAGCTCAGATCTGAGCTTCAGTAAACTCGTGTTGATTTGTGTGTGTGAGTGTTTGGATGGGCTGTGAGACAGAGATGGAGCGAGCCGACGCAATAGCCTGCTGCAGATTACACAACACCGTGTCAGCTGAGAGCAGAGGGCAGTCTCATCTGAGTTGACTTGAACACACACCTATCAGAGCGTCTGTCATCTGGCTTTGGTTTCTGCTTCTTGATTTTCCCTCCATCTGTTACTCTCTGTTTGATTTCCTTTGTTTTTTTTTTCTAATCCCCCCCACAGGAAATTTAAGATGTAATCAGAAGATTTTATATTAAGACTTTGCTCTCTCTGTGAATTTACATTTAAGTCTTCTTTAGCTATCTTAAACCTTAGAAAGCAACTTCATTTACTGTGTACAGACTGAAAAAAACCCCAAAGAAAAAGTGGCAAAGCACTATTTCAAGTCAAGTATTTTAAAATCTTTGGTTGGTTAGTTAAACAATCATCTTTAAAGTCAGACTGGTTTTAAAATGATAAAAAATAAAATAAAATCAAGAAAACGAAAAATAAAATAAACATTTCAAAAGTTACAATTTTATTGGACTGTGCAGCTTAAATGCAGTACCTATAAGATTTTGGAAACTTTAAACATCCATCTGTTTTTGGTACTCACTCTGTCCTTTCCTGGTCCTGGGGCAGCTGGTTTCTATGTGCAAGAGGCAGGGGACACCCTGGACAGGTTGCAAGTCCATCACAAGGACACATAGAGACAAACAACAATTCACACTCTCACTCACACCTAGGCGGAATGGAGAAGCGGTTAAAGAAAATGGATGGATGGATGGATGGACTCACACCTAGGGACAATTTAGAGTTACCAATTAACCTAACATGCATCTTTTTGGTCTGTGGGAGGAAATCTGTGCACTAGGAGAACATGTAAACTCCACACAGAAAGGCTGGGAAGCAAATCTGCTACCTTCTTCCTGTGAGCTGACAGCACTGACCACTGCCCCACCCCCTCGCAGTTTTTTAGTTTACACAAATATCTATTTAGATTTGAGATTGAGATTTAACACATTTTGCAGTAAAGATAAATGTTCTCTTGCAATGGACTTGCGACCTGTCCAGGGTGTCCCCCGCCTCTCGCACAGTGACAGCTGGAGATAGACACCAGCTCCCCGTGACCCAATGTTCTCCATTAGCATGACCAAACTTGAGGCATCGTGTACACTAGTCCAGGTATTTTTTAAATGAATTTCTTTTTTCTCCATTTTTGAAAAAACTTTCAACTACATTCAACTACAGTTCTCATTTTCGACTGTAGAAGAAAAAAAGGCAACTGATCAGAACCAATTAAAAAAAGAGGAGCTTCCCTGTAAGCTGGTTCCTGTACAGGTTTTAACAAATAACAAATACACCTAAAAAAAATATTTTGGGGTTTTGACTCTTGTTACTTCAAGTGGTTGTTATCTGTTTTCCTGGCAGCTGCATCTCTAACATCCTTCTACCAATATACCAACTGTCCCTCATCTGCACATGTCCAAACCATCTCAGGCTGGCCTCTCTAACTTTATCTCCCAGTCGTTCAACCTGTGCTGTACCTCTGATGACCTCATTCCTAATCCTATCCAT
>JAOXNZ010000155.1:2876897-2892224 GCA_028566095.1 Kryptolebias brasiliensis
TTTCTTTTGAGAATTTGGGTACTTTGTTCTTATTTGACAAAAAACTGAAACAAATAATTTACTCTTAGAAGGATGTTGTTTTTGTATAAAAAAGCAATTTTATCCAAACACTTTAATTTAAAAAAAAAATTTATTAGGATTAGATGAAGATAAACAAATAACATTTTTGCTTGGTGCTGCTGCTTATTATCTTGAGTAAAAATCATGAGGGCAAAGGCCTGAATAACTTTATTTAGTAAGTTATTTATTCAATGTCTCATATTTTTTGTCTGATTGTTCAGAACAGCTGATCGGAGCCCTAATTAAAACTCCTCTGCTGTGAGTGTTCATTATTGTGACTGCGGTAGTTGACACTGTTGTGTTAAAAATAATTAAAATTTGAAACTCGCTCCAACCGAGTCAAATTTTTGTTGCAAACTGTTACAGAAAAGCACCACTGGGTTAATTCAGACATGACACAAGCATGTTCATTCGCCGTCAGAATAATGGGAAGAAGTGCAGGTGTGAAAGGGGCTCATAAGCTTCCTAACAAAGGTATCAAGTGGAAATACAGAATCTGTCAGCGTTTATAGACAGTATAACATTTTTTTCTTCTTTGTGGCTTTTAATATCCTCTAAACTACGTCATCCCTCTTCATAAAATCAGCTTTCCTATTAAGTTACTAGATAAATGGTGAGGAAAATGTCAAAAGGAAATGAACAATAAATATTTCAAAAGCTCATTCCAGAAGAGGAAATTTAGATGGCATTTTAGATAACACTTTTCTTTGTTTTTCAATTCTTTTAACTGGTTCTATTTTAATAAATTCTCTTCTGGTCTGTTTTGGATGACACAAAAGCCCATTGATCTGCCAGTAATTTATGTTCTCCATAATATTACATTAATTCAGTACGAGCCATTGCTTTTATGTTTTTGCCATTTCAATATCTCACCAAATGTTTCATTGCTGCGTTTTCATTTAGCTAAGCCCTACTGTCACCCTGCTCTTTGTTCCTAATATGCAACTAAAAAGAAAAACTCATCCCACTCTTTTCGCTCTGTTTGTTTCAGTCAAGGTGTTCATTAGCTAATGAACAGTTGATCTCTTGCACCATAATAATTAAACTGCTTGCAATCTGTAGTAATTGAATGTGGGTGTGGGGAGTTAGATTGGAGTCAGGAGTGGTGGAAAGGAATTAAACAAGTCTTTCCATCTGTAGGTTAAAGCTACTGTGCCATTTTCGTGAGGAAAATCAAGAATAATGTGATTGTATTCGGCATGAGAATAATGAGAGAAAGTTTTTTTAAAGAGGGGAGAGAGGTTTAATGGAAAGTAAAAGAGGTTGAATATAAAGTATGGGTTGAGATGATGAGGAGAGTAGTGAAAGTGGTCTTAACTTCTAACCTTGTCTAGGCATCTTACAAAGTGTTTCTCATTAACATATGCAAAAACTATGATATGATTGAATTTTCTGGACAACTGCTCCACCACCTAAATTACAAGCAGGCATAATAAATTTTATTACTTTTTAACCAAAAGGTTGTGCATTGAAATACAAGAAGCAGCTTCTTTAATGGTATTTTCACAAAAAAGGGTGAAATCTGAATTATTTCCCAGAGAAACATACACTCATTGTTATGTCCAATCTTGGACAAAGGTAGTCCCGTACAACTCCCCAAATCAGAGGAGTCTTATCTCCGAAACGATGTATGATTTATTTACAAAGTGCAAGAAGACATACAAAACTAGAAGCACTCCAAGAGCACAAACCTCCACCAAGGCCTTAGGAATAACAGTCCGCTTGCAATCCTTTTAAAGATTCAACCACCAAAATCCAATCACTTGTTCCTTGTAGCATGTCTGACGTTTCCTGAAAATTTCATGAAAATCTATTCATAAGTTTTAATCTTGTGCACAGACAGGCAGACAAACAGACCCTACCGAAAACATAACCTTCTTAGCCTAGGTAATAAAGCAATAACCTCAGGGTGAACCAAGACCAAAACAACAAACACAACTCACTACACTAACAACAAACAGGAGATAAATGATCAAAAGAAAATGCCAGTTCACCCTTGGCTGACTGTGGCTCAGTGGTTAGAGCAGTCATCCTCCAACAAGACAGCTGGCAGTTCGATTCCACCAGTTTGCCCATGTTGAAGTATCCCTGGGCAAGATGATGAACCCCTCACTGTCTCTGATGTGTGCCCAATCGGTGTATGAATGTGATCTAAAGCACTGACTCTATAGAATGAATTATTGAGGTTATTCTTGTAGAGTGCTATATGAATGTGTGTGTGGATGGGTTAATGAGGGTACAGAATGTGCTTTGAGTGGCTAGAAAGGTGCTATATAAGTACAGTCCATTTACGATTACCCCTACAACTTCAGTATTATTTTTTTAAGCGCTTAGACTTTTTTGTTCTTTCTTTTTTTACAAACCATACAAAAGATATTTACAAGACAAAGTTTACATAATCAAAAATTACTTTATTACTGAGAGGAAAAAGCTACTGTCAAAAGCAGGTGTTGGAACTCTGGATTCCCAGGGTTTTCAAACCGCCAGATGTTTCAAGGGAACCAACCAGCGGCCAACAATCCTGGGTCAGGTTCAGGTAGACAGCCAATCAGTAAGGACCCCTCAGGACACACTCAATGATCCTCTCTAGGAAGGAGGGCACACTCGATCACCAAAAAGCAACAACACAAATCAGAAAAAAAAATCTTACTTTAAAGCAAGGGCTACAACATTCACTGAGAAAAATGGTTCAATTTAGATGTAATTTGGTCCACATGCAAACCAGGGATGGTTATGTAAATGACTTCCCCTTCTAGAACAGACACCAGAGGGTAAAGTTATGAGTGAAGTGATAGTGTTATCAGGCAGTTGCTGGAGCATCTGACTGTCAATTAAAATAGTAAGTGAAGGTCAGCAGACACACAGGATGACTTGTAGATGCATTAGACAGGATTACCAGCACTTGGCGTACAGTATGTTTACGTGTGCTTGGTTGTTTTGTGCAGGTGCCCAGCATGTGGCATGCACAAGTGTTACAATTGCCCAATGTTGGAACCAACATGTGCACCCACACACTCTGTGAAGATCCCAGTTGCCCAAGACAGACCAAACAAAGAGATAATTGTTGTACTGTGCACCAATAATAATAATAATTTCAGAACCTGGCATCTGCGCCTGCCATCCAGACATATATTGAACTCTTTACAACACCCTTTGTCAGTCACACTGTATCTGGCTGACTGGCTTCAGCTGGACTACAGGTTTACCATCCCATGCAAAGGTTGCTATTGACAGCAGAGCAAGATATCCAGGTAGTATATGTGCTGATGGTGAGTGGTGTTAAGCAATAAATCTGAGTTCTGAATTACCACAGATAACCATTGTGTGGGCATATACTGGTGTTGAGGAGAGATGGTAAACTCTGCCAATCTTGTGCAAACACATGCTAGCATTATTTTTGCATCATAGTGGGAGGAATCAAAGGGTTTGACTTCAGGTGACCTCTGGTAGTGATTTAGAGGAGCATGATGACACAGCACTACATCCGTGACATCTTGTATCTACATGTTTTATCCCTCATGAGACAGCACCCTGGTATAGTCTTTCAACAAGACAATGCCCATCCACACAGTGTGTATATGGACTGCCTGTATCATGTCAAGGTTTTCCTGTGGCCAGTCAGGACCCCTGACTTTTCTTCAGTCAGACATGTGTTGGATCAGCTCGGACATCATGTGCCATTCAGGGCCGATCTGCTGGTTCTTGGTGGAAAATTACTGCAGCTGTGTGTCGACTTGCCACAGGAGAGGATACAACAGTTGCACCAAATTGTTATCCAGATCTGAGGTTTTGCTGCATCCTACCAACACAGAACCAACAGTGTGCCTGTACTGCCAATTCTACATTGTATTGATATGAAATTGTAATCACTGCAAATAGTCACATCAATTAAAAACAAGATAGTTTCCTTTCTTTTCCACCCCTTTGTCTTGGTGCTTACTTTTTTTTGTCATAGAGTGCGTATTATTGAAGTGAGTTTGTTTGCTAGGATCTGCATATTGCTGCTGATACTTTAAGTTCTCCAGACAGCAGCAGAGTGAACAAGCTATAGCTTAGAGGAAAAAAATACAAAGTTTTATTGTTTTGAATGGCATTTTGGAGTTTGACATTTCCTGGTAAACAGTTAAACATGTGCACAAGGGGATGTGTACTAATTTTGCATCCGATGCAAAATGTTTTTTCCAATTTGACACTTCTGAGGCACACCAAGTTATTAAACACTAATGAAACATCTCTGTAATCCAGCATGTGTCATCATTAATTAAAGTCTTAATGTTTTTTGTAAGACATTAGTGTCCAAGGTGCAAAAAGATGTGAGAATTTTGTTTTCAAGTCTTTCAATCTTGAGCAAGTGTGTGTTTGTGTGTGTGTGTGTGGAAAAAATGACATTGGTCTCTTCTTAATTTAGCTGTGTCAACTCATATTCAGCAGGCCCTTCTGTCAGAATTCATCAACCACAAATTGTTTTTTTCCATGAATATGCAAACAACCCCTCCAGCTAATCAAAACACCATCCTGTTCTGGCACATCTCCTTGCTTGGACCTGCACATTTACTGTACTTAGTGTATGCACTAAATGGATGTGTGTTTTTATGCACATTTATGAATGTGACTCAAATCTTTCTTTCAAACCCACAACATATAACTTCAAGAGATTTGGCTTCAAGAGAGTTTTATTCTCAAAGACAGAACTCTGTCATGCCTGAGATCTCTAGACAGGATTATTTTCTAAATGGCTATAACCCTGCTATTTTAATTTCTTCGTTTTATGCTATGTTATTTTTGTTTGATGCTAGACATTTCAACTTGATGTAATTCACTTTTACTGTTTGAGTAACCTGCAACATTTGCTCAGTATACTTAAACTGTTGCCATATAGTGGCTACTTTGGCTGCTTTCTATTGCATTTTTTTTTTAGATTTTAACTGAATTAGCAATGCAATATCTTGAACTCACACTTCTGCAGAAACATCGAAAGGCAAAATTACACCATTAAAAATGAACCCCACTGCTTGAACACCTATTTTTGTTTTTTTTTCCTCAGCATTCAAACATAATGGAGGACCTGGCAGTACCATTTGTCTCTCTTCACTGGTTTCATAGTTTCTGTTCATGTATAACAATAAGGCAACGCTCCAGTTTGTTAATTTTCTAATCTTTAAATTTTCCTTGGGTATGTCCAAAGGGTTTGGTTGCAGAGTGCGCACAGCACAGGTGTAAGGACAGACACATAGATGTAGTTGGTCTAATGGAGTGAAGCATGGCTACACCTGTTGTTGGCATTTAGGTGCAAATTGCATCTTGACCTTCTCATTACCCAAATTACTTCGAAGAGCTTCATCAATTTGCTGCTGCTCTGAGTTTATTAACAGGATCAGTGATGAATAATATCACTGAATCATGTTGGTAAATTAACTAATCTCATGAAATGATGGAAATAATACAAATTAGGTCATAAAATTTGTTTTTACATCAGGGATGCATCAAATAATCTGATGGTTGGTGGAAATGGCTGATTTTCAGTTTGACTGACCTGACAGGTGACTAGCCGAGCTCAAAAATACATTTTTTTTATGGCTTTTGAATGGACCATCGTTAAGTGGCAATAAAAAAATCTAATGTTTTCCTGGTTTGTGAATGAACCATAGCTAAGCACTAATTTGCACAAGCTATAACTTGAATTAGAACTTACATTGCAACATTTTTTTTACTGAGTGAAGAATCAAAGTTGGATATTTATGATTTCTGTAAAGTATTAAAACAAAGTCAGCGGAAGCCAAAAAGTGTAAAAAGTTACAAAAGGAACCAATTTAACCAGGTGAGACCAATATAGCTGTGGAACTTGGAATTTGTGGAATTTGCTAACTAGTTCATAAATGTAAACAAAAAAATAATACTTGCTATGATTTTTAAAAAGTAATTTGCTTTGCATATAGTTAGAATTGAATCAATTATTGGTTTAACTAATTATCAAACACATAATGATAAATCAGTTCTCTCAAACATTATGCTATAACACTGTTCCTGCAGTTTGCAGTCAAATTTTCAATTCAGCTAGAAATAATGAAAAAAATAAATTATAAAAAAGAGTATGCTGTAACATAATTCTTAAAGAAAAATCTGAATCAGTAGGTCAGAGCTTTACAAAATCTGGATACAGCCAAGCCATCTGTTCATCTTTAATTTACAGTTGTTGTTTTTAAAGCACAGATTTTGTCAAACAGTAATGACATGGTATTTGTTTATAAGAACAGCAGAATACAAAAAAATATTTACTCTGCTTAAATTGGAGATATTTATTATAGGAAACATGTCTAATCAAATTTTGATGTCAGGTCAAACTTCCCTGACCACTAACACACCACCACTGCTCTGACAAAGATTGGCACCTTGTGTGACAAAAGTCTTCGGATAACCATTGTGATTGCTATACAAGCTATCTCTCACTAATTTAATGCAGACATATTCTGCAGCTAAGAATTGTCTCAGTCCCTGGGATTTCTGCTTGACATTTCCATAAAAATCAACAAGCTTTGTTTCTTTCTCCCTTACTATTTTTGTTGCATCATAAACCACTTAGACTTGATCATGCTGAATTTCTTTTGTTATGAAATATGCCAAAAGGTTCTATAAAAGCTGAAATCATTTAATTGGTTTCATCAGCATAAATTAAAAGTGCCAACACAGAAACATTAAAGCATCCTTCTGTTTTTGTCACAATTTATAATTACTTTGTTTTGCAACTTTGGAAGAAAACAGCTCTTTCATGAATCGCTACCTTATCTTGGTGGAGGAGTTTGTGTGCCTGAATGATCCCAGGAGCTATGATGTCAGGGGCAACTGCCAATGTTAGAGTTTCCTATGGTAGATTGTTCCTAGGTGACAGGCTCGGCAAAGAGCGATTCACAACCCTTGTATGGTCAAGAAAAAGCAAGAAGCTCAATGTCCCTCACCTAAGCTACCAGGGCCCCACTCTGGAGCCAGGCTTGGGGAAGGAGCTTGTCAGCAAGCACCTGCTGACTGGGCGCTTGAGCTGAATGAGCTACATGGGTTCATCTTTCTATCGGTCCACCACCTGCAGGAGGGACCATAGACGTTGGATACATAGTGCTATGGGTGGGAGCCAAAAGCCAGGTCTTGGCGTTCTGACGTTAGCTTACCAAAGTTGGCTCTTAGGACATGGAATGTCACCTGCCTGATGGGTAAGTAGCCTGAGCCTGTGCATCACATTGAGAGGTACAGACTAGATATAGTCAGGGTCACCTCAATGCACAACATGGGTTCTGGATTCAATCTCCTTGAGAAGTTGCCCATGATGAGAGGCGTTGGGCTGGTGTGTGGCTACTAATAGCCTCCCAGCTTGACGCCTGTGAGTTTGAGGATTCTCTGGAAGATGAGAGGGTAGCTTCCCTGGGCTTTCGAATGGGGGACAGGCTTTAATTGTTGTTTGTGCCTTTGCATCGAATGGCAGTTCAGAGTACCCAGCCTTCTTGGAGTCCTTATCTGTGGTGCTGGAAGGTGCTCCGGCTAGGGACTTTATCATTCTTTTTTTCATCCATCCATCTATTTTCTTTATCCGCTTCTCCTTTCCGGGTTGTGGGGAGCTGGTGTCTATTTCCAGCAGTCACTGTGGGAGAGGCAGGGGACTATCTGGACAGGTCGCAAGTCCATCACAGGGCCACATAGAGACAAACAACCATTCACACTCTTACACACACCAAGGGACAATTTTAGAGTTACCAATTAACCTAACATGCATGTTTCTGGGACGAAACTAGAGTACTTGGAAAACTTACATGTGCACGGGGACAACATGCAAACTCCACCCAGAAAGGCTGCAGTTGAGTTTTGAACTTGCAACATTCATGTTGAGACAAACCATTCCGCCCCTATAAATAAATATGATATTCATTAGCTGCTAAAAGTATACATTACAACTGGGCAATAAAAAGCTTTTTAAATATGTAACTTTATATTTATTTATTGAAATACTTAATGAACATGAACAAAAACAGTTGTGTAAAAATGTGCATTTTTTGCAGTATTTCATACATGAGCATCAATTAGCAAAAATATAATAGCAATTTTCTGCATTTCCTTTTCTCCAATAAAAGTTATCTAATTTTTGTTGGGTTTGAACATGGGCTGTGAAGGACAGCTGCTGGTGATTCTTAGTGAGAGGATCTGAATCTGGGTTTCCTACCTTCATGAGTGAAACGTTCTCTTTTTCTCAATTCTTTTTTCTCAGGACACATTAATACAGTAGATTCCATCAAACACTCTGAAAAACTCCCATTAGAGAGCAGCTTACTGTTTGTTTTGACTATTTTGAGAGATATCACAAAACTACTCTTCCATTCCTAAATGTTCAAATCTTTTTAAAAAGCTCTTGTTGCTTTTTCAGGAATAGAGGAGCCTCTGATTTGATGTGCCTGCTCTGTATTTCTCTTTCTGTATTTTATTCTGATAATACTGCCAGTTGTAATCTTTAAGAACAGTCACTTCTCCTCAAACTAAGCTCACGGCTTTGCCACTGATTTAAAAAAAAAAACACTGAGAAGTCCATATTGTGTTACAGACTTTACATTTTGCATGGATCTTTTGTTTTTACCGTGTGCTGACATGACAATAACTCACTCACAAACTCTGCTTACCAGTGTAGAGGCTCATGCAGCAGGCAGAGGGACCTGACATAAATGCCAAAGCTCACCTTCAAAATAAAAGCACTGCAAAAGCTGGTTTAAAAATAAAAGCTGGGATTTTGGATTTGTGTCTGGATGTGGCCTGTGGGTTGTGAGATGCCCATGTCTGTTTTATACAGTTTATAAGTAAGTAAGTCCCAAGTTACCACTGGGCTTTATAGAAGAATGCTGATGTGTCTTGACATTTTGGGTAGCATCTGCATTGGGTCATATCTACATTCACTGGCTAGTTTCTGAAAGTTTCATAAAAATCTGTCTAGTGATTCATGAGATAATTTGTGAACAGACAGTGTTGGCTGTAACAGTTAATGCCATACTTTAAACAAAAGTTTTGCACAATGGATAACACTCAAAGTATGTGTTGAGGATGTCCTTCAGCAACAATCACTTGAAATGTTAAGTCAATATCAGTGAAATTGACTGGGATTTAACCATTTTGTATTGGCTAATGTTTATTAGCTGTGGCAGTTATCTTGAATTGGGTTGATTCCTAAATGTAATCAGTTGTGGATCTACACCCAGTGATAACTTTCTGAGAGTTTCATTCAAATCTGTCCAGTGTTTCATGAAATGTTTTATTAACAGTACAGACAAATGAACACACAGACCCGGGCAAAAAACATTGTTGGTGGCAGGTGATAAATTTCCAACGTGCATGGATGATATACAGTTTCTATAAGTGTTAGTTTAAATTTTAGTCAGGTTTCAATCAGATTAATTTCCTGCCACCTGTGGTAACCTTTCTCACTGTCACAAGTCAATAACACAAAAAGTTGTCATTTTACAAAGACATCTAGTATGCTGCACCATTCAAACTCACACACACACATCTGTGCATCCATGATAAGTCTTCCTTCCATATTTCAGAAGTCTATTAAGAGGCACAAACACAGATTTTTGTCATGCTACACACATTGCAGTCCTTAGAAGTGATGTATTGGCATAAAAATTCAGCTCAATATGGTGGCCAAAGCAGGGCTCTGTGTACCTATGTATGTGTGTGTGAGTTGATTTATTCCAGCCGTGCAAGTCGAGGAATTCAAATGCATCATGAAAAAGTGTGCCACAGGCTTGGTGCTCACTGCTTTAACTCTCGCTGGATTTCTACACAAACAGGTTGTAACTCAGTGCTCTGCTTGACTCACTGCTGACAGCCCCACAACAACATTTGTTTGATCTTTCAAATAACTTATTCCTTCAAGTACATTAAATAACTGCAAGCTTAGGCAAAAGCAAAGCAAATATTTCATTGGAATCTCTTTAGTCTCAGATGTTCTTACTGCTCTTCCTATGTTTTAATACAGTATTTTAAATGATTCTTTTCTCGCGATTCATGGTGTCACTGGTGCATAACTGAAATCTCAGTGACACATAAGTCAATTTTTATCAATTAAAGTAAAGCATCAGTAGAGACTATTCCGATATGTTGTTTGCAAGTCAGTGGCATGTCCTATGTTAGACCTGCTAGAATGCACAAATTCAATTAACTTGCTACTGCATGCTGTGCTTTCTATCAGTCTGTTTTATGATCCATTTAATGAGTTCCCTGAAAAGATGTTTCTGTTTGTTTTCGAATCAAACATCCCTAAAATAAGATGCTACAGAAAAGAAGGGAATTTAAATGCATGATAAAAGCTCTGGGTTTTCTGTACAGCAAGTAAACACACCTGTGCATAATTGCAGTTTTATTCTAAGATGATTTGAGCTACATTTTCTTAGAGAAAGTAGTAAGTTGATCTGATTCAGTCAATCAGTCAATTTTTGTATTTTCTTTTTTACCCCACTCATTCTCAATTCCTGCATTGCTAATATGAGGGTTATTTTATTCATTTATTTATTTTTTGGTGCTTTTATTCTAGTGAACTATCTTTGATACTGCTCACATCCTTCAAACTGCTGTCAATCTGATGGTCTGTCCATCCTGGGTTCATGACGTGCGCTGTGCCCTGGCCGGCCAAGAACACTGCTAAGTAATTAAAGATTTTGGGCACCAAGATTAAGATCATATCTTGTTCAAACCTACCACCTCTCATCGTCCTGAGAACACTATCCCCACAGTGAAGCCTGGTGGAGGCAGCATTATGCCGTGGACTTTGCAATTTCCAAAAGAAATTTTTCTCTAGCAAAGGTCCAGAAAATATATATTTAAATTCTCTTTCACTGCCAGCCATGCAAGTGTTCTTCACTCAGCATATTGTCTTTTCAGGCATGTATTTCTTTGTGGGCAGCCAGCTTAAGCAGTGAAAAACTGTGTTCAGACGAGGTTCTTACGGTAAATGCTAGAAAAGTTGTGCTGCCTAAAATGAATGATTGTAAATTAGAGAAAAGCTGTATCACCTAAAAAGAATTACTGTTAATATGGGAAAAGCTGTGCTGCCTAAACTAATTTACCCTAAACACAGGAAAATTTGCACAAGTTAAAAAATATATATTCTAATAAATATGTATATATATATAATAAGACTTCATTTAGGTCTAGATCCAGACCACAGTCTGCCATTTAGGGACCCCTAATATGGAGAACTTCTTTGGAGAAACTTGACACTAAAACAGAGGTTCACCTTCCAGCAGGACAATGACCCTAAACACTCTGTTGAAGTAACACTCCACTCTTTTCTTTTATATTGCCATTTTATTTTGTAATTTAAACATTCCAAAGATAAAC
Source organism: Kryptolebias brasiliensis (assembly GCA_028566095.1). Lineage (NCBI taxonomy): Eukaryota > Metazoa > Chordata > Actinopteri > Cyprinodontiformes > Rivulidae > Kryptolebias > Kryptolebias brasiliensis. Next base: position 2,888,325 of record JAOXNZ010000155.1, read on the forward strand.
ATTTCCTAAATGTAACCATTGACATGAATGTTATCTAATGTCAATCACAAAGATTTTTCCAAGGCACTCTACATGCCAACTTCGACAGAGCAATCTGTTACACCGAAAGGACAGGTTGCTGTCAATTTTAGATGAATACATCTGTCACAGAGCTGCTAAAAGTTTAGATCTGTCCTGCTTCTGGTTGAAACTGAGACAGGAAGTGACCTTGCCCCAGCGTTGTTAGATGCAAGAGCCTGATGGCTGTAATTGCCTGTCAAACAGCAGAGCTATGTTTGACTGAGTGGTCAGGTAGTGTAATCCAGGTGTTTTCAGCATCAATACGGGCCTGATTAAACACTAGGATGGGAGTTTGTGGACCATACTCTGACCTTTGTGTGTCTTTTGTACCATGTTGGATTCCATAATGCTGCATTACATAGTATATGGTTCCCAGAAATTTAATGTTGACACTAGAGGGACAGAAACCCACAAGGCCTCTTTACTTGCATTATGCATGTTGTACACATGTTAAAGGAACAGCTTTCATTTTTAGCTATAACTATCACGACCTTCAAGGTATTCAGAGAAGGTCTGCTGAGGAAAAAAAAATAACCAGTCAAAAACCTTTGTATGTGGTCTCTGGGAAGAATTTCCTCCAGCCAAGGTAATCTGTGTCTTCCCCAAGCAATTTAAACAAATAAGTGTAGCTATTGTTGATAAGTACCCTTTACCAACATTCAAAATGGCAATCAGTGGGTTTGATATTATTGGTGATTATTACCAGTGCTCCTTTGACGACAACCAATCAATAAAAAAATAATTTTGTTGAAAAAAGTTATCCAGCAGCTAAATATGTGGATGTCTTTCTGCTAGGAGCGCTCTCTGTTTGGGTTCAGAAATGGTTAAATGGAATTAGAAAGGCTGTGAGTATCTTTAGCTGTTAAATAAAAGTTACAGAAAAACACTTAAAGGTCATTTATAGACAACGATCTCCATTAAAGCTTTTGGAGAAACAAGGATAATGTTAAAAATTTATCCTGAAGAACAGAAGGGTGGAATAAATTTTTAAATGAACATCAGTGGTGAGTGGAAAAGTTAGTTTGGCTGGGTTTGCTGCAGTAGTTTTTACTACAGTGTTGTAGCCTGTTTTCATTAAACCAATTTATTCCAGTACACACACATTTGTTGCATGATTGCTTTACATTTGCTAGACATGTTTCAATTCATGCATCTTATCACAATCTGCTTTGTTCTTGTAACTAATAAAAGCATGTGATTAAATAAAAACATGGTTTATATGGGCATTTTTGCAATATAAGCTATCTGTATGAAAGTCAGTAGGTTGTGTGCTTGTGGTCTCAGTTTACTACATATCCACTTATAAATGATGCTTTAGTTAGAGCTGAAAAAGATTTCCTTTGCAGCTGTGAGCAGTTTTGTCCATGTGTGACTGTGTGTGCGCATGCATGTGAGGTTGGGTATAGAAGGCCCAGATATGATGGGCACAATACACCACTGAAAATACATTGTGTGGTTTAAGTCTAGGGATAAGAAAATCCAGAAAATACTAAACTATTTCTTTAATAAAGCTTTAATTTCCAGATGTCAAGGATGTCAGTGTAGATGAGGGATTGTTATTACAGTCAAACATGTTCATGTATATACAGTGAATTGAAACTTTCTAGACTTTTACAAGGTTTTCACTGATACAACATGATGTAGAAAAAAAAAAGAAATTTACAAGATAGAGACAGACTTCCTTTTCCTTGAAGCTAAACAATATGGTTAATCTGTATTTGCACGCAGTTCTTAATTTTTTTTCCAAACATCCTCCACTGGGTTCAGCTCCAGATTCTGGATACATCACTCCAGGAATTTTCTTAAACTCACTCTTGGGATTTCTTAGTGGTGTGATGTGGATGCAGTTTTTGACTTTTAAAACGTAATCCTTTGTCCCAGCTGGATACCCTGAGGACTCTGGAGGGGTTGACTGAGAACTGCTGTATCATTTTTCTATCCATCTTTTCCTCTGTCCTGACTATCACCTCAGATTATTGACAAACCACTGCTGCCAATACTGTATTTGAATATAGTGATGGTATGATTGAGATATTTTATGCTTGATGTTCTCAACTCACACTGTTATAAATTGTGGCTGGATAGTTCAGTGTTTGCTTTTTGTGGTCTGAGACTTTTTCAGTTGGAAGATTATTGGTAGATTCATACTGACTTCATTTTAAAAACACAGAGGCTGCTGTTGTAGTCTTTTTTTTTCTCTAATGTTTCTCAGATATGTGCCTTGACACAATCCTATTGCCCAGGTCTATACCAATTTTCCAAACCTCATAGTTTGGTTTTTCCTCAGACACAAACCATCAGCTGTGACACCTCATACAGACAGATGTGTGCCATCTGAATTATGTCCAGTGAATTCAGTTAGGCACTTCAGTCAAGCTGCTGAAGCATGGCAACAGCCATTATTGAAAATTAGATGCACTGGAGCTCAACTCTATCACAGCAAGACATTTTCTAAACACATTGTATTTGACTTTGTTTTATTTTTTACGGTTAATAAGTGAAACACTGCAAATTTTGTTCATGTTTTGTCCCTTTGCATAGTTTGGTGTGAATTCTTAAAAGAACAAAACAAAACAAAAAAAAAAACAGAATTCATGTGAAGACGAGTCGGAAATACACACATAAAAGAACATGGAAAACGTCTGTATGTACTTTAAATATATACCGTATTTACTTCTTCTCTATTCGGTGAGGTTGCAGCGAATGCAGCAAATGCGAAGAGCTATGAATAATTTTATTGCCTCAGGGACAACATTGTAAAATTGGTACAGATGTGCAATTTTGTAGCTGTTTGTGAGTTGCTGGTGTTTGCATCTGCTTTGTCCTGTCATTTTTCATTTCATGACCCATCTCTTATGACTAGCTAATTGTTGAAAATAAAATCTGTATAATAATAATAATCAGTAGATTTCTCTTAAAAAGAAACTTTTTTCATTTCTCATATGTATTTGAAAGTTCTAAGTGAGGATCCAAAGGCAGTTTATGGACAAGAAGGGGAAAAACAGTTGATCATCAAGGTTTGCACACATCTCAGGAGGGATTATGATCCACTCTTCTGGACAAAACTTTTCTAAATTCTTTAGGTTTCTTGCCTGCTGCTTGGCAACTTGAAGCTTTCAGCTCCCTCCTCAGATTTTCTATAGGAGTGAGGAAAGGGTAGGCCACTCCATGACCTTAATGTACTTCTTTAGCTACTTCTTTGCATCCTTTGTGGTAAGTTTTAGGTCATTGTTATGCTGGAAGACCCATCCATGATCAATTTCCAGTGTTCTGACTGAGAGAAGAAGGTTGTCATTCAAGATTTTACAGTAGATGACCCCATCTATCTCAATGTAGTGGAGTTGTCCTGTACCCTTAGCAGAAAAACAACCTCAGAGCTTAATGTTTCCACCTTTATGCTTGAATGTGGGAGACGTTGTTTTTTGGGCCATACTCAGCATTTCGCTTTATACAAATATGGCAGGTTGAGTTGATGCCAAAAAGCTTGATTTTGGTCTTATCTGACCACAGCACTCTCTCCCAACACTTCTCTAAATCATTTAGATGTTCACTGGCAAACTAATGCCGTGTTTTAATTGGTCACTCATTCAGTATATTGTTTCTATCATTTAAAAACTTGCAATTTTTCATCTACTTTGCACTAGAAACTCTTCACTTGGTACAATGAAAGCAGTGTACAGAAGTTGTACACTACCTTCGTTGAAACAGACCATAACGCATTGCAGGCTAAGCCAACTGAAATTGCTACTGCTGGTGGTTCTAGCTCCATCCATCCATCCATCCATCCATCCATCCATCCATCCATCCATCCATCCATCCATCCATCCATCCATCCATCCA
>JAOXNZ010000155.1:2913734-2940725 GCA_028566095.1 Kryptolebias brasiliensis
ATATATACACAAACACACACACACACTCTCTCTTTGTCTCTCTCACTCTCTCAATAATTTAACTCACCTTCTCCTGATGACTTATGCTGCATTTTAGCCCTTGCCTTTAATGAATTAACACCACCTGCTGATTAAACACCACAGTGAGACAAAACATGCATATGCAATTAAACACTGCACATTGAAAGAAAGTGATTTAAATTGAGGTAATGAACACTCCTTAAGTGTGCATTGTATATAATGCAATGTTTACAGCATCGTTTAATATGCAACCCTGGTGCACTATGCAGAACTACTTTGAACGCACAAAAAAAGATCCAAATTGAATTATACACACACTTGTTTACACACACACTTCCTATTGTGTGAATGGGAAGTCTTTCACCTTAAAGAGGAAGTGCCGGTCAATTTCTATTTCACGCTCCAACCAAGTGTCTACCAATTTGCATCTCCCACTACTAACACTTCTACATCAGTTGAAACGTGAAAAAAAAAAAAAAAAAGAAACAGGGTTGACAAAGCAAAGTAATAGAGGAAACTGAGAGCAAGAAAACAATCAAATAGAAAATAGGTGGAAGGTGTAATAAAGTCCAAGTAACTTGGGAAATAATTAGCTTAAGACTGAGGAAAAAATTGTTACAAAATTAGTTTTACTTGGAGAGAGGCAGAGGGGCTTTCCATCTTATGGTTCTAAACTGTGTTATGTAACCACACTATATGCTTACCTGTTTCTGTTTCTGCATGTCTTGTGTGTGTGTTTGTGTTGTGTGAGTGCAGGTTTCAACCAGCCGGCCTGGTAGAGAGGATCCAAGCTATAGCTCAGAATGTCTCCAACATGGCCATCAGGGTGGAGCAGATGCTGCAGAGCAGCATGATGCAGGGCAGAGGTACAATATCATTAATATCACTGTGGTGTTCTTTTCCCTGTTAGCATACCATTATACATTCATTCATCTGGATACTTTTCAACTTGATCCAAACTAAAAACTAAAAAGGGTTTAAAACGTCACTGGGATCACAGTCCAGACCAACCAGCTGAACCTTGGGCTGATGGAAAGAGGTAGTCTTGAACAGGATCAAACTTGATCAATGTGAAGACTTTTGGATGAGTCAAATGAAGTTAATGCAGGATTTTGCTACAACCAGAAAGAAGGCAAATAAGCTACATCATTCATGAGGAAAATACACCTTTTATTAAAGGGATGACTCTCAGTTACTACCACACCTAAATTTAGCTCAATATCTGTGAAACTGACTGAGTTATAGCAGTTTTTGGTTTGTTAATGTTTATTAGGTCAAATAATTGAACTGACTCAAAGTTAATCAGTTGTAGATGTACATATAATGATTATTTTCTGAATTTCAATAATATCTGTTGAGCAGTTGATAAGATAACACTATAGACAAACATGCACAAGCATTATCACCCAATAAAAATAAAACATTGATATTAAAGGAACAATGGAAGTACAGTCTCTTCAAAACAGGGATAAAGGGATAAAATGCAATATTTTTCTTCTGTAATATTGAACATGGCGCACAGCTGGACTTATGCACAGCTGTCAGCTTCTGGTGGTGTGAAATTTAGCTGCTGTTATTCTAACAGAACAGAGAACACAACAGATCAGTGTAATCTGGTTACTCTGCAGACACTAATCTTTTTAGATTTATGGCCAGAAGGCCTGGTTTCCAACCTTTTATACAAAACAATGCTTAAAAAATGTCATGATGGCAGTGAAGTTAAGTTAAATTTAAATGATCAAAAACATCTACGTAATGTTCTAAAAGATGTCAAAACAAAACCTAAAGTTAAAATAAAAAAAACTAAAAAATCTATATTTTAGAAAATGCTACTATATAGAACGTGGAATGATTTTGTTCTTGCTCACCGCTGAAAGGTGAAGATGGACGATAATGTTTTTGTCCGTTTCTGTATCTGAGTCTTAGGTTACTTTCACACTGCAGGCAAAAGTGGCCCAATTATGATTTTTTACTCCACATGTGACCCTAATCTGATTTTTTTTTTTTTTTATGACAGTTTGAACGATTTTTTTCAAATCTGACCCAGGTCACTTTCATATGTGGTACCAACTCTGAAATCCGATGTTTTTCAAAGCAACCTTAGTCATTTCATCCGACTTTTAAGTCATTGAAGTAGGGGTGTGCGGATTGATCTAAATATTGATATTGATATTATCCATACCAACATTGATATCTAATCATTCTAGTCATTCTACCAAAAATGTTCACGAACCACTTGACAAATTTTAATTAAACTTTCAGACAGTAATTATTGGATGTACATCTTGTAAGATTCAAGATGGCTGCCACAGCTAATATATCTTAGAAATGGTTGTAACTCAGTCAATTTTACAGATATTGGGATAAAACTTGATGCTGTAGTAGCTGAGATTCATTTACAGCATTTACTCCGAGTGTGAGATCTCACCATATTTTTTCATAACGTTATTTTCCAGGTTTGACCAAAACAGCTGTAAGTCTATCATTTCTCAACATAAACTGATCTTAGTGTAAAACTCTGGCATGAAAAGCAACAGGCATTATGCATTCCTTCAAGAAATACTAGGACTTATTTATAAGTTTTAGTTGCAGTTCGTTCTTTTTTTTCTTCTTTTTCATGTTAATGTCACAGTAAGAAGAAAAAGATTTTCTTCTTTGCTTTCATGCAGCCATGCCATGTTGCAGCATGTTTCTCCACATTTTTTAATCAAATTCTAAATAACACCAAACAATCTTTCCTCCTTACTCCCCCCTCTTCCAGTTACTCTCGAGGCTAACTCTTTACTTGGGAGTAAATGAAAATTACATCTCCTTTTGTTCTCCCCCTGCTGCGTCTGCGGGGACAATGGCACGCAGCAAAATGAAAACATCGCCGCTTTCCCTAATCACAAATGAATTGAAATCCCGCTGGCAGACTTTATTATCATATGGCTCAGCGACAGTTTATTCATCCCGTGGTCAGGCGTGTGCGAGAGGAAACAGAGGCGCTTGAAAAACTCCCAATGTTTTTGTATGATGGCTTGCAGGGATGGCGGCAAAGCCTTTATCTAGTTAAATGACCACATTTTCAATTGTTGCTGTTGTAATCATATTTGCAGACAGTGTGTGACTCTGTGTGTGTTTTCAGTCACAGGAGAGAAGCCCCGGGAAAAGATTTTTGTGGAGAAACGTCTACTTTTCATTAGGCAAATGGAGGTAGACAGAGTCTGAGAGAAGAGAAAGTTGTTGGTTCAGAGAGAGAAAGAGACGAAGGAGGAGGGGGTTTAAATTACACAAAGCACAGAGGAAGATGGGGGTGCAGTATGAGTCCATCTCTGTTTCGTCTTCTACTAGCATCAGCAGAGCAGTTAACTAAGTCAGTGGAGCAATTAATGCAGTGACCGCAGCCTAAGAGAGCAGACAAACCTGCTGGCATCACTCTTGTAACAGTTGTGAGTTTCAGAAGTAAGACTGAACTGGTTTATGAACAGCAGCTATCTGTTGCAGAGTTGTATGGGGAAAATGACTCAAATTTATGAGCAGTGTGATTGATTATGTTAAGAAAGAAAGGGAACATTCCTGCCTCTGTGTTGATAATGTGAGTGTTTTTTTAACCTGCTTTCTGTCAAACATTTAGAGTAAATTCCCTGATTTAAAAAATTTAAAACTGAATTTAGTAGAAGATAAGCACCTGTGGCTGCTCAACGATCTGATCTCAGTGGCTGTTGCTGAACAGGCAACTTCATTGGAGAATAAATATTCATATTAGAGACAACTAATTTCAGTGAACAAAACCAGCAAACCTGGAGACCAATGAAGCTGCAGCAATGACTATTAAAAATTTAGAATTTTTACTCAGGTGTTTATCAGTTATTTATCATCCACTGTCATGAAATGTAGGCTGTTATAGAAAACCTATGGGTGTGATCAATTTTTTTTCTGTCTGTTAACAAAATACTGTGTCTCATGAACAAGTGGCAGATTTTAATAGGCCCTTCAGAAAATAATCATTGGATGCACATCTGCAACTGGTTAACTTTTGTAGTCAACCCCATTTAAGATGGCTATTACAGCTAATTGATTTAAAGTATCTCGCCAGGCTGCGATGTTTGGTGAGAAGCTGGCTAACAGCATTCGCGAAATACTGTGCAATTTTGTTGCTTGACTGTTGAACATGTGAAAAAATTTGTGCAACACATTTTTTCCCAAAAAAAGTCAGAGTTGTCATAGGTGTCTAAATTTTGCCATGGGCATCTCCAACTCAACTCAAAGGCGCTAGAGCTTTATTTTAAGATCTGCATGGGAGCTCTCTTTTGACAAAAAACATCCAAGGCTAATGTCCTAATCTTAAAAAAATACATGAATGGTCAATAATAAAAAATAAAAAAAACTGACCCAAATCTGCCTATCTTCATTTCAAAAGTGAACTCCAGTAAATTAAGTCATAAACGTAGTGGTGGCTGCCAAATTGGGTACAAGGCAAGCCGAGGTGTGTACGATATGGGTAAAGGTGGGCAACAAGATAATGTGCACAGCCTAGAATACAGTTTTACAAGCTGATTTTACAAATGTCGGGCTACAATAGTGTGGTAGTAGCTAAGAGTCATACCCAATTTATACTCCAAGCACAAATCAGATTGCATGAAATCTTTGTTTAAAATTTTGGTATATAAAGTAACAGCGAAAATCCATTCCTTCGAGAAATGCTACTTTCTATGTTTTACTGAGTTTTCCTCTTAGAAGTGAGTCCTGGTGTCACAGATGTCCTGCTGAAAGCTGTTTGGTTATTTAAATCTGATTTATGTACTTTAGCTGAAGGTAAAAAAAAAAATTCATTCTTTCTTTTCAGCAGTCAGAGATGGGACAACAAGCCAGTGTGAAGTACCAAGAGACAGCCGCTTCCCAGAGTGCCCTGGAAAAGTAGATGTAAGTTTTTTTATATAGTGATAAAATATAAGTCAGTTACTATAATTTTTGCATGTGATTGACTATTACTTTAATGCAATGACCAGCAAATGTTTAAGGGTTTAATGGTTCTTGTCATAACCCAAGTGAAGATCGAGCATTTGGATATTTTACTCTTCCCTATTTTCAGATTTTTTACTTCATGTCCTAACTTTGTTAAAAATCCCAAACTGGTTCTGGGTTTTGATGAAGTATAAGGCAGTAGAAACTAAAGCTCTGTCACACTGGATGATGACTCTGCTATGATGTAAGAAATCAGCCAGAACAGGAATGGTCTTTGCAAGGTTCTTAGGTGCATATGAAGAACAAAATAGGCTCCTCATTATGTGTAGGGGTTCACTGGTCCACTATGGTTTTGAGCATGCATAAAACTTCCAAAGTGAGGTTATGTTTTCTTTTTTTCATTATAGTGGTAGCTTATCTGGGTCCTGGGTGAAGCATGGTGGCAGCATGTCTATGACGTGGAGCCTGCATGCACCAGAGTGGCTTGGTCATGGAGAATTTGAAGCAGGACTGGTTACTCTGGCCTCATGGTTATGCTACAACTGTGATTGTGATAAGATCATGGAAATAACCTAGTATGGACATAATACCCACAGCAGAAGCGTTGTGCTGATCTTATCGCGTTATTATGTAGTTGCATCTTGACACTATCTATAAGAATTGTATCAGAATAGGTGCAAGAAGCGTGGTGAGGGCACAGAAGAGCATCCCAGTCACACGGAATAGCAGGGAAAAACCTTTTTTGTGAGTATTAAAAGAATAGGAGCACCATGATTACTTTCATACTAAGGAGGTTTACAAAATTTGCCACAGTCCAATTAAGTCTAATAAGTTGTGCAGGTTGTGGAATGTAGTTTGAAGTGAACCATAGCCCTTTTCACACTAACACAGATATTTTGTAAAACAATTTTTTTTGCTGCATTTACACCTCTCATCTACATGCAAAAAATGTTTTTGGTGAAAAAAACTGAGATTTTTAATACCACTTTCCAAAGTGAAGATGTTTGAAAACTCTATGTTTGTGTTTACTTGTATACTTGACAGCTTTTGACAGATTTGCATATGACTACTGTGGTTTTGTGCACTATAAATCAAATCATCAGTGGCCTAGATAGCTTTGTTTTTACTGTCACTATAAAACTTTTTTTGTGTGCTAAAATAGTTAATGGCTGAAAAGAAATGATAAATGATGTGATAGAAAACTGAGCTACAACTGTAGAAAACCTTTGATCATGTTCAGAATGTTCTTCCTTTGCCTTTTATGTGGTATTTACTTTGACATTATTTCCATCAAATGGTGTGACATTGGTATTTTGGCACTTTTGTCAGAATTTATCTAGAGTGATGTAGTCCGGGCCTACATATGCCAAGCTCAAGGTAACTGTAGCTTCTTACAGCCTGATGTAATAGTATCTGATTGTCAGTTACGTCTACTATTTGTGTGTTGCTACAGAATGATTTCATGATGTAAACTTGCACATTTCTTTCTGTATGTTCTCCAGTGGATGCGTGCCCGGTGGACATCAGATCCTTGTTATGCCTTCTATGGCGTTGATGGTTCTGACTGTTCTTTCCTCATCTATCTGAGCGAAGTGGAGTGGTTCTGCCCTCCACTGGCCTGGAGGAATCACACTACCCCTCCCACCCAGCATACACAGCAGGCGAAGTCCCCCAAGAGACAAGTAAGGACATTCTTACCAAATACATCTGTCAAGCATGGACAACTGAAAAAAACTTACAGTGACAAATCTATTTTTATACATCAGATGAAGGTACCCAGCATCTGGCTGATAGATGATCAATAAATCCACAAGTGATTATGTTCAACTCACCACCAAGGCAAAGCAGCAAACACAACATGTAACATGGAAGCTGCAAATAGCAATTATGTTTGATTCTGAAAAAGTATGCATAAAATTAACTGTATTGTTTATAGTGATGTGCACTATTGTAATGAGCAGTAAGATTTATTTTTCTATTTAGAAATAATTCAATAAAGTATCCCTGGTAAGCTAAATTTAACAGTTTTATTTTAATAGTAGAAATACTTGAAATATACTAGATATACTAATATTCAGACATCCTCACTTCCTGAAATTTGATGTTGCATCCGTTTTTCCTAATAATATATATTTAGTACCCCATAATGACAAAGTAAAAACAGAATTGTAAACAATTTAGTAAATTTATAAAAATAAAATATATATATATATATCACAACTACATAAGTATTAAGTCCATTTACTTAGTCCTGAGTTGAAGCACCTTTTTTACAGTCAGAATTCTTTTTGGATTTGATGCAACAAGCTTTGCATGCCTGGATGGGAGGATTTCCTGCTGTTTGTCTTTACAAATCTTCTCAAGCTTAGTCCAATTGGATGGGGACTGTTGGAGCCATTTTCATGGTCTTTTGAGAGATGTTTTATAGCAGTGGTGTTCAATCCTGGTCTTGAAGGGCCACTATGCATGTTTTAGAGGTTTCCCTCATCTTTAGCAGGTCTTCAAGTTCTGCAGAAGCCTGTTAATCACTCAGTCATTCAAATCAGGTGTGTCACAGCAGAGAAACACCTAAAACATGCAGGATAGGGCCGTCCAGAACCAGGATTGGACCCCACTGTTGTACAGGTCAGAGTTCTGGCTAGGCCATTCTAGAACATTTAGAACATTCAGTTCATTTCACCCCTGTCTTGTCTTCGGTTATTGTCATGTTGGAAGTCTGTGGTCCTAAGCACCTTGAAACAGGTTTTCATTGAGGATATCTCTGTACTTTGCACTATTCAACTTTCTTTCAACACTTACCAGTCTCACAGTCTCTGCTGCTGAAAACCCAAACAGCATGATGCTGCCACCTCCATGCTTCACTGTTGGGAGGGTGTTGGGCAGGCGATGAGTGGTACCTGGTTTCCTTCAAACATATCATTTAGAATTGAGACCAAACAGTTTGGTCTTGGTTTCATCAGATCAAACAATTTTGTTCCTCAGTCTGAGAGTCCTTCAAGCAGCTTCCAAGGGTTTTTACTCTGAGGAGAAGTTTTCATAAAAGCCCAGATCAGTGGAGGCCTGGAGTTCTGGTTGTCCTTCTGACACCTAGTCCCATCTCCACACAGGATCTTTGAAGCTCAAAGTGACCTTTGGGTTCTTGGTCATTTCTCTAATGAGGGCCCTTCTCCCTTATTTGGAGGAGTCTGTGTTGTGCCAGACTGTATCCATGTGAGAACTATAGAGGTCATTGTGCTCCTGGGAGCTTTAAGTGAAGCAGAAGTTTTTGTTGCCTTCCTCAGAAGGCTACCTTGCAACAATCCTGTCTCCGAGCTCTGCAGGGAGTTCCTTTGACACCATGGTTAGTTTTTTTGCTCTTATTGTCAGCTAGTAAGTCTTCAACAGAGAGGTGTGTGTCTTTATAAATCGTGTCCAATCAATTTAATTTACTATAGATGGTGTAATCAAAGTGTAAAACATTTCAGCAGAGTTCATGAGAAATGGGACACAGCTGAGCTAAATTTCAAATTTAAAAGGTCTGATTACCTTTGTAAATGTGATATTTCAGTTCTAAATTTGTAATATAATTACATTACATTTTTAAGTTTTGTTTTCACTTTGTCATTATGGGGTACTGAGTGTAGATTAATGAGGAAAAAAACAACAATTTTATTCAATTGTACATCATGCTGATACATAACTAAACTGAAAAAGTGAAGGAGGTCTGAATACCTTCTAAAGCCACTGTATGATACTATTATCTACACATTCATGATTTCCCTTTGTTTTTAGCCCTTTACTGTGACGTTCAGCAGTCGGTGTCATTACCGGTGTAAAAGCAGCAGTTTTTTGGAAGCCAAACCTCAAAATGTGCTATAGAAGAGGAAATTTGAAATAATATCATTTTTTGACCTCAGAAGAGACACATACAAAAAAGGCTGTTTTTTATTATGTATCTGCTTTTTGGGAAACCTTTCTTAAATGACAAAGTAGAGAATTCACGTTTGTGAAACTTGTTGTGAAAGTATGATTCTCCAGTATCCACTGGATGCAGCATAACAACAATGAAAAAAGTAAAACAGACTGCAGATCAGTCAGAAAACAAAACCGTAAATCAGAGAAATAAAATGTAATTGACCGATTGTGTTGAAGTGGTTTCATTTTGAAACACCTACACACAACCCAACTGAAGGCTGCCATTTATACCAATTTCTGTGAAAGTTCTGTTTTTGCCAACAAAGTTTTCAAATGTACACAACCATCTTCTCAAAAGCTGCCAACTTGAACTGTCCCACATTTATCAACTTAAAAAGAAATGAGAGAAACCCGAGCAAAGGGCTGTGTTTCTGTGGATAATTGAGTTATCAATCACACTTTCTCAGTACCAATCAAGAGTTAGAGTGATGATCCTGTGCCTCTAAAGATGCTGTTGAGTTACAGAAAGGTGAGCATTCTGCCCTCTTGACTGCATAATTGTTAACCTTCATCTGAGCCAGTTAGCTTGTAATTAATGCATGCTTGATCCCCATCATCGTTATCCGCCCTCCTCCTTGTTTCTCTGCACTGACTTTGAGGTCAAAGAGCAGTTCAGAACCATCCTTCTGCACAAATTAATACACAAACACATAATCTGAGTTATTCAGAAGGTCATGCAATACATCTATCTCCTTCAGCAAAGGAAAATAATCTTTTTTTTATTTTGACAACTAATAATACTGACTATTTTTATATATTATAATAATTGGAGTTACTCTACACTATAATAGTGATTAATAGGGTGTTCTCTGTTAGGGAATTTAATACAAAGTGCTATGGATTTAGATGTAAATGTCATAGAATAGGAAAAGTCTTTGCTATGAATTTATTAGTACTGTTCTCAGTTCTATTGTCCAGGTCAATCTGTTAGACCCTTTCACACTGGATGTTGAACTCACTACACCTTTAAAAAAATAAATGAATAATCTCTGCTGGGCCTTGATAAGGTCTTCAGATGCATATTAAGAACTCAGTGAACTTTCCATTACGTGTGATTAAAAGTGAGAAGTCCACAGTAGTTTTGAGCACAAACAAAGCTTTCATAATGAGGTTCTGGTGACAGTATATGAGGGTTCTGGCTGGAGCAGTATGTATTCATGATGTGGGGCCTGCTTGCACTGCCGTGGCTTGGTCTTCGAGAATTTGAAGCAGAATTGGCTTTGCTGGAATGTGATTGAAGATCTGCCCCAAAAAGTCATGCTGCTTTCGTCCTCCACAACCAGGCTAAAACTGACAGTGGAGGCCCAGAAACATCATATAGGAAAATTTAAACAAGGTCATACGTACAACCTCACTCAGACATGATACCTGTGGGGGTAGCATCATGCTAGTGTTTCATGATGTTTAAGCTTGTAACTGTATCCTGACTCTGTCTAGGAGAGTTGGGCCAGTGTGGAACCCAGGTGTGGTTCGAACATTGGCGCAAATGGTGGTATCATTGTGGAAATGTGCTGTTGACGTATAGACCATGGTAAGGGTGCAAAAAAGCACCTTGAGCACACCGAAAATAGCAGGTAAAATCTTTTTGGTGATTACCAGCATTATAATTGCTTTCACACTAAAGAAGGTTTTCCATATTTGTTATGATCCAGACATGTTCTTTTAGGTCGTGAAGGATATGGACTGTATAGCTGGGTCATCATTCACTGTGAAGGGGGCCTCTGAGTGTTTAAGAACTGAAAAACTTCTTAAATGTATATAAAGACTGATGTCTCCTTTTTTTCTCAGCAACCCAAATTGCTGCATTGTGGATTCCTGAGTATTTACCACAAACACGACTGAGCTAAGGTTGTTTTCAGAGGAGAGAAGTCTCAGCTGTTTATAGCTCCAGTTAGGAATGTGTAGAGTTGTGTTGAGACTTTTCTCCATATTTTTGCTGTCACAAGGGAAACTAAAGCTGCCAAGTGAACAAGGTCACATTCTCCAGTGAAAACATTCTCCAACGTATAGTTGAAACTGCCTCACAAAGTCAGGATCAAACTGTCAGATGGTTTATTCTCTTTACAGAAAATAGAGTTGTCAGAACATAAAGTAAGATTTATTCTCATAGGTTACAAAAAATAATGTTCTCACTGCTTTCTTGGCTAAAAAAAAATCAACACTTAACAACTAAGTTGCTGGAAAATGCTTCTATTATTATTGTATTTCTGCTTCACCTCTTCTCAGTTTTCATTATACTTTACTTTCATTATTCTTCGAGGCTGCTTTTCGCACAGACCTTTCTGTCCTGCTGGAGCAAGTTGGGAGTGGAAAGGAGTCCCTCAGCTTCATGAAGCGCAGAATCCGACGCCTCGCTCAGCAGTGGGCAACAGCCGCCAACCGTCTGGATGTCAAACTGAGGCAGCGATGGAGAGACCAGAAAAAGGTACGGAGCTCGCAATGTGTGGAGAATTTGTAGCAGGATTGCTGAAACTGCTGGTTGCTTGTCTCCTTCTCACTGTAGAATATTTAGGATGAATCTCTGTGTGTGTGTGCCTGTGTAAACCACATGGCTGTTCTGCACACATCAATGTGACATTTGCATTTCTAGTGTAAAATAATAAAAAAAAGGACATGAGAAATTATTTTTAAAAAAGTACTTTCAGAATCCTGTCTAAATCCTACTTTCATTGGAGCAGGTGGTTATTCCTATATTTTCACTCTTACTACCAAAATTTGTAGGAAAATTTGAGAGAAAACCAATTTAGCTGGGTTTTGAAGAACAATTACAGTATGCCTGTGAATGGAAAATGTGATAAACTACAGCAGCTTAAAAATAGAAATTAAAAGTGGTGTTTTGTGGAGTTATCCAGAATCAATATCTTACCTGTTATCAGACGTTATCAGTTTTGAAATCAGGCAGAAACTTTCCTAGGGACTTTGAACCAACAGGTAGTCTAAGGAGAACCAAGACCAAAGCAGAATTTTGTTGTGCTGACACTAATTTATAAATCTTTACACATTTTTGTATTAGGCGATCATATATGTTAAAGTCTGGTTATTTATACTGAAGACTGAGTTGGTCTGCTGTCTGTTACCAGTAGTGGCTCATATAAAATTTAATGTGCAAGATAAAAATATATAATAATAATTTCAGTCTTGTCTTTTAACTTCTGCATGTAATCTACTATCTCCTAAAATGTTCTATAACCTCAAGATGTTTTTTTATTCTGAATGTAAAACAGCAGCAGCTGGATTTTATGTGTGTTTGCAACAATTTAAGGGTAGATACAACAACACAGCAATCAAAGATGAATTAGACCTTTACTGATTTGCCTTCACTTTTTTAGTGAAGCCATCAGGGCAAAAGATTGCTAACTGTCCTGCTTCTTCCCCTTAAATGCAAATAGCACCAGCTCTCAGGAGACGGTAAAGATTTCATGCAAACTGCCCAACGCAAACAACGCTAAGCATGTAAAATCCCAGTTATTTACAATATTATTGCCAGGTTTTCCTTTAAATGCATGCAGAAAACCCATTTTAAATGTGGGCAAGAAGCTGTTTGGTTGAAAGCCATGTTTGAGGCACAAAGCTCACTTTGTGAAGTAAACATTGGTGCAAACATTTGCGTAAAAAAAGACCCACAGACAGTTGGTGGATCCGGGCTCCAGAAAGTCATCATTGTATGTACGTCTACAGCTGATTAACTTTTAGAGTCACCTTAATTTAAAATGGCTGTAACATGTAATCAACCCAAGCAAACAAAATTGGCTATAAATCAGTCAATTTTACAGATAATGACCTAAAATTTGTGTAGTAGTAGAGTCAACCCTGACTTATACTCTGAGCGCTAACTGATTGCAGAACATTTGTGTTTAAAACATTGGCATTTAAGGTGAAGGTTGATATTCATTCTTTCAAGAAATGTGACTTGTATTTATTGAATATCAAATCGCCTTACTTTCCTAACAGATAGTCACTTTACCTCGCTACTCTTAACATGTTCCATTTTCCACCATATGTTTTATAAAGACCATTATCTGTAACAATAGCAGGCTGACTCAGTCTTCAGTGTAAATAATCATAGATTTTTGAGACTGGAGTGGTTTAAAGATAAAAGGTCTTGACCCTGCTCCAACTGTTTGTTAGCTTGTCTCCCCAAAGAGAACATCTGCCTGATTTACCAAACTGATAACACTCTGAGCGATTTCTACTGCAGATAGGATACTGATTGCTAATATCAACTCTACAAAACACAGCTTTAAAAAAATCCACACTGTTCCTTTGAAAACAGTTTTTTCTTTAGATAAATTTAGTCTTCCACTCTCATTTGAACTTCAGTTGCATTTTACAACATTTGGCCCATTCATTTAAAAGAGATTTCTTTTTGAATAATTGATTATTACAGCAACATTTCAATGTACAATTCAACTGTTCATAATGTCATGGATAAAGGACTGTATCAGGTTAAAAATGGACCAGGTAAAGTTTTTATATTTTCAACTGTCATCAAAATAAGGTAGGAGTAACACTACAACTAAACTGCGAAACATGAAAAACATAAAAAAAAGCTTTTTTTCTTTTTAATCTAAAAATAATCATCTTGAGAGAATGTGTGTCCAAGTATCACCAGCTTGAGTTTAACAAGAATAGACTCAAACTGACTCACCAAAATAATTTCACAGCTCTCGAGGCCATCATTGTAGTCTGGATTGCTGTCTCTCTTGACTGCAAATGTCTTATTTACGTATTTATTTAAATTCTGTCAGTTTTGCTACTTTTGAATGGATCTTTACTGCTGTGTCTTATTATAAAAACTGACATTATTTTGTTTGCTTCTAACTCTGTTCTAAATGGGCTAGACTTCTTCCTACTGGTAGTCATTCATGTCAAAGAAACAGTGTGAGCGTAAGAAATATTGATGTGGGGATGAATAAGAGAGAAGAAATGAAAGTGGGAGAGCAGCTAAGGTGGGATGATGATGAATGACTGGGATTATGACGTGACGCCAAGCATGTGCCAGTAACAGAGGGAGAAGAATGAGACAAGAAAAGAGCTACAAGAGGGGGATGGATGGGACTGTGGAATATGGATTAGGAGAGGATTGATGACAGGAGAGAAGGGAGTGATATGCTGCTGGGATAAGAGAGAAAAACTAGGCCTGTGAGACCATGCGACTGCATGTAGGCTTTTTCCATTAGGAACTGTTTAAAATATACAGCTAAAGGAGCAATTTACTTTTCCAAATGGAAACAAAACCATTGATTCTCCCTGCTGCAATGCTCACCCTGTATAGAAGGAACTCCTTACATTAGAGCTCAGAATGTATTGATAAATGAATATGAGAATGCCAGAAGGCAGATTGAGCTCATGCTCTGCCTCTTGTTTCCAAAATATTTCTCTTTGCCCTCTTTCTAAAATAAGTTAACAAGGGTGGAAATGGTCCTCTGTCTCTGTGATTGATGTTCTCCTTCCTGGGGTCCTTCCTGGTTCTGCACAGAGAGGATTTGGTGTCCTACATCACGGCCTCTTGGCCGCTTGAGCCTCCTATCGCAACAACAGATGTCCTGGTGTTCGTAAGAGTTAATGCTGGCTGTCAAAAGCTGTTTATCACAGTGATTTTAAAGTGTAAAAAGAAATGTAAGTGTGTGTACATTCTTTGCCATTCTGTGTTTATGCTGAATGCTATGTCAAAAGCCACACAGCAAAATTGTTTATATTTTTTAAAAAAAATGTTCCGGTTCAGACTCACAGCCCTCCTTCTTAAAGGTGCCAATGCCAAAGGATTGAAGCATCCCTATTACTGTTTGGGCTTTAAACCAACCTATGCAAAAATAAAAATACATCAAAACATGTGGCTCAATTGGAAATGGTGTGGTATAATGTTTGGAAGCAGTATGTCTTAAGGCACAGGCATAATTTGCAATAAACCCCAAAAAACATACCTTAAAGGTACACAAGAGAATTTTTGCAAACAAAGCATGGAAACCCATCCCTTATCAGAGCTTTATATCTGAGGTGTACTTCACTGTGGAAGCACTATTCAAAGTTTAACTGTGGGCCATACATAGTTGGACTTTATGTAACTGAACTGCCATTTTGAGATCATTAACACTTTTTACACATTCAGTTTAAATGTCACACTTTGGAGATTTTACCTCAGAATGTCTTTTAAAGTTTTGAGCTGTCTAAACTTAGCCCCACAAATGTTACACTTCTTATACAGTTCATACATTAAAACATCTGCCTTTTTTTCTTCTTTGTTTCTGATTACTACAAGACTTGGTGTTTTTATCTCAAAACCCCTCAGAGTGCAAAAAACACATGACCAAACTCATTGACTTTTACTGTGTTTGAACTCAGAATCTTCTCTTCAAAACTGGAAATGAGGGCTCTTTTTGTAACTTGTCAAATCTTCTACATAAAACACTGTAGACATAAAAATTTGAGGCAAAAGGCCAGGGGAATTCAACAAAACAAAAAAAACACAGAAATCAGAGTTCGGGCGGACGGGCCGGGAACCGCCCTAGATGCGGCAGGCAAGAGAGGCGTCCTCCTGGACACTCTGCGAGGCACAGGAGCTAGGAACTGAGGAAATGAATAATGGGATACTGAGAAGAACAGGATGGGAGAGGAGAATTTCTTTGATGAGGTGACAAGAGTGTGTTTTGAGTCTGGATTATTTTAAATTGTGGAGAGCAGTTTGTGAATTTGGGCAGAAATGTCCAGAAGCTTGGCAGGAGGGATTTCTAAGGCTTTTATCTGATTGAAAAATGTAGCGGGTTCCAAAACAGAACTTGTAACAGGAGTCTGGGGAGAAAACTGGGAAACAGAACCTGGTGTACATGGAGCAGAAGAAGTCAGTTATTTAATAGAATTTAATTTCTGAGCGTCATTCTGGTCCACACTTCATACCAGTTGGTGGCAGTAATGCACCACATTCGTTGTTTGCCAACCGCCAATAAAAATCAAAAAAGAAGAAGAAACAGAATTACCAAGACAACCAGAACACCACAGCGACAAGAGACAGAAAACAAAACTACACAAGAACTTAACTGAACGCAGAATAAACAAGAAATAAAACAGAATTACAAAACAATGAACCTAATGCAAAATAAACTCAAAAATACTTAAATCCATGACAACAAAGTATCATTCACATAGTGACATAATTTTTAATTTGTGTTTTTGTCTGCCTCTTTGTTAAGAGGGCTGTTAGGGAGTGACAGACCGAGGTATGTGGTTACCATGGTGTCCATAATGAACCACTTGCAGCAGCTTCAACATTTCATTCTTTCTTTTTACACTTCTTATACAGTTTATACATCAAATTGTAGACATTTTCTCACCTTAGATGATTACAAAAGTAAGTCCCATATTACTATTGAGCTTTATAGAAAAAGTTGATGTTTGCTCGAGTTTCAGTAGCTGCATTGGCAACCTTCAAAATTTTCACACTGCCACACACCACTTTCTAGCATTTTATTTGAACTTTAAACTAAGCTTGCACGCTTTAAGTTGGTAAAGGGAACCAATGTTTGATTTTAATTAACTCTGACCTCAGAAAGAAAACATTGTCTGATGTGAATTAACTCTGCTCCTGCTCTCGCCTCATTTTGTCTTAGACACAATATCTGCTCCAAATTGCAACTTTTGCTTTCTGCTTGAGTGTGCATTCTTTGCTATTCCAGCGGGGCTTTGTTGACTCGGCGCTCCATGTTCGGCTTCCCTTTTGATTCAAAGCAGAGAGTTTATTCAGAGAAAGAATAAATTAGTGAAGCAGAGAAAAAAAGCATGAAGGGAGACAAAGATCAGGAAGTAAGAGAGAAAATGCAAAAAAGAGGGAGGTTTGTGTGTTGGTTTGGTGTTACCTGAGAGTGACACCAGAGGAAATTCCTTTTATTTAAGCATCAAGCTGCAAACACTTTATATACTCAGAAAATAGAGAATTCATGATTTGGTCCATTTGGGATTTTTTCAGAGAAAATACCAAAGGACTTAAAGTGATAGTGGGCACAGGTGGAATAAGCTGCTATGTCATTATTTCTGAAATGTTCCATAGTGCAAGTCTACATAAATGCACAAAAACACTTTACTTTGGAAAGCATTTATAAAAATATTTATTCTTTTCAAAAATAATACCATTTGCATGTGGATGATATCTGTTTTAGAGCAGACAGGGTCTATAAGGACCACTACGATTTATCTTGGAAATAGTTACCATAGTCACATTCCCAAGATAATGGATACTTTTAATTGGCAAGTGATTAAGATGCCAGCAGGGTCCAGCAGGACCCAGCAGGGTGTACTCTGCCTCTCACCCAAAACCCACTGGAAACAGACACCAGTTCATGATTCACCATGACCCTAAAAACAAACAAGCAGGTAAATAGAATGGATGACGTGATTAAGATTAAATATTTTTTTATTCTGTTCATTTTATCATAATTTAGTCTCTAGAACCCCTAAACGTCCATCAGTGTACATCAACAGAAACCAACCTGCAGCTACTTTACTTCATGTAGGGGGCTTTTCATTGTATTTTATGTGACTCATTTAAACTCTGCATTGTTGGGTTTGAAATTTCTCTGTTAAACAAAAAGAGGCAGACTGTTGTTGGTTAATGTAGCCTACACTCAGGAGATTAGATGACTCTGCCGTACAGACTCATCTAAAATAATTTTTTTTAAATATTTTTGCAGTACTGGACCCATTTGTAGGTATAGCAATATTTACTGAGAATTTCTTAATGAAGGACAATTGCCAATATTCTTAAGGTTTGTAATGGGTGCTTGTCTATTCATACTTCTGACAAATTGTACTCCCATCTTGTACTTAACATCTGCCATTTTGCATCTATGTACTTAATCTCGCAGTATGTAAAAAAGACATGCTAAACACCAACTTTTGTTGCAGCCCTAGTGGCAGATGGCTTCTTTTTGTCTCCAAAAAGTATAACTTTGTGGTGATCAAGGCTGCAAAAGTAGGACCTAATCAAAATTGATCCAGACCCATATGCAACATTTTACTGGACTTGTGTTGTTGTTTTGTCTGGATGATATCAGTCAGATGTTTCACTGAGATTCGGTCTGAATTCTGTAACTTTCCTTTTTGATAATTCTTGGTATTATTTAGGCCTGCAATGGTGATTAGTATATTAAACTGCTTTGCTTTAGCTGAGACACACATATCTGTTGTTGTACTAGTTGTTGTTTTAGCAAGGAAAGTTAGAAAAAAGTGGAAGAATAATGTTTGGAGTGGTAGTGGGTTAAAAAGCATAAGTCTGCCTTGAACGTTTAAGAAAATTGCTTGTATTTTTGTAAATAATGTGATAATTTTATTTGGTGCATTTGTGGTTCAGCAGGAAATACAACCTTTGTAGCATCTCAGTTTCAAAGCAGATATATGTTGAAGCTTTTTCTCAGCTAAGTTATCAAACTCGATCAAAGGCTCTAGAGTCAACCATTACACCAAAGCTGAACATTTCTGGTCAAACAAATTGCTGTTCTCCTTTTTCCAGACATCAAAGAAGACATACTTGGCTAAGCTGTAGCTTTTAAGAGATGATAGTGCAGTTTCAAAGATGCTGACCTTATCCTGTTAATATCCGACAGTGCATTCACTGCTCGGTTGTTGTCAGTTTTTGTGTCTCAGCAAGTAAGGTACGCAATAGACAGATCTCTGAGCTTCTTGGTATGCGTTGAGAATGCACATTTAATGTGTTTGTCAGCATATGCCACACTGTTAATTTGCTTTCCTTGTGTGTCTGCCCTCTCGAGGGTTAATTGACCTCATACTGATGAAGTGCAGAAAGTGTCTGAGACTAATGGGATATGCAAAGAGAAGTGAGGAAAAGAAAGAAGACGGAGGAAGAGGAGGAGGCAGGTTGTTAGAATATGACAACAAGGAGGAGAGATGTGAGTAGAAATAAGGAGGGTAAATTAACATGTAGAGCCGTGGAGGAAGGATGAGGGAGAAGGTGAAGTTAAGGGTAGAGCGCTGCTGGATGTCGGGACCAGCTTGTGCTGCCACCTGGGTTCTCTGCAACCTTCTAAGGGGCATAGTGCATGAAAGTAAAGGGTCACACAAACAGGGACATGCATGTGGTGTTCTGTGCTAACAGATGCTGACACATGCATTAGCATTTGTCTGTTGGTAGCCTGTTAGTGATGAGTGGAGCACAGCAGAGCTCTTGAGTGGTACCACATACTTGTGAGCTACTTAAGATCTCCAGCTTTCATGTGAACCACCGAAGACTTTCCAAAGGCTTCACTTAAACATGTCATAAAACACTTCTCACATCAGCACGCCAGAGCCAAGAGAGTTACTTTTCCACAGCTTTTCGTAGTTCTGTTGTTATAACTAAGCGGCTGTGGCTCAGTGGTTAGAGCAGTTGTCTTCCAATGTGAGAGTTAAAGGTTCAGTTCCTAGCAGCAATCTCATGTCAAAGTGTCCCTGGGCAAGACACTGAACCCCTCGTTGCCTCTGATGTGTGCCCCATTGATGTATCAATGGAGTTTAGAGCGCTGATTAGACTCTATAGAATGATTTATTTAAATTAGCTTTGTAGAGCTGTGTGGATGGGTAAATTAGGGCACAGATTATGTTGTAAACTGCTTTGAGTGGCCTGGTTGGCCAGAAAGGTGCTATATAAGTACAGTCCATTTACTATAACTTTTGGGAAAAGATAGGATACTGTGAAAACGCCTTCTTAAGGCAGAATATTTGAATGAGATAGATGGTATAAGAACACCGGTGTGAGCATATGAGGTGTCATAAGCTTGAGGGAAGAGTTCTACCTCTGTTTACATCTCAGAATGATTGGTGGGTCTTTACATTTAACTCCCATAGGAATCTAAGAGCGGGAATGAGCTTTAGATCTTTCTGCGAATCTCCGAGCTTCCCGTGAGTAAACACACAAGTCTCTGACTTCAGTTCATTGCTGCCTGTCAGCGTGAAACACATGCACATAAACAAACAATTCAAATTCCATCAGCATACTCAGGCTCACGCACCGTGTGGGAGTAGCAGAAGTCCACTGCATAAATCTCCTCACTTCTTGATGTGTGCTAAGGTTCGTGAGGGAGGAGTTACCCCAAAATGTTCTGTTGTCTTGCTTTTTCTACACACTTATCTACATTTTCAAGTCTGTCCTTCAGCAAATGTATGATTGTACTGCAGTATGTGTGAAAATCTTTCTTTTCCAATGCTAATCTGATTGTTTTTATGAATTTTACTGTAATTCTGTTAGGATACGGAGAATATTGTGGCCTACTAGACAGTGTAATCACTCCTCTTCAGACTTAATCATGAGCAAGTTGCCAAATTTTTAAAAGGACTATTAATTTCCCCCTGTTAAGTTTTCATTTGTGTGTGGAAGCCAGTTTTATATAATCCACAGCTCCTCAGCTCAGATGTTCCTGTGCCATTTTCCTCATATTGCTTTGTAGCTCTTTATTTTGCTGCCAGAATGTGAAATTCAACCTCTTCTGTTTTAATTTTTGTGTGGTTTTCAGTGTTTGATACAGCTCATGCCCAACAAAACCACTGCCAATTGCAAACCAAGAATTAGCATCATGTATTCTCACTCTTGCCATCTGCCACCTAAACTCTAATTTAGTTTCACTTATATTTTTTTTACAAAGCAGAAGTTAATAGAGCAGGTTTATTGAATCAGGGGATTTTGCACGCCAGCTGGAGTCTCACTGGAGCCTGACTCAGCTCTGTACACTTCATTGTTCTGGGTTTTGTGCACATTTTGTACACATTAGGTGACAGGGATGACTTTAGGTTCTCTTTGTGATTGCAATTACAAAACACAAACTAGATTTACATATTGACAATATCATGAATAAGATGAATCTTATGAAAACTTTTCATCCTATGACCATTTTCCAAATCCAAATGTGAAATGAATGCTTTGCAGCTTACTTGAAGTGATTAGCACTTGATGTGCAGTTTCCCTTCATATTTACGGAGCTCTATCAAAGCATTTAGCAACTAAACAGCCAGACGGCTCCCTGAGGAGGTGATGAACACAGAAAATGGATAAAATTGGTAAATATGAGACAAGGACATGATTTAAACTACAAGCCAATAATCTGCTGTGCTAATAAGCAACTTTTTGTTGATAACTTGTTATCCAAACATTGATGCCATGTCAGAATTGTGTTATCAGTTTGTTTTCGCTGCCTGTACCAGTAAAACAAAGCAGTGATTTTGCAGAAGAATTTTCTTGATTTACAAATAGATTTTGTGTCTCTTCAGATGCACTTTCTTCTTGGGTTCAACAAAGCTAGGCTTTCTTTCTGTGGCTTGACAAAACCTAAAACCACACTAAAGCCTGTACCTCAGTGTGACTGCTGGCAACGAGTTGGAGAGACAAAATAGTGAGAAAATATGCATTTTTTTCCTGAAATAATATTGAATTGGTATTTATGACACTCTTGTGCATGTGCAGAACTGTGAATAAATTGTGACAGCATTCTTTTGAATGTCATGAAAAGTTTTTTTTGTTCGCAATTTAGTCCCAAAGTGTCTCAATTATGTCTCAGTTTGATTGCAATTGAATCTTTTTTATCTCCTATCAGTCATTTTGTTTCATTGAATGCCAAACCCTCCCAAAGATGTTTCACGTTTCTCACACTTTCTGACTAACAGAAACTAATTTGAGATGGGTTCCAGATCACTTCCAGACTCCTGCAACGACTGTCAAATTTTTAAGAAGTTGATTTTGAAAATTTTAAAAACATGCTTAAAATTCCAGCAATATGAGAGTGTAGTTTTCCGATTCATGCAAGGAAATTGAGAACCATCAGAAGGCTTTGAGACATCTTGAAGACTCTGTAATGCTCATAGATACCAACTTAAGTGATACAGAGTAGTACAATGGTGTTTTCTTTATTAACTGATGCTTACCACTTTAAACCTGTGTGCATTAACATTAAAAGGGAAATTTCACACATCATTTGATGCTTTTTCTGACCAAACAAGGTTACTGGGAAAAAGATTAAGCTCTGCCTGTCCTGAGATGTAAATCCCTTTACTGAACAAATAAAAATAATATTGTATTATTAATTATTCTTTGATATACAAAGATACTAATGAACTCGATCAACAGTTTAACAGACTTTTTCATGTATCACACACAAAGTCACATGTATTGAACCTTTTTTCTACATCATTTATAGTTGTGATGGTAATGTCTTATGCAAGCCACCATTTTTCCTACTGTCTTACTGCTGCTTCTTCAGGGTGCAAACTAGAAAATCCAGACTTGTGAGCATATTAAAGTTTCCAAACATATTTCTCATATATCTTATGCTGACAATTATATGAATTATTAAAAAATTAAATAAATCAGTTCTGTTCAAACGAGTAACTTTACTTAAGATTAGAATCTATGGGCTACAACCCATATTTAATAGATTTAATGAATGAATGAAAATACACCCCTGACTAAACATTGTTTGTGGTTAAATTTGGTCATTAAAATGGCACTAATAGCTTTTAAACAAAGCAACTGGTTTTCTTTTCTAGATGGTTGAAAACAAAACCAGGTGTATTCACCACAACTTATAAATGTTGTTTCACTTAGATTTTATTTGGAAAAGAATCAGTGACTAGATGGAGCTTCTTACAGGCAATTCAAGCCTAAACTCTGATCTCATATCCTGCTGTGGACCAGGTGATGAGTTTAGCCTCTGTTACCATGGTGATCTCATTGGGCTGAAGGACAGTCTTATTCATGAAACCAAATTTCTGACTTTCAGCTCAAAATAGCCAAATAAAATGTTATTCTGGATTTGTGGTACAACCTTTAAAGGTGCAGAGTGGGTTTGTTGTGTGTATTTGCTTGGATTCACTCTTCTAACTTCAGTGTCACTGGTTGGGGGCATAATTAAATAGGAGAGATCTTTGCAACACTTTTAAAAACCTGACGGACGTTTTCCATCATTACCTACACATTTAGGGCTTTTTTTTTAAAGTACAGACACGTGGATGCACATGCACTCAGTGGAAAGACACACATGTACAGACACATACAACTTTTTGGCAGGCTTCTCTCACTTGGCCTTAAGCTCATTATGCATGTTTCATGGTCAAAGTTGTGGGATCCGTTTGCCAGCAGAAGCAGCTGGAAGAGTTCATGCTGCGTTAGTTAATCAGGATTACTCAGCAGAGCAGCGTTTGGACAAGGCTATGTTTAATCCACTGTGAAAAAAAGTAACGTGTTGCTCAATTCTCCCGGGGTTCCACTAATTATGCAGCGGCAAACTGGACGTGCATAACAGGACTGTGGCTTGTTGGTAGAAAAATGTGAAAAAGTACCACATACATACCATAATAATCCCTCTATATGTCCTATGTAATGTTTTAAAATAAAAGAGATTTTCACATTAAATTCAAAGAAAGTGTTGCAGGGGTTATCTGTATAGGCACATGTGGCTTGTGAAATGAGTTTTGCAGAAAAGGTCCATATTATGGGATTTTTTGGTGTGCATGCAGTTTCTTCTGAACATGAGGGGATAATTCACTGGGGATTTCAAAGAATTAATTTCCAATTGACATAATTTCCTCTTTGAAGAGTCTGAAAGTTTAATGATTCTAATCCTCAAAGTTATTAAATTGTTCATGCAGTTTAATTCTAACTTAGGAATAGTCTAACTTTATTAAAAATAGACAAATATAAAAATAATATAATTCAAAATGAGCTGCATTAATAAGCTTGAAAATAATCATTTTATATTTTGTGGATATAAATTTTTGGACCACTGTTGGATGTTGGTTTGACCAATATGCTGTTTAGGTTTTTAATCACCCAGTTCCATTAAAAAAAGCATCTGATTTGGTACAGATTATTCAGGTATGGTCCCAAACTTGCAGCCAATATCTTCAATAATAAAACATTGAGAGAGTCTTGTTTCAGATGCTTTTATCCCCAGTGCTGTGATTATTGATGGCTTGACTCAGATGCAGGATTCAAGACACATGAAATCCCAAAAAATAGTTTCATACTAGACAGATGTCAGACATGGGAAGGAAAAAGAACACGATGAGTCAAAGCTGTCTAAATACCAGAAAAGCTGGCAAACAGAACTTTAAAATATTCAAATATTCAATCTGCCAACACTTATCTGAAACCTATTAAGACTTTAAACAAGTGGTAATGACTGACCGACTGCAGGTTAGTGTGGCAAAAACAGATTCAAGGGAGGAAGAATAATTAGGTAAATATTTAAAGAAAAACTTACATTACATGGCCCAACAATAGTCATCCCCTGATTCAACCATACAAATAACTAAGATCCTCCAATTAGAAAAGCACTGCAGTGGTGAATGCTTTTGAGCTGCTGCTGCTCTTTCCTCAAACACTGATGTTACTTTGTTACAGAAAACTCAAATCATTGGTCTGCATCGAGCAAACAAACATACTGTGGATATTTCTGAAAATACTAAACTGTTCAATGCATCCTGGAGGTAAAGAGGTAACTGTCATTTTTATGAAATAAATATGGTTCACTTAAAAAAAAGATCACTTAAAAATTGGTTAAAATCAAATTAAAGAAAATGAACAGTTGGACTTACAGCAGTGTTTAACAGTAAACATAAGAGTGTTTCAAATTACACAATGTAAAGCAAACTCCTAAACAGCTATCATGAATGATGGGTGTGAGGAGGTGAAGAACCCAAATGCAGAACAAAATTGAAGGCCTAGCACTCAATAGGAATGAATATTGCCTGCTGCTTTTCATGCCAGAGTTTTAGACTAAGATCATCTAGTGTTGAGAAATGAGAGTTCTAGCCATTTGGTTAAACATTGAAAATAACTTTATGCACAATTTCATGCAATATTGTGAGATGTCACACTCAGAAAATGTGTTGTGAATGACTCTCAGCTACTACAACATCAAATTTTAGCTCAATGTCTGTAAAACTGACTGAGATGTAACTATTTTTGTGTTGGCTAATGTCGATAAGCCATGGATGTCATCTTGAATCAAATTGACTCCAAAAGGTAATCAGTTGTAAGTTTCATTAACATCTGTCCAGTGGGTCATGAGATATTTTGCTAACAGACCAACAGGATTGTCTCCAAGAGTTAATGCTAAAGCAAAAGATCTGTTGTAGTATCTCACCGGGCTGTGGCTGCTGGTGACTAGTTGAACAACATTAGCAAGATGTTTTTGTGGGGGTTGTCGATTTCCTCAGGCGAGTCGTAGAGGCTCGCAATGTTGTTGCTTGAATTTTTAAGGTCTTCAAACAAAATTTTTATTTTTGATCTGCATGTTTGATTTGGCAAACATTTCATGCTGGATGCCCTTTCTGACGCACCTTCCCATTTTATCTGGGTTTGGCAACAGCACCTAGAGTACACTGGTTTGTTGCCCTTCTTGTGACTGGGTTTAAGAAATTTAAAGCATCCAAAGAGCTGTCTTTGGGGAGGTGTTTTAGAGTCAAAAGCGCCGTCTTGTTTTGGTAAGCTGAGCCAAATGATCTGGATCCCAAAAAATGCCGTAATTACCACAACTACTGCCAACACAGGGAGTATACAAAGCAGAACCTATATGGTAACAAGGCATAGACTGAGAAAAACAAACATGTGTAAGGAACTGGCACTGAGTGAACAGAAACCAGGAGCTTATATACACTGAGAAGGGTAATGGCAATGCAAGAACAAGTGTGCTAACTGACAAACAAAAAACAAAACAAGAACAAAACCAAACATTAAAAAAAATACAACCATAAAAACCGAATTATCAATTTGGATATAAATTTTTCTTCTATCTGCTGTTCCCTTTAGGAGTTGCCACAGTAGATCATCTGCCTCAGTTTCACCCTATCCCAGCAATTCCTCTGTCACGCCATCGTCCTCCACTATATTCATATTCTTCCTCTGCTCCTCCTCCCTGGCAACTCTATATTCTACACCATTTGTCCAGTGCATCCCCTGCCCCTCCTCTGCACATGTCCAAACCATCTCAGTCTCTCTAACCTTGTCTTCAAACCGCATAGCCTAAGCTGCTCCTCTGTTGTACTCATTTCTAATCCTTTATTTCTGCCACCTCCTGTCTTTTTGTTAGTGCCACTGTCTCCAAATCATACATCATAGCAGGTCTCACTATCATCCTGTAATCAATTAGGCGATAAAGAATCACAAAGATTGAACTGTTGCGCCGTGGACAAAGATCACATGGTCTGATGAGTCAGATTTAGCCTAGTCCCAAGTGATGGAAGCTTCGGGGTAAAAAGAGCATGAAGGTAATTCTCTTCAAAACTGTCCTTTTCTTTCAGATCCTGGTCCATGTGGGTTTCCTAACAGAAGAGTCGGGTGATGTTTTTAGCCCAAAGGTACTGAAAGGGGGACCTCTGGGGGAGATGGTCCAGTGGGCTGACATCCTGACTGCCCTCCATGTTCTGGGACACAACCTCAAGATCTCCATGTCAGTTAAAGAACTTCAAGGGTGAGTTTTGTGACCAAACTTGCACCAAAGCTGGGTTTTTGACTTATTTTATAGGAGGTAAAGTTTCTGCAGTTCCTTGGCTACATCAGATCCATACTGGGGATTGCATGTTTTTTTTAATGCTATTTTCACTGTAGCAAGACACAGAAGGCTATTCAGATCTGTCTTAATTGGGCATCCTTGTTTCGTCCGTTTATCATCCTTTTGACATCTGACCTTAAAACTAGTCTCAGCAAAATAATTTAAAGGTTTTATAAATGGCTGAAAACCATTTTAATGAGAGAGTTGGCTTGGCTGAGAAGATTTAATTAAGGATTTTCTTAGATGGCTGTCACTTGACTCTTCTCTGCTACTGTCTGTCCATGTTCCCTCCACTTTGTCATTGGTGGCAAGTAGGGAAAAATGGAGGGTCAACATTCTGGTAAATGCCAGCATCATTCTTGACTTAAAAAAAGTTGTTTGTTTGTATATACACTGCTCAAAAAAATAAAGGGAACACCTGAGAAAAACAATGTAACTCCAAATCAGTCACACCTTTGTGGAATCAATGTCACCAGTTAGGTAGTAACACTTACTGTGGATCAATTTCACCTGCTGCTGTGCAAATGGAACACACAACAGGTGG
>JAOXNZ010000155.1:2943761-2954739 GCA_028566095.1 Kryptolebias brasiliensis
ACAGTCTTTCCTTCGCTTTGAAGTAAGTATGTGTGCACACATTTGTACCTTTGTGTGGTCTACTTGGTCTCATGACTACCTCTGGGAGTTGTAATTGGCTACAGAGAGTTGCTGTAATTGGCTACTGTGAGGATGATTAGGTCCAGAGTTGTGTTTTTCATTTAAATCACCCTGTTTTGTTAGTTACCAGTCAGCACTAAAATCAGGTGGCTGGACATTCTTCACTGTGGCAACCAAAGACCAGATAGAGACTAAGGCCTTACTCAGACCTGGCACTAAGTACTGTCTCAGGTGATTCGACAGCAAGTGGACAGCTCTGAGTGAGAGGGTTCACACCATGGTAGTAAAATAAATACCCCAAAATGTCTGTCATCAGGTGTCAGTTACCTGCTGTGTATGCAGATATACGTAGCCACATCACACAATGGGCTGTCAGGTCAGTTTCACAGAGGGTCTGATGATATTTCTGAAAAATGGTAATACTTTCAGACATCTCATCTAAATTATTGTTTTGACATTAACTCTGCTCAGAGCCATTTGAGTCACATTCTTGAAGTTATTTTGTACACAGTTCTTAATAAGCTTAATTACCTAACAGATGCAAC
Organism: Kryptolebias brasiliensis; assembly: GCA_028566095.1. NCBI lineage: Eukaryota > Metazoa > Chordata > Actinopteri > Cyprinodontiformes > Rivulidae > Kryptolebias > Kryptolebias brasiliensis. The sequence continues at coordinate 2,944,367 of JAOXNZ010000155.1, forward strand.
AAAAAAAAAGACCATACAATGATTAGCAACTTTATACAGCTCAGTGTTACAGCAAAGACAAAATAATTTTTCCCATAAAAACCCACCACAGTAAAACAGTGTGCTGGCAGCAGTTAGCTATTTGCTACACAACTTCATTGTGAATGTGATATCAATGCTGTGTTTAACTGTGTGAATATGATGTCACATAACGCTGCTGTTCTGTGACAACATAGCACATTGTAGCTTACAGTGACCACAGCGGGTCCAGTCATCTCTTAAAACAATCAGACTAAACAGCTAAATAAACTAAACTAAAAAGCAACTCATCAAACTGTGTCCTGGTGTCCATTGTGATTATTAAATCATGACAAAAACAAACATTTTTAATGAGAAGAATTCTGATAAACTGTTTTCAATCAGCTGGCAACTGAAGCTGATTTTTTTTTATTTTACGAAGACTTTCAGGTAATAACTCTGCTGCTTGTGTGGAGGCTTATCAGTTCAGTAGGTGTTCCTACACTGGGGCTCTGGACAGATTATGTTCAGACCATTAATCCAGATCACCTCTGAAGGTGGTCTGAGTGAAAACGTTTTCAGTAAACATTGAGACCATTCACAGCTGTTTTTAGCACATACCATTGGGGGAGGGGGCCATTACTACAGCATTTTTAAGCATTTTCTGTGTTTCTATGTGGATGAAAACATTTGTATAAACTGTTTCATGTTTATGAGGACATTTTTTGAAAAAACAATATAGTACTGTCTTGGAAAAAAAGTGTGTTTGTGTGGTTAGGGTTTAAGACTTCTTGGCAAGAAGTAGAAATAACTTCTCTTAACACAAAGCAAGAAACAATAAAGGCTGATGGTAAAAAAAAAACTGTAGATTTGTGTTTTTGTTCTCCCCAGATGTTAGTGGGATTGTCTTCTCTTGCGACCTGCAGGTTGTAATGAGAGGGAAATGATTTACTTAATTCTTTACTGTGACAGAGCAGATATATATGCAGCAGCTTAGCCTCGAGGCTATCAGTATGCAGATGGATGGACTAATAGGAGAATGTTCCCTCAGAAACACATTTAGGAGAAAAATAAGAAAAGGGGAGTTCATCAAAGTGCTGACTCTGCATCTGCAGAGTCATAGATGGGACTCTTTGTATTCAAATATGCAAATCTATGATTTGAAGGTTCACTGATAAATGTCATCCCTTTTGTTGTAAGTGTTGAACTGTCCTTCACTTATGCAGAAAGCTCACTCTTAAGGAGAAGATTCACTCTATTCACCAACATTTACACACCTACACTCAGTGGAAAACAGTTAATTCAATACAAGATTTAACATCTCATCATCTCTGCTGAGCATGCACTCCTCACAATGTGGGCTCACTCTGTAGCTTGATGGAAATGAAGGCGAAACTGGCACCAGTTAGAAAGGCGACATAGCTGAGATGTATTAGCGTGAGAGGTAGGAAAGGCATGGGTCTGCCTGCTCATTACTGCCCAGAGGGAGCAACTCACTGAGGGTGACTGCAGTCATATCAGAGGTGGGCGGTCAGCACCTTTGTGCCTTTTTCTGTCACCGCTGTTATGTGACATAGAGAGGGCTCAGTAATGCAGGGAGATGAAAGAATCTGGCACAAGCTAAAAAGTAATTGCCTTTTGCACTGCAGTTCCCAAGGCACACACACACAGGACACACAAGGAACAGTCATTGCAAAGCAGCTTTGAAAAGAGTCTGATTTTCAGAATTACTGTGTTCACCTACACACAAGGGTGGAACCTATAGATCTGTCTGCAAAGGAGACGTGGTAAGACAGTGAGAAGAAATAGGCAAATTGGATAATGGGTGATGGCGTTTTCAAACTGTCAAAGTGTATTTGTCCTCAGATTTTGTGGATTTACAATGGGTTGCTATTCTTTGTTTTGTTGCCTTACAACCTGAAACTTAAATGGATTTTCAATTTAAATATAAGGAATGGATCTGTACAAAATACTAAGAATAATGAAGTGAAATGGTGAAAAATGTTTTTAAATTATTTAAAAAATATAATTAAAACTAAAATATTGTGTGTGTGCATTTGTACTGATCTCATTTGCTTTGAAGGCTCAACAATTACCTTCAGAAGCCACGCAATTAGTTAGATAAGATACACCTCCTAGAAATATGTCTCAAATGATGTCAGTATACTGAATATACACCTGTTCTGATAGCCCACAGAATCAACACCAGTGAAACACCTCTAATTAGTAAGGGACTCTCCACACAGGTCAGAGACAAAGTTGTGGAGAAGTGCAGATAAAGAATAAAAATATCCCAAACCCTGAACATCCCACGGAGCTCCATTAAATCCATTGCTAGAAAATGGAAAGATGATGCCACCACAGCAAACCTGGCAGGAGAGGGTCATCCATCAAAACCTACAGACCTGTTCAAAACAGCACTAATCAGAGAAACAACCAGGAGGCTGAAGATAACCCTAATGGCGCTGGGAAGCTCTTTTGCAGAGATGGGAGGATCTGTCCATTGGACCACTAAAAGCTGCACCAAGCTGGACTTTATAGAAGAGAAGCCAGGAAAAGTCATTGCTTAAAGAAAACCGTTAGAAATGAACCAAAAGGCATATTGGAGACTCTGTAAATATGTGGAAAAAAGTGCACTAGTCTGATAAAACTAAAATTGAACATTTTGGCCATCATGGCCACAAAGTCCAGATCTTAATCCAAATGAGATTGTTTTGCTTGATTTAAAGACTGTTGGATGCAAACAACACCCATCCAACCTGATAGAGCTGTAACACTGGAAGTTTTGTCATGAAGGATGGGCAAACATTCCAGTGGTTGGATAGAGAGAACTTCATGGAGAAATTCCTGAAAAGACTTTATGCTGTAAATGCTGCAAAAGGTGGCTCTACAAAGCATTGACTTTTGGAGAGTTTCTTTCAACATGCCTCATTTAATTGTCTCCCCTTTTTTAGTCCACACTAAAATGTAAACCCAACTCCATGTTCCAGTATGAGTGCTGGTTATGCCAAAGCAAACTATTCATGGACCCACTTTGTGTTTATGTTTAATTTAGGTTAGGTGTTAACTCTGAGATGGAGACAGAGAACAAGCTTTTTTTATTACAACGTTGTGATTTTAAGCAATTATTCAGACGCTGCACTTTTGCTGAACAAGAACTGAATTTAGAACAAGATTTGGGCAAGAACTTGACTAAAATGGATTGTAATCTGGCAGAGGTGCCAAACATAGAGTAATTATATTGTTAAAATCCTGCTGAAAGCAAAAAGTTTCATCACACCTCCCTTTAACTTAATTCATATACTATAAATACAGTGGCTCCAATTTTATTACAGCCTTTATTAGAAGTCATAACAGCGTTACTTCCCTATCTTCCTGGCTGTATTTTATCCTGTCTTCAATCAGACAAGGATAAAAATGAGAAAAGGCAAAACATAAAGAGGACTTACTTTCATCTTCACACAATTCCTAAGCTCTCTGTGTCCTTTTCATGCTCTCCATCTCTTCCCTAAATTTAAGCCATCATGTTAAGGAATCTCACCTGCAGGTAAAGTCTCAGTTGCCATGGAAATGAGACTCCAGCCAAGTTGGTGCTGGTGGTGGAAAGACACAGAGTAAGAAGCATTCAGCATCTCCAGTGCAGCCAAGGAGGCACAAGACGTGGTGCACATATGCAGGCCTAAAGAGCTGAGAATATCCCTTAGGAATATTTTATGCGTTTTATGTTTGTCGAAGAGGTGTGTATCTTAGTTTATGTGTCCCTATATGATGCCAGAAAAGTCTCCATTGATAAAAATTAAATAATTTTTATTTCCACTGTCAGTCAAACTAAAACCAACTGATCACACATTAGCTATGATTAGGATGATGGCTTGTTCTGGCAGTAAGGGTAAGCAGCCGAAAAAGACTCCTTTTATCTACTGGTAAATTTGTACCATTTTGACTATCCAATCGTCAGGTTTTAGCTTTTTTCCCCTACTCATCTCGTACTTAATACATGTTCAGAGCAGAGATTTTTGTCTCCTAGCTTATTAGTTAGTGCAAAGGTCAAAACTACAAACAACAGTTTGCTTGTAGCTCAGTCTGTCTTGTTTAAAAAAAGGAAGGAAAAACAGTGGCAGCATCTGTTATTAAATAGTGTCTGTTTGCACATATTCTCATTGCTACACTATTGTTTTGCTCCAGATATGACTTACCTGATGTGAGTTTATTGTAAAAAATAATAATAATAAAAAATACCTATCCCCTGATTTAAAATAATACTTTATGTCTAGTTTAAAAGGACTGTTGTAGTGGTTTTTGTGGAAATCTTACCTGTGGTAAGGTGTGGTGCAATTATAGTCATACATTGTAGTATCATCATGGGAATATCCCTCTGATGTATAGAACAAGGTTGAGGGTGCAGGAGAGCGTCTCAGGAACGTGGAAGATAGTAGGGACAAACCTATTTGGCAAGTACTAAGAGCAAAGCAGCATCATGATTTCCTTCACTCTGAATATTTTTTCCAAATCTGTTGCTATCTATCCAGCCATATTCTTGTAGGTTGTGGAGCGTGTAGTGGGGTCATTGTACAGTGTGAAGTTAAGTGTCATGACCAGTGCAATTCCAAAAGGAAGTCACAACACAAAAAATACAGTTTATCAAGTAAATAAAGTAAAAAAAAGTTTACATATCAACAGACCTTTTTGGGTATTTAAGTACTTGTGTGTGTAGTTTATATTTTTATCGAAGATATAAATATAGAAATATAAAGGGCTATTTCATAAAGAAACAAATGATTAAATATTTATTGCTCACCAGTGAAGGCACACAATATTGTTTTTGCCTGTGTTTATGTGTCTGTATGTTACCAAAGTATCTCATGAACCACTGGACGAACATCAATGAAACCTTCAGGAAGTGACCATTAACTGTACATTTACAACTGGATAACTTTTAGTCAATCCAATTCAAGATGGCCACCACAGCGTATCAACATTAGCCAGCACAAAAATGGCTATAACTAAGTCAGTTTTACAGCTATTGAGCTAAAACTTGGTGTGGTAGTAACTGAGAGTCATTTATTCTGAAGATGGCTTCTCATGATATCTCATTAGATCATGCATAACATTATTTTCAAGGTTTGACCAAAGAGGCTACAACTGTGTCTAGGTTTTAAACTCTGGCATGAAAGGGGGCGGGCGATATGCATTCCTGTAAGGAATGCTACGTCTTTAATTTATGCCAATTCTAACTGGTGGTATTAATTTTATAGAAATCCCTACAATTAGATAAAATGCTGTGTGTGCTTTTTGCTTTAGTAAACTCACTGGAGACCTACAATTACTTCAGCCCTTCTCTCTCCTCACTCTGTTACCCTCCATCAACCTGACTCCATCCCTGAACAGACAGTAATTAATGACCTCAGTCTGACACCCACTCTTCCACAGACTGGCTATGAGCTGCCTTGTTTCATCTGCAGGCAGAAAAAAGGCCCCACTGACTGTACATGCACAGTTTTCCGCTTTGATGCCCAGCTCTGTTATGCTTTATAACTTTAGCGTTTCTCTTGTCTTTTGGACTTCCTTGTGCAGACAAGCAGCTCCATTGGATTAGGAAGAAATAACTGACTCGAAGCATTATCGTGAAGTGGGCTGTAAATACCAGGGAGAAGTTTTCCATTAAAACTTTCAATTAGGAGGAGGATTTGCATCCTATGTGGGGTAGCATAATCTTTAATGGTAACTGTGGAGCGGTAAAATTAATGAGAGATGTGAGTAAGAGTGTCAGCTTGTCTCTTTGTTATAAACTAGAGCGTGCAAATGGGTGTTATGCTTATTTTGCATCATTTTGTCTTCTTTAAGTGTCTAAGTTGGCAGAAACAGACTTCCTCTCTCTTTCTCTCTCACTCCCTGTCCTACATTCTTTCTGCTCCCCATCGTTCCTCCCTCTTTGTGCCTCCTAACCTTTCTTTTGCATTCTGTCTCTTTCTGCTCTCTTTCTCTTTGTTTCTTAGATTTTCCCTCTTATTCTCCCTGCAGCTGTTCCCCTCTAAACTCAAATCAATGTGCTTGTTAGTAAGTTCCCAGATTTTTAGAGCATTTCATCACTGCTACGCTTAGCTCTACCCCTTACAGACAGACACCACAGTTGAGCACACACTTGGTAATGATTTCCCATATCCTTTGTCTGAAATTTGAAAAACGTTGTGTATGTGTGAGTGTGCTGGGGATGTTGAGGCCTTTGGATGTCTGTATTTAATGTGTAATATTGTCTTGACTGGTTAAGTAGTAATTTCTTTACCCTAAATGTGGAAAGTTTTTAAAATTAAAGTGTTCTTCATGATGTAACACTAGATAGCGCATAAACTAATTCAACCTAATTCACCACATAGGTCTGTTGTCTTTAATGAGTTTGTGAAATAAGAACAAAAAGCATGTTGTTTCTGGGTAGAAAGTTAAAGCACAGTTTTTACAGTCAGTTTAAAAGAGTTCCCTAGCCATATAGTTTGATAATAGGTATTTACACTCTCATTGCTTAGTTAGGTTTAGGAAATTATCTGGTTAGGTTTAACAACCAGTAATACTTGGTTAGGTTAATAAGAAAATTACTTTGATGACGAGCCAGTTTCTCCCTGTGTAGTGTTGCCATACCACACATAGATGGCAGTTGTGAGGATGCCCTCTACCAGCTCTTTCGCCTTTAGCAAAAGGCAATAATGTTTTTTGTATAAATCAAGGTCTATTTATTAGCAAAAAATCTCATGAACCAGTGGGTGAACTTTAATGAAATTCGGAGAAAGCAAACATTGGATGTACATCTACAACTGATTCATTTTTGGAGTCAACATAATTCAAGTTGGCTGCCACACCCAACTGACCTTAGGAAACACACAATTGGCTATAACTCAGTCAACTTTATTAATATTGAGTTAAAATGTGGTGTACTCGTAGCTAAGAGTGATCCCCAACTTATACTTTGAACATTAACTGATTATTCAAGATTTTTGCTTGAAACTTCACCATTAACTATTAGAGTTGACCCTGTTTGTCTGTTAGCAAAATATCTCATAAACCACTGAACAGATCTTAATGAAACCTTTAGAAAGTAATCATTCATTGTACATCTGCAACTGAGGAACTTTTGGGATCATCTCCATTTAAGATACCTGCTACAGCTAATCAACCTTAGCTAATTCAAAAATGACTATAACTCAGTAAATTTTACAAATATTGAGCTAAAAAATGTTGTGGTAGTAGCTGAGAGTCATCCTCAACACATACTCCTACCGTAATTACATCACAGGAGATGTCACAATTTTGCGACATCTCATGCATAACAAAATTTTAAGGTTTGACAAAAATGGCTATAACTCTGTCTATTCTCATGAAAAAATAATCTTAGTGTGGTATAAAATGTGGTGGGGGATATGCAACCCTGCAAAGACGTTTTAAATTGTTGTATTTGTTACAACCCCATTGACACATTTGTATTTTTTCTATTTTTAAATTTATAATAGAAAAAGAGCAACTGGACAAAACTGTGGTCATTAATTGTCCTATCAGTCTACATGTCTTATTAGTACATTTTGGAATTCATATGGGCCAGAGGGCTCACCCTCCTAATAGTGGGCTGTACTCACATGTTTATATCACTGGAGAAAACATTACTAAAAAATATTAATTTTAAGAAATCACAAAGTCCTCAGTTGAAGGAAGAAAAGAAGGCAAATGCTGCAAGGTAACGCAGTGCTTTCAACCACTGAACTACAGTTAAACACCATGATACAACAAATGTGTTTTTCTGTTAATTCCTTGTTTTTATTTATTCATTTTTGTTCCTTTGGTATCACTCACTGTTTATGCATCATAACCACTCGGTTAAAGTTAAGGCCATGGACTTACCTGGTTATGCTTAAGCACTAAAACTACAGTAATTGTTTAAAGTTTGAGATAAATGTACTTGCTTGTGTTCAGAAAAAAAAAAAAAACAGAACTTGGGAAAAATAAATGTCTTGAGTCATTATTTTTACGTAACAACAAGAAATAGAGCTGGTCACCTCAAGCTTTTGTACAAGCACCACAGAAGAGATGAAGACATCTTCCCATTTAGAAGTCATAGTTTTTGTGTCTGCTAACTGATTAGGACGTTGACAACACATAAATTACTGTGTTCATACACCCTTTGATTGAGTGGTTTGTCATGATGACGCATGTAAAGTTGACATGCTCACTAGCAAAATTCTGCACTGTACACAGTCAGCTACCCAGGGGCCTGATGGACCTTCACAGACTGGTGCAGCTGGTTAAGTTTTTGTCACAGGGGCCTCAAGGTTGAGCAGATGCAGATATTGTACAGCTGGCTGTTTAAAAGACCTTTGTAAAATGGATATTTGAGGTAGATGAGAAATTTTTAAATATGTTGTTGGCATACAGCTGTTCTTCTTGTTGTGAATGCGGGCAAAGTCTTTGAAGTGACTTTGGTTTAAATTTTCTTTTAATAATCATATGGGCAGTAACTGGAAAATTAAACATCTTGGTTTAAAAGGTTTGAGAACCACTGCCCTTGGTGATGACATCAACAAAAAAATAAATAAAAATTTGATTCACTTCACACTGCAGCGACCTACTGGAATACCTGCGATGATAACATAAAATGTTTAATGGTTTGAAGCAATAAGATTGGCCATAGAAAAGCAGGGAGAGTGGCACCTATGCAATGTGGAGTATAAAGTCATTTTCCCATCTTGGTGTTTGTGCTGCCTTAGTCGTCTGAATAGAAAAAAGGCTAAGTGAGGTCAGACTTTGTTGGCGGCTGGGCCACAACAGTTACCTCTGGCTGAATAAAGTGAAGAAAAAGGAGATGCTTGATGGACAGCTATTGCAAAAGAATGTCCATCAAACAAGGTTGGTGTTGCATAGGTGTGTGTCTGTGTTCCCTCGACCCAGAGCCCGACGCTGAAATGAGGAATAGTGAATAGGCTTCAAGGTCTGTAGACACATTGAATCGAGCTCCAGACAGACTGACACTATCAGACATTAATCAGCTGTCTTTTCCCTCTCTGAGCTTTATTTTCACAAGAACTTGCCCAAGGCTGGCAATATAGGAAATAAGACAAAAGACACAGAAGACAAGTTGGACAGAGTGAACTGTAATCTAACGCTGTAACACTGCTTGCTTCTCCTAAAGTGTACCATCCATCTTTCCTGTTTCTTTCTCCATAGTCTGAACTGTTGTTGCTTTTTGGCAAACATCAAAGAATAAAGGCAAAATTATTAGGGGCATAATAAAGTAAAGATTTTGAAAATGAAATGTGAAATAATTAGATCACTTTGCTTTAGAGTTGCAATAAATTTGTAAATCATGTTGAAAAATCATGGCAGTCCTCCTGAATTAAATGGGTTTAAATTATTTTTGTGTCATTCTAAATAACAACCCCTATAAAGGGACACATCATTGTCTTCATCAAAAGTATACATCAGACTCTTAATGAAATAGTCTTAACAATGTGTAAGCAGTCTGCGTGTATTATCCTCAGTTTTACGCTGCAAAGCAAATTGTATTGTATCATATAAAATGTTGAAATTGTACGCTTGTGTTAGAAGTCAGACAAGGACAGTCATTGCTCACTTCAGTAAAATCTTGATCAGTTGTATAAATAAGTAAAGTATTTGAGTAAATAAGTCATACTCCAAGTTCAACAAGTGTTTAGGAACCATTTACAAAGTTCACTCTCTTTTATTTCTAGTGTTTTATGTATCAATAGATAATAAAAATGATAAGGCCTTTACCAGGTTCAAAAATGACTCAAATCTAACCTCAAGTATACAAAATCACACAACAGGTTCCACAATGTCATTATTTATTGAACAAAACAGAAAAGTTGTGTGAACAACTAAGTACATCCCATGATCCAACAGCTTGTAGAACCACAGCAATAATTCAAAGCAGTGTTTTATGTCTCTCGTATTGTTGTGGAGCAATTTTGGACCACTCTTTTTTATAACATTGGTTTAGTTCATCAAAGTTTGCACAGTTCTCCTCTGGTTCAACGACAGCACTTTAATCAGGTTGAGGCTTGGACTTTAAACAAAGGTGACCGGCGGATCTCTGGTCCAGGGGCTGCTCGCGGTGGGCTTGCCGTTCTGGGCTGGCTTGGGTTCCCCCAGGCGGCCGGCACTGGGGGGGGGTCGCTTTGTGGGGGCTCCCCCGTGGCGTCTTTGGGGGTCCCCAGTGTTCCCTTGGCCTTGGTCGGCTGGATTGGTGTGGGCAGGCGGGTCAGGAGGGGACCAGTTGTGGAGCTGGCCCCAGGGGGATTTGTGCCTGAACCTTGGTGCCCATCCCCTTCCCCCCAGCATATGCAACACAACTCATCAGTAGGGTCTTGATGTGTGGG
>JAOXNZ010000155.1:2957662-2969726 GCA_028566095.1 Kryptolebias brasiliensis
TGAGGAATGTTTCCAGTACCTTGTTGAATCTATGCCACGAAGGATTAAGGCAGTTCTGAAGGCAAAAGGGGGTCCAAACCGTTACTAGCAAGGTGTACCTAATAAAGTGGCCGGTGAGTGTAGTCCCACTGCACAAAACTAAACACTACTAATACATTACCCTCAAAGGAATGGTTGAAATCTTTCTTAATCTGTTAGGCTTCAGTGCTGCTTTTGATACAACTGTATCCAATATTCTATTACAGAGGCTTGAAGATGATATTGGATTTACGGGAATGACTCTAAAATGGTTTAAATCATATTTATTATATTTATCTGATAGATTCTATTTTGTGAATATAATAATGAATCTTCTCCATACACCAGAATTGGTTATGGAATTCCTCAGGGTTCAGTGCTTGGACCAGTATTTTTTATTACTTAAGTTATTAAGTAAAGTTATTAGACAGCACGAGATAAATTTCCATTGTTATGCTGATGATACTTATATGTATCCATGAAACTCGATAAATCCAATCAATTATTTAGATTACAAACATGTCTTAAAAAACTTGGATGACTTAATTTTCTACCTTTAATCTCAGATAAGACAGAGGTAGTGGTTTCTGGACCTGTGCATCTTATGAACAAACTTTGCAACCTTTAACTTCCTCTGGATGGAATTAATTTGGCCTCCAGTTCTAATGTAAAGAACCTTGGTGTTATTTTTGATCAGGATATGTTGTTTAACCCCCACATTAAAAATGTTACCAGGACCACTTTTCTCCACCTGCATAATATTATTAAAATTAGAAACATCTTGCCTCAAATGATGCAGAAAAACTGGTCCATGCATTTATTGTGTCTAGCTGGATTATTGTAATTCTTTATTATCTGCGTATCCAAAGAAATTCTTTAAAAAGTCTAGTCCTCTCAAACCCCAGTCAGTTGAGACAAATGGCTGCCCATCCTGAGCCTGGTTCTAGTTCTGCTGGAGGTTTCTTCTTGTTAAAAGGGAGTTTTTTTCTTTCCACTGTTAGCTGTTCAGGATGAGAGATTGCAACGAAGAGAAGATTTGATGCAATCTGCTGGCTTCTTTAGATGAAGTGGGTATCTGAAAAAGGTTATGAACAATTAAAACAATTTAAATTTTGCCACAGCAGAAGTAAAGTAAAGTAAGAGTCTTTCACAACACATACCTCAAGTTCTACATATTTTCACAAGATCTTTGCCTAAAACTTTGTCATTAACTGTTTGAGTCAACTTGGTTTGTCTGTTAGCAAAATATCTCATGAAACACTGAAAAGATTTAGCCTTAGAAAACACAATAATGCCTATAACTTAGATAATTTTACAGATATTGAGCTAGAATTTTGTATGGTAGTAGTTAAGAGTCATCCCAAACATACATTGAGAACTACACATTAATGAGTGTTTTGCCTAAATCTTTGGCATTAACTGTTGAAGTCAACTCTGTCTTTTAGCAAAATATCAGATAAACCACTGGATATATTTTATTTAAATTCTCAGAAAGGAATCACTGGATGCACATCTACAAATCATTAACATTTGGAGTCAATCCACAGATGGCAAACAATGTTGCATGAGATTATAGATAAATGTTATTTTCAAGGTTTGACCAAAACAAGAACAACTTTGTCAACTCCTCTTAGAAGATGATCTTCATCTAAAACTATGGCATGAAAGATGACAGGTGATATATATTCTTTAAGGGAATGTCATGCCTTTAATGTTGTTTCAGTTTCACTGTAACACTGTTCTGTTGCTTGTTTCCATCCCTCTAAGGTTTTAAAGTAAAATATTTGTGTGTGACCGATCTCATATTAGCTTGAAACACACAAAAAAAGCAAAAAACAAAAACTCTGTTTTCAGGTGTGAGCTTGAACTCAGCCGAGTGCAGCCCAAGAAGGTCAATGATCCACTAGTTACATCAATAAAAATTAGTTCTCATTTTGCGCTCTGCCCCGTCAGCAGCATAATACTAATGCATCCACTTAAACTCTCCGTGTGTGTGTGGGTGTGTGTGGGGATGTGACACGCCACTCGAATCAACACATCCACTTGTCTTAAGATGATTTGCGAGCTAAGTGTTTGTTCCTACACATCCATCCATACGCGTGTGTTGGTTTCACACTCGAGCAGCAGCCATCTGCCGGCTGCATCACTTGACTGGCACTTTACTTCTGTTTTATTCCTTCCTGAAGTGCCGGAGGCAGGTTGCAGAGTGGATTTATCTGATGTGCACCATGTGTGAGAGCATAATGATATATACATCTGCCATCGTATTTACACACCCATATCCAAGTAAAAGTGTCATCATATGTTTGTGTGTGTTGAACGCCGTCTCACCCAAGGGTGTGTGCGCGATTCCCTCGACTTCTTCTGTCACAACTAATGCCGACTCTTATTCCTCTTGATTTAGTGGGATTAGATAGGAAGTTGCTGACGAAGGAAAAAGAGCTGGCTGCCTGACGTCTTGGGAGACGAAGCTGGAGCTGGCTTTATTAGTGAAAGGTGCAGACTTGGTGTGTGTCTGTGTGTGTATTTTGAGGTAAGATGTGTATTTTTGTAGGCTACTCCCCTGAGTTGTTCATACAGTATGTAGTTTCTTCTCGACTGTCCGTATTTGCAACAAATCTGACACTTCCACATTGCTGCCCCACCTTTGTCTCTCTCACACACATCTACATCATGTTGTAGATTTTCTACTTCTTTGCTGCAGCTCCTCTTGTAAAATTGTTATCTTTTTGACATGAATGTTGAATGTTTTCCCTTCCGATTCTGATTCATTCCTTATTCTTGTGCACTTCTTTTTCGTCTCACTCCCTTTAGGGCCGATGAACACTTGCTCCCCTTTTATTCGCTGCACTGCGCCTTGACTCAAACCTGCTTTCTGCATTTCCAATTAAAGTATGTCTGTGTTTTATTGCACAGGAATGCTTGTGTGAAAAAAAAATTGCATTGAGTGCTATGCAAGGATCCATGTGAGTGGCAGTGTGTCTGTCTAACACACACACACTGTTTGAGACATTTTGTCAGCATACACACAGATTACCATCCCCTGGGAGTAATCAGAGGCGAATGTGGAAACAGATGATTACATGAATGTTTTGCTGATTACGGTGTGTCTGCCAGGATTTGTGTGCTTTTCCCAACTATCATTTAGTTGACCTAAAAAAACAAAAATGAAGAAACTGTTGATTTACACCAAAATCTTCTTTTATGGTCATTTTTCTTTTGCTGTACTTTTGTAGGGTTCCACCTACGATGATCACTACCATGTGTTGTATGAAAAACATAGTTTGTCGTCCATAGCGGGTTGCCCCCCTTCAGCTCACCTTCAAAGGTTAATAGACCCTCCTGGACCCCTGGGATTCACCCAAACGGTACTACGGCTGGCCTTGTTTAAGCTGGATGCGAGGGCATGATTACCCAGACGAAATAACAATCTCTTTCCACAAGTTATACCCTTCCTCACCTTATGGAGCAGCCAATCACATAGCTGAGACTGGTCCGTGATTCAAAGGCACATGTTAACGAGTGTTATCCCAGACTTTGTGACGAAGTTGCTGATGTAGTAGGTCTGGTAAAATCTTCTAAATCCAGGAACAGGATTTCAGGGTATTATTTTAATAAATCATTGTGCTGAACCATCTTTGCAAAACCTCCTTGTATTTACAGAACCAAGCTCCATGTAGTTATGACTTTGTAAGAATAGAGATTAATTGATTCATGTAAACCCAGGAAAATTGACAGAAATCCATCACAGAGTATTGTTTTTCTATGCTTTGCTTTTTATTAATAATGATGCATTGCGGGTTACAGCTTTGTGACAAAAATTCGGCAGCTGGAATAGTTTCAAAGTCACTTCAATAGAATACAACTTTCCAATCAATAATAATATTAATACATAAAGCTTCCCAATTAATTTGCTTCCCCTCAGGCCACAGCTGTAGAAAATTTAAATATATAAAATCTTTGGTTAAGACAGGGAAATGCAAGTTTAATTTCCTACCATCCTAGGCTGAAAGTCTGCAGTCTTGTCAGACAAGGCAAATTGGCAGGTGAACCGTTGCAGTACTGTATCCGAAAAGAGCGCCTCTAATCTAGAGCTTGACCCTTTGGCAAGCCGGGCTGAAACCTCTGATGGATGAGACTTCCTTCTTCGGATTTGGTCAAGGTCCTGTTGGTTCTCTTTCAGAAGAGACAACACGCATAAAACTCTTGTTGTCTTGTTTCTTCGCTCGTCTCCTGTAGTTTCAGCACCTGTCTGCACTTTGTGCAGGTTTTTTATCTTTTGTAGATGTCTCAGTTTGCATAGCAACTGCTTGGAGACGAGTATTTCCTGTCTCAAGTAACTTACTCTTTTACCCTAGTAAGTGCCCAGAGACGGCCAGTGACTTCCCTATCTTCCAGTTGTCTTGCAACTTGCAATTTCCCCATTTTGTCACTTACTTTTCAGCTGTGGCCTTACACGTTTTTAAAGTACATTATTCATAACAATCACTCAATTACAATCATGGCATATAATAAATCACTTAATACTGATTATAGCTTGTCTAAAAATGATTCTGTCAGGACTTTCAATTGTTTCATTACCCCATCTAATTTCAATAATCAACTTATACAGCTAATATTAAAAGATTAAGTATAATGTGTTACCTGATCAGTTGTTCAATAAATGATTACTTGTTTGTTACAGAAAGAAGTGATTGTTAATTTTAACATTCAACTTTGTGATTCCCAGTATAATGTTTTTTGATTTCTACTTTTAATACAATGTTCAGCTTTCTGTACTAGTAATAGCAGACCCACCCACACGATATTTTTATTAAAAACTTTGACTGATTATAGATTTACTTGCTTGCCGGTCAACTGTCTTACATTATCGCCCTCTCATTGTGACTTCCTACCCATATTTGCAGCTTTGAACAAACTTCCTCATTTTGCCTCAACTGCCACTAGTCTTTTGTAGTCCTCATCGGACATGTAGAATGAGCCAAACATTGTTCTGAGTTCAAAACACACTATTTGTAGTAACTAATTATAAGTAATCCTAGTTTTGCTATACTGATCAATCACAAAACTAAAAACACATTGTTTATTTTATACATCCATTAATACTTTAATTTTTATGCTCAGTCATGTCCTTATTGTATTTAGTACTTACACACACACACACACTGTCTCTTTATTGCAGTCTTAAGCAACATATTTTACTTGGACTGGCCCAAGAGTGGGTTTCGGACTGATCTTAACTCACGTTCCTCGACAATATTTAGTCAAAATTTCTGGTTTCTTTAAAAAAGTTCAGATCTTTTGAAGTGAGTTTCTGTGGAAAGGCTGTGAACAATTAATATCTTACCTGTTGGAGCTAGCTCATTAAATGACCTCAGTTAGCAGAAATAGAGTTTAAGAGATAATTCTGACCGGACTGAGAAGGTAACATCCAGTCTGGTCAAATAAATATATTTTTATGTTTATTAGGAGCAAAATGTGGCAGCAACAACTAGCTGTAGCACATTCTGTGCTACCTGAGACTTTTCCAACAGGAATATTCTAATAATTTTGCTGAAACAATTATATAATGTAAAATTCACAGCAAAAGAAAGGCTTATAAATGAATATTTATTGAACCACTATGAAAAATTTGTGACTGCAGCTGCTGCTATTGGGCCCTCTTGGATTAGCCTTTAGCTCGTCAATCTGGTCAAAGTTAAACTGTTTTTTTCCAAACTGAGGCCATTCAAAAAGCTCTTTACAACCTGTTTGATATTGTTGTCTGTAACCTTTTTACAAAACCCCTCTTTATAAGATCGTAACTATTCTTTAATTAGCCTAGAAAGAAAACAGTGCCAATTTTGAGAAATCATAATGTGTTTAAAAAAAATAAAAATGGAAAAAAACTAAAGAAAGAAACACTTTGTAAAAGTTTGAACACCTCAACATATTAAAGGGTGCTACATGAGCCGAAACAAGCAAAAACTGTTCTCTCTTCCAGGGCTGTAACAATTTTTTTTTTTTTTTTTTTTTACTGCACAACCCTGGTTTGGAAGTTCTTTTTTGTGGTGCATCATCTGGATGGAACTTCTTTCTGGTGTGGTGTTCAACAACAATTGTGTGATTGATCAGAAATCTAAAGTGGGTGCTATTAATGCAAAAAAGCATAAATGTTGACACTATGCTATTAAGATTCCCCAGGAGTTCTTCACTCGAGTTATGAAATGTCCTAATCAGAAAAAATGTTGTTCTTGTTTTTGCCACCTCAAGACAACAAACAACTTGCATAGTATGTAACAAGCTTTAATGGGGAAATGACAAGAGTTTTGAAGCTAACATAAATCAAAAGAAAGTCATAAAAGATGCTTGTTTTCAGAGTCTCGCATTTTAAAAAATTCACACTAATTTTAAATTAATAATAAAAGTTTTTAAAAATTTATTAGGGTCCATTCTGCATTTTCCGTGATCACTCTGAAGTGTGATGTATTGAGAGCCAAACACAGGAACACAAACAAGGCAGTAAATAGCAAATACAGATAGTGTGGGGATGAAATGGTCCAGTGCGTTATAATTAATTGTGTAAACTGACCCAAAACACCACCCACACAATCACCCCACTTCAGGATTTTAACACAAATACTCTAAAAACAAGTCATTAACATTTTAAATAAGATAAATGGTCCACTAGAGAGTTTTATGTCAGTGTTTAACTAAAAGAATTCATTTTAATCATGAATTTTATGTTTTATTTCATTTCTCCTTTAAGCTCTTAGATAATGTGTACCAGGATACCAGTTTCTGTCTCAACAGCCAATAGTTGAAGGCTTCTCTGAACAGCTGTAAAACATTTTTAAAATGAAGGAAATTTATGCCCACAAAACAAAATAAGTTAGATGTTTCCTTAGTTTGTAACATTGTAAAAAAATATGGCAGTTAAAATTGATAGTGGAACTGAGAAATTGTCAAAGAGTTGCTAGTGGAAGTGCTAGAAAGGCAATTTAAAAACACTGATTGACTCCAAGAAAGTTTCAAGGAACTTTATCAGACTTGGAATGAACTTCAAACACAAGAATCTTTGACAATAATGGATTTTCTTTTAAGCCTTTGCAAGGTTTGAAAAACTAGTATGTCTTAAAAGCTCTTGAGAAAGTAAAGATTTTTTTCCTTATTCCAGCTGTGTTATATGAGCCCTGGAAAACTGGAGTTTCTGAGTAGCACCATCAGATTGTTCATCACTATACATTAACGTCACAACCAGCATTGTTCTGATGGGCTCCTGGCAGCACATCAGAACATTGTCTTTGTGCATTTACATTTGCACAAACATTTAATTGTAAACCTTTCTGTTTGCTTTTGTGCAGCTGCATGAATGTAACATTTAGGAGACAGAGACTAGAAAAAAACTTTCCAGTATTCTCATTTAAAAAGTCATCAGAAGTTGTCAGTAAACAAAAAAAAAGCAGAAACTCTCAAACATTATAGAACAATGGTGGATCAGTCACATTTTGGGTTATTTATAAGATATTTTCACTAGTAGAGAGAAAAAATGGATTAAACTAGAATTTCTGAAGACATTTTATAGGCTGCCAAAGCAGCTACTGCCTGACATTTCAGCATACATCAACTTTTTCTTTAAAAAGTCATTTGGAACCTAAGCTGACAAAAGGCTTACATGTTGTTGTAGAAACTGTATAAGAAATGAAAGAGAACTGGGAATAAAAGAAATGTTGCTGCCAATGGCTCATTTAGGTCACCATAGTATCCACAAAACCTGTATCTGTCACTCCCTGACAGCACTCTAAATGAGGCGGGTGGACAGAAGAGCAGAGTAGAAAGTAAGCCTTAAACAAACATTCAGTGTGGAAAAACTTAAAGTCGTATTGGGAAAACATTCTACAGTAAAAGGGGCGTCTGTGGCTCAGTGGTTGGAGCACTTGTCCTCCAATGGGAGGGCTGGAGGTTTGATTCCACCAGCATGCCACATGTCAAAATGCCCTGGGCAACACACTGAACCACTAATTGCCTCCGATGTGTGCCCCATCGTTGTAAGTGTGGTTGGCTAGAAAGGTACTTTATAAGTACAGTCCATTAAAAAGGTCTGCAGTGTTTTATATTATGACAAGTTTGTCTAGTTTTGATGACAAAAATTTGTGTGACTTTATCACACTTTAAAATGCCCATTATGTTAAAATTTAAAAAGGAAATCATAGAACTTAAGTTGTGTTTGTGTAAAAACCTCTAAAGATATCAATACTATTTCTACACCAGCATAATACCTCTTTCCAACTTTCTATGACTTATTTAACTTTGAATCAAGTTTATATTGTCAAGTCTAACTGAGCTATAGAGCTTCAAATAAGGCTAGGTTTTCCTCACCATTTATTTCCCAAAATTCCTTTTGATTGCTATAAGAAAATTGTTTGTCATGTTTTATTTTTTCCTAATTTTGTCTGTGTTTTATTATGTACTTCTACCAAAAATCATAGAACACTTTTTTAGATCAAGCTGCATGTTTATATGTATTTATTGCAGATTTACAAAAGCTGCTGAAGTAGCAAATCAAAACTTGTGACAGAAAAAGAACAATGGCTGAACAGTAATAAGAATACTTCACTACTTGTGCCCCTTTAATTACACATCAGCACAGTCTGTTTCACGGTGTCTGTAAAATAATTGAAGATGAAAAAAATTAGCTATTTACCCCTGAAGCTCCTTAACAGCCATAATGAACCAGTTCAAGAGGTGCTAGTTTTAGCTTTTACCACTGTGTTCATTTTCCTAAAAAAGAACAACTTAAAGTCTGTAGGGGAAATTTCAAAGCAGAGACTTTTGTAGAACAGTCAACAAATCTCACAGCATGAAACCCTTTGCAGAGGTGGTGGAGGAGATTTCAAAACAAGACTTAAAAAACTGTCATCAGGCTGCAAAGTATGTTTACACTTTTACTTCCTTTTTATTATCACCCACCACTGAAAGGCGAAGGCGTGTGTGTGTGTGGGGGGGGGGGGGGCTGTCACAGAAATTTTTTTTTCAAACATGAAAATTTCATGGTCTCACTGACAGCTCGAAGTGTAGTTATCTCTGATTCATGTCTTGTGAGACAATTTTGAAGTTGTTTCATAAACATTTTCCCAACTTTTTTCTTCGAAAACACCACATTTGCAAGACAAATACAACTTATACCACAAACATTACCAGTGTGTCATAAGTTTACTCAGATCTTGAGGAAGGAAACATTGGAGAGTTTTACCCTTTACTCTTGTAGCGTTACATTTAGTTTACCACTAAATGTGACTTGATCCTGTCCTGTGTGAAGCAGCTGTGAGCAGTGTAATACTGGTGATTTAGGAAGATGAGTCTTACAGTCAGTACAACTTGGTGATGCGAGGGAGGTGTGCAGACGTGAGCATGTGTCTGAACTTTATGTTTGTGACATGATCTCATTTTAAAATTTTACCGTGACAGGCTTCTTCATTATCAACTTTATTTTAATACTTCCACCTACATCTTTGAAGATATCATAAATTACAATTACTTAGCTGTAGATGTGTACACCCACAGATTATTTTATTAAAATTTTATTATTTTTGTTCAGTGGTTCACGACATATTTTGGTAACCCACACACACACACACCCCCACACACACACACACCCACACACACACCTGCACACACACCCACCCCCACCCACACACACACCAGTGCATCTCAGCTGCTTCCCCAGCTTTCTCACCGCTGACCCTGATTCACTTTCTGTCAGTCGGGGTTAGTGTGGAAGGCATGAGCTGACAGCACTGATGGGAATGCCCTTCAACGACTGAGTCACAAAGTGAAATACACTCATACACTCACACATATGCACCAAAAACTAAAATAAAAATAAGGACAATGAAAACATACTGTGTATAATGAGTTATATAACTATATGAGTAAATATATATTTACTCACAATTGTCTTGGAATTTTGAGTTGCCAACTAGTCTCCAGCCGCAGCTCAGTGACATACTGCCTTAAAGCGTAGTTTATGGTTGACATAGATGGTGTGCAGTTTGGTGTCAATAAATACCACATTTTGCAACCTCCCGTATGGTGCAGGAACGGCCCATTTAAAAAATGATGAGCTAGATCAAAGCCTCCAAGCAGGTCAATCTTATGGTGTCCACCTGGTGCCAAGGGTTCAAATAGAAACAGAGATTGTAAGATTCTGTTACCCCAGTTAAAAAAAACTTGTGCACACAAATTTGCTAACAGACATGTTTGAGAACAAGTGACAGACCACTGTTTGGATTCAGAAAAGTTAAACAGATTCTTACTTCCAGAATCAATAACTTCTAAACAAACCATCAAATCAATGTAAAACCACAAACATCCCCTCCTGTCAACAGCAGAAACATAGACAATATATTACAGCCTAAATTTATTCAAAATAAGAAGTACTCAAAGCTGAAGTGCTCTTAGGAACATCAATAAAGTACCACAAAGATAAAACTTCTCCAAAGTTATACAAACATCCATTTTTATATTTAGCTGTTGACATTAACAGGAGACAGAAAAGCCTGGTGTGATTTTGATCACATTACAGGAATACATTTGATGTTATTAACAATTATACCCATGTGTTGCAATTTGAAAACAGTTCTTAAACCCCTGTCTGCTCAGTAGTGGCTCCTGAGCATAAATTTTGGTAGGGTGGACATTCATTTCCCGAATCAATAACCACACGAATGTTACAACTTGCATTACATTTTCTGTGAAGAAAGATATGTCACTTAATATTTATTCATATCTTTCTGCACAAAGTTGTCGCCTTTTAACTCCCTCCCGCGGCTCAAGGTTGTGTCTCGTGAAAGTAGGCAGTCTCATAATTAAATCAGAGAAAACAGACTCCTCCCACACACACCTCCACCTGAAATGGAAGTAATTTTCATTTTAACTGGGTAAAATTAAACAGACAGGTGCACGGCTTTCTGGATTGGATTTCTCTTTTTATTTCAAATAATATTTTTGAAATAATACTTAAAGTTAAATGGTGGAAATGTTCTGTGAAGTAATTCTAAAAAATATAAAACTAAAGAATTAATGCTGACATGTGTAACAGCCCCAACATTACTAAACCACAGAACCAACCATTGAGCTACAGCAGACGCATGTTTTAGGAAGCCACACAATTAGTTAAATAAGATCCACCTCTGGTTGGTCTAAATACAGACACAGATAATGGGCCTTCCATTTGAACAAAATGTCCTGTTGTATATCTCCCTTCTGTCTTTAATTTTTTGGGTTCGATTTATGTCCGGTCTGTCTGCTCCACGTTTGTAGTGATCGTATCACTGAGCTAAAAACCAGCAGCATGTGTCCACAGGGTGGAATATTTTAGCCCCAATGAGACTCTTAGAGCTGCCCTGCAGTTCCGATCACTGCTGACAGGACACATGTTAAATCTACTGACCTGTACGCCATATAACTGAGAATAAATAAAACACACTGAAAATGAATCACTAAAAGACTTAAATTTTAGTTTAAAAACACACAGAACAAAACAATACATAGCAAGCTAAGTATTTAAGTAATTTTCATAGTTTATTAGGAGGAACTACTTTGTGGGGCAAAAGAAATCATTTGCCCCACCTGCCCTTATGGACTGACCGCGCCTGCTTCTGCTGTTGCACTTACTTGTGTTCCCTGCTGCACATTGACATCAATGTTATTACAAATCAGTGTGTATTGTTTACACACAGAGGGCCCTCTGTACACTACAGCATTACAAATTCAGGCATAATGTAGACGGTCTTTGCAGGGTTGAGTGAGGTCGTCAGTGCGTATGAAGACTGAAGAATGGCACAAAGAAAGTCACTGTTGATGAAAACTAATTAAATTTCATAAATCTTATTAAGTAGAGTTTGGCAAACTCTAGTGGAGTTTTAAAATACGTTTTCTTCATCAGTGTGTTTTTCTTTGCCACTCTCCCATAAAGCTCATACTAACCCGATCAACAGTTGTTGTAGCTCAGTCTCTATCATCTGACCTGCTGAAGCTTGGACCTCCTTCAGAGAGCTCACAGGTG
>JAOXNZ010000155.1:2972942-2983808 GCA_028566095.1 Kryptolebias brasiliensis
GTTTCCACTGCTTCTGATGTGGGTATGCAGGTGAAAAGAGAGGTGACATCAAACGATACCAGAGTTTCTCCCGGAGTTAGCTTCAAATGTTGAACTTTATTGGCAAAGTCAATGGAGTTTTCTATGTGACTGAGATGAAGCAAATATAAACATTTTAAGGCCTAGTATTCCTTGAAGGAATGTATATCGTCCACCGCCTTTGATGCCAGAGTTTTAGACTAAGATCGTCTTAAGAAATGATGGAGTCGTATCCGTTTTGGTCAAACCTTGAACATATTTTTATGTGCGATCTCATGCAATGTTGCGACATATCCAAATCAAAGTGCTGTGAATGACTCAGCTACTACCACATCTTTTTTTTCAGTAGCTGTAAAATAGACAGAGTTATAGCCATTTTAGTGTTTTTTTAAGGTTGGTTGAAGCAGCCATCTTGAATCTGGTTGACTCCAAAAGGTAATCAGTTGTTGACATACATCCAATCGTGGGTTTCTGCAAGTTTCATTAAAATTTATCTAGTGGTTAATGAGATAATTTGGTAACAGACAGATGCACAAACATACACACAAGCAAAAACGTTATTGTCCATCTTTACTTTTCAGCGGCAGGCAGTAATTAGTGGTTGGTTTCAGAATGAGCTGTAAACCTGATTTTAAACATTCACTTTACTTCTGGTTTGCTGTTTAGTCGATTTATGTATCTCACACCAAAGCAACACATTGCCTCTGTGAGCGTGTGTGTGTGTGTGTTTGCTCCCGCGCTTGTGAACTTTATTCAAAGGGACTGTTGACAAAGTGCCAGCCAGTAGACAAGAAAATCTTGGGTAATCAGACTCCAGTTTGGCTGCTCATGGCACTACAACTGTTGTCTGGGATGAATGCCATCCATGTCTCATATATGAGTGTCAGTATAATTATTATGAGCTGTTCTAGTTATGGCAACTGAATACAGGTGTATCATAAGTTGAATCTGTATTTTAAACATGGTAACTAAGCCACAGGATTTGAAAATCTGAAAAGGAGCAATTGGTCTGGCTGTTGATGCTCTGTTATTGTCAAAGGACAGATGTAACGAAAAGCTGGTTTATTGCAGATAAATAAACCACCCAGAGGCCAGTGTGTTCACTGTAGTTTCATCAGAAAAAATGTTCACATGCCTCAAAAATAAAAAACACACTTAGAGTA
The DNA here is from genome assembly GCA_028566095.1 of Kryptolebias brasiliensis. Lineage (NCBI taxonomy): Eukaryota > Metazoa > Chordata > Actinopteri > Cyprinodontiformes > Rivulidae > Kryptolebias > Kryptolebias brasiliensis. The sequence goes on from JAOXNZ010000155.1 coordinate 2,974,124, forward strand.
GATTGATAATGTCATCTATTGATGACAAATTGCTATAAGCGCATAAGACTGAAACTGCTGTTTTTTTTAAGCTGTTACATTGGAATCCATGTTTGTTTGGTTTTCTAAGTCTGCTTTTCCTCTTCTTCTTTCAATTCTCTGCAATAAAGTCAGCATCTCTGCCCCTTATCATAAAGTGCAGAATTATGACAACGAAGAAACAAGTCAGCTAAACCCAACAAAAGCAAAACAGTGAGCAGTGCACAAGAGAGGTGAAGAAGAGAAGCGGGGGGAGTGAATGGAAATGAGTGTCAGGGGTGATTTGTGACTGAAGGAGAGCTGCAGGAGTAAAAGGGAAGGTTTACAAGATGGCTGAGAGACCTGCTAAGATGTTTGGTTTGTTTTCTTCTTCTTACACTCAGAAACAAAACAGTATTGGTTTAATGAGTAGTCTTTGAAGGACAAGCACATTGTGGAAAAACAGTAAATATTTGAGCCAAGATTATTGGAGTTCTGCAGAAGAACTTGCTCTCTTTTTGGGAAAAAAACAAAAAAACAAGTGGCTGAAAAAGCAATGACAAAGATCACCGAACCAGACCACATTCTCATGATAGAATTCTTTGTAATGCCTTCAGGCTAACATTATAATGTGTCCATGGTGAGAACTAATCACTATTCCAAGTTTTTATTTCTTCCTCTATTAGGCTGCTCAACAGAAACAGATAGTGGTCCCCTTAAGTGATTGCTACCTAAAAGACTAATATAACTTGTTGTTTCTATTACTATATTTCATGTATTTTTTAAAATATATGTTTTTATTGCTTATATTGTTGTTTTTTATGTTCACACTGAATGCATGGACTACGAAGCTACAAATAACTTGCCTTCTGGGCCTAATAAAGTCGTCTGACTCTCACCTCATTTCCACAATGCACAAGGTTCATTTATCATATTTTGCCTTAACTGTTTTAGGTAACATTTTAGCATGTATACACCCCTCCTCCACCTCCTCCCTCATCCCATTATTAATCATAGAAGTTGAAACAGTAAACAGTAAGAAGATATTTCCCTTTAGAGGAGATTTTTATCAACCAAGATCTCCCCTTTGGAGAATGTCAGATAAAAATGTTGACACTTATCTGAATCGCCTACAGTTATCACCATCCACCCAAAACAGAGATTAACACAAACACAAACTGTCCTGGAGCTTGTTTGTGAGGATTTTCAAGGCAGCAAGAAATACCTTTAATTAAGTAACAGAGCCAGGGAACGTGACATCAGGCCACTTTTAATGCACAAGGCCAGGGATGAGACTGAGAACGCATACAGAGAACAACACAAAAATAACAAAGATGATCTTAACAAACTTTAGCACAGAACTATAACATAGAAAATTGTAGAAAGCTGAAAAAGACCACACAAAAGCAACAACACAGACAAAAATGATAGGACTGTGGGTACAGTAAATAGAACAAAAAAAATGCTTTCTATAATTCTTTCCATAGCTTTTTTCTTTAACTTATTTTGTCATTAAAGTAACGTTCCTCGAAGAAATGCAAATTCCCTGTGGCCTTGCATACCAAACCTTTAATAAAGGGTCTAGCACGATCTATATATATGTCAGTGCATATGACAGGTTGACTCTCAGCTACTACTACACCAAACTTTATCTCAGTATCTGTTTAAATAACTGATTTATATCTATCTTTGTATACTTTGGCATATAGAGGAGTTTATGCTCAACTCAATAACTGCAGGGTGCCCAGATTCTGTGGCTGTAAAACAAGGCCAAATCATCACCAATTCATCACTGTGCTTGGCAGTCATTATGAGGCATTTGTGCTGGTTTGCCGAGTTTGGTTTTCTCTAAACATCACACTGTGGGATATAGCCAAACATCTCTACTTTGGTCTCATCTGTTCAAGGACATTGGTCCAGAAGTCTTAGATCTGCAAGGCTTCTTCTGAATAAAATATAAGTCGTTCTGCTACCTTCTTTTCAGAAAAATTAGACTTTCTTCTGGTAACCCTTCCAAACAACCCATTCTTGTTCAGTCTTTTTCTAATTGTTTTTTCATTAACTTTAACCTTTAACCTATTAACTGAGGCCTGTAGAGTCTGAGATGGAGCTCTTGGGTTTTTACACATTTCTTCAAGCACTGTACAGTCTGTCCTTGAGGTGAATTTGCTTGGACATTCACTCCTGGGAAGATTAGCAACTTTCTTAAATGTTTTGCACTTGTGAAATCTTTCTCACTGTATAATGATGAACCTCAAATTGTCTCGAAATGAGCACAAATGTATTCACTAAGGTCATTGTTGAAGTCTTTCCTCCTTGGCTTTGTGTTAACACACAACTGTATGCTCCAGAGCAGCAAACTGCCCAAACTCCTGAATTTGTAGAGGCAGTCACAATGATAATGATGTGTTAATCAATACATTTCATCAGCAGCACCTGCCGCTACTTCCCCTCATATATCCTAAGAAAGCAATAAAAGGTTGACTGTTTTCACACACAACTTTTTCATTGTAGCTTTGTTTTTTTTAATAAATAACAACATGTTGGAGTTTGTGGTGTATTTTTGTACACCTGAGGTTAGATAGGGAATAATTTTAGAATTAGTTAAATATCAGATTATTTTATTGTGCCCATGTTACATAAAACCCTAGAATTGATGGAGGGTAGTCTTTCTTTTTCCCATGATTGTACTTAGGGACCCTCTGAGACATGAAAGACCTTTTGGACAGACCCTATAACACAGTTTTTGAAATACAACAACATAAAGGTCAAATACTACACCCTCCATGTTTTGCTGTTTCATTGAGTCTACTAACACTCTTCCTTATGTGCTTTCCAATAAAGAGCAAAAGGATCTGACCCTTTTAAATGGGCTGTAATTTCTAAAGCAGCTCAGGCTGAAGCTACCAGTCTGGCACATTGAACACTTCTACTGCACGGATCGAAACACTGTGTTGACCACATTCCATGATGCTATAAAAAGATTGTTTACGCATCTCAGCCTTTTTTTTCACTGAACATATCGACATTAGTGTGCGGAGGCTTTTTGAAATCACACCTCAGCTTTTGTGAGTTTTGAAACCTAAGGGGTTATAGGTGCATGGCAATGACAAGAAATTTTCTTTTCAAAACAAGCTATTGCCTGGTGATTTGGAACTGGTAAATATAAGATTAATTATTAAGGATAGTGTGGGACTAAAATTCCTGCCTCTTCAACAGGATGTTGCAGACTGAATGCAAAGATGTAAAAATGTAGAAGATAGCTTACTTCAGGATCCATGTAGAGAGGGTTAATTGTTTTTATATTTACCAAGTATACTATCCTCACAAAACTATGGATACCAGTTAACATGGTACTTCCTATGTGAGGGGATATAGGTACCTTTTTTGACAAGATCCTGTTTTGTCCCTTCAGAAAAAGCTGTAATTTTAGTTGATATTTATTGACATAATAAATTATGAAATATATTATTTTGTGTGTATCTGTAATACAATATTTGGACTAATACTAAATGTCAGATAAAGTCAGATAAATATGTGATCTTCAATTAATTACATAATTACATGAATAAAAAAGGGAAACAATATACTGTGTCTTTTTTGTCCAAGGTGTCTTAGACAGTTAATGGCTAAACATACTGTGTCACAGGCTGCTCCTGCTTGTTACTGACCCTAAATGTCATCTATGAGTTTATATCAAACATTTTAACCTCCTGATACCCTGCGTCCTCATACGAGGTCATTGCATTGAAAAAATGCACACCACACAAAAACCTGGGTCTCAGGTTAAGTAATATCCCAGTCACTTTGGAAGAAGGTTTTGTGGAAAAGTTCTGAAGAATTAAGGTCTTACCTGTGGTAGATAGCCCTTTGAATAGCTTCAGTTTGGAGAAATATAGTTTACATCCAACAGAATCGATGAGCTAATGTATACTTCCAATGGAGCTAAGACCAAAGTGGTAATCTTAAAAGAGCTCCAATCTCAAAACTTATCCAACACTGTTATATAAAATTTTACATTGCTGTCAATATTGCATTACGTGGTTATTTACACAAAATTTATTGGTGTTGTGCAAGCACAAATATTGACAACACTCCTTTAGCTTGACAAAAACTTATAACTTATATCATAATTTTTGAGATAGACTCTTCACCTAATGTGCTAGTTTCTACAATTCAAACACAGCTTATTACGAGATAAAACTTGGACACACTACAGGTCCCTCCAAGATAGAACAAGCTGGAAAATCTGTTCCTTTGAAGACAGAGTCATACAGTTAGATACAGTTTAATGTAAAAATGTCAGACTTTTGTAATGTGTCTCAATAGTACCATAGAAAGCTCAGTGAAACCTGTCATTACTGAAATGTGTTTGGTTCTCAGTGAATAGACTTTTTGAATAAGTCTCTACATCTATGAGTTTTCCATTATCCATAAGGATGAAAGCAGACATATCGTTAATGGAAGCAAGATTAATAAGTATTTCCAGGCCGAGTGCTCACTTGAAATCATGCTGTTCCATAATGTCTTTCAGGGTTTTAAACCACAGGTTGTGGTTACTTTCTGAAATGCATGGATGTTGCATTTAACTAATGCATGTTGTGGTTTTCAAAAGACTGTTAATTGCTGACTGTGTTGGCTGCAATGTAATAGACTTACATATTTAATATCAAATATTACTTTTGATAAACTGCTGTGTGTACGTGCATTTCTGTTTTACAAACACCATTTTCTGAAGAGTTTTCTGGGTTGGAGTGTTTAGCTTAACTGGCACAAGTACAAAGGTAATTGTTTTTAGGGCCATTTCTCAGCCAACTGTACTGTATTTAGTGGATCTAAACAAATGTAGAATTCATTGTCAACAACAGACTCAAACTTTAGGGGAGATGCGCGTTTATTACGTTGCATCACCATTCGTTTTAATTACACTGTAGTTGAAAACTAAAGATACTAAATGAGACAGTTTTGTAAGAAGAACCTGTTGTTTTTGCTGAACACAAGATTTTAGCTGCTCAACAGTTCAGAATGTTTTTTTTTCTTTCTGATTTTCCATGTCTAGATGTGCACACATTTTTTATATTATATATCTATTGTCTTTTTATATTGGGATATGTTATTCAGTTTGAGATTGCTTTTTGCATCGAGTTTACACCAACTTACTTTGGATTATTTTTTTTACAAGTGAGAGATATCTTTCAGTTTTAAAATTTATCAACCATTTTGTTCGACTCATGGCTTGTAGGACACTGTTTACTCTTTAAACTCCATGAATGTGTCTGCTTCCAGAAGGATTATTGACTGTTTAGGCGGCTGCTTACTTAACGCTGTGAAGTACTAAATTTTCTGCTGCAATCCTCTGAAACTGAAACTTTCTGAACCCACGTCTCAGAGTGGAGATTCCCCCCACCCTCTGCAGTGGTGTGAAGGCGAACATGCGCACCACAGATGGCTGCAGTCAATAGCTGTTCTGCACATGCTCAACAACAGTAATATTAGCAGACAGCAGAGTGCTGTTTGTGCTACTCAGCCTTTTCAACAGCAACAACCCAACCTCCAAACAAATGTCTGTGTATTCACCATTTTGGACGTAACTGTTTACATGCTCCAGACTGCATGTGTACCTCCTTGAAAGCTTGTCGTCAGTGTTGCCAGATATATGATAGTTACTGTTTTTAGAAGATAGTTTTAGTATCAAGTCTCTCTCCTTTTTAGTGCACATGTTTACCAATCACAACACACAACTAATCTTACAACCTCCTCGCTCGGAGAAAGCACACCTCATTCAGAACATATGATAGTTTGGGTCAAAATTATTTTAAACCAACAGTATGATAGTTTGTCATTTCCTATCTGGCAACGCTGCCTGGCATGAAAACTACAGCCGATTCAATGAGCACAGCTATATCAATGTAAACAGGTTTTTTTCTTGTTCATTCGCCACAATAAACATTGAAAAAACACTAACATTTCTAGAGATCGTTATTGTGTAAACAGGGCCTAAAATAAGTGGTGAAGGAAACAGGGGCCAGGTACGTCCCCAATATCAACTGAATGGTTTACTGAGATCCTTAGATCGGCTCAGCCAGGGTTGACCAGGGGCCTGAAGGAGCATCAAGAAGACAATAAAACTCAACTCTCTAGGGAAAGTATGAGTAGTAACAAAGTTTCTGTCTCCACTGGCTTTCTGTCCACCAACCATTTTGTTTATTACTCTCCTGGTTCTCGTGCACAGAATGTGCCCTCACATTGCCTGGGTATATAGTCTCTGTCCCCTCTCTGATGACGGATTGCATTTTTGATGCAGTTTGCTCCACTGACTAATTCAGACTTTAGTCTGGGCCCTGTTTAGTCTGGGCACTGCTACCAACTAAAAGTACCTCTAACCTTTACGTCCCTGACTGTCTCCATCCTAAAGCGCAAGGTCCCAGCGTCCTGCTCTGGGGTCTCGATAAGGTTTTAGGACAAAACAATCAGAAAATGATCCCAATGGAAATCTGATTGTAGGCAGTGTGTAACTCAAAGATTCAAACCTCAGAACTCAATCTCTAGTGCAGTGTGATTTGCCTGAGAGCAATGTCTACATAAATAACTGTGAATTAATGCTACACTAAATGCATGTAGTTGAATAAAATACATGACAGTCGTCTTTCTATCATGACAGCATAAACAGTTAATAGTCTTTTATCTCTTGTTGCTTTTCCACCAGTCTGTTGAAAGTGTTGCTGGCATCAAATTTTATGTTTGTATTTGTGTCCTTTAATTATAAGTCCAAATTAATCAGTAAAATAAAAATTTAAGCTTATGTTGTAGTTTAAAATATCATTCATTTTCTAAACAAAAATGTACACGTCCCATTTCAGAGTAAAAGAAATAGTAAATTAAATTAAAGTCAAATTAGCTTCACATCATAATGGCAAGAAATTCTGATGTGCCTTAATATTAAAATAGTAATAACCTGCAATAAATAGTGAACTATGCTGCATAAATGCAGCATAATGAGTGCTTTGAGGCAGTTTTATGACAGTAGTACTTCAGAAATCTTGACAAAGCTAATAATTCGACCTTCAGTTTAGCTCATTTTGTCACACTGCCTGACAGAAAGCTTTGCAGATCAGATAAAACTCTCTCTGGCCATATCTATATGTGACAGCCGCATGGTGCAGTTGTTGCTTCACTCTAGTCACTGCATCAAGCTCTTTTATCTATGTGTTTTCCCTCCTGTCTGATTGTGGTTATCTGCTGCCAACAAAAGCAGCTTTAAGTGCTGTCTTACAAAGCAATCAAATTGTCCCCGCCCTGCATGAGCAACGCAGCCGAACAGACTCTGGGGTAGAACTAGCATGGCTAGATGAAATTCACCATGGGTACAAATTGGATTACAGTCTCCATTAGCCTTTGGCCTCATCTATCAGAGAAATAAGCGCTAACTAAAAGCAAGCAGACCACTCACAGGTCAAATATCTGAAGACTGAGAGGGTCTGTCATGAAAACCCTTCAGTCGGTCAGAGAGTAGAAACACAGTCAGCCAGAGATGGGAAACCAGACGCTGCACAGAAAAAATGATTGCATAAAGGTCTGGTTAATAATATTTTCATAGTGTCGAAGATGAAAAGTTCAATCAATTAAATAAAAATTGTATTCAGTGAACAAAAAAAAAAAAAGAAATAATTAAAACAAAAATCTGCTTTGTTCTGTGCATCAGTTCTTGAATCACAAGCAAAACAAAAACTGCTGAAAGGAAAGAAGTAAGTCAAGTTCAGAGCACTGGAGCCTGCAGAGATGCAAAACAAATGGTGGGATTACAAATGAGAGGCCAAACAGCATCTCAGCATCAGGGCTGTAGGGAGGATTGACAACACCTGTTTTATCTGCAACAATGAACACAAAGCCTTCAGAATTAATCCTCCAGTCTTCAGAGGAGCTGATCAGGAGGCAGACAGATGTACAGATGAAGTGTGAAAAATTAGCTCAGAGACTGTGTTGGGGATGCCTCTCAGCTACTACCACACCAAATTTTAGCTCAGTATCCAGAAAACTGACTCAGTTATAGCCATTTATTTGTGTTTGCTAAGGTCAGTTAACTAAGATGGTCATCTCCAAAAGTTAATCATTTATTGATGTACAACCAATTACTTTTTCTGAGTTTTATTACAATCCATCTAATGGTCCATGATATATTTTGCTAACAGACAGACAGTGTTGACTCCAACAAATATGCTAAAGTTTGGAACAAAGACCTGGCATGATCTGAGTGAGTTATATTAATTTTTGTATTGGCTAATGTTGATTAGCTGTGGTGGCCATCTTGAATTGGGTTGACTCCAAAAGTTAATCAGTTGTTGATGCTCAGCAAATGTTATTTTCTTAAGGTTTCAATAAAATCTGACCAGTTGTTTATGAGATATTTTGCCAACAGACAGAGTTGACTCCGTCAGTTAATAGCAAAGTTTTAAAAGTAGAACTCACACTATAGTTTATTGCTTGGAGTGTGTGTTGGAGATACAGTAACTTACAACAAACTTTAGCTTAAAAATCTCTTCAGTGGTTCATAAAATATTTTGTCAACAGACAGACAAATGTATACCCACACACACACACACACAAGTAAAAACAATATTGCTTGGCTAAGCAAGCAGGTTTATTACCAGCAACCTCTTAAAAAAGCAGAAAAGTTGAAACTGAGTAGTTTCATTTGTGTATAAAGAATGCCTTTTCTGTAGAGTTTTTGTGGGACTGATTTTTCTGTGTAAAGTTGGGTTTTTTTCTGTAACAACACCTGCTGTTCTGGACAAGAACTGCAGTAGTGCCAGTATAAATGGTAACAAACACCCTGAAAGTGTGTTAAGCACCACAGCTGCAGCTCTGTGCTGTTTGATTCACTCTCGTCTTGTGGAGTAGTGTAGACAGGGTCTTATTGTCCAGTCCCTGTCCTAATCTGAAAACCAACATTTCACCTGTGAAAGAATTTATTCTACTGCCTGCTAACAGCACACTTTGTTTACCTTCTTGTCTGTAACAAAAAGGAGCAGAAAGTGTTTTTTTATGAGTGAGTAATGGATGTGTGTCTGCAGGGCTGAGGTCCTGTCTCTGTCTCTTACGTCACGTTTTTTCTGCTTGAGTAATCTAATTATTATTTGTGTGTTTTCCAGGTTTCTTGGCGTGCCCCCAGGCAGAGGAAGTTGCCCACTTACTGGACCGTTGCCCTTTGACCTCATCTACACCGACTACCATGGCCTGCAACAGATGAAGCAGCACATGGGACTCTCACTCAAGAAACACAAGTTAGTGGACATGTGTGTGTGTGTATGAGACTGAATTTAAGTTTTCCTGCTGAATATGTGTGTGTTTTATGAGTGTGTGTGTCAGCACATTTCTTGACAGGCAATTAGCTTTATTGGTTGTGTTTATAGATTAATAAGGTGTTCATGTCTCTGTCCAGATGTCTGACTGTAACTCATTCAGCTTGTTAAAATCAATTTTCTTGTAAATACACTCTGCTACACACACACATAAACACACACAAACACATTTCATCCCTCTAATCATTCGTTCACACCTTGTTACAGCTGCTGTCAGAGGTTTACATACATCATGTCATCATGGGTATGACTGTCATGTTAGGTTAATCTTTTAATGATTTATTTAAACTGTTCTTTTCCAGAGTGGAACCAATATACACCACACAAAA
>JAOXNZ010000155.1:3016064-3033853 GCA_028566095.1 Kryptolebias brasiliensis
AACAAATTTATAAAATAAATATTGACAGCATCCAGTTTAAATGAGGAAATAAATTGAGCTTTAGGTCTATTAATTAAAATGTTTAAAACACTGACAGAATTTATTTGTTTATTTTTTGGTTTATCCTGAAGGTTTTCTCCCAGCACCCGTATGCAGAGCAGTACATAGGCAGACCTCACGTCATGACGGTGGACTACAACAACTCCCTTGAGTTTGATTCTGCAATTAAAGAAATCATGAGGACCAAGGTACTCACACACACATACAAGACAAAAAAACTAGAAAATTTCTAACGAAACTACAGCTACTTTCCAAGTTTCTAAGATGTTACACACAAAAGTGTGTAACATCATTACACTCTAAGTTAAAAATCTTGAAAAATTATAAACCAAAATATAAGATACCAAAATACCAGTTCAGACACGTAAAGTCTAACTTTTTGGTAGCTTTTTCTGTGTATACTACACAATAAAAATATCAAGAGTTGTAGAGTTTAAAAGAGGGCTTGGTTTTCTCACCTCTTTCACCAAAATCTGATTGTCAAAATGTAAAATTTAATTTTTTTGCACATTTCTTCAACACTATAATGTACAGCTATCAAAGGTCATAAAACACTGTTCCTAGTCAAGTTCCACATTTGATGCTGATCAAAAACTATTGGAGGAGAACCAAACTAAATGTTGTAATAAAAACTGAAGAATATTAGTCAAAAAATAATAATAGTCGTGCTTCTCTGTTTATCTATTGGTACCATTAATTAGAACACTATGGTCAAAATGTGACAATCATAACTGTATTAACATTTGTCTTCAGGTTCATTGTTGCCAGTTTTTACATCCAGAAAAACACAACCATAATGTTCATTCTTCCATAGTTCTTCTTATATGGGTGGTTAGAACTGTTGCCTAACAGCAAGAAGATTGTAGGATCACCTCCCAGGCTTTCTTTGTGAAGTTTGCATGTTCTTCCCGTGCACTCAGGGGTTTTCGCTGTGTACTCTGGTATTTTAGGTTCATTGGTAACTCTAAATTGTCCCTAGGTGTGAGTGAGAGTGTGATTGGTTGTCTCATTTGTCTCTGTGTCCCTGTGATGGACTTGCAACTTGTCCAGGGTGTCCCCTGCCTCTCATACAGTGACTGCTGGGGATAAGCTGCCCCACAACCCTGAAAGCGGGTCAAGAAAATAAATGGATGGACATCTTGCATAACATTGGAGAACATTTTTGCTTGGTTTATAAAGATGAAGCTCTATATTCTTGCTGCCAGTAGGATTAAACTTACAGAAGTCATTGCTTTGAGTAAAAATAGCTCATATTTGGTTTCTGTAAAACAGAACTGGACCTATTTCTGTTGCTGTGAGCATAACTAATGTTTCCTAAACTTTGATACAACCACTCTGCAGCTTTACAACATTAAGTCTCTCCAGAGCAAAACTCTCTCAATTTGCAGGTAGCAGACACATTACAAAATGCAAAAAAAAAATACAGGGAACGTGGGCTGAGAATAGAGAATAAAAGAGTGCCAGCAACTGCTAAAAGCTGGAATAAGGTTGATTAAGGAATCATCTGGGTAGATGAAATCTTTCTGTAAGCACAAATGGGAAGAAGGAAAATTTGAAAAATGAAAAAATGAGCATAAGAGCAGAAAGTCAGAAACATGGAGATTGAGTTTGGGACCTCTCAAAAGCCTTCAGTGCTCATTAAAATAGAAGCTGAATGAGTTCTTAAGTAACCAGGTAATAAACAATTTATGCATCAAAATAAATGTTTAAAAAAGATCATACGTCACTTGCGTCAGAAATAAAATTATACTGAATCAAAATGATGAAACAGACACAGATTGTGAGAACAGTTGTAAATATCTGGTAAAGGTCTTATTTTCATCCACCATGAAAGTGCAGTTTGTTGTTACAGTTTCACAATGTTTATCTTATTTGTAGGTTGTAAATTCAAGAAGTGATAAGGTTTCATGCCAACTTGTATTGTTACTAAAGTTCATCAGATTTCATAAATAGGTTTTGTATTTTAATGCAGCACAGAAATAGTCAAAGCACTTGTTAGACCTGTATGAAAGCAGAAACCACCTGTCTGTGAAACCTTGTGAACATTCAGACATCAGAATAAACTTGTATGGAGATCAGTCCAAAGCTCATAAGTACAGTACAGGCTGCACGTGGGTTTCGTCTCGTTTGTGTTGTCAGAGTTCAGCAGCTCTGACTGACGCTGCTGCCTTCATCTCCTCTGAGAGGGAAGTGATGGACCACTTCACCCTTCACTGGAGGCACTACGTCTCAACACACACACACATACACACTACTGACACAGGGCCTTACCTGCACTTTACAGCCATTAACGTCAAAACACACAAACACACCTATAGCTCCGCACATACACATCATGCTCAGTCATGCAGGACAAAGCAATCTCTGGCAGTCTGACAAATCCTCATATTCTAAGAAATCCTTTTTTTCTTTCCTTACTTCTTTCTTTTCTTCCTTTTTCCTGCCCTCCTTCCTTCTTTAACTTTTTCTTACTTTCCTTCCCTAATTCCTTCCTTCCTTCTTTCCTTTGTTCTTTCCTTCTTTTAACTTTCTTCAAAGTTAACTGAAGCTTTGAATTGTGGTTATTTTTTATCCTTTTCTCTTCATTGTGTGCTTTTGATGCATTTGGGTTTTTCTGCACACTACTGCTAAGTGAACTTGATTTATTGTTATTCACAAAATAGCTCAATTGATTTTGGAACAAAAATTTTATTTAAATGTAAGACACCTAGCTTCCCTTTTGTACAATAAAGTACAGCTTTCATATTTTTTCTCAGCTTTATTTATTGATTCTATCATTGTCAACAAAACAAGCAGAGCACTAGAGCCAGAACCTGTCGTATAGTTTTTGACCACAAGTGTCAGGTTCTGTTTGGCCCAAAGGCTCTCCCAGGACAGTTCTTTGTTCATGATCAAATAAAACCCAAAAATTCAACAAATGTTATGAAGAATATGACCCAAAAAAATCAGTAAAGTGATACATAAAGAGCACAAAATGACACAAATTAATGCAAAACAACTCAAAGAGACACAGTTGGAGAATCAACACAACCACGACATGAGTCTTCTGGTTTTAAGAATATTTTGGGTCTTTTTAGTTTGTGTTTCTTACATCTTAAGCCCTAGTATTATCACAGGACTTCAGAGTTCAGCAAGATATAGTAGGCAATTTGTGGGGGAATTTTTACTTCACAAATTACTGACATGGCCAATTCACACGGGATTAACAACACAGACAATCTCCGTAATTATTACAAATAGCATGTGGTCCCTAGGTAAAACTAATCCCGTGCGAATAGGGCTTTTGTGTGGTTTAAGAGGGTCTTTCACACATCTGTGTCCAGAGCCCGGCTGTGTAATAATCCATCCAGAACAAGAGCACTTCCGACATTTCACCCAAGGCTGCACCTGCAAACAAGACTATGTCATGCTGTCTGGGTAAATAAAGATAAAGAAGAAAACTGATATAAAGAAGATTTGTGTGCACAGGTTGTTTCTTTGCTGGAAACTTGTGTTTCCTTCTTGTCCAAATGTTGACTTTCTGCTTCAGTTTACAGTGTAGATTAACTGTGGCATTGATCAGATCTCCGGTGTGTGTAACTTTTTAAATTGCACCATCGCAGCACTTTTTTATTTGAAATGGTCCTAGCCTTATTTCACACATGGCTGAGCATTGGACTGTTTTGATTTTAGATTGGAAATGCAATTTACTGTGTCACGTATCATTTACAAAGGGAAGTCATTTGCATTTGGGATTTCTCTGAAGTATGGTCCTAAAGGAATTTCTGTGCTTTGTTTTTCCTAGCTTCTGGGGTAAAAATTAATAAAAACAAAAAAGGAAAAAGAAAAAAGTTGGGAAAAATACCGTTTTGAGCGAGGAAAATTAAACAAACACAAAACAACCTGTCAGTTTACACTTTTTATTCTGCTCTTAGGCCTCTTTCACACTGAATGATGACCACAATATGATATAAAAAAATGACTCAGAACATAGATGTTTTTTGCAGGATCTTGGTGAGGTCTTGAGGGTCATATTAAGAATGCAGCGGTCTCCCCATTGTGCATAATAGAGCATGATAGGTCCACAATGGTTTTGAAAATGTGTAACATTTTCGTAGCAAGATCATGATGGTTTATTGTATTGGGGTCCTGGGTGGAGTATGGGGGAGTGTGGTGGCAGAGATACATAATGTTCATAATGTTCATAGTGTGCTCGCACACACTAGTGTGGCTTTGTCCTCAAGATTTTGAATAATGACTGGCCAAGCTGGCCTCATACCCAGGCTAAAACTTGTGACAAGGTCATTGAAACAGCTTAAAGTAAATGTGATACCCATAGCTGCATCCTGATATGGTCCAAGAGTGTAAATGGACTTTACTTACATAGTGCTTTTCTAGCTAACCAGAACACTTAAAGTGCTTTACAACACAATCTGTGCCCTCATTTACCCATCTGCACACACATTCATACAGCACTCTACTAAATCTCTACACAGCTAATCTTAATAAATCAGTCTACAGAGTCTAATCAGTGCTTTAGATCACATTCCTACACCGATGAGGCACACATCAATGACAATGAGGGGTTCAGTGTCTTGCCCAGGAACACTTCGACATGTAACAAGAAGTAAATAAAATACATTTTACTCACCAATATTATTGATTATGTGAAGACAAAATCCATCCTTCTTTCTTTTCTCAAGACCAGTTCAATCATTCTGTTGTACTGCGCAACACCCGGTGTGTTTCAGGTCAAACTATAAATCCTTTTCTGTTGCCATGGAGGCTAATGTAAAAGCTGAGTCTGTCCAGTCGTGTTTCTCGCATACATTTGAGCTGAGAATATGTGACTCCAAACACTATGTTTGCAAACAGTTGCAAATAACAGACCTTCCCAGAAATACAAACTACAGGGTTCTTGGAGGCTGTGAGCCATAGGTACTGCTCATAGATGCTGGATTGAAAGTGGTGGATAAACCCTCTCCCAGGCTGGGACGGGCTTGTTAGCTTCAAGGTTGGCTGTCCTTTCATCACAGTGTCCAGCTTTTCTTGAAAAGTCTGTCTTGAAAAAGGTATATAAAAAAAGAATATTTGCAATCAAATTAATTTATTCTCCTCATTCAGCCATTATGGGTTGAAGAAATAGCTGCTACCCCTCCACATCACTATAGTTTAGCTTAAACAAATCATTACTGATGTTCTTTGTTAGCTCTAACTACTACACTCTCTGACCATCCAATCAAAGTACGTGAAAATGCAGATGTCATCTTGGACCGATTAGATGGTTCCAGTGTTACCAACTCAAAATCTGACTGGTTAAAACAGTCTTGTCACCTTTTATTTTAAGCTACCAGGGCCTGCACAAATGATTCTGAAGGCTTAAAGGCAGATTTTCTTTGACCCTAGGAACACATGATGGCTGAAATATGATTGGATAAAAGCCCCAAAATATGCATACATTTCTGGAAGCTGCACAACCACAAAACTAAAAAATAATTTAAAAAAAAACAATTAAAAGAAAAAAATAGATTATTGTCAAATATAAAAACAATTTTAAAGAAAAAAAATATTTCAATTAAAATGTATGATTTTGATCAATGATTGTTTAGGCCAGCACAGAAGGCCTTGCTGAACCTGTCGGGCTACCACTGTAAGAACTAATAAACACAGAGGTGGACATATATTTGCTGGGTACTAGCTGGCATACAGCATTTATGAGGGAGTCTGAAAAAACCTTTGAAACATTTGTGGCAGTTCATAATTTCCTTATACTAGTTGCAGAGGCTTGCATCCTTATCGCTTGAATTTTCTACATGTACAAAATATTGTGCAACAAAAGTCTCTCAAAATAGCCATAATAGTTGTTGAGGCCCTTTTTTCATTTAGTTTCCACATTTCTAGAGTGCTAGAGCTGTACTATATTTTGACACCTGCACAAGATCTTTTTTTATGACAGAAAACATCAGAGGCTACAGCCCAGAACATCCAGATCTAAAAACCATCCAGATAAATAATAATTGTTAAAAAAAAACCTGTCTAAATTTGTCTATCTTTAATTCAAAAGTGTACTCCAGTTAATCATAAACTGAGGGGTCAGCTACCAAGGTGGTTACAAGCTGATCAAGACAGGTACAATATGGACAAAAAAAATAATGTGCATGGCCTAAAATACAGTTTTACAAGCCATTCACACGGAAATAGGCCTTGATTTTCTAAGCCCAATCATGCTAAAAATAATGCTGGTTGCTTGGTGAACTGTTAGCTGTGAAGTGCAGTTCATTAAAACAGATAATTCAGGATTTATCAACCATAGCTTTGCCATCTTAGTTATCTTACCTTCATTCAGCTTTGTGTCTGTCATGTTTTGAGCATGTTAGTATCAGCAAGAAACAAAACAGATACATAGTCTTTCAAGCAAATTGCTAATTAGGCCAATCAAAAGTGGTATTTAGTTATGAAACTCACACATCACAGCAGGCAGTGATCTATTGGTATGCAAATAAAGCCTAATGAATTGCCAAGCACTGACACACCGTAATTGGGCTTTGCAAAAGCTGACAATAAAAATGTTCATCTGCTAGAATTATCAAGAAGAAGAGGCAATTAACATGAACAATGAATGAAAACACAAAACAAAAGTGTGCATTAATGTAAGCAAAATGTCACAGCAATAATAGGATGTTTGCCTGCTTTTGTTTGTGATTTTCAGGTGGAGCCTTTCCTGCCTTATGAGTACACTTGTGAAGGGATGCTGGAGAGAGTTCATGCCTACGTACAAAATCAGGTGAGTGCACATCACTCCACATACAGAGCAATAAACAAACCAGAAATGTAAAAGATTCTCTTTTTTTTTGTCACAAGTCCTTCCATTATCTCACATATTTAGCCTTTCAGAAGCTCTCCAATGACCTGCCCTGCTTCATGATTCTACACTCCATGTACATTAGCCCAAATTGATCTACATGCTAACTCTCATAATGAGCCACATTTCTGCTCTCTGGCTCAAAAGCAAAAGGCCCTCCGACACTAATGAGGAGGGCTGAGCAGCTAGAAGTGGAGGATGATGATAATTATGATAATAGAGGATAATTTCTTCCTTTTTTTTACAATCAGACAGGAGAAGTCTCCTAACAGTTTTTGTTCGTTACAGCCTAACATCTGTATGGACATAAAATGCAAGACAGGAAACATTTCAGTTACATTATTGGTTCAAATTAGATTTCTGGGGGGAACCAGTTAATACTGTTGGTAAAAGTGACACAATTTTATGAAATTGTAGCTCATCTACAAATGAGGCTTTTTGTTGTGGTTTTCTGATATCTGTCACTGAAGCAGATGTACTGTTTTAATGAACACATCTGTTTTTAGAAGTTGAGGAACATCTTGAGCCTCAGATATAAATTTATTTGCTGCACAAACACTGGGATGTTTCCTCAGATCTCAAATTTTTATACTTTTTGTTCTTTTGTGTAATGGACTTTAAGCAGATTCATGGGTGGAGATTGGTTATGTACAACACCTGCTGCTGAATTAGTCTGAAAAATTAAAAAGCACAAATCTTCATTTATCAGAATCATAATAGCGTCATTCATCCCAAAGGGAAACTGCTATCAGTGTAGGCTGCATGGTGGAGCAGCTGGTTACCACTGTCGCCTCACAGCAAAAAGATCCTGGGTTCAAATCTCAATTAGGGCCTTTCTGTGTGGAGTTGGCATGTTCTCTCCCACCTTGTGGTAGTGTTAGGATCATGTTTCTATCATGAACTGTATATTGATAGACCCCTGACCTGAACCCAGAACGAGTCCCTCCTTCCCTGTCAGCTGGTTTCAGCACAAATTTTAAGTTCTGCTCTCTCTATGTATTCAAGTGGGACAATGCTGTTTGTAAAATTATATAAAATTTTTATACCTCAGATAATTTTTTTCAGGTGTGGACTATTACTAACTTAGTTCAAATATTAAATTTTTCTATTACATTTAGTTGTAATTTGTTATCTTGTGCTTAAAAGAAAGGTCATGTAACACCATAACTGTGTGCGAGGGAGTAGGCAGGACTGAAAGCCCCACACTGCAGGCATGAGCTTATC
Source organism: Kryptolebias brasiliensis (assembly GCA_028566095.1). Lineage (NCBI taxonomy): Eukaryota > Metazoa > Chordata > Actinopteri > Cyprinodontiformes > Rivulidae > Kryptolebias > Kryptolebias brasiliensis. Next base: position 3,024,190 of record JAOXNZ010000155.1, read on the forward strand.
GTCTCCGATCTTTGTACAGTTCGTGCGTGTGTGCTTTAAAATCACCAGTCACACAGTTAAAGTGAATGAAAGCATCACAAATAGATGCTTTCACAATCAATATTTTCTGCTAAATTGATTAACACTGCCTTAAGCACCATTTATAAACATTTTTAAGATCTTTTAATATCAATAGTTTATGGTTCCTGTTTGAAATGTTATGTGGAACTCCAGTTTGCAAAGGCATTTAGAAATACAATCAGAGATCAAAACTGCAGGTGGCAGTGCTTTCACAAACAGCGACTGTTTTTTAAAAAAGTATTTATAAAATAGGCGTCTGCAGGAATAAAGACACAAACCCTTTGATCTGTAGAGATAAAGACTCTTTACACTTTGATCCTCTACAGAAACTAAACATACAACAGAGGAAGGATCAGTCATTTACTGGCAGATATGTGTTATGTAACATAATGGCATGGCTCAGAGTTGGCCCTCTAGTTGTGAAAAAAAAAACATTGATGTATTTTTCAAGAACCAGTTAAGAACCAGCTCTAGTTCTAGCCCTGGAACCTCTTTAGTGGAAAAAAAACCCTATTACAATCAAAAATGTGCCTGAGGGCATCTTTTGCCAAGGTCTGGAATTTGCTAAGGCTCTAATCCCCTGCTTGTGCTGTCTTGTAATATTAGATAAAACTTTGTCATATGAAACAGGCTGGTATACATGCAAGTCAAAATACAAGTGAGCATAATTTGGTAAAAACAAACAAACATTTGTTGTCTGAGCAAATAAATTTTTGATATACTTATTCTTCTTGTAAAGTAAATAAATGGCACACAAAGTGATACTCTTCTAGTACTCAGTTCCACAGTAAAACCTCTGCACAAACTAATTATATCATATGTTTCTGTAGGATTTCTGTGTGCCACAGTCTCCTTTCATTCCAACCAACTTCTCCAGACAAGGATCTGCTTCTGGCAGCAGGATGATCAGACCTCTGTTTGTGCCCCTTCCCAACTCTACCATCCTTGGCTGGACATCCAATGTGACAGCTCCTGCTGCCTGGCCTCCTCTCAGCTCCCTCAGACTGCTCATGTCTCAGGAGGGCCAGTCCTGCGTGGAAGCCTGCCACTCAGCTGGCTTTATCTGTGAACCTGCTCACTTTCGCTTCATCAATAACAAGGAGGCTCTGCGGGGGTAGGTCAGACTGAAGTACTGTAAAGTAATATAATAAAGCTGCACACAAACTTATTGTCTGCAAGCCAAATTTTAATTTGGCTGAACAAGCAAGCTTGTTTTATTAAATCACTCCTTTACCAGAAGGAGCTGAGCTAATAAAGTCAATATGAACACTCCTACACCATCGCTGCTTCTTTCAGACTGAGCTACTGTGGCAAATACAAAATAGAGAGCAGTCCTGTTGTCTCTGTTAACTCTGTAACACCTCAGGTATTAATGAGAGTCTGTCATTTTTTAAGTGGAGAACAGTGTGGAATTCAATTTTCTGTAAGCCTGCTGGTCTTTAAGTCTTTCCACCTCCTACCTGAGCTCAAAGTGTTTCTTTGCTTTTTTAAATCCCTGTCAGATTTTTACTTATCTGCCTTGTGTTTTTAAGATGTACTGAGATAAGCAGCTGAAAGAAAATAATTTCAAATCACCACCTCTTTACCTGTCTGATACTTCAGCATACATAATGTGATACCCAGCAGGTGGCCACAGATTTGTTGGTCATGTTGAAAAATTTCTCTAGCATTAATGTTATACAATCTCATGCTATGCTATGCTAACGCTCTGTCTGCCCTGCCCCAATATTGTGGCGTACATGTGGCACTTTTATGCCTTGTATGACGCATGTGAATGTTACAGATATGCTGCATTAACATTACACTTTAAAACAAAACGCCACCAGAAAAATAACAAGACTGATACTCCTATTCAATGTAACATATTCTGTTCTGGCCATCCAGTCATGGCCAGAACCAAGCAGACCGCCCGTAAATCCACCGGAGGTAAAGCTCCCAGCAAGCAGCTCGCCACCAGCGGAGTGAAGAAGCCTCACTGCTACAGGTCAAGCACCATGGTTTTCAGGGAGATTCACCACTACCAGAAGTCCACCGAGCTGCTCATCCGGAAGCTGCCCTTCCAGCACCTGGTCCAGGAGATTGCCCAGGACTCCAAGACCGACCTGCGCTTTCAAAGGTCGGCCATCATGGCTCCACAGGAAGCCAGCAAGGCTTACCTGGTGGGTCTCTTTTAGGACACCAGGACCGAGGACACATCGGGACAGACCACTACAAGAGATCCTTTCTGCCCACAGCCATCAGCATCTATAACAACTCTTTAATGAAACCAGGATTATGAGCTACAACAACATTTAATTTCCCCTTGGGATTAATAAAGTATTTTTGAATTTGAATACTCCATACTTACTCTGTTTTATCCTGTAACTTTCTCACCCTTCAACACAACACCTACTAATTATATGGTGCATAACAAAAACACATGGTGAATGTTACACATCCATCATATACTGTACATCACAAGACTGATTGTTTTACAACATACGCATTGTTTCTTCACAAATATGATTAAAAATACACCAACACATTTACCAAAAGTTGAAAAAGTGTGACATTAGCCTTAGGGAGTTCTTAGGGAGGGGGTTGTTTTACACTGTCAGTCTTTTTTGTTTCTGTTTTGGTTTTCTTCATTGGTGCTCAGGTCTGTTTCCCTTTTAACTTTGCCTTCTATTACCTCGTGTAAAGTTTTACGAACTTCTTTGTTGCCTCTTCAATCTGTCCAGTCCTTCAGTTCCATTGTTCTTTTAAAACCTGGCATCTGTAGTGTGATAAAAGTGGTGACATTTCTTTTCCTTGTTTTAGAGGTATCAAAAATATTTTTAATTCTTATTTTTAGCTGTTATTTCAGCCTGTATTAAGACCTCCACCCCTCTGTTTTACCTTTCAGGTTGGAGGTGCAGTGTGAAGTTGTCGACTCAGAGATCAACCACATCCTCCCAGCCTTCTCTGTGATGCGGCAGGAGTGCGGCCTTCAGCGGGAACCCTTACTCTTCAGCTGCGCAGGGCACTCCCCTAAATACAGACGTCTTTGCCCATGCAGGGACTACCGACGTGGACAGGTGGCACTTTGCAGAGACTGCCTATAACAACAGGAAACATGAAGGACTGAAATGGGGGAAGAAAAAAAATAATAAAGCAAATTGGAGAACTTTAGCTTGAATAGCTGCTGGATTGTAAAATAAATATTTTATAAGGACTATATCACTTACTGCAACTCACTGGGAATAGAAAGCAGTTAAACTAAAGGACAATGAGCTTTCACATTAACCCCGCAGTGATATTATGTAAAACATTTTGTTCTGGGAATACAACTCTATATTAGTGGGAGGGTGGTGTCACACCATGACAGTTGCTATGAAGATGGCAACATCAGGTCAGTATCCAACCACCTCTCATGACTTGGTCAGAGGATGATAGACACACAGGTTATCTCTCTTTCTGTTCATCCCCTCTTCCTGTGATGGAATTTTATCAAACTGAACTTAAAGTCAGAGGCAACATCAGTCAAAACAATCATCTTTGAGAAGAAAGGACACACACACAGGGCAGGTCACAAGATTATTTTTCAATAAAGAAGCCTTCATAGCTCTCAGTTGGATTTTTTTTTAAATAAAAGGTCTTTAGGCTTTGTGATGGAAAATAAAAAAATATCAAAAGATCAAAGTGTTGAGGCTTTTATATTGCTTTTGTTTTTGATTCAGTTTCTCTCAGCTCCAGATTGGAGGGTTGCTCCTACAAACATCTGCTCCACCAATTCAGTGTCTTTAAATAGCACTAACTCACAACAAAAGTCATCCCAGGGTATGATACAAAAAAGCAAACGAGTCCAAATAACATAATAAGTTAAAGTCCTAGCATTCTTTCAAGGAATGTATATCACCTGCCGCTTTTTGTGGCACAGTTTTAAAGTAAGAAGAGACAGAGTTATAGCAGTTTGGGTCAAATCTCATAAATGTTGTTTTTCACAATCTCGTGATATTATGAGATCTTGCAAGTTGTTAAAGCACTAAGTGTATGTGTTGTGAATGACTCAGCTACTATCGCATCAAATTGCAGCTGCAACCCGAGACCCCTTAGATGGGGGAGGTTGACTGCAGGAAGAGAGAGCAGCAGAGACCCTCATCCAGCTCGAAACCAGTCCCCAAGGTTGCACGCAGGCAACCAAGATCCTAAGCCATTACCTGGGAGTATGAACCAGGTCCCCAGCCAGTCCACCCCCTTACCCGGGCACCCGACAACAACCCCAGAGCTCCCTTGGATTCCCCTAGACCACTGGCTCCAACGGACCAACATAGGGTCACTGACAGAGGCAATAAAGGACCCCACAGCCCCCATCCACCACTATCGCCACCACTCACCAACCCAGTGTGAGTCAGTGGTGTGTGTGTGTGGGTGTGTGTGTGAGTGTGTGCATAAGAAACTGTTTTTTGCTCATGAAAATAAATTTAATGCCCCTTGCTGCTGCTAGGTTGTACTGGGTTATATTTTTGTGTGTGCACGCACAAGCAACTTCCTGAGAGGATAATCCTCTACAAATAATTAGGACTTTTTTTTTCTCACTGATAACCAAAACTCTACAAAAATAATTTGTAAAATTTGTTTTTGCTGAGTGATAGGTTGCCAGGTTTAGCCTCCAAAGTAAGACTAATCTAAGATATTAGTTTTTGGACCATGGGATAGTGCGTGGACGGAAAAGACGCCAACTCTAAAATTCTGCACTTCCAACATTTAAACCAGAAACCTTTTTTTCTGTGAGGTTACAGTGCCAACCTCCACACCACTGTGCTTCCTCTAGGAAAATATGAATTCATAATTGCTGTTTTTCTGCTTCTTTTTTTAAATTGAAAAATCCTTCACTTTTTGAGAAACTGGGTTCAGTGATGCACAAAAATACAGGAACAGAACATCTATTTCATATGAAACACAAACAAGAGTAATGGAGCCTTGTTGCTCACTTTATTACTATACAGAAAAAGATCCAAAACAAAACTCAGACTTTTTTTCATCACATAAATAAGTGGAATCTGAGGCTTCAAGCTGTGCACTGCAACAAGACGAATCTACGTGACAGAAGTGATCTCCACCACAGGAGGGATCAGTAATGCTTGTTGTCCTGCTGAGGAGTTGGATGTGTACAGCCTGAGCGTTTCTTCTATCAGCACATCGTCACTGTCATTTTCTTCTATGGTTTCTCTGTGGCATTATTTATTTTTCACCCACCACCATGAAAGGTGGGTGACCATTTAATTGCCTATCTGCGCATGTGTCTGTCTGTCTGTCTGTTAGCAAAACAACTCAGATTTCAATGAAACTCCTAAAAAGTCATCAGGGAATGTACATCTATGATTGATTAACTCTGGGAGTCAATTAAATTCAAAATGGCTGCCAAACACAAAAATTGCTTTACCTCAGTCAGTTTTACAGATTTGGAGGTAAAATTTAGCGTGGCAAAAGATCTTTGATTAAAACTTTGGCATGCAAGGTGGCGGGCTGTTGGTAAAATGGTAAATGGCCTTTACTTGTATAGCGTTTTATCTAGTCCAAGGACCCCAAAGCACCGGTTAAGGTACTATTGCTTTAAGCAATGCTACTCTTAGTTTAATTTATTATTTTGCTGTGAGTGCAAACTTTATTTAAAAAGGATTTTAAGAACTATGCAAATCATTTGAAAAAGCTACTTACACGGAAGTAGCATTTCATTCCTTTAAAATCATTCATTAATTAAAGGCCTAGCATTTCTTGAAGAAATGCATATTGCCCACTGTATTACCTTGAAATCTTAAAAATACAGTAACACTGCGCAGTCTCACACCATGTTGCAATATCTCACTTTATCTTGCCTGATTTGTTAGTGGTTGAAGTATTTGTTGCAGATGACTATCAGTTACTACAATGCCAAATGTAACCTCAATACCTGTAAAATTCACTAAGATATAGCCATTTTTGTGTAGACTAAAGCTTGTTAGCTGTGGCAGCCATCTTATATTGAATTGACCCCAAAGGTTAATTGGCTTTGTATGTGCAGACAATAATTACTTTTTGAGATTTTCACAGAAATCTGTCCAATGGTTCATCAGATATTTTGCTAACAGACAAACAGGGTTGACTCCAACATTTAATGCTAAGATTTTAAGCAAATATGTAATACAATCTATCGCACTAAACGTATATGTTGAGTATGACTCTCAGCTACATCAAATTTTAGCTCAATATGGTAAATGGTAAATGTTTTGTAAAATTATAGTGTTTTTTGTGTTTGCTAACATCAGTTGGCTGTGGCAGCCATCCTGATTTAAGTTGAGTTTAAAAGTTAACCAGTTGTAGGGGTACATCCAATAATTGTTGCATCCACAGTCTTGTGTGCTGTTTTGTTGGTGTTCTCTCACCTTCCTCCTCTGCAGGGTGTGATTGGCAGGTGCAGCTTCCAGCTGGTGTTCATCAGACCTCGTTAAGGAGCAGTATTTAGAGGAGTGGATTTCCTGGGACAGACGCCAGATGGTTAACTACCGCTTGCGGTAACTGCCGAGTGCTTAGTGGTCTCCTGAAGCGGTTCATCTGTGAACTTACCTTTTTTGTGTCCACTCCTTGCAGCTCTCACCTTCCTGAAGGAGTTTCCTGGGTCCTCAGGCTGAGGACCCAGGCATTTCAGCTTCCATGCTGACTCCTCTGTTCTGTAGATCCTTCCTGGCGTCTCGTGTTTGACCTCCTTACTGCTCCTTCTGAGACCTGTGACTCAACGCTCACCTGCCTGCCACCTTCCAATGTTCCATACACACCTGCTCTAGAAACAGCAGAACGAATCTTGGTCTCCACAAACCATCTCCTCCAGTAAGCAGCCAATCTGTCTGTGGCTGCACCTTACCCTCCCCAGGTTCATCATCCTCTTCACCACAATAAGCAGTTCAGACCTGATTCTCTACAATTATCATTTCCCTCAAATAACCGTTAACGACTTACCTGTCTTCCAGTGTGGTTCCAGTCTCTGCGCGGTGTCTCCCTCTCCTGGGAGACAAACAACCTCTAATTCCATTGAGTGTCTGTTTCAATAAGAACTTACCTTTTATCCTTGCTGACAGTTCAGGAACTCTTATCAATACAACTCATCTTTTCTTTAATGCTAACCGAGGCTTAATTTCTACACTGTAATTTTGTCTGCCTGTGTTAAGAGTGCCCTCAGGAAGTGACAGGTTTGTTGCTACTATGGTGACCCTAATCAGCCACTGATAGCAGATTTTATTTTTTTACTCTTCTACAGTTTCTACATCAGTATTGCATCAGGTGAGATTATTAAAAGTAGGTCCCAAATTATTGTTGGGCTTTACAGAAGAAAGCTGCGTTGGCACCCCAAAAAAAAATTCTTAAACTGTTTACCCCTTTTATAGCTGCATAGTGTATATATCATAATTGTTTGGGGGTTTTTTCTGTTTTTTTTTTTTTACATATTGTCTGTCAAAAAACACTGCAGCCAAATTTTTTTTTTTTCTGTTTTTAGCATAAATCAACTCTATTGATCAGCCTTCCCATCTTTCTGTGGTTTTTCAGGATAGCTTACCAATAAAAAGATTGAAGATTGATAGTTTATTTAACTGAACAATACAATTTTTTTTTTTTTTTCCTTTTTCTAAAGTTGTCTTTAAAGATACAAGATTTCTGACCTACAACAGCAGCATATCCCATTTTTCTCCAGTAATTTATAAATCACAACAAAAGCTTCTCAATCAAAACAGAAAAATGCTCAAAGCGTTTGAACAATAAAAGAGAACAGGAAATGCTGTCTATTGATGGCAGCTGAAAATCACAAACAAAACAGACCGGCTAATCAGAGTCCAGCGCCCAACTGTCTAATTAGAAACATTTTGGCCCCTGGGCAAACTTTGTTGATGACCCCTGATGTGGAAAATGAAAACCTCACATTAATTCACTCTGGGCCATCAAGATAAATCTGTGATGGAAAAGTAAAGATGGATGTAACCCCCAGAGGCAAGGTTAACTCTGTAAGGTTGGTGTCCTCAGGTAATTTCTGCGTGTGTGTGTGTGTGTGTGAGGGACCATATTTTACTGTAGAAACTGAACCATCAAAGGCACAGTTTTATTACAACCATCAGTTATTAATCTTAACCTATAAACTCATGGCTTCCCATCACTCTCTCTCTGGCAGTCTGTCTGCTTGCAGGGTGACTTTCAAACCTAATACCCTTAAAAACCAGATGGAGACGCTTCTATTATGAACACATCCAATCTTTGTGTACTTGTGTGTGTGACGACACTGCGCAGTTTTAGAGCAAAGGCCTTTTGAAAGTGTTTCAGGCTCTGTTTAAAGTAAAAATGTATTCCTTTTACATTTGAGTTTCCACAGGGATTGACTGAAGGATCCAGCCACACAGAAATGATTGAGGGCTTTTGCAAAGTGAAGCAAAATAAATAAATATCACACCAACTTTACAGCACAACAGCATCGAAATAATTTTGCCACTGTATTTGCGGTAAGGTGATTTCTGTCTTGGATGAAAATGTCATAAAGACATAAACAAGAACTCACTGGAAGTTTGAAGATATGGTGTAAAGATCAGTTCTTTATTTAATATAAGAACAGTTCAGATCCTTTGAAGTAGGGTTCTGTGGAAATGTTATGACCAATGAATATCTTACGTGTTCTAGATAGCTCTTTGAACCACCTCAACTTGGAGAAATAGATTTAATTTTGACAGGACTGTTGAGCTAACAGCTAAAAACAAAGTAGTTTTGTCATCTTGAAACAACTCCAATCTCCAAAGTTTTACATCTTTCATGCAAACACTATTTTATAAACCTTTTCTCTGCTGTCAATTTGTCAATACACTATCATTTACATAGAAATCTGTGGTTATTTGCAAGCGCTATGAACAGCAGCTAGCTGTAGTTCTTGTAGTGCCACCTGGGGCACTTCCTGCAGGGATTTTATAATATTTCTGTGACAGTTTAATGCATAAAACTGCATTTGCGTGAAACCTAAAGAAATTATAAAGACTGGAGTTGTTGGAAGATGGCTAAATCCACTTTGGATCTGATCGGGCTTTAAGCACAAGCTAAAAATGCCTTCTCCAAGTGGACCCAATTCCAAGTTGTTTAATGACAGCAGAAATTCACTTTAGTCTTAGCTGTTAGCTCATTAGTCCTGTCAGAATTAAAACTCATATTTCCTAATTGAGATTGATCAAAAGTCTAACTATGGTAGCAACACCTAAGACATCCTAGTACAAACTGGGTACTTACAGGGTAACAATTTACTTAATAATTTAGCCCAGTCCCCATAGGAACTTTGCACTATGTAGTAAGAACGTATTATTCAAAACTTTTCCGCAGAAACTGACTTCAAACTGAATAAACTCTTTTAAGGTAGCTCTGTGAGAACTTTGATCATTTTTGAGTCAGTATTGTGGATGCAACCCACTTTTTAGTTTTAGCTTTTCTATAGAAGTGTGAGATTTGTTTCCAGAGTTTTTTGCTATCTAATTTATTTTTGCCGGTACTAAAAAGTGAAGAGACTTTTAATTGTCAAAAACAGTTGTGGTTTTTTTTTGTTTTGTTTTTTTTGCAATGTGTATGTAAAGTAAAATCTTAGCAAGTG
>JAOXNZ010000155.1:3144789-3160667 GCA_028566095.1 Kryptolebias brasiliensis
TTTTTTTAATTATTGAATATTTTTTTTTAAGTTAAAGAGGACAGTTTGAGTTTAAATCCCAAAACATGTTTATGGCTAATCTCTAAATATGGAAAGAATATGCCAAATCTGTTAGCAACTCATTTTCAAGTTTTCACGTCAAGAAATCCATCTGAGCAGGCATTAATTAGGCTAGGACATCATGGTGGGACCACTGACTTCAAAAAAGACTTCATTAACTTCCGTTGTCCAAAACTGAATTTGAAATGTCAATTTTCAAATTCACACCCCCCCCAAACTCACTAACACTGTCGATCACAGTGGAGTGTGACACTTTTTTAAGCCTCAAATAAGTAGTTGAAGTTAAACGTATCAAAACAATGCTTAGTTGAAGGTAAGAACTATGTGACTAAACAAAATCAACACCTGAAAAAATAATCTGAAGTGTATTTTTAATTTTTAGTCACAAAAATATCCCATTTGTTTACATGGAGGGGCAGGACTTAAAATTTGTACTGCAGCCCGCCACTAAAAGGCACTTGTCCATGGTGGCTTCAACTTCCAGCTTCCGATCCTGTCTCTAGCATAATATGTTGATGGGTGGGACACATTGCAGTCTAGACACCTGGCGGCTACAGTTGTGGTCAGAACTGTACACTCATCATGGTCATATTCTGTCACATTTTTCTACTAAAAATTTACTTTTCAAGCATTTGAATTCCAAAAAAGGTTAAAAACAAAAGCAACTGGACTTCAATTTTGTAGTTTGAAGACGTTTCACTTCTCATCCGAGGAGCTTTCTCAATTCAAAAATAGAGCGTGTGGAGTTTGAGCTTTTAAAGCTGAGATGTTATGTAAGCTGGATTCACATGCAGATTGCCCTCTCTCTCCTAACAATAGAGGCTCGTTGGGGTCCTTGTTCACATGAATCTACACCAGCATACAAGCATTTGAATTCAACACCAAGTTTCATTTTGATTCTTGCTTCAAGTTAAAAATCTAAGCCAAATTTGATTGAATTTAAATAACTAGCTAATGTACTAGCTAGCTACCTAGCTTGTAATTTTGTCACCAGCATCCTGTCGCAAAGACGCAGTTTGTAGTATTTTAGCATTAACAACCTAATTACCAAAGTGCTATTAGCTTAAAACATGTCCTACAGTTATGATATGCTGAAGGATAAACCATCTCTCATTTTTTCTTATTTTTGAAGACATGGCTTTCAGATTTCTTCATCTACTGTAGACAGGTTTTTAGGTCTGACACTTCTTTTGTCCCTCAGTTGTTCATTTTTTAATTATTATTTAACATAAACAATTTGCAGTCATTGTGAAGTACAAAGACAGAAAGGAAGTAAAAAAGCAGCTGAAGTTCAAAGGATTTTTTTTTTACCGATCATAAAACCTGCAGAACTGTTGAGCCTATTGATTCCTTGAAGGAATGTTTATCCCCATATACCTTTCTAACCAGAGTTTTCAACTAAGATAATCTTATCTTGACTTGGTTTTAACCTTTTTAGTCAAATCTCAAAAATAACGTTATGCATGATCGCACACAATGTCTCTATTAGTGGTTAAAGTATGTGTTGGGAATGACTCTCAGCTACTACCACTCCAATTTTTAGCTTTATACCTGTAAAACTGACTGAGGTATAGCCATTTATTTCTAAGGTTGATTAACTGTGGCGGCAGTCTTGAAATGGATTGACTCCAAAAGTTAATCAGTTTTAAAAACACAGAATTGGGTAAGGAGTTGTTATTGTCAGTTAACTCCGGTTGCTGTGCTTTCCCAAACTATCCAAAAGATGTGCACTTATTCTGAAAAAAATAACTCAGACTTTATTATCACTAATTTAAGAGAAAGCTAAAAGAAGGCTCAGCTTTGTCCTTAATTTATGTTTCAGATTCAAGGTTGCTACTTCTGAAAGTGGCTCCAGGTGCTGAAGAGAGTGGAATAGCTTTGTGCCTTCATTTTTAATTTAAAGTTCCCTTTGCATCTCATGTCTTAAGTCAGAGCTTCCACATGTACTGTACTAAAAAAAAACTTAAAAGTACAATAAAAATTGGATTTAGCTAGAATGGTTTTGCAAAGCTTCAACATCAGCTTTTGCCTATGGCCATCTTGGTGCTATAAAGCTTGAAACGATCATGTTTGAACAAGAAGGTAAGTGATCCTCAAAACCTGATTGGGCAAAAATACATAACTGTGGGGTATGGTGTTGAATTATTAATAAATTTCCATCCAAATGGTCATGAATACACAGATAAGTAGAAGTAAATCCAGCTTATAGAGCCATAATGACTAACTGGAAAGATTTGTTGACTTAATATTTTATAACATATTTCAAACTTGAGTCTGTTAGAGCCAAGTGCCTTGAAGCTAAAGAGCTAAGACAGAAAGATCCACTCTTTCTTTAAGGTTTATGAGTTTTCTTGTCCTTTATTCAATAATGAAAGCCTCAAGAAAGAGAAGCAAAAGCCAGACAGATCAAGAACTGGATCAGTGACGCCATGACAAGCACATCAATCTCTTTCCATGGTTTAACTTTATTTTATTGCTTTAACCAGATAGGTCATTGTCAGTTCACAGTAACTTCATAATTTAATCATCTTAAGGGAAAACATATACAAATAATGTGAATAATGGGTCTGCCAGCATTCCTTGGTCTTGTTAATACAGTTTTTGGCAAACTGCTCTATTAGATGGAAGTTGGCAAGACAGTTCAGTTTGTCAGCACAAATATAAACCATAAACTGAAAAAAATAGCCCAACAGCTCAAATAATGTGCGCTTTCCACTTTATATGAGCTGTTGGGTTGAAAAAGAAGGTGAGGCCGGAAGGTCATGTTTGAAAACTGAAATAAAAACATTTATCTTTGAGGGTTAATCTCTGTTGAAATCTATCCATCTATCCATCCATCCATTCTTTGACCTGCTTCTTCTATCCAGGTCATGGGGAGCTGATGCCTATCTCCAGCAGTCACTGCGCGAGAGGCGGGGACACCCTGGACAGGTCACAAGTCCATCACAGGATGGACCATTCACACTCTCACTCACACCTAGGGACAATTAAGAGTTATCAATTAACCTAACATGCTTGTTTTTGGTCTGTGGGAGGAAACCAGAGTAAACCCATGCATGCACAGGGAGAACATGCAAACTCCACCCAGAAAGGCTCCAGGCCAGGAGGAGATCCTGCAACCTTCTTGCTGGGAGGCGACAGCTCTAACCATTGCTCCAGCATGCCACCCCTCTCTGATGAAATGCAGAATTATATTCATGAATACAGTAAATTAGTGACAAGCAGGGAGTCAGGCTAATGAAACAGATTTTATTAAGTCATTTGAAAAAGAACCTTCTTTTTAAATCAACTGATGTTTTACAAGCTGCAGAAAGGCACCATCATCCGTGACCCAGAAAGGAGAAGCAGGTAAAGAAAATTGATGGATGATGTTTTGCAGCTTCTACACACAAAGGCAGAACTGTGCAGGTAAAAGAGAGACAACCTTGCTTAATCCTTTTTAGTTTTTTTATAATGATGTTGCACACACCACAAGGTTTTAGATGGGGGGGGGATCATCACATTCTGGTAGTCATGTTGTTAACAAAGAATTTTGGACAGAATATTGTTATTGCCTTGAAAATATTATTTACCACTTTGGGCTTCTTTTTTTTTCATTTTGTAGTCTTATAACCTAGAATTAAAAGGAATTTCTGGAGGGTTTGTACTAACTGGATTACAACATTCTTCACACTTAAAAACTGCAAAATATCATTCATTTTAAAATTGGTAAGGACAAATACAAAAATATATCATACACGGTTGATACTATTCCTACATTATACTTGTGTCTGAGATTTTAGTTTATCCCTCAAGACAGAAGTGCTTCTGCTCCTTGAAGTTGGATGCTTTTCCTTGATGTTAGGCAAACTTTAAAGTAGCAATAAACAGATTTGCTAAGTGAAGGTTCCTTTCTTCCTCCTGTGCTTAGGATTTCCTGCTTATAAGCCCATTGCTGTTCTGAGACCGTCCAGCTATGCAAATTAAAAACACACATAAATGCAGGCTTCTTTTTGAACGTGGAGGGTAATTTTAGTTTTCCCCTCACTTAGTTACACACCATTTTGGTGAAAATGGCTCCTAAAGAGAGGTGGGGGTGCAATTTGTTTCCAAATATATTTGTTTTATCAAAGATAAAAAAGCTGTCTAAAATTATCCATTTTAGTGATGAAACACAGGAACACAGGGTGGGTGAGGGGATACTCACAAGCTCCTGGCTGAGCGCTTTGGTGTTGGAGTTTTCCCCAGAGAATGAGAGGGTCGCCTCTCCGCAGCTCCGAGCTGCAGGAGGGAAGGTTCTGACTGTTGTTTGTGCTAAGGCACCAAACAGCAGTTCAGATTACCCAGTCTTCTTGGAGTCTCTGGATGGTGTCCTTGAAGGGGTACCGTCTGGGGTTTCTCGGGTTCTCTTGGGTGACTTCATTGCCTATGTGGGCAGTGATGAGGTAATCTGGAAGGTGGTGATTGGGAGGAACGGCCTTCCTGATCTAAACCTGAGCAGTGTTCTGTTCTGGACTTCTGTGCTAGGCATGGTCTGTCCATAATAAACACCAGGTTTGAGCATAGGGTGGTTCATAAGGGTACTTGGTACCAGGCCACCTTAGGTCAAAGGTCAATGATCGAATTTGTAATTGTGTCATAAGAACTGCAGCCCTATGTTTTTGAGGGTGAACTGGGAACATCTGGCGGAGCCCCCTGCCTGTCCATGAGAACGTCAACTCATACTCTTTCACAAGGTCAGGGACATGAAATCCGAATGGGCCATGTTCAAGGCCTCTATTGAAGATGCAGCTTCAAGGAGCTATAGACTGGAGGTCATTGGTGCCTGTCGCAGCAGCAAGTTTTTGCTTTCCGCATCCAAATTTATAGTCCAACATCCCAGCGAAGCTCTGCTTTCTTAAATAAATAAAAAATAACCTTCTACAGATTCAACTACAATCCAGTCCTTTGGCATTCAAACTCCTCCTATAGGTGTTATTTTCAGGACGTTGTAATTTTCCAAGATTTATTGAATCATTTTGAGGGACATTGCCATGGATAAGGCACGTGGTACACATTGGCCTAGAAGCTTGTGGGGCTCTGATTAATAGTTTTCTTCTGAGTTTTAGTTCAAAGAAGTTGGCGTAGTAAATCCTACAATGATTTTATCTGCAGAATGATGAATTTCCTGCATTTAACAGCATCCATCACTTCTTCAGTTTTGATCTATTTCCCAGTCTCATAAATGAAAAACATTTCCTGAGTGTGATGCTGCCAATGAAAGGCTCAGCTGTGGAGACCATGTTCATGACATGATTCCCATGTCTAACAAGTGTCCTAAATCTATTTTCCAAATCCAACTGCTTTCTCTAAACTGGCAAATATCAAAGATGCTCACTGAATTTGATTTGAATATTTTAAAACCTTTGCAACGAAAAACTATTTATTAACCCATAATATCAAAGGACCTCTTCAGATTTTCACTTCCTGTGTTTCATCGCTAAAATCTGATGAGTCTTTAACTTCTCCAACACTATCATGAAAAACATATGTGTTTAGCTCCTCTAGTCAACCGTAAAGTAATTTCCTCTGTTTGTCATAGGCAAAAAAAAAGTTTCAAACTTTTCAGGAAATATGCTGTGGAATGACAAAACTCCTGGGAATTCCCTACCCAAGCTGTGAAGGAAGCAGATGGAAGGAGGGTAAGGAAGCTGAGAGGTGAAATTTACCTTCATCATACTTTCATTCCAGCTGGGTCAGAGCAAGCAGAGGAAGAGGAAAGAGAGGAGTTGGAGGGGAGTAGAAATTCTACACAATGATATCCGTGTTAGACTATCTGCTGAAGGAAAGTTGAGCTTGTCCACCTCAGACGGTGTGTTTTTCTTTCAATGGTGAGACAGAGGCTGTTTGGGAGGAATATGAGTGAAGTTAATGATGGATCAGGAAAGAGGCTAAAAAGAGAATATTTGATGGATGGAAAAGGAAGAGTAGTTCCTAAAAAGCCCTTCTCACTTTTAACTTGTCACTTATTTTACCTTTTCCTAACCAAATGTCTCACTGTCATGGTCTGTGTGCTTTGTGTTCAGGTTTTTACCTTTGCATCAAGTCATTGCTCCTTCTGTATAGTATCCAGTTTTTAGTTGTTCCTCTGTCAGATCCTCACCTATAGTTGGTTTAGGTTTATATCATGTTCAGTTTATGCTCTGCTTTTTGTGTTTAGATTATCTGCCTCTGCAGAGTCCATGATTTTTTGCATCTAATAAAAATATGTTCGCTCATCACCGACCTCCTCAGCTTGCTTTGGTCTTGTGTAATGCAATGTGTGTCATGATGGGTTCTAATTTTCTGACCCACATGCAGAAACACCAGGCAGAACCGAGAATCAGTTAAACTGTTTATTGTAAAATATGAACAATAATATGGTTTGGCTGGTAGGATCTGCCGACGATGACCAACGGGAATGCGGGAGCACTGAAGGCGAGAGAGACACGGTGAGTCTTACTGGTATCGGGTGACAATGTAATGAAGAGTATAGGTACAGTCTTACTTGTCGAATGAGGGATAATGTCCGGGAAGGGATTACTGTGGTCTCCAGAGGTGATGGTATGAAGGAGCTGGATGCTGAGATGGAGGGCTGCGTTGGAGGGCGGACAGGTAAGTCCAGGAGTACTTGAGGAGCGGCCAACTGGGAAATCTTGACCGACGGGTTATTGGCTTGGGTGTTCGTGGGGTCAAACCTCCGGTGAATAATAGCCACAGGGTCACGATGAGTAGAAGGCACAGAGAAGCGTTCCGGCTTGCCGCTAGGAAGTGACTAGCATGCAGTCACACAGGTTCACCTGAAGAGCAGGAACACAGAGAATTACTCGGTTTGTTTGAAGGAAAAAACACAAGAAATCACTGAGATAACACAGAGGCCTGAAAGTACCAAACATTGGTTAACACTCTGGCGTCAAAGTGTTGGCCGCCCTGTCCTCATATACCCTGCTGATGACTTGATCATCTGCAGGTGAGCAGAACCACCAGGTGACGTTGATCACGCCCTCAGGGGAAGGACAGCCCTCCGTCGCCCTCTAGATGATGAAGAGAAGAATACAGCAGCAAAACCAGGAGCCACCACTCTGGATCCCAACAATGTGTATAATAGCCATAGCTAAAAGAATTAGTTTTACCAAGAAGGCTCAAAACCTGTAAAACAATTTTTCATTTTAGGTCTCTGAAGTTGTTGCACATCTATGTTTACCTTGAAATGTCAATATGTTGAAATATGTGAAACTGAAAATTTATTTGAGCTGCTCCTATCATCCACCAAAAACACTTGTAGGGATGTGGGAGACGGTGGTTGGTTGTATTATTGTACTTTTACTCTAGAGTCCGAGTAGTCCGAGCCGAACCAAAAGATCAAGTGGATTTCTGCCATCTTAAACCAACTCCAATCTCCAAAGTTGTATAGTGATTCATGCAAACACTGTTTTATAGACCTTATAAGCTACTGTCAATTTTGCAGTATATGGGTATTCACTAGGAATGTGAAGATTAATCGATTCATATCAATTCACAGACGTGCAGATGTATGATGCAACTGCATCGGTTACAGCAGCCATGAACTGATGCAGTTTTGGGATTACATCTAGATGCATGTCTGTTACACCCTTGTACTGATAAAATTTGAACTCTTTAAAAATTAAAGGTCAGCAGCAGGTTTGTTTCTGTTCCTACACCTCCACCATCCACTATAAAAATTATTTTAAAAGTTATGGCGTAGTTATATTTGTGTACAAAGAACAGATTCCCTCTCTACATTTCTCACAGTGAACAGCTTCTCTTCTTCTGGCTGCACATCCTGCTGTTTAGTGGTATTGTTTTCTCTTTAGTGGCCACAAACACTCTGAAAATGTGCTTAAGGCAATGTGAATCAACTAATATTCCAGGGTAAAAAAAGTTAACATGTTTTATTCTTTATAATGTAGAAAATACATTTTGCTACTCAGTGCTGCTTTGCTAAGAGTATTAAATACACCTGCTCCTGGCAGGTTTGTTAATTTTGCAGAAAGCCTCATTTTTTGTGTATTATTTATTAATTGCGAGTCAGGTTTTATGAAAGTGGTTTGCAATTTTAAAATAAGATATGTTTGTGATTGACCTTTTTCTTATTAGGTACTAATAAAAAATAGGTAACCCAGTAACTGACATAGAACCATTACTTTGATTTGTTGTATTATATTGTATTGAAACTCAGTGTGTTGACTCAAAACTCATATTGATTTGCATTGTATTGTAATAAAAGGTTGAATCGTATCGCATCATATTGGTTGTTGCTGCCTATGTATATTTAATGATTCGGATCATTGGCTGTGTTTCAAGATACAGTACATATTGTGTCAGCTACAAACCAGAGATGCACAAGCCCAGTATTTACTGTGGCTTATAAAAAGAAAACCAAACATTCAATGGGAACCAGGAAGTTGAAACTGGAATGGGATCAGTGTCTTTGTAGGTTTTAAGTCCTGCCCTTTCTACATAAATGAATGAAACAATACTTTTATTAAAAAGCTTAAAATAAATTTTACTTCCACCAAGGAGGGTATGTTTTCGGTAGCGTTTGTCTGTCTGTCTGTCTGTTTGTTTGTGTGAAAAGTTATGTAAAGATTTTCATAAAAATTTTCAGGAAACATCATACATGGTACAATGAACAATTCAATTTTGGTGGTGATCTGGTCAAAGGTCAAGGTCACAGATCAGCTCGTGCTCTAACACTGAAACTGTATAACAGGAATGTCAAACTCCACAGCTGGACACCTCATGGGTCAAGGGTGATCACTGTTGATTTCACGGTGACAGGGTCAAAGGTCAACTTCACATCTGACTTAGTGTTCTAGCTATGCAACCATGTAACAAAGGAAAATTAAACTGCACAGCTGGACATCTCATGGTCAAAGATGATGTCTTTTGATTTCAAGGTTCATTAAGTCAAAGGTCAAGGTCGCAGGTGACCCCTTTGTTAAAACCTTCTCTCTGCTCCTACATGTGACCGTTTTGTTTCCTCCATCAAGGAAGTTCTGTTTTTGGTTGTGTTTGTTTTGTCTGTGTGTCTGTTAGGAAAGATCAGGTAAAAACTAATAAACAGATTTGAATAAAATTTTCAGGAAATGTTGGGGTTGTCACAAAAAACAATGGATTACATTTTGGTGGTGATCCAGATTATAATCCAGATCGCACTATTTGGTTTGCGCTCTCTGAGTGCTTCCAGTTATATTATGCTTAAAAGAAAGGTTATGTTACACCATGATTGTGTGAGGGGGAGTAGGAAGGACTTAAAGCCCCACATCTCTAGTATGCAGATGCTAATTTGCATATGCAAATAACCAAATACATCTAAATAAATGACCATGTATTGCAACCTGGACCTTTTACTTCTTACTCTTCAGATTTGGTCGCCTGATTAGATTTCATTTGAGGCTGGTCTATACACATTTAGATATAAAAATGGAGTCACCAGCCACTTGGACGATGAAAATTAATGATTAAATTCATTATTGTTCACAATAGTTTAAGCATAGTTGAAGATGGGTTATCGTCATACTAAAGGTGAGCACGCGAGTGGGAATAGAAACAAAAGATGTTTCAAAAATGCAAAATAAAGGTGGAAAGGTTTTATGGGTAAATTACATAGAAAACATTTCTAAAAGCATAACTTTCAGCATCAGGGAGGCTGTATCCTTTCAGCCAGAGAGGAATCCATACAGCCAGTGACGCTGAGACATTGGCAGAAGTGAGATCAGTGAACTGGCACAAACACAGTGATGGATGAAGTTTAAATGAAAGGAGGACTCTGGACACAGCCTTGAGAGTTTGCTATTCTCATGGTTAAAACAAAAAAAACTTATTTTATGTGTGCATGTTTTTTAAAATCTAGAAGGCAATGATTAGTTAAAGAAGATGTTAATAACCAGACAGTAACGTTTGGTACAAGATATTTCATGGAAACTTGGATGATGATGTAAGTATGATCTATGTACTGTTCCAACCATGGTTTGTTTATGAGTGTATTTCTATAAATTGCCATGTAAATAAATGTCAAGTACCAAGGTACCATCTTTGCATGAAGCTCATTTTGCAAGTTTCCATATTTGTGCTTTAAAAACTCAATCCCTAAATGGAAAATTAAGGATTCTGAAGCTGGCCAAATGGTAATCCCAAACTCCCAGACAAGTGGGATAATTAGGCTTACAAGTCTTCAGGCAGAGCTGCTACTCTACCTGGGAAAAGCTCTTTCCATGCCTGTCAGCTGGCTGCTGAGCCCCGGTGACTGCTGAGAGGTGGGGGTGGGTGATGGAGGGGGTGGTCTAATCAGGAGACCACGGGTGATGGGAGACAAGAGCGTGCTCCGAATAAAGCCAGGTTCAATGCGACTGCATTCTGCTGTCACAGTGTGGAGAAATTCATGGACGAGAGGGGTGCAAAAAGCAAAAGAAGTCAGTGATGTCTGATGAAAGGAAATGAATGGCTAATTTTCAAAAAAGGGGAAATGAAAAACTGCAAAGAAAGCTCTTTAGCTGCACCAAGTATTTGGTTTTCTGTCTTCAGTTAGAGGTCATGGAGAGTATGTCAAAGAAAAACGTATTTAAAATGTTTTGTAAACTGACAAGTGTCTCTGCCTGCTCAAATCAGATGGCGGGACTGCTTACCTCGAACCTAAGCACTTATCTTTTACCCCAAAGAGCAAATTAAGGAGCATGTTGTAGTTTTTCACCCCTTGACGCTTGTGATGCACTATATCCAATTCTGTGTGTTTGCCTCCATCGTGTGGCGGTTAAAGGAAATATCTGTCATTGCTACAGCATGCTAAACTGATAAAGAGTTGACATACAGTCATGAGAAACAGAAAGTCCAACCTTTTTCAATTCTGGGGCTTTCAAGACAAAATAAAATTGATCTAGTCTTTACCAGGTTCTAAAATTATTTAAATCTAACCTCAAATGTACAAAAACACACAACAGATTATATAATGTCATTATAAATTAAACAAAAACAAAGCCAAAATGCAAAACTTATGTTCATAAAAACTAAAAAAAACTTCCACAGGATTTAAAAGGTTCAGTATCAGCCAGGTGCTGCTGTTAAAATATATATATTAACTGATCATCATCATTATGACGCATCTATCTGAGAAGGGTTAAAGGTCATTCCCGAGTTACTTGGAATTTCTCTAAGAAAGAAATATTATTCACAAGTGGAAAACATTTAAGATAGCTGCCAATCTTCTCAGGAGCAGACGTCCCAACAAATTCACCCTAGGATCAGAGTGTGCAATGCTCAGAAAAACAGAAAAAACTCCATGTTGAATTCTTTAGGCCTTTGTTAGCTGGTTAAAGATTACAATTTATGACAGTACAACTATAAAAAGAATGAACACGTATGTCTTGTTTGGAAGGGTTGCAGGAGAAAGCCTTTTCTATCTAAAAGGAACACAGCAGCACGACTTAGGTTTGAAAAAGTTTCACCTGAATGAACCACAAGACATTTGCAACAATCTCCTTTAGGCAGATGAGACCAAAGTAGAGATGGTTGATCATAGTGCATACCGCCATGTTTGGTGAAAACCAGACACAGCATATCAGCACAAACACCTTATCTATCTACTAAACAAGGAGGTGGCGGCTGATGATTTGGGCTTATTTTGCAGCCACAGGACCTGGGCACCTTGCAGTAATTGGCTGTGTTTGAATTGAGCCTGAGACCACACAATAGGCTAATTAAGGCTATGGCTAACATCAGCAGCTCATTATTGTGATTCAAAGACTTGCTAAAAAATGCCTTGTGTCTTGTCTCCTTCTCTGTCTGAGCTGCAGAGCTTGAAAAATTAGCAGAAAATGTGCACTAATGTGTTATTTAAAGTCTAAAAATTAAACATGTGAAAGATATGTTGTAAATTGCAGCATAAAGTAAACTGTATTTCAACCAATATGACACTGTGTGACTCATTTTTTAAAATTGCACACAAACTACAAATCTAAAAACCAGTCCTGTACAGAAACATTTTGTAAGTTAGGTGATAATTCATATTTCTGGAGGTTGTGATGTAGAGTCAAATGTGAGCCCTTCTGTCTCCGTTCTGAAGCTTGGAACAAACTGGGTCCTAAAACAGAACAATGATCACAAACTCAGCAGCAAATCTACAACAGAATGACTGAAAGACCTTAAGAGAGCTGTGCACAAATAAATATCTGGCACACTGCAGGACTTTACTTTTGGCTCATTTATTGGTACCAGCTGACAAAGATAAAACACACAGCGCCACGTTCAATCATGTGACCATAGTCATGTGACACTGTCATCTGAACAAAATTGTTCAATGAAAATAAATAATAAGGAAACCTTCCAAAACTACATAATGTATGGTGACAATCTGTGACTACATATGAACCAGACAATTTGTTAAATAAATATATATAGAAAATATGGGAAGATGCTTCACTACTGTAAGACAATGAGTTGTCATAAAGTGAGGACTAATAAATATATACAAATTCCCTGAGTAAAGCTATATATACTTGTCTATACAAGATATATGCATGTTTTTTTGATTTAACAGAAACAAATGTTTGCAAATCTAAATAAACTGAAGCAACAATAGAAAGAGGAGTGGGCCAAAATTCCTTCACAACCATGTGAGAGACTGATAGTGTCATCCAGATAACCACTACTGAGAGTTATTGCTGCTAAGGGAGGCTCTACAAGCTGTCGAATCATAGGATGTACTTAGTTTGTCACTTTTTTTTTCATTTTGGCTTCTTTAGTTTAAGAAATAATGACATGGTGAAATCCGTTGTGTGTTTTTGAACACTTGAGATTAGATTAGAATTATTTTAGAACCTGGTAAAGATTAGATGATTTTTCTTATGTCTTGATACAAAAAACCCACAACTGAAAAATACGTTTTTTTACCTGTGACTATTTACTGCATCTATGGGTAAAACACTCCCACATGGGGCCTTAAAAACAGCTATGGTTAGTTAAGATAATTAAATGGTTGATTTAAGGCTGGATTTTAATTTATACATTTAATATGTTATTGTTGATTTTTTTCTTCAAACTTTCAGCAAAGGAAGAAGTTTCTTCATCTGCTGGTGGAGTGTCTCCGTCATCCAGAACATGATGATCCTTGTAATGTCAAACAAGTGCAGCAGGACTTTTTATTTTAGGACATTTTGCTTGTCATCTTTCCGAATTCAAGCTGAAAAGTGGACAATTCCTAGCTTATGAATTACTGTACATTAAGCTGTTCGTTTTTGTAAACTTCCATGCAGATCACTAGTCCTCCCCTCCCTCCTGATGGTCATTAAAGGTGTTGTTGGCCTGCTCCTCGTGCATAAAGGTGGGAGTTAGTGTGAAACTGTCTGAGGATTAGATTCAAATCTGCATTGTATGTGGTTGAAAGTTCAAATCTGAGACCTCCTCCTCTAGTTAATGTTTTCCCATTTTGACATAAATGGGTTTTTTAACTTTTCTTTTAAACCGTCTATTTTCTCACAACTTATTTTCTAATTGAAATGTTCTCTGGGCTTAAAGTTGCTGTGGGTTTTGGCCAGGCCTGCCTTTGCTCTGCAGGGAGCTGAGCCCTGTCCTCCGTGCACGTCTTTGAGTTTTGACCTGTACAGCTCATTAACACAGAAGCCATATGTCAATGTCATGTTTAACACACGTCTCATTGCACATAATATTATAGGAGGAATGTGGAGGAGCACCCTAACCCTGTTACCATGAGCTTTCACACACTCCGTGGATGTCAAGAACGTCTGTTCTGCTACTTTCTTTAGAAGTTGAGCCCACTTTTCTTCTTTCAAACACATCGATAAGTTTCGAACAATATTAACTTTTTTTCTCTACAGCAGCACAGAAGCCAGTTTAATGCCCCAGTCATCAAAGCTTGCACTTCATCCACCTTGTGGTTTCCCTTCTTAGGATCTCACTTTTCTTCAGTTCTTTAAAGTTATACTTCTCTGAACAGCCACATTTTGCTCAATATATATATATATATATTAATTCTATATTAATATACTGATTTGATGAGCTATAATGGCTAGTTTGAGTGTGACCAAGACCAAAGTTAATCTTAAAACGATTTTATCACAGCTCATGCAGAAAGTATTTATAAACCTTAACATAATCATAAATTTAATATTACAACATAATATGTATACAATTCTGTGGTCATTTGTTAGCACAATAAAGGGCCTAGGATTCCTTAAAGGATTGCATATCACCTGCTGCCGTTCATGCCAGCGTTTTAAACTAAGATCAATCTATGATGAGAAATGACAGAGTTACAGTCATTTTGGACAAAACTTGTAAATAACATTCTGTGCAATCTCATGTAATATTGCATAATCTGTTAACACAGAGAATTGTGGATGAGTTTTTTTGTGTTGGCTAAGGTTGATTAGCTGTGGCGGTCATCTTGAATGGGGTTGACTCCAAAAGTTAATCAGCTGTAGATATACACCCACTGATTACTTTCTGAAGGTTTCATTCAACATATGTTCAGTGGTTTATAAAATATTTGGCTAACAGACAAAGATGGATTACACTATTTAAATTTTATAGACAGCAGTAACCCACATTGGTCTTGGTCCTGCTTGAACTAGTTTGGCCCTTTTCCATGGACTCGACTTGGCCCTTCTTGGGTTGACACGGTGCGGGTTCAGACTCCCGCCCATTTTCAGCTCGCTTTATGGAACCTCCTCAGCCGAGGTTCCAAGTGAGACGAGTCGAACTGAAGATTTGATGTCAGCAGACTGCAGGCTACTGATTGGCCAGAGAAGAAAACCCACCCATTTTTACAAAAAACAGCTGTTGTTAGCTCTACAGCTTTGTCAGAATTAAGCTCTTTTTCAGCAAAATGAAGTTGCTCAAACATCTATCTACAACAGGTAACATTTTACATAACCTTTCCACAGAATCCTACCTCAAGAGCTCTGAAGTGTTACCTTACGCCAGTTTCATATTTCCCTTTGAATCATTGCACTGTAGTGCTTTTATGTGGCATGCACTTCTTTTCAACAGTGTATGGTAATATATTTTAAAAGTATATGATTCTAGCTACTTGTACTTGTTTGGATCTTCAAAGTGTTTTAGGCTAACATACCAGCAGTGGGTTTCTGTGTGAAATGTCCCACAGCCAGACTCCCAGGAACTCTCATTATGGTGGGCCAAACCAGTAAGTGGAGAATTCACACACTCCACTTGAAACATCAAACTTTTTTGATGCACCACACACACACACACACTTTCTCTCTCTTTCAGCTCCTGCTCCTGTCTCGGTTTCCCACCACCCTTTACCTAGTTTCAGGTTCTGTTCTTTCTTCTGGACGTTTCCAGTTTTCCCACCTCACCCCTTTCTCATAGAGTCATTTTTCTTTATGTTTTTTTGTATAGTGTTACATCCAATTTGGACCTCTCAGCCGCATGGGAATACATGCATAATACGGAGCCATTCATGCACTGACATCATTTTGTTTTCCCAGTCCTTATATTATATTGCTGAGTTCATCCAAGTCAGACACATTATTACTGTTATTCCAGTCAGCTTTGTAACGTTCCCACAGAAATAAGATCTTGTAAATATCACAGACAGTTATTGAAGAAAGCTGTGCAATTGACTTCAGCATTTCCATATGATGACAGCTTGTTCTTGTTCTGCAACATAATATTTCAAAGGTTTTTTTTTGTTTGTTTTTGTACTGGGTGGCACAGCGGCGTAGTGGTTAGCGCTGTCGCCTACCAGCAAGAAGGTTGTAGGTTCGAAACCCGGCCTGGGGCCTTTCTGGGTGGAGTTTGCATGTTCTCCCTGTGCACAC
>JAOXNZ010000155.1:3163248-3174802 GCA_028566095.1 Kryptolebias brasiliensis
GGCAGTTCTGAAGGCAAAAGGGGGTCCAACCCGGTACTAGCAAGGTGTACCTAATAAAGTGGCCGGTGAGTGTATGTTAATGTCATGTTTGTATATGTATGTCTTTATAAATGCCTGCTGGCAATGCTGCAAACCAATTTCCCTACGGGGACAAATAAAGCTATCTATCTATCATATCTGTAAAACTGACTAAGTTTTAGCCATTTGTGTGTTTGTTAAGGTTGATTAGCAATAGCAGCTACCTTCAATCAGCTTGACTCTGAAAACTAATGGGTTGTAGATGCATATCCAGTTCTGAAAGTTTCATTAAAATGTATCCACTGGTACATGAGATATAACACACACAGACAAATGAATACACATCGACAACAAGTGTCATCCCCAAAGTAAGGTAGCCTGAACATGCTTCAGATTCAATTGATGAGATCACCTAAAAAGAAAGAAAGCAACAAAGATCTTTCTCTTCTTTTTTATAGTTCAGTATGTGCTGTGGGAAGAGAAACCAGGATAAAATGTTTGGGAACAGACTTTCTGTGCTGCTTTGAAGGATACAGAACCACAGATATGAAAAGAAGCTGACTCAGATCATGCCTGAGACTGAGCCTGTGGGCAGATAGAGCAGACCTTCTCATTCATCACTGCTTGATATGGTTAGCTTGGTAATGGTAGGTGAGAGACTTTAAATAAGTCATAGGCCTTTTATTCTGTGGGGAATCTTATCATATTCACATATTTTTTGGCAAACTGTGAAACTAGTTTTTGAAATAGGGCTGCTGCATTTCGTCAACTGGGCAAAGTTTATTTTTCTGCATGTATGTTGATGATCTGAATAAAATATCTTAACTGTGGAGATTGAGAGAGAAAACATTGTTGGATCAAAGCACAGAATAATATCTGAGTCCAAAATTCATTAAATCTGTTACAAGGTGGTAAACATTTAGTTTGAATGAAAAGGAAGAAAGATGAACAGTTTGGGATGTTTTCATTAACTAAAACTTTAATTCATCACTCCTATTTCAGCATTGTTCAGGCTGGAGTAGCTAAATTAGCATGCTGATACCAACACATGATGGTCAGTACTCACAAAATAAGAAGCAGTGTCTTGCAAGGAACTATCACTGCTTTAACATCTGCCACACAGAAGTCAGTCATCTTTTTTTTTCTTTCGAAAAATCTTTTCATCGGATACTTTTTATTGGTCAGATGTGGAAGATGCATAGTTTTATGAACTCTGCAATAAAGAAACACTTAAGATAAAGATGCATTTGTAAACAAGAACAATAAAAGCACACTTAATAGCACAGACGGCACTCATAAAAAGACCAGCAGACAGAAGTGCAGAGTGCAAATTAGGCTTTAAACAATCACCGTGCAAAAACTATAATTCATACAGAAAATAACTAAGTGGCTCAGAGTGTGCTGATGTCACAGTCTGACTTCAGAGCTGTCCAACGTTCCAAAATGTTTGCAAACAAACTTCTTATTATTTCAACAAATTTTACACTTTTACACAGTTAATACATCAAAATGTGGGCATCGGTCAGATCAGCTGTGCATCTAGTCTTCACACAGACATTTTTATGTTTCTACAGTGGTTAGTGTGGGCGAAATGACAAGTAAAAAACTCAAATATTCCAAGCTCAGATACAAAGGATTTAAATGAGAGTTTGGGCTCCGGTGGGATTTCAGAAGAAGTTAAAGGGCTAGTATTCCTTGAAGGAATGCATTTTGCCCGCCACCTTTAATGGTAGACTGAGTTAAAGCTGCTTTGGTCAAACCTTGTAAACGACATTATGGTGTGGCAGACATCTTGAATTAGGGTGACTCCAAACGCTAAGCAGTTGTCGATGTACATCCAGTGATTACTTTCAAAGAGTTTAATTATAATCCATCAAGTGGTTTATGAGATATTTTACTAACATCAAAGACAACTGAACACACAGTTGCACACAAATTGCCCTTTTACCTCCAGTGGCAGGTGATAAAACTGTAAGCTCTATAGCAGTGAGAAATTTATTGGGTGAAAGAAAACAAAAAGGCTCACATTTTGATATATCAATTGTCTAAAAATGTTAAGTTTGTGGAACTAAGAAGAGTTTGTTTGAAAAAAGTTTGGAAAGTTTAAACAGCTCAAAAGTTAGTGTGTGACATCATCACACTCTGAGCTGAACACCTGATAGTAAATTCTACAAAAATCACAAATCATGATTGTATACAAAAAAACTCTTAAAGGTATCAAAATACAAGTTCGGTCATGCAAAGTCCAACTTTTTGTGACCCATTTAATCAATGAGTGGGATTTTTGTCAGCTGGAACAGGGTTTTATTTAAGGAGAATGGACTTATGAGCAGTTCCAAATACTTGTTTATTTTGGCCTAAAACCTTAAGTGGGTCTGTTAAAAAACTGAAGATGAACAAGCATTTCAGTGACTCCAAGTATACTTTACATCCAAATCAACAGCAGGATGGCATTACCAGAAGAGAATATAATTTTTTTAATGGCCAATCATGACTAGACCTAAATTTGACAGAAATTGGGGGTGGGTGACCTGAACAGGGCAGTGATTACGAAATGGCCTCGCAAGCTGACAGATTTAGAGCACTTTAGCAAGAAAGAGTGAGCAAATATTCCCAATCCGAGGTGTGGCTGCTGATAGACTCAACAAAGTATTACATCTAGGGTGTGTACACTTATGCAACCAGCTTATTGCATCTTTTTAATTTTTTGTTTTTTAGATTTTTCCAGCAACAGATGTTTTTTTGTTGTTGTTGCTTTTTTATAGTTGAACTGTATAGGATATATGTCAATGTAAAGGAAGGTAGTTTTGGAATGATTTATTGTGGTTTCATATTTTTTTTACACCTCGAAAGCACGACACTTTAACACGAGTGTGTAGATTTTCGATTTCCCACTGTACATAGCAGAGTCAATATAGGCTACATACAATACGTCTAACTTTGAAAAACCTCTGCGTATCACATTTCTTCCATGAAAAGAGCCCTCTGTGTTCGAGCAGGTGTGGCTGGAAACCTGTGGTTTAAATAAAGAAGGGTGAGGAAAAGGAGGAGGCCAACCAACATGTGCTTGGTTCCTGAAACAATAATCCCGCTTTCAGACTCAATTCTTTCCAAGAGATCTTATACTTATTATTCCTGTGTCAGCATCATGTGGTTACAGAGTCAGCCAGTCCACTTGAAATTAGGATAAAGCATTCAAGCAAAACAACCAAAAACCTGAATCTTAACTAATGATTCTGAAGGTCCCTTCATTTTTTGAAGGAATGTGTTCAGAGTTTTAGACTAAGGTCATCTTATGTTGAGAAATAACGAAAATGCATCCGTTTTGGTCAAACCTTTAAAACAACATTATGCATCATCTCATATCTTACATGATCTGTTAGCGCTTGGAGTATGTGTTGTGTCGGCTACTACCACACCAAATTTTAGCTCAATATTGGTAAAACTGGATGAGTTACAGTCATTTTTGTGTTTTCTAAGATCTGTCTCACCGATCTTGAATCGGGTTGACTCCAGAAGTTAAATCAGTTGTAGTTGTCAGCCCACTGACAACTTTTTGAGAGTTTCATTTATGTGACATTTTACTAATGGTACAGACAAATGAACGCGCACTAGCAAAAACAACAAATCTTATGAAAACACTATTATGGAACACTTATCTTATCCTACTGGACAAAGTGCTATAATTTTAATATTTCCAGGACACACTCCATCTTAATTTTCCGGCATTGGTTTGTTCAAACAAACGGGACTTGTCCCCTTGTCTCTTGCCGTCAGAGGTGGAATGTTAGCCTGTATCACCTTGCAGAATGAATATATTTACTTAGTGTCAGGAGGGCGGCAGCCACAAAGGCAGGAATGTGCCTGAGAGTGACTTGAAAGCGGCTGCTGCGTTCTCATTTTTAACTCAAAACTAAGTACATGGCAGCTTTGAAACTTTTTATGAATGGGTGCATTCATTCGAAGCCCCGCCCACCAAATCAGTGACCACGCCCACTTGGGGACTTTCTTCACACTGACTGTGATATGATTAAATGGGGGCGTGGCTTACATGAGAACCCCAGCAGCTATAAAGTAGAGTTTAGAGTCTTATCTTCTGAGAAAAAGAACCAAGGTCCAAACGAACAAGACGCAGAAACTCATTATGAAACAATTCAAGACTAAGAATCATTCTGCGTGTTGCTGCGCGGAGGTTCTACTTTAACTCGACATTTACTTTTTGGACACTTTTCTTATGCTAATCATGGTTTTTCTGATCTATTTGACTGTAATGACAACAGCCGTCGTCACCCAGGTAAGCTGACATGAGCCACCTGCTAACAGAAACAGTCTTGAGCTGAATGCATTTCTCCACTGTGTTAAAGTAAAAAACAGTTGTAAGCTTATGTCTTCGTGGTATGCTTACATATAAATGAATAAACGCCCAGAGGCACGAAACTCCAATAAGCTCGTGAATTAACCGTGGTTTAGCGCTTGGTTGTCAAGGCGGAGCTGTGTGGCTGTAGCTCCCTGGTTATTGTGGGGATTGTCGTGCAGCAGCTTGTTGGTTGGAACAAAGTGAAACATGTTGCTGTTGCTGAAGGCTGGAGCCGACAGGAGGCTGAACTCGGCAGCAGGAACTCAGAGGTCTGCCTACACGTTCACCGCAGTGCTCTGTGGACCCCTGCGGAGCAGCTTTATGCTTGTCGCCCGACGCCAAATGGCCAAAGGCGGGCGATGGTGCTTTTTCCGCAGTGTTCGTGCGTGTGTCCGTCGTGTTGGCAAAATATCTCACGAAACCACGGACGAATTTCAACCAAACTCGCAGAAAGTAATCATCGGATGTACCGCTACAACTGATTAAGCTTTGGAGTCGACCCGATTCAAGACGGCCGCTCCAGCCTACTGACTTTTAAAAACACAAAAATAGCTGCAATTCGGCCCGTTTTACACATAATGACCTAATATTTGGTGTAGTAGTAGCTGAGACTGATCCCTAACACATAATGTAAGCTCTAACAGATTGTGTAAGTTGTTCATTTAAACTTTTGCCATTAACTGTTTACAGTCTGCTATGTCTGTTAGCAAAGTATCTCACGAACCAGAGGATGGATTTTAATGAAACTTTCAGGAAATATTCATTGGCTGTACATTTACAATTGATTCACTTTCAGAGTCAACCGAATTTAAGATGGCTCCACAGCCAACCTACCTTCAAAAACACAAAAATGGCCATAATTAAGTGAATCTTACAGATATTGTGTTAATATTTGGTGTGGTAGTAGCTAGGAATCTTTCCCAACACATAGTCCAAGTGCTACTCATTGTGCAATACTTTTGCTGAACAATCTCAGCACGAATGTTGGAGCTAATCCTGTTAGTCTGTTAGCAAAATATCTCAGGAACCAGTGGAAGGATTTTAATGAAACTTTTAAAAAAGTAATCTCTGGATGTGCAACTACAACTGATTAACCTTTGGAGTCAATTCAGTTCAAGATGTCCGCCAAAACTAATCAACATTAGCCAGCACAAAAATGGCTATAACAGATATTGACCTAAAGTTTAATGGGGTAGTAGCTGAGAGTCACTCACAACACATACTCTGAGTGTGACATCTGGCAATGTTGCATGAATTCACTCATAGCGTTATTAGTAGTTTAAAACTCTGACATAAAAAGCGGCAGACAATATGCTTTCCTTCAAGGAACGCTGTAAGTTTGCATGCGTGAATTTTCCAATCAAGTCTTTTATGTTGCGTGATCAAGCAGCAAATTTCTGTGTTTTGTTCGATCCCTTCAGGTGACTGCTAGCTGCCCAGCAGTGTGTGACTGCCACGCAGAGCCCCTTGTTTGCCCCCCAGGCGTTAGCACAGTTCCAGACAGGTGTGGCTGCTGCAAGGTGTGTGCTGCACAGCTTAACCAAGACTGCAGCAACATGAAGCCCTGCGACCACCACAAAGGACTGGAGTGTAACTATGGCAACGACGTGTCCGTGGCCTGGGGCATCTGTCGAGGTGAGGGTGGAGGCGGCGACTCTCACTTGGAAAAACGCTGCCATCTGCAGTGAATCAAACCTCATTTTACTCTGTCCTCCAAAGTATTTAAAAGCTTAAAAAAGGAAGTCGTAGTGAAAGCAGCGCGCTTCAAGTAGTGATGAAGCACCATGTAACCTCACACGAACAGGGACATTTTAGTAAGTAGAGATTGTTTTATGTTAGTGAAGGGGGTTACAGAGATAAAAATACCCTTTCCATGTGTACCATGCCAGTGGTTCCCCGCAAGCTATGAATAACCAGTTCTAGGAGACAAGGAGTCTGACACTTCCTGTTTTCTTATTTGCACTCACTTTTCAGTCTTTGTATGTCTGCACCATATGGGGGATTTTTCCTGCCATAAGCCGAGAGCACACATTTTCAATTTGAAGGCAGGAATTCATCTCTTTGTTCTCAAAACTTCTGCTCTCTTTCAAATATTCTCTGTGCTCTCTCTGATTTTCTGCTCGCGCGCAAAACTTTCTCTCTGCACGGATCAAATCTCTTCTCGCAAACCTCTCTGCTCGCTTGCAAATTCTTTTCTGCTCTCTCGTGGAACAAGGAGTACCGTCGCCTTAGGTCTGACCTAAATATTTATTTTCCAAGCTAAACATTTAATTTGTAAACTAAATATTTAATTTGCAAACTAAATATTTAGTTTGGAAATTAATTGTTTAGCTAATATGCAAATTTCTTGCCGAAAAGCAGAAGTGGACTATCAAAATAAAAGCCGGACCTGTATAGCTGTTAGAACAGCGTGTCCGATGTCCTCTGCTAACACATTTGACATGTTCAGAGGAAAAGAATGATGATAAAATACGGTACATAAGAGAAAACTGAAGCGATTCACTATGACCAGCAGCAGCTCTTCTTCTTCTTCTACTTCTGGTGTTTTGGCAAGAGGTGTATATAGAGGTCTGGCATTTATTCGGACAGACTACTTCCGCTTTTCAGCAAGGATTTTGCATATTAGCTAAACATTTAATTTCCAAACTAAATATTTAGGTATAAAAAAACTTTTTTTTTTCTTATGAAAGGCTAAATAAACCTTTGGCCTTTGGGTCAAATTGACTGGAAGTTACAAAGGGCTTCTCTACCTCTCTTCAGTTACGAGGGCTTCAGGAGGGTTAAGTAACTATGGAACAACCACGAGATGTCCTTTTTAACTAAAATTTAGGAGAAAGTAACAGCTGAAGATTTACTATGATTTATGAAGTATAAATGTGTTTTTCCAGCTCTCTGTTTGGTTTTATAATATTTCATTGTATAGCGACAGCTCTTTGTAAGGTTTCCAATGACCTGCTGCTGAGTGCAGTACCATCAGTCCCAGTCCTCTGGGACTGATGGTACTAAAGTCAGGCCCATCAAATCTTTATTTGCCCTTAAAACCAATCTGAAAACTTTATTCTTTGTGAAAACATTTGGTAATTTCTGTTGTTTTTCAGAAATGTATTTACCCAACAAAACCCACCTTATCCTTTCTTGGTAAGCGCTGTAACTTTATGTAATTTCTGTGAAGTCAGACAAAGGTTTGCATAGCCCTCAAGTGCAAATACGTGCCATGTTACATCTTGCCGCACTAATTCTTTATGCTCAACCAGAAAAGCTACAGTAAATATTCACTTGATGATTCACAACAGCCTGTTTTTGCTTTTGGCCAACATGCTTTTAAGTGCAATTGTCGTTAGAGGTTTTAACCTCTAGTGTGGAAAATGTTTTTTTTGTCTTTTTTCGTTCAGCTAAATCAGAGGGACGCTCATGTGAATACAACAGAAAGATCTACCAGAACGGTGAGACCTTCCGTGCTGGATGTAAACACCAGTGTACTTGCATGGATGGAGCCGTTGGCTGCACTTCTCTCTGTAGCAACAAGCTGCCACCAGCATCACCATCCTGCCCCTACCCACGGCTGGTCAGAATACCAGGACAGTGCTGCTTCAGTGTCGACTGCCACAAGGACACCTGGCTTCTTCCACCTAAACATCAGGTTTGTTTTAGCTGCGATCAAAGAGGAGATTGTGTAAGCACAGTCGCAGCATAAAAGAAATCACCCTTTCGTGTCGGTTGTAACAGGTGCCCTCACTACGACACCTGTCCAGACCAGAGCACCACGCTGTGCCACAGCAGCCTCAAAATGAACTGGTTCTGACCAACGTGCTCCCAGATGTAAAGTCCAGAAACTGGGGGAGCGAATATGGCTTTAAAAATCTGCCTGGTAAGTACACTCAGCATTTGACGTTTTCTGAAAGAAAGTAGTTTTGTATCTGGAGCTTTAAGTTTCCTGAACATGACATCAGATGTATTTCGTTCGTTTCTTTTTTGCAAAGTTAAGACTGTGTGCAGAGAGTAGATGGGTCTGAACAAACATCCTGAAATGAAGCAAGAAAGGACCAACCAAATCTGTCTGTTCTTTCTTCTGTCACAATACACACACACACACACACACACACAAAAGAAGATATTAGATATTTTGTGAAAACAAAATCTCTTTTTTGGTATATGTGTGTCTTAAACCATAAGACAGAGGTTAAACCTAAGAGAAATGTCTGAGTGAGTAATTAAAAACTTAGCATTGCTTAAAGGAATGCATATCGCCCACCACTTTTGATACCACAGTGTTAAACTAAGATCATCTCATTGTGAGAAGTGACGTTATGCACGTGAGCTCTTACGACATGTGTTAGTGCTCAGAGTATCTGTTGCTAATGACTCTCAGTTCTTGCCACACCAAATTTAGCTCAGTATCTGTCAATTTGGCTAAGTTGTAGTCAATGCTGTGCTGGCTAAGGTCAATTTGCTGTGTCAGCCATTTTGAACTGTATTGATTCTAAAAGGTAATCACTTGTAGATGTGCATCCAATAATTTCTTTCTAAGAGTTTAATTCAAATCTGACGCTGATGGGAGATCTTTAGAAATCAGGGCAGTAAATGGCTAACATACAATGTTCTGTTTGGTTGATGTTTTGTTTTTCTGTAAAAGTATAACCTATGCCTTAACTTAAGCAGTTCTTTAACAACACTTAGGAAAACTTGGACATTTAAGAATGTTAAACATGTTAAACATTGTACCATTTGTTAAAAATGTTTAAAAAAGCACAGAAATAAACAGTGGGCTGATGTGAGGTGTCTGTAGTAGCTGCTGCATATTTTTCTTTCTGTGTCTGTATAGACCTGACGGTGGTGACATTGTGACGCCTCCTGTTGGTGCTGTTTTTCAGTGCCCATTCTTAAGAGTTAGTTGCAAAATTTAGCCTTCCTAGAGATGGTTAGATGTAAACATAGTGTAGTTCCTGTACACGTAAATGTAATGGAGCTTCTCCATCAGCCTATGTATGCTAACCTATACACACATTCACCATGTCTATGAGCGCTGCTTCATGTCGCACATAGACTCCAAATGAGAGAGATTTCCTTGTACTAAAACCAGAGTTGATCATTTTGGAGCTAATAGGTACCAAGGTTTGTAATAAACTAACTCTAGAACCTGATGCTGGTCAGAGCTTGTGACTAATTAATTAAATTACAGCTGAAGACTGCTTTTTCTCTAAAAATAACATTTATTTAATCAAAAAATATAAATGACTCTGGAAAACTAGAATATGAGTCTTAAGTTCTCACTGGTGGTTGTGATGTTTCTTTACAAGTTAGCACAGAGACTGGTGCTTTTCTGACTGTCCTGTAAGATCTGCCTGCAGCTGTGGCTGTTTGATTGACAGGAGTGTAGTGTTTCACACTTTTATTTTCTACACAGCAACACTTCAGCCCACAGATGCACCTGCTCAGTAAAAGACTAAAGGGATAGCTGATGACCTATTGTTTAAAAAAATAATAATTTATTGGTCTGCCAAATAATCGACCCCCCTCAAAGTACAATATCGTTACAGAGCTACGTTTCCCCCTTCCTTTTTCATTCATTGTTTTTTTTTTTTTTTTTTTAACATTAAGGTTGTCATGATTTTTAGGTTGGCTAGTTTAACTGATTTTTATTTGTTATTGAAATTATTTTCTCCCTCGTTTCTCCAACATTCCTCAGCATGGGACACCCCAGAGGAGGAGAAGTGTCCCGTCGTAACTACCAAGTGGTCCCGGTGCTCGCGCAGCTGCGGGATGGGTGTTTCCTCTCGCATCTCTAACAAGAACCCTCAGTGCAAGCTGAAGAAGGAGACGAGAATCTGCACCGTACGGCCGTGCCACAGCCTGGGTGTCCCAGCCAAGGTGAGGTGGACTGAACTCGGCATGAACTCAGGGAGGAGACAGATGCAGGTCCAACACCCTCATCATTTTCAAGAAAACTTATCAGAGTTTAACCTTGTTATGTTGCGATAACGCTTATCAGTCGGGGATTATTTCTCTTCTTATCAGTGTTTAACCGTAAGATTAAAAAAATGCAAGTCCACAGAATGAAAATGTCAAATCTGTGCAGCAAAGAATGAAACAAAAAAAATAGATGTTGCCCTGAGTAAATAGAATTTTAGTACAAAAACCATCTTTATCCTGAGCCTCTGAGCACAGACTATATCAGCTGTAATTTTGGGAAGCACCACATTCAGTGGAACTGGGTTCAGCTGTGTTTTGGTGGCAGGCAGGCGCCTTTTTAAATATAGTCCATCAGCGTCGGCATTCCTGCCAAGACAGGGGTGAAGGAGGAGGAGTGTGTCTGTAGTCGAGCCCTGTCTGTGTACTCAGAGTCCAGGGAAATGGTGTGTCTATATTAATCCTCTGTTTTTAACACACCTCTTTTCTCAGCTCCACTGAGGTTAAACCTCTACTGATAAAAGTGATCACGTATCAGTTTATTTATAGGCAAAGGAATTTAATCACCTCGATCTAAAAATAATTCCGTTCTAAATTTTGGTGTAGCAAATAAGGCTTTGGTGATCTCAATGTGAAAGTGTAAACTTGATGCTTGTCAGTTCTTTCTAAACCTATTTATCCAGCTGGTAACAGCTCTAATCTTTTTCCTCTTTCATGTTTCAACCACAGGAGGGAAGGAGCTGCTTCCCAACTCAGAAAGCCCCGAGGCCCCTCCGTCTGTCCTACGGGGAATGTACGAGTGTCCGTCTGTACCGTCCAAACTACTGCAGCGTGTGTACAGACGGTCGATGCTGCTCGCCACGACGCACACGCACTGTGATTGTGACTTTTGTGTGCCCGGACGGCGAGTACTTCCAGAGGCCGGCCATGTTTATCCAGTCGTGTAAATGCAATGATGACTGCGGCCACCTCAATGAAGTGGCACTTCCCCCTCAGCACTGGATGTATGGAGACACACATAAGTTTACTGAGTAAACCTCATGGCTGTTTTTAAATGTGATGAGGAGGACGCATCAATACGACGAGCCATTTTTCTTCATGTGGCTCCAAGAAAGTGAATACCAAAAGCAGGAAAAAGAGCTTTGGTTACCAATCAATATCTTACACAACCCAGATTGTAGTACAGGTGTTGGTAATAAAATTAGAATATCATGAAAAAGTTGATTTATTTCAGTAATTCCATTCAAAAAGTGAAACTTGTGTAATACACTC
>JAOXNZ010000155.1:3206926-3225287 GCA_028566095.1 Kryptolebias brasiliensis
AATAAAAAAAATAAAATCTCTGAAGTTTTTCTTTCTCTTACAATCATTTCCAAGCCAAATAATCGGAACGTGTCATAAAAAGCATGACTTGGTCATGAATAATGTTTTTTATTGTTTCTTTAATGAACCTGGGTTAGAGTTGTGTTTCCAAACTCCTAAAACATCCAGATATCAGCCTCATGTTCCTGTTTGGTTACGCTTTTGTAAGTGACTGTTAATGTGAAGTAAACATTTCCTGCTTCTTGTGTCCCACTAAAAGCTTTCCACTAGTGAACAAGACACAACGGATGCTTTTACTGTTACGAAGTGTTTGAACTTGGTAACCTGT
The DNA here is from genome assembly GCA_028566095.1 of Kryptolebias brasiliensis. Taxonomy (NCBI): domain Eukaryota; kingdom Metazoa; phylum Chordata; class Actinopteri; order Cyprinodontiformes; family Rivulidae; genus Kryptolebias; species Kryptolebias brasiliensis. The sequence goes on from JAOXNZ010000155.1 coordinate 3,207,255, forward strand.
AATGAGGCCAAAGGATCAAATGTACACTAAATCAGTTCCCATGCAAAACCCACAAGGGTTTTCATCGTCATTTCTATTAAAAAGAATAATCTGATGTGCTGCAGCATTTTTAAATCTCTAAATTAAAAGAATTTAAAAGTATTATAATTATTAAATAATTTAAGAATTATTTTATATCTACTTTCAAACATTTCCACAGTGTTTAGCCTCCACTTGAAATAGGTTAATTATGAAGCTGACAGCACAGTCGACTTTAACCCCGTTGGCCCTGAATGTGTCTTCTCCATCATTATTCACTAAGTCACAGCAGGTTTACTTTTTAGACAAATCCCAGAAAACTCAAAGCTGCATGACACGAACATGTGAGCATATTATTTTACAGAAATCTCCCTCGCTTGTGCTGTTTGTTGTGCAGTTGAGCGCTCTTTAAAGAGCAGTTTGTCACCATTTTTACCATAATACTCACGCTGGATTAAGCTCTCACCTAGCTGGTAGACAGACATTTTAATATTAACTATAATACCATTCACACACAATGCTATCCAGTCACTTAGTAGGCAGTATTGGCTATGCTAATCAAATCCTTGTTAAGATAATCTAACACTTATCTAAACTCCTCATGAGGTTAAGTGTTTTCTGTACTAAATGTACAAATGCAGATGTATTAGCCTCAAAATCAAAGTTTATCTCCTAATTGTTATATTTTTATGTTTTATGTTAGAGCAGTTGATTGATTAATTGATTTATCAATTTATTTAAAACTTTACAAAATATAAAAGAAAAGGAAAAATGTATATATACACAGTACATTCATATATAATAACTCAGCCACACAAAAAAAACATTAATTCAAAAATAGTAATTCTTTGTCCGAAAAGAAACTGAACTACTGAGGGAATCCTTCCCCTATCCATTCAAAAATATTTACTATTCCTTAATAGCTGTATTTTGTTGTATGTAAGAAAAAATATATACAAGTTGACATTCAGATGTTAACAAATGGAATCTAAAATAATTTTTCAGGTTCAACCCTCTCCATAGCACAGCAAGCACTTCTTAGTCTGGGCTAGAAACCACGGAGCCAGCCAGCCATTTTCTTTACCTGCTTTTTCCTATCCTGGTTGTAGGGGAGCTGGTGTCTGTCTCAAGCAGTCAACCAAGAATCCATTATTTATTTATGTATTAAGAAAAGTAAACAAGAAGCTGTAGTAATGGTGACGAAAGCACAAAGTGTCACTTATTGATTTAGAAATGTCATCCTGAACGTGACCCCCTCCTAATACAGTGAGTTCCAGTTTTAAGGAGTGTCTCTGTCTGTTAAGCTCTGAAGCTCACTGTGAGAAAACTTTTTTCTCTTGCTGTGACGTTTGTACTTGTGCTTTTGAAGGACGATCATATTTAGATTGTGCAGCGTGGACAACAGTTTTCTGATTCTTAAAGGCACCAATGTGCTCACACCTGCTGGATTTGATGGACGCTGGCATCTAATTCTTTGTCCCTGTTAAAGATCTAAGTCATTTAAAAATAAAGATAAGCACATACCAAGTCTCAATCCAATTCTTGCATTATTTAGCTTTTTATTTACAGCACAAGCTTGCAGATTACATAATATAATTACATAATTTTTCTCCACCACAGCACTGAGTTGGTTATCCAGAGATCAGTCACCCATTCTGTAATTCTTTTTGTCTCTTCACTCTTCTCTTTAGATTTTCCTTTAACATGTGTTGCTAAGTCCTGTTAGCTTTAGGAGTTAGCTGGGGGAGCTCAAAGTACTCACGAGTGCATGGATTTTAACTGTTTAATTAAATGTAGCTTAGTAGCTACTGCCACAAGAAATACCCATATTGGGAAAGTTGTAGTAGCTACTGAGATGCTCTCTTTTTGTATTTTAAATTACTTCCGTAAAGCAGATATGTTGGCAAGTTATATCACAATGTTAGTGGTACCAGTCAGTGATATCCATTGATTGGTACTCTAACACTTGCGGTTGGCTTGGTCTCTAATAATTAGTACTATTTGCTTTATGAGTATGGTTCTGTTTGCAGGTGCAAATGATGTGTAAAAAATGGAGCAAAAATCATTTTTAGTAAATTTGGGCCATAGTTCCATCATAGTTTTACAATGAATTGGGTTGCACCTTCTTCTCCATTGCTCTTTTAGAGTATACTGCATGTGGAAATTATATGTACTGTATGTCTGCATTAGTTCTCTGAAAGCTAACCAATGGTTTTAGCCTGTCACATTAATCTTTTTCTGGGGGGAGGAAGGGAGAGATCACTGAACAGCAGTATCAGAAAAAGCACATCTCTTCCCTACAATGGAGCACTTTGAGCAACGTGGAGCCCAGCAGCAGTCACAAGGCTAGTCTAGTGGCTGAACGCTGTGAAAATGTGACCAATCCGTGTGTCGGTAACCAAAACATGAGATTATGAATCAAAAGTACAGTGAGGTTAACAGCTACAGATTAACAAAGAGCAAGAAAGCCCTGGAGGACACACACAGCAGGGCTTGCTTTAAAAATCTGATACATTTTTATATTTTGTGTATAAAATGATGATCAGATTTCTGTCTGTTCTCCAGTTTTGTTTTGTTTTTGGTCTCTAAGGAAATGATTCATGCTTTATCAGATCTATAGCAGTACACAATACTGTATGTCTAAAGGAAACGTGAATCAATATGTTTTACCAGTGTTGTGAACAGATCAAAGAGACACATTCACTTCTGTTTGTCGCCTCCTTATTATACTGCCCCAGGCTGGAGAAGGACAGATGGGTACAAGCTTCTCAGCACTAATGATGAGGATTTGTAAATCAGACATTCTGCTTTGAAGTTTATATTTACCCGTTCATACAACATTCAAAGTGTTGATGGCCACAGGGATATATATTATTGTTGAATTTGTGTGTGGTGGAGATGCACAAATTTACTGCTAATCAATTATGATAAAACTCCTGAGTGGAGCCTGTCTTCATAAACAGAACAGAAGCCAAAGTCAGAAAATCTGGCTTGTTTTGCTGCTAAAACAGAAACCTTCACAGTGTCCTTTTTTACCCAGTCTGCGAGTGTCCTGCATGACTCACACCTTTTGACTGCTTTTTTATTCCACAGTTAAAATGCAGAGTACAGGTTTCAGCCAGAAGTGGCTCTATAGATGAGTCAAAATGAGCAGCTGTCTCTGGAAAATTAATTCAGACATACCAAATCTGATCGAAACCAGCATTAGGAGATTTGTATTTCTTCTAAAAGTAATTCTTTGTCACAGAGGTAGTGAGGGTGAGCTATCTGTGTGCAATAGCATCTTTTTTTTTTTTTAATACCTTTGGTTGAAGCATCACAGCCTGGTGATGAGAGAAATGTCCATGAGTCATTTATATTCACATTTCACAGAGCAATGAGAACCAGGGACAAATATCTGCAGCTGTCTAGAGTTCGACATTTGGCCTTAATTGAGCTCACTGCAATTGGTTGGACTGAGGTGAAACAGTGATTGACAAGATGGATACCTCCCTGCCTGAGGCTCACAATCTGTCATGATTTTTAGAAAAAACAGTCATTGTTTGTTGCTGGGAAGTCTTCAGTATCTGCTACTTGATTTAGCTTTTATTGGTGGTTTGCAATTCTTACCCAAATGATGGTATAATGATTGATTAAAATGCCAACGACTAATTATTAACATGCCATTTTTAACAAATGCAGATAGTTAAATTTACTTGCTAATGCTTGCTTTGATTGGGCTGGTTGCAATGCATGAATGTGATCATTGTCTGTTTCTCATGCAGTGTTCAGATAATCATTATTCCTCTGTCCTTGTCTTCCCTTTCCTGCAGGCTGTGTTTCTGCTTTCTCTTGTTTGTCATGTTGTGTACTGTAAGTCTGCATCATGTGATGTTTGTTACATGAGGTACAGAACATTACCATCAACCTCTTTGCCTGATCACCCAGCCAAAATCCCTTCTCCACTGGATTGTTTGGAACTTTACAAAAACAAACAGTTTCAGTACACATTCACAGTCCTGTGTTTGGTTTGTTTGATTTTGACTCAACTAATGCATAAGTCATGAATTCAATGACACAAAGAATTCAAGTTCATGTTTTGCTCTTAAAAACAGCAATTTGTATCTGCAGCTGCTACCAGTTTTATCTCTGTGCATGTGTGTGTGTACATGTGAGGTGTGTGTGTGTGGGGGGGATGTAAGGTTTGGAAGAGAAGGCCCAGTTGTGATGGGCACACTCCTCCACTGATCAACAGATATAGTTCTGTTATAAAGTGCCAGCCCTTAAAATTTCCTGCCTCCCTTTTGCCACCCCATGAATAATTTTTCTAGATCCACACCTGACTATAGGCCACATTCTCTAGACAGATATATGAACAGAGTACTTCTTTTTGATAGGGGGGAGTTTAAAGTTTAAATCACTAGCAGTTGGACTGATGATGGCTGATGGAGAACAACCCAACTGTCTGAACTCCAAAAACCCCGGGGAGGGTCGAGGCGCAAAGCGGGGGATGAATCATGATGTATAAGCCTTGGCGTCTCCCCAAGCTGCCATAAATTGATAACGTACAAACACGTATAGTCGTTTATTAATTTATTACATGTCATGACCTTTATGGGGGTGCAGTTAGGGGGGTGTGGTACCCCCCCTTGGATAATGCTGGGGGAAATGCTGAATCAGGTATGTTGGAGCAGGGAAACAACTAAACTACTTGTACATTTTTTTCATTTTTTATTTTGCAGATGCAACAAGCTAAAAGGGCTCTTTTTTTGAGGACTAGAGTTGGTGAACATTGTTCCTTTTGTTCCATATAATATTTGAAAATTATTGTGAAAATGAGGACCACACACTTTTTTACAGGACTGCTCCAGAAAACAATAGTATTTCTAATAACAATCCAGAGAAGGAGCTGTTGCCCCATATTTTATTCTAGAGTTTTTAAGAAACATTTAAAGGAATAGTTCAGACAGTTTGATGTGAGGATTTGTGGAAAGATTGCGGACAATTAAAGTCTTACCTGCTGAAGATAGCGCTTTGAATGACCTCAGTTTGGAGAAATATAGTTTAGGTCTGACAGTACTCACAAGCAAACGGCTAGTTCAAATAAGGCTTTTGTCTTTAAAAAAATTGAATAACACCATTTGCATGAACTGCTATAAATTTTTATTTATTGAAGGTGTTTTAGGATGCAGTTGTTTTAAGTCTAAGTGGACTGTTTTGACAAGCTATTAATGGTCAGTGCAAGCAAATCCATTTCCAAAGCATTTTTTGCCGTCCTAAAATAACTCACCTAAAGTTTTCTCAATTTTCTAAATTTCATATCAATTTATGCGAACACTAAGGCTGCTACTAACAACTATTTTTTAATTTGATTATTCTATCAACTTTTTCAGTTAATATCAGAACAGCCAGTTTTTCTCAAAAAAAAAAAAAAGAAACGTTTCAGTTTGTTTTATTTTGAACTGTCAACTTTGGCATTTACAGTATATCACAAAATAAAATGTGAACAAAGACTAGCAAATTGAAGAACAAAATATACGTTTAAAGTTCTAACTCCTGCATGAGAAATAAAGTAAATAAAGCTCTTATTTATATATTTATATATTTATTTAAAACAAAAGTCCTGATTATTCAGCATGTCGTAATAATATTGCTGGTTAGTCTGCCGAATCAGCTCATCTAGTCAGTCAAAGGTTTACTCTATTCTTGGCGGACTGATTTCTACCTATGCTCCGCACGCATATATCTGTGTAGTAGCACAGACCTTGTTTGACTGAGAAAAGAGCAACAAACTAAAACAAAAGATGTTATGCAAATGTGTACAGGCTTATTATTAGCTAATGTAGCTTTCTTTCACAACTGTATGTCAGTTTTGAGAGTTGGACCCTCGTTTGGCTAGCTATTAGCCTAGCCTGGATGAAGACTCTTGCCTCTTTCTCCATTCTCTGTGCTCTATGACTGATGTCACAGCTGATAAGGTACTAACTATTAATAACTATCAGACAAAACATCATTTCAAAGTAGACTGAACTGGACTATCCCATTAAGCCTAAAAATAGCCTTGCAAAGCAAACAAACCACCCTTTGTCACCACTTTAGACTCCTTCAGCCTTTGAAAACTTTTATTACCATCTCAACACAGCTGCAGCCGTGGACTCTTTTTTTTTTTTTTGCTATGATAATTTGAAGTGAAACTGTAACTCAGACAGAGCCGACAGGAACTTGACTGACCTAAGCACTGTAGACTAGTGGTGTGGAAATGTTTAGAAAATAAAAGATAAAATTCATTAATGAACATGTGTGAACTAAAAATACTTATGTTGACTAATTATCATAATCGACATTAGGCCGAAAAAATTCCCGTACCCTGGACAAACTCTTAGTTAAGCCTGTACACTACTGTCGGTTTCACAGAATTATTCTGGCAAAAGAAAATATGATATTCCTGTTAAAGTGCCCCTGGCTGCACCAGAAGCATGACAGATAGCTGCTGCTGCCACCATTTGCTTTTGCAAATAACCAGAAATATCGAAGTAATTACCAGTATATTGCAATCCTAATAATATAGTAAAGGTGTATAAAATTGTGATCGCATGAATCGCTCTGAAACGTGAAGACTGGAGGTGTTTTAAAACAGCAACAATCCACTTTGGTCTAAGCCGCATTTGGATTAGTGGTTAGCTCATCAATACTGTCAGAATTCATTTTTATTTCTCCAAACTGAGGTTGTTTAAAGAACTATCTGCAACAGGTAAGATAGTCATTCCTCATAACTTTTACATAGTACTCTATTTCAGCATGTCTGAAATATCCCTTTAAGCTGTAAAGTTAACATTTTCACCTACTAAGAACATCAAGAAACTGGCTTTTAACTGCGTACTGTTTTGCAGACAACACTACTTGTTACTCCCCTTGAGAAGCTGAGTCTTATACGTGTGATGTGAGTAAATGTTTTTCTCTCTTCCCATGGCTCCTTTGGTGAACTGAATGCTGAAATCAAGCTTTAAACTCCTGTCCTTTTTGCACCCTATTTCAGTGAAAGTATCAAATAGGGAACACACAAACAACAGCTTTCTTATAATTTATTTATAAATATATATATATATTTAGTATTTATAATGCCTCCAGCTGTGATTGTATGTTTTCATCAGGTCTCAGCTGGATGAAAAAGGTTTTTAACTGGTGTGAAATCACTTCTGGGATGGATGAAAACAATTAAAATCTCTTCTCAGACCCTGAATTCTGCTACCCAGCAGTGTCTGCCTGTTTATGTGCTGCCTGCAGAGTTGTTTCTCTTGACTTAATAATTTATTTACATTTATTTTGTTAGTCTTGTTATAAAAATTCTCTATCTGATGCAGTGTTTTTTACCACGAGATGTGACCAAGCCTCTGTCTTCCTAAAGGTCTTCTGTTGTGATATTAACAGAAAAACTGTGCGTCCGTCCATTACCAATATTAGCACACTGTGATCGTAACACAGATTCAGTGGTGCCATGTTACAATTCTGTTTTCAAACATTTTTTTCTTGAATCATTATAAAGTGGGGAGCACTGCTATTTTTACTTTCTAACGTTGATCTTCAGACCATCTTAGCACAAACTAAAGACTTAAAGAATTGAAAATTCTGTTCTTGCAGAGAAGGAGAGGGAAGTCAACAAATAGTTACAAAATTATATGCTTTGAAACAAAATTAATTATCATTTCCTCCCATTACATTATCAAGTCTTTTATCCCACTCCAAAAAAATAATGCACTGTCAAAATAATTATTCAGGGTGCCTATGGATAAGTAAAAAAGCACTCTTATGACTTTTTGGTGAGTTTCCTCTTATTATTGGGGCAGCTGTGGATCAGTGATTAGAACAGTCGTCCTCCAACTAGACAGCTGGAGGTTTGATTCCACTCATATGCCACATGTTGAAGTGTCCCTGGGCAAGACACTGAACCCCTCATTGCCTCCGATGTGTCCCATCGATGTTTGAATGTGATCTAAAGCACTGATTAGACTCCATAGAGTGATTTATTCAGATTAGCTTTGTAGATTAGCTTTGTAGAGATGTAGTAGAGTGCTGTATGAATGTGTGTGGATGGGTAATTGAGGGCACAGATTGTGTTGCAAAGCGCTTTGAACGGCCTGATTGGCTAAAAAGGCACAAGTACAGTCCATTTACCATTTATTGTGATTCTGTTTCTGTCTCAATTTTCAGTTTGTGGCTTTTAGGAAAGAAAAAAAACTAACAAACACACACACACACACACACACGGACATACATCAACTGTGGGTCTTGATGAAGCTCTTGTGACTTTTGATAGCAGTACATCAGACAACGTAGACAAAAAACTATCAATTATTTCCCCAATGACAACAAAAGGATTATGGTTAAATAAGTGGAGCTCTGTACTCAGACATACTACACAGTAGAAAGATCAGTCTAAAATTAAATGGAAAGTTAGACAAAAGGCTGGACCTTACATGACTGAATTGGCATTTTGTAGCTTTATCAGTTGTTTTCACAATCACAGTTTAGGTTTTACTTTATTTTACTACATAATGTTCAACTTATGTGATGATGTCAAACACTAACTTTCGGTGTGTCTAAACTATCCAAAAATTTGCAAACTCTTAATTTTCACAAACTATAATTTTTATACAGTTTATGAATCATATCGTAGCCCATTTTGTCTTCTTTCACCCAATGTGTCTCTCACTGTTTATTTTGAAAAGTATATAAGTTATAGAACCTAAAAGCCATGGCATCCAGCTCCTGAACGAGTTGAATGTTTTGATGAATGAATGGCTGAAATAGCACAAAGTTTGCAGAAGTAGTTAGATTGCAAAACATGTACAGAAAAATAAAAAACAGCAGCAATTTTGTGACTGCTGAGTCAGCATTTAGAGACAGAGAGCGAGACCATGATACAGAACTAATAAATGGTAACTACTATACTTTGCTTTATTCAAATATTTGTGCGTTGTTTTGTTTTGTTTATCTGTTGCAGATTTAAGGATTTTTGATCTTATTGGCTCCAGGGCCTACCAGCTGCCCAGTCAGGCAACATTGGGGGGAACCAGCAGTGAGACTTGGAGACCTTCTCACTTGACACAACTCTGCTTCACCCATCTCTCACCATCCTCAGAACCATGTCTATCCCCAGCAGCAGCCCAGAAAAAGAGAGCTCCACTGGGTCTCAGTTCGAGTGCCCCTCTTCCCCTCCTGGCATGGACGCAGACCCCCCTTCAACGGGCAGCCCAGTGCTCAGCCCGGACTCCTCCTCCCATGATGCAGCGCTGTCAGCTCCAGCAGCATCCCCAGCAGACTCTGAGAACCTGAGTCCTGATGAACTTGAGCTTCTGGCCAAACTGGAAGAGCAGAACAGGTGAGAAGAGCAGCTGCTTTTGTAAAATCAAAATTCTTGTGCTGCTTAACTGATGCAAATCCACAATTTACTTGGAACAGTTGAAAGTGCAACTGTTTCATCAACAACTTCAAATGCACTGTTTATTCGAAACAGTAACAGATGTGTCAGAAGTTTGAAACAAGAGGTTATTGTTTTCAGGCAGAAGTAACATGAACTTACGCTTTCCAGTTCTTGCAGTTCTCTTTTATAACATTTTTGATATTGTTTTACATAGAGTAGGAGCGAGGTCACCTGCAGACTGTAGTGAATCAAATCACCAACATTGTTAACATTCATGTTTTTGGACTCAGAGGAAACCTGAACAAACCCAGGCAGGAACAGAAAGAGCATGTAAAGCAGGAACCTTACAGTTGACAGATGACAGTATTAACAACCAGCTCATAAAAGGTGTAGACTGTAGACATAAACTGGAACTATTGTGGTTCTAACAGGCTTTAATCCACGCTGGATGTTTAAATGTTAATGGTCCACACTGATATAGTGCGTTTTTACAATATTGTGTACATGTTTTACAATATTTGTCATTCACACTCACACTCGTCCATTGTTTTCTTTCATATATTTTACACACTATATACAGCACTTTTTAAATTCTCATTCACACACTGGTTAGCATATCACTGGGCCAGAGCCACCCAGTGGTAAGGAGTAACTTGAAGTAAAGCTCACACTGAAGCTAGTTTTATTACCCTGATTGGCCAAAGTTTTCAGTGTTTCCAAATATATAATTTAAAAATACTACTGATGTGTTTGAAATGCTCTCTTACTACATTGTCCTCCTGGTTTTTGCTAAAAAAAAATGTAATTACCATAATTTGTCTCCATAACACTGATTTATGATTTATTTGCACATCTGTGATTAATTGACATTTTTGTTATATTTATTTACACAATCATGGACTGCAGCTGTTACTATTTTACAGCTCTTGATGTACCAAAATTATGAATTAATATCACCTACAAAATATTTCTGTACAGCATGAGAAGCACAGCATTACAACAGCTGATATGCAGTAGCATCACTTCAAATTTTTCTAAAGATTTCTCAAGTCCTGCAGCTCAGGAAGAGGAGGAAATATGCTACTTTACATTAAAGACATCTAGATTAGGGCTTCACAATATATTGCAAATTTATCATTTTTGCAATATTGGTGAGCGCAATATCGCAAAGGACTGCTTAGATTGCAAAAAATCATAGAGCAGGCCTAGTAACAAAGGCTCATGAGGGCAGGGTACAGCCCTTAAAAAAAAAACAGTTTTGAGCCCCTCAAAGTTGGCAGAATCCTAAATTGATTTGTTTAAATAAAATGTTAAAAATATGCAAAACATATCAGAGTTACTTCTATACCTTGAGCATAATCTTAAGCTAGTAGACGTCTGCCTCTGTCAAACAGACAATCTTTGGTAAACCATGACAACAGAGAGGGGTGGAGTGTGTTGCACAGTTGTTTAATTGACCTTCCCACAAATGAGAGACAGAAAAACCATATTCAGACCTGTCACTGTTATTCACCTGGCAGCTATCCTTCTGGTATGAAACATGACATCAGTGAACATGTTCATACTCAACAAAATGAGATCTCTTCACTCATGAAAAAAAAAATACAAACAAACAGTTATTTTATATTGTTAATTTGAGGCTGATGCTTGAAATACTGCAAAAACGTGTATATTACTTCACAAATATTTTTGTGAATGATCATTATTTGCATTAAATATATAAAGTTTAAATTCTTAGAATGACTGGTTCATATTTTTATTGCCCAGTGGCATCTACTACTTTTGCATCTACTACTTTTGCATCTACTACTTTTAGCAGCTAATGAAAGTCATATGTATAGCTAATTGTCGCTGTCGCCTCACAGCAGCATGGTCACAAGTTAGCCTCCCGCCTGGGGCCTTTCTGTGTGGCGTTTACATGTTCTCCCTGTTCACGCCTTGGTTTTCTTAAGGTACTCCAGTTTCCACCCACAGACCAGAAACATGCCTGTTGGGTTGTTTGACAACTCTAAATTGTTTGAGTAAATGCGAGAAAGGGTGGTTTGACTTGTTTGTCTCTACGCGTCCCTGTGATGGATTTGCGACCTGTCCAGGGTGTCCCCCACCTCTCACAGTGACTGCTGAAGATAGGCACCAGCTCCCCACGACCCTGCATGAAAAAGAAAGTAAAGAAAATTGATGGAAGAAAAGATATCTTATATTTGGCAGAACTGAGTTATCTTCTTGGTCTGGCCCTCCACAACAGTCCCAGTTTTGTATGTGGCCCTTTGAAAAAATAGCAGCCCACACCTGGTTTAGATCAATGTAGTGTACAACTTCTGTATAGTTTCTATAATTTCAGATGAGAAATTGGTATTAAATATCAAACATAAAGTTTTAGACTCGCTATATAATGCACTACAGTAAAAAGTAGAGTAGACTAGAGTTTGTATAGATTGTTTAGAGACTTGTGTCAAGATTTAATCTGAGTTTTCTTCAACAGTGGTTTTCTCTTTACCACGCTCCAGTTGGTATATTTACAGTCTCTCCCATCTGACTTGCTGAAGCTTGGACCTCCTTCAGAGAGCTCACATGTGTCTTGGTGGTCTCTTGCACTACCTTCTTCACAGTCTCTCAGTTTGTGAGGACGGCCTGCTCTTGGTAGATTTACACATGTCCCATAATCCTTCCATCTCCTGATGATGAATTTAACAGAACTCCTAGGGCCTTGGAAATTCTTATGTATCCATCCCCTGACTTGTACTTTACACTCATGTTTTCTCTGAGTTGAATTAGGACAGCTTTTTAAAGGGGGTGCTTATATTTATGCAACTACTTATTTTACATCAAATATTTTTTATTTAATTGGTATTACTTTGTAGAAATTTTGTTTCACTTTGAGTTTTTTTTTTATATAGATATTTCTTTACAAAGAAAGTCCATTTATGGTGTTCATGACAGATTTATGACGGCAATAAAAGCAGAAAACATCCAAGAGGGTGAATACTTTTGCAAGCTACTGTATAAGCACCGGAAGTGTGGTGCTGTGGCTACAGGCCCCCTGGTGGTGGCTAAAGAATATATCAATGTACACTCAAAATAAACTTTAACATCCATCCATTGTATTTACCCACTTTTCTTTTTTTCTTTTTGTCCTTTTGAGCTTTATGAATTGTCAAAAGTAACAGCTTCATTCAAACCATCAACATGTCTGCTGGATCCCATTCATACCAGACTGTTCAAAGAGGTATATCCCCTCATTAATATCCCCATTTTGGATCTGCTTAATTTGTCTCTTATGAATGGTTATGTACCACAGAGCTTTAAAATTGCTGTAATTAAACCTTTACTTAAGAAATCTTTTGTTTAGGGGTTCTGGCCAATTATAGACCTATATCTAATCTCCCATTCATCTAAAAGATTCTGGGGGAAAATAGTTGCAAATCAATTGTGTGAACATCTGGACAGAAATCTGTTTGAGGAGTTTCAGTCAGGGTTTAGAGCTCATCATAGCACAGAAACAGCACTGCTGAAAGTTACTAATGATATTCTCCTGTCCTCAGACAGTGGACTTGTGTCCATACTTGTCCTGTTAGAGCTCAGTGCTCTATTTGATACAGTTGATCACAATATTCTATTACAGAGGCTTAAACATGATATTGGGATTACAGGAACAGCTCTAAAATGGTTGAAATCATATTTATTTGATAGATTCCAGTTTATAAATGTTAATGATGACTCTACTTCATTCACCAAAGTTTGTCATGGCGTTCTTCAGGGTTCAGTGCTTGGACCAATACTCTTTACTTTTTATATGCTTCCATTAATAATAAAGTTATTAGACAGCATGGGATAAAATTTCATTGTTATGCTGATCATATTCAGTTATATTTATCCATGAAACCCAATGAATCCGGTCAGTTACTTAGATTACAAGCATGTCTTAAAGACATAAAGACCTAGATGACTCTTAATTTTCTGCTTTTAATCTCAGACAAGACAGAGGTTGTGGTTTCTGGACCTGAGCATTTTACGAACAAACTTTGCAGCCTTTCACTTCCTCTGGATGGCATTAATTTGGCCTCCAGTTCTAATGTAAAGAACCTTGGTGTTATTTTTGATCAGTATATGTCTTTTAACCACCATATTAAAAATGTTACTAGAATTGCTTTCCTCACTAAAATTAGAAATATCTTGTTTCAAAATGATGCTGAAAAACTGGTCCATGCATTTATCACGTCTAGGCTGGACTGTCATAATTCTTTCTTATCTGGGTGTCCAAAACAACTATTTAAAAAGTCTTCATTTAATTCAAAATGCTGCTGCCAGAGTTCTGATAAGAGTTAGGAAAATTTTAGCTTCTCTCCTTTTGCTCCCTATCAAACTCAGAATAGAATTGAAAATCTTACTCCTAACATGCAAAGCTCTCAACAACCAAGCTCCATCATATAATAAAGATCTTATTGTTTCATATTTTCCTAACAGAGCACTTCGCTCTCAAACTGCAGGTTTACTTGTGGTTCCTGGAGTTTCTAAAAGTAGAAGGGTAGGCAGAGCTTTCAGTTCTCAGGCTCCTCTCTTGTGGAACCAACTTCCAGTTTCTGTCTGTGAGGCTGACACCCTGTCTACTTTAAGATTAGGCTTAAGATTTTCCTTTTTGATAAATCCTATTGACCCTTTGCACGTGACATCATGCTCTTCAGAAAACGGCCCAGTCCGCCATGACGGATGTTAAAACAACCGCCTCAACTCCTGTGTAGCTAGTCAAAACATAGCCAGTTGGTTGCCTAATATACTTTTTATTCAGTTGATTTGTCTATAAAAATGGTCATAGGGTGCTGTGCGGTTGGCTGCTTAAACAGACAAGGAAAGAAACCAAACATGTCTTTTTATCGCATACCTTTTGATGAGGACCAAAGACAGCGATGGATGGCAGCCATCAACCGTAAGGACTGGCAGCCCTCAGTATATTTGCGGATTTGCAGTGAACACTTTTTACAAGGTAAGAAGATTAACGTTCATATACTTCATAAATATGATTTGTAGAATTTAATCTAATATCGCGGAAAATCTCCCATCATCATGAAAATGAAACGTCTCCTCATGGGACTCCCTGCCGGCAGCTCTGCAAGATGGTTTCAAACTGTGGAATGGATTTCCTGAACGGAGGCGTGTCTCATGAAACCCAGAGTAATAAGACCCGCCTCACATTCAGGAAATCCATTTCATAGTTTGCAGCCAGATAAAGCATTAGCATTGAGGACTGAGCAGCACTGTGGCTAACGGCTAACCAACTTTTCACCGCAACATGTCCGCTGTGTGGAAGTATTTTACACTAGAAACACTGGAAAGCAAGACAGCAACGTGCAATGTTTGCAAAGCCACTTTATTGAGAGGGGGAAGCTCCGTCGCAACCTACAATACAACAAACTTAATCAAACATTTGAAAAAGCACCACTGTAAAGAGCACGAGGATTGTTTAGCCAGGCGGGAGAAAGACAAAAGGAGCTGGCAGGAATGACTTCAGGAGTCGATCCAAAAGCAAGGCAAACTTCCACTGGACCATGTGAAAGCTAAAGGGATTACCAAGAAGTAATTTTATTGCTCCTTTTGTATTTTATTTGGAGATGGACAGTTGTTACAGAAGTTGACCCTTTATGGTTATCTGTCCTGGATTTAATAAATACTGACCCTTACAGTACAGCCTATTTGTTTTCAGCATTGGATTTTTCCTGTTAACACGATTTCCTGTTTTTTTCTTTTACTTCTTTTTCTGACCTTATACTTACCTCAAATTGCCTTTTCGGATATGCATGCATATATTTGTAAAAACTGTACCTGTAGAGAGGAGTTTATTACAGCCTTATATAAAATCAATAATGGTGATGATATCGGAATGGTATCGAAATAGTATCTGTATCAACAAATATCCAGATTTAGGTATCGAGAATGGATTGGAAGTAAAAAAAAAAAAAAAAGTAGATCGGGGCATCCCTACTTTCTTCCAGTAGAAACTACACACATTCTTTGTCTGTCTGTGTCTCTTTGCTGCCCTCTAACCCAAGCCGGTCAAAGCAAATGGCCGCTTGTTTTGCGCCTGGTTCTGCTGGAGGTTTCTTCCTGTTAAAAGGGAGTTTTTTCTTTCCACTGTTCCCAGTGTCCTGCTCAGGATGGGAGATTGCGACGAAGTGAAGATTCAACGCAATCTGATGGCTTCCTTAGATAGATAACTTTTACTAACTGGCTTTTATAATGTATGTGCATGTTTTTGTACAGTGCTTTGAGATGATTTTTATTGTGACTTGGCGCTATATAAATTAACTGAATTGAATTCTGTTTGTTTTTGTTGAACAAAAATGGCACAGTGACTATCAAGCTATGAAACTAAGACTTCTTAAACTTCCATGAGTGCACAAAAATAAAGGCCAACAGAACCTAAAAAGGCTGACGGAACTGTCCAGTTTGTCGCCACCCCCACTGGTCAGCCCTCACAGTCACACAAAGGATCTATTGTCAAGCACAATGGGGTCACCCTCTCTGTTCTTGCTGGTCTGATCCCAGTCAGTCACTGCTCATAGAGCCTTGGAAACTTGCCAACTACCAGGCAAAGATCTTGGAAGACATCACTCAGCCTGCACTGCTCTCACTTAAAATAAAATCTTGTTGTCCTGTATGAGTTAGAACTGAAACAATGCAATAACTACAGCAACCTGACAGAGAACATTTCTGAGACACAAATATACACAAACTTAAAAATAATTTAAAAAATATACAGTTACAGTCAAATTTCTGTTGTGATTCTCAAAGAAACGTCCTAATGTAACTGAGGGGAAAATGTGAGCTTTGTGCTTTGTGTTGGGGTCCCTGTTCTGTACATTCCTAATATTTCTGACAAAACAAATATTTTGTTGAAACCAGCTGTGGCACTAAAATTATAAAGAGAGACTGGCTTCCTGGTACATTTGAAGGCTGCTTACAAAACTTGACACTGAAAAAATGGTGAGAAAATATAATCTATTACTTTAAAAGAAAATATAACTCGAAAACCTTTTAAAACTAACAGACACTCTGTGACATTTTAAATTCCATTAAAGTGTTACTTCCTGGCAGTGTGGTGGACTCAGACAGATAAGAGTCAGTTCTAAACAACAATAAAATTCAGACTTACCTTGTAGCATGCATCTGTATGCAGACTCTGAGATAGCGTATATGTGAGGGGGCATTTCATGCCTCTTTTTGCCTCGATACATCTCAATAATATTTTCTGAGTAGATGGGCAGGTTTTTGTAGGGATTGATGACCACACAGAAGAGACCGGAGTACGTCTGTAAAAAAAGAAAACATCATTGTTATTTGATCACCCTGCAGCACTAATATCACTGTTAATATTTTATTGTGTTTTAATGTTTATGTGAATGGATTATATTGAAGGGTAAATGGGCAGTGACTATGCAGAAAAAAACCCAAGATCATGTTAGTGCACAAGAGAAAACAGGAGGAAACAATGTGGAGAGTGGATTTTATTTTCTTGTAGAGTTTATAGTAAAATTATTCAATTCTTCTGTGCCTACTCAGGTATGGGTCAAAATCCAATTAATCATGATCTTGATTCTCGTGTCCACATAACTTCTGTTCTAATAAATGGCGATTCACATACATGTGTATTTATTGGCTTTCAATTCACGCTGCATTCATGTGCTCATTTCTTCACTGTACAACAATCCCAGATGCTAGAACAGTTACACTCTAAATAAAAGTTCAGATTCATTAATATAGACAGATATTAGCAAATTATTTTGGTCATACAACTTGGTCTCTTCTCTCATGTAAGTCATGTGACATGGCGCTGAAGTGAGACATAAACATGGAGGCACACACGATAACCAGTTCTCTTAGTGGGGTTGAAGAGGTAGCAGAAAAAAACAAAGAGGACCTTCCCCTGCATGGAACCTTTTCTGATGATGATACATGTGGCGTCATTGTCTGTTAGCAGTGTTTCAGCATCGTCGCAGACTTGCAGTACTGCAAGTTAACACATATTTCTAAAGCAGCAAATGGCAATAAAGCAGCACCAGAGTATCATATTGAACAGAGTTAGGCTCATTTCACTCACAAGTAATGTTAAGAATGAAGATTGTCAATCAGTCTTGCTGAAGACATACAAGGTACGCTATCTAACACTAGAGAGTAAACACGTCTGCATCCATGCAACTCCTCAGAAAATGTTCACAGCTCAAGAGAAATATACCATCCTGTTAGTCCTTGAAATCTTAATCTGATGGCGGGTTGCTGTTTTTCACAAAGAAGCTTTAAATGCTGTAGTTGACTGATTGTCCAAAAAGAACACGTGAAACTATTTATTGCTTTAACTTTATTTTATTTATTGTTGTTTACAATTTATTATTTACTTAAAAAGCAATAAAATGTATGGACAAATGCATTTCTTTTTAATCAAAATACAATGGTATCTAACATAAATAAATGTTTACATCAGTAATGTCTTCTCTCAAATACTGTGACAGAGGAGCCGTCACGAGTCGGGACTTAATTATGAGTCCGTGTCAGCATGAGAGCACGCCCGCACACACATACACACAAACATATAGCATCGCTAACTTACTTTTTGTTGCAGCTTC
>JAOXNZ010000155.1:3225387-3243950 GCA_028566095.1 Kryptolebias brasiliensis
TTTCTCAATTCAAAAATAGAGAGTGTGGAGTTTGAGCTTTTAAAGCTGAGATGTTCTGTAAGCTGGATTCACATTCACAAATTGAAGTCCAGTTGCTTTTGTTTTTAACCTTTTTTGGATTCACCATGTCCTGGATGACTGAGAATCTACATCAGCAACATTAACAAAGAAAAACCTGTTTTTTTCTTTGTCTTTCTTCAAATAGAAACTACACCTGGACCGGTCATTCTTTGTTTGTGTCTCTTTCCTGTCCTCTCAAACCCCAGCCGGTCGAAGCAGATGGCCGCTCGTCCTGAGCCTTGTTCTGATTCTGCTGGAGATTTCTTCCTGTTAAAAGGGAGTTTTTCTTTTCCACTGTTCCCAATGTGCTGCTCCGAATGGGAGACTGCAACAAAGTGAAGATTCAACGCAATCTGTGGCTTCCCTTGATAGCTAACATTTACTAAATGACTTTTATAATGTATGTAAATGATTTTGTACAGTGCTTTGAGACAACTTTTGTTGTGACTTGGCGCTATATAAATAAACTGAATTGAATTTTTTCCTTTTCTTGTCACTGGGAACCTGGTGCCTATCTCCTGTGAGGCAACAGCGATAACCACTTTTCCACCATTCCGCCCTGAACTTTTAGATTGAAATATTAATAAAATTGAATGAAATAAATAGAAAAGTTTTCCTAACAAAATGTTGTTTATAGTAGCACTATTAGTGAGGAGGACATAAATAAAAACATCAAATGAGGAACTGAACCATCACTTGTTCTTCCTGTTTATGTACAAGCTAGCAATAGCATTGCAGCATAAACAGCTGTTTTAGGAAGCTAGGAAAATAGCAATTTAACAATCCTGTGAACGCTTGCTTCAAAAATGAAGCAAAGATTCATGGGATTGTTTATGATCCACTTATTGCATTTTACAATGCGGCAGTCAGTTAGTCAGTAAATGTAAAGTGTGTTATTTAGTTATTGCTGTTCTTCTGGTTCCTTGCTTTAATTTTGGTGATTAATAGCCACCTTGCCTAAGGTTCTTCTGGCAATGAGTGACCTGTTGTCAGCGTTTCTTGAGTAACAGTGATGTAGAAAGATGAATCACTGGTCTGGAATATCTTTATGGTCAGCATAAGTTTGTAATGATGAAATAAATTATAGGTGGTGGTGACTGATCTAAAAAAAAAAAGCCTTAATGTGCTTTACTGATCACTTTAAAAAAAAAAAATGTCATCCACCTTAAGTAAATTGTCTTTTGCATATTAGACTGTATGTAGAAAGGGTCCTGCAAACATATGGCGCTGATAAATATACTGTTTAATGCTCTTTTGTTTGTATGTCTTCAGATTGGTAAAGGTTTACATTTTCTAAAATGCAGTGCCACTTTACTACAGTTGCCTTTAAGACTTTTTGTAGATGTGTAGAAATCCAAAGCTTGCCGGGCTAAGTAACAGTTGCTGTGCTGTGATTTGGAAATTACTGTTTTATGGCTGGTTCACTGAACAGTCCATTAATTAATTAGTAAGGAACTGTTTGTAAAGCTGGGTGTTATTCAGCTGAGAACCTGATACTTTTCTCACTTTATTTAATGATGAGCAAAAAAAAAAAAAAAAAAGCAAACATTGGCGTAGTTGGGCATGTCCTGTCAACAATTTTATTGGATTTTGGAGCTTTGTCATCCCAAAAGTTTTTTATGCACCGAAATACTGAGAGTAATTATTGGGAGAAATTTGATGAAGTTGATATAAAAAAATGAGAACAAATTGTGGTTGTTGGGTTTTCCCCTTTTTCTCAGTGGGATCTGATGGTTTATTTATTTTTTAAGATTTGAGATCTGAAATAGTTAACATAAAGAAATGTTTCTGAATCATCTTCTTATCCTATCAGACCAGATCATTACATTAAGATGAACACACTGTCGCTAATGTTAGGTGTTTGTGTTTACTGTGAATCATCTATAAAGTAAATAACAGAATTTGTCAAGTGATCACAGCAAAGTCAGTGCTGATAACAGGGGTCACCACGGGGTTCATACCTTTAAAACTTTGTCCTAAATTCAGCTCAAATGTACACAAAGACCTGTGGGATACTCAAAGAGTACTATCTTCCACCCAAGCTTATGGCCTGTCTCTGACAGTCCTCTGGATCTGCACGAAAATTTATTAGGTTTTGCCACTTTTTACACACTGCCTCATAAGTTTTATGAGATTTTCCTCTGTATGTTTTTGTTTGAAGCTGCTGACAACGAAACAAACTAAAAATACTTAACGAGAAAATATTAATCGATTATGGTGTAACATTTCATATACATAGATAAATAAGTGAGTTAGTAAGTAATTAAACGCCTAACATTCCTTGAAGGATGCATATCGCTCACCGGCTTTCATGCAGAGTTTTAGGCTAAAATCATCTTGAGGTGAGAAACAAAGGAGTTGGAGCTGTTTTGGTCAAACCTTGAAGATAACGTTATGTGCAATCTCGTGCGATAAACAATTGGATGTGGCCACCTTGAATTGGGTTGACATCAAAAGTTAATCAGTTGTAGATATACATCCAATGGTTACTTTCCACAGGTTTTATAAAAAGTTCCTCCTGTGGTTGACAAAATATTTTGTGAATAGACAGCACACAAACACAGGCAAAAACATTATCGACCGCTTTCACAGGTGATAACTCCGATGTTGGGCTAGGACAAAATAAATAAATAATTCAAAACTTCAGGGTTTGATTTTTAAGTTTTACAGGTTTTGGCTGATCGATTAAGTGTAGGATGGATGAGTCAAGTGACTTTAAAGAATCAAAAATATTGGGTCAAAATGAGATTGAGCCTGACATTCATGAGGTCAATTAAAGTCTCCTTATTAACATACTGTAATAATTATAATATCACAAATAATTATAATTATATCTATTAACTTTGCTGTCTGTCGGTCATCATGACTCTACAAGGATAAAAAAAAAGGACTGGAAAAAGTCATCAAGGTTTAATAGTTTTGCCTAACAACAGTTTATCAAACTGACTAACTGATAGCAGTCTGACCCCTAATAACAATACATCCTAACAAGGTGTGTTGTTGTTTGTCATGAGAGTTTAACATGATCCTGTTCATGTAGGAGCCCAGCCATCTCTGAGGCTCGATGTCACACCTCCCTGCTCATTAGATCAGCCTACCTGTCACTCCCGAACATCTGGCATAAGACAAACTCTGTGTCGCCACTCTCTTCATGAAGTGTTTGTTTGCAGGTTGCTGGAGGCTGATTCTAAGTCGATGCGATCCATGAGCGGTTCCCGGCGCAACAGCGGCTCCTCGCTGGTGTCCAGCTCTTCTGCCTCCTCAAACCTGTCACACTTGGAGGAAGATACCTGGATCTTATGGGGCCGTATTGTCAATGAGTGGGAGGAGTGGAGACGCAAGAAGGACAAACTACTGAAGGTGAGGGAGACAGACATGAGGTGAGAAGTAAGTGAAAAACATAAATGTTTGTGTTTTTTACAGCTGTGTATGTTAAAAATATGTTTGTTGTTCTGTGAGTTCACTTTTCATGACTTCTACCCTCCCACAAAGGGCAGAGGGTGTATTAGTACCCTGCACCAGTACTCCTCTCTGTCCTTTATGTCCACACTGTGTGACAAAAGAAAGCACCCAGGGGAGGAAGAGATGGATGTGAGAGGAGACAGCAAAAACTAGACAGGACTAAAAGGAGGGAAAGAAAAAAGAAACAAAAAAATAGTTAGGAGATCCATCACAGTAAACTGAGTGCATTTCCTGAATCATAATCCTTTAGGGTTACATCTCAAACACAGAGATGAATTGATCTTAAATGTCTCTGTCCTTCAGGAGCTGATAAGGAAGGGCATCCCTCATCACTTTCGTGCCATCGTCTGGCAGCTGCTGGGCAACGCCACAGACATGCCAGTGAAGAACCAGTACTCTGAGCTGCTAAAGATGTCCTCCCCCTGCGAGAAGCTCATCCGCAGAGACATCGCTCGTACTTACCCCGAGCACGAGTTCTTCAAAGGCCAGGACAGCCTGGGGCAGGAGGTCCTCTTCAATGTCATGAAGGTGAGCACTGTCGAACCTCAGAATAAAGAGTGAAGTCTTTAAGTCTCTGTTCTGACAACACCTGTCTTCATGTCAGTTTGTTTTATCCTTTTAAATATGATTTTTCAGGAATGCTTTAAAGGGATATCTGGAGGTCAGAGGATATTATGGCATCAAAAGGCACATTTTTAAGAATATGTGTTTCACTAATAAGTGCGACAAGATGCAAAAACATTAAAGTAGTGCATTAACACAGTAACTATTTTTTTAACCCAAAAGTTAAAGGTCCGTTGCAGTAAAATAGTAGAAAACAGCAACTTGAAACAAAACTGTCAAGTGGTGATTCTAGTTTAAGTTTTGTACATCTAAGTTTATTGTTGTTTAGTCAAACAAATATTAATACAGAGTTCCTAAAATAAAATGCACATGTATTCACCTCATACTTTATTTTTTACACTTTGTAGACAGTTTTTTTTATACCCTGCTGCACCAGTGTTACTGATGAAGAAGAAGCTGCAGCTCATTTTATACAGTATGAACTTCATTCATCAATTAGCTGGGTTTTGTTTGTTTGTTGCTGTGTTGACGCTGTGTTGCTATGCACATGAGATAAAAAGATTTGTGAGGCTCTTGTTTAAATTCGACCTGCACAAATCAAATATATCTGCCCTATTTGGTCTAACAGCAGTCATTGCTCATTAAACTGAATACAGCCTGCATCTCCATGAAGTTCTCCCAAAGCACAAATGACTTCCTGTACCAAGGATTGTCATAATAAACAACCAATAAAATGTGTTTTAATGAATGGACTTTTTTTTTTATTCTGGTTATTGTGACAATTAGGGCTGCACAATGTTAGTAAAACTTGTATTGTGTGATATTATTGTTTAATATTGCAATGACAATGTCAATTGCAATAAACCCACATTTTCTTCAATCCTCACGTTCTTTTCTAAACAAGTCTGGGCATCAAGGCCAGTGAGAGCCTGTTGGATTAATCAAACGTATTATTAGCAGCAGAACATGAATGCATGGTGCTTTAGATATATTGGTCTGTGATTTATTGCTGTCCAAGCAGTCCTTTGTGATACTGATATTCAAATGACGATAAATTTGCTTTTGTGCACCTTAGTTACAATATCTGTCATATGGATACAGTAATTTCAGATTGTTTCCACTTTGTAATATTTATTTGTTTAGCTCAAGGTTGGGCAAAGGTTTTATTTTTCAGAGGGCCATATAACTTGCTCTGATTTGCTTTCTATTACAGCACGTAACTCATCTTTGTTTCTGATGTGGAGGCTTTTAGGAAGTTACATTGCTAAACACTTTCTGAGCTTTGTCTGTAGCATGGTTAGCATCCTTAGTTTTAAAATGTTTCTTCATGTTGTACTCATTGAAGGCAGCAATACTTGGTATTTTTAATATATTATCTGTGAACAAACATGGCTCACGATCAAAGTTAATGGCAACAGGATCAGAAAAAAGTTTTTAAAAAAAACAACCTGTAAAAACGACTCATTTCATTTTGAAACTGTTCATCTTTCATTGAACTAAAATAATGTGATTGTCATTATCTTCTGTCCTTCATTTGATTTTGCTCTTACTCAGACACTGGATTTGTTTTCTCTGTTAACTGTCATGGAAACCAGCTTGTTGACTGTTTGCAGAAATCTCTGGTAGCTGAGCAGCTCAGGAAATGAAGGAACGTCTGCTCGCTTTTTCATCCTATTTTCCACGTTGTGAATGTTCAGTCAGGACTGCAGATGTTTCCCTACAAATGCACAACACACCAAACGTATGTGTGTGTGTTTTCCAGGCGTATTCTTTGGTGGATCGAGAGGTGGGCTACTGCCAAGGCAGTGCATTCATCGTTGGCCTTCTTCTAATGCAGGTATTGATCAAATGCTTTATTTGGGGAAAACTTTCATACTGATAACCCTTGTTTTGTCCTCAGGCTCAGAGCAGTAAGTCAGTCTCATAAGGTTTCTCAGTGCCACTAAGTTGTCGCAAATGAGTAAAGAGCATGGTTGGATGGATGGAGTTCTTGCATTATGAACAGTTCAGCTTTAGCAGCATTTGAAATACAACTAATGAGATACAACTCACTCCTCTTGCCTCCACTCAGATGCCAGAGGAGGAGGCGTTTTGTGTTTTTGTGCGTCTCATGCAGGAGTACCGTCTAAGGGAACTGTTTAAACCCAGCATGGCAGAGCTCGGCCTCTGCATCTATCAGTTTGAGTATCTGCTACAGGTAACAAATAAATAAATAAATAGCATGAGAGTCTTTGAACAAACTTCAGTTGTATTACAATACTTCTCCACAAGGGTGCAGCAAAATGTTTATATTCCTATTGGGCCTGTTTTTTATTATTTGATGCTCTAAGTTTTGCTGTTTGTCACTTCAGGAGCAACTTCCAGAGCTGAACGTCCATTTCCGCTCCCAAAGTTTCCACACATCCATGTACGCTTCATCCTGGTTCCTCACCCTTTTCCTCACCTTCCTCCCTCTACCTGTTGCCACACGCATCTTTGATATATTCATGTATGAGGTAGGAAACATTTCATGAACTCATCACCATGAATTCACCACAAAGCACATGTAATATGTAAAACCTCTCCCCAGGGTCTAGAGATTATCTTCCGTGTGGGCCTGGCCATCTTGCAGTACAACCAGACTGACCTCGTTCAGCTCGACATGGAGGGAATGTCACAGGTAAGCAGCTGCAGCTGTGAACCACTTTCTAGAGAAAAACCTTTCATGTACAGATTAAGCCATGAGATAAAACGCCCTACATCCTAATTTCCCCTCTGCTCGCAAACTTCCTGAACAGCAAAGTTGAGATCTAATTTGTTTTAAAAAATACAGCTACACACACTTGAACACATTCAGCATGCTGTGCTGTTAGTATTATTTACTAAACAAAACACTTACAGGTTTTTGATATTTAAGGTTGTGTAGTTTGTTGTTTAAAATCAAAGTTTTCTTCATCTTCCATAATGTAGAGACAGCAGTTTGATCAGTGATGCAAAAGAAAACAAGCTCTGACCCCTCATTAAAATCTGATTAAGGGATGTAGACCATATTTATTATTGATAATGTTTAATATTTATTTGGAGACAACACTTAAGGAAAAGTAGTAAAAGCTGTAAATGTGTGTTTTTAATCCTTCCCCAATTTATGCTTTAATTTAACTTAACAATTGATAGATATTATTAGAGTTTAATACTCATTTTTAACTCAAAATAATACATTAAACATTAAACATGGATAGGTCAGTCTATTATTCTGACAATATGATAACTGTGAGCAAAAATACCTAGATTTCACAAAATTACAGGATTAAAACAAAAATTTAAAACCATGATTTATGTTCTTTTCCTCATAAACAAAATGCAAATACTATTACTATTAGTGGGTTCTGAATTACTGGTTTGACTTGTGAAACATGGAATGTGGGATGAATTCTCATGGGCGGGGGCAGTCTGAGTGGTTTATGATGCTGTCTATGGGAAAAGGACCAATGAAGCTGAGAGACAACTTTCTAGGGGTGTCTTTGAGTGCAATATCACGAGTAGAGAGCCAAACCTCCTGTCCCACTTGATACTGATGTGCTTCTGAACAACGGAGTAGTGCATCTTTGGCCTGGCGCCAGATACTTCTGCAATGTCAAAGATGGTGTTGAACAAATAGCACTGCTACTTCTGTTTCCTGACTGGGAAATAATAGTAGAGGGTAGGCAAGGGAGGCTTCAAAGGGGGATAAACCTGTTGCTGAAGAGGTTAGTAAATTGTGGGCATACTTAATCCATATTAGGTGTGTACTCCATGCGGAAGGGTTGTCTTCAATCAAGCATCTGAGGACAGCCTCCTGCTCCTGATTGCATCTCTCGGTTTGGCTATTTGACTGTGGATGATAACTATAAGTTAGGCTAACTGATGCCCCCAAAATGTTACAAAAAGACTTCCAAACTTGGGAAATAAACTGAGTTCCACGGTCTAATACAATGTCTGTCGGGATGCCTTGTAGTTGAAAGCATGCTGGGTCATGAGCTGAGCAGTCTCTAAGGCAGTGGGTAATTTAGGGAGAGGAATGAAATGGGCTGCCTTTAAAAAAAACAGTCTACGATGGTTAAAATTACCTTCATAAGGTGGAAGTCCAGTGATGACATCTAAAGCTATGTGCGACCAGAAATGGCTGGTAATCGGCAGAGGTTGCAACAGACACAGGTTTGACAAGCTGAATAAAACTCCTTTATATCTTTTCCCACGGATCGCCACCAGATATGTCTTTGAGCAAAGATTAACATTCGATGAGAGCCAGCATGACAGGTTGCCTTAGCTACGTTATGTATCCACTGGAGAACTTGGATTCTTACAGATGCAGGTACAAACAACTTATTTGGTGGTCTGGTTCCAGGATCAGGTTCATCATGTTGAGCATGGCAAATGAACTCTTCTATTTCCCAAGTGAGAACTCCCATGGTACAGGTGGAGGGAAGAGTGTTTTCTGGCCTCTTGGTCTCATCTGAGGAAGAGAACTGTCGGGAGAGTGCATCAGGTTTTATATTTCTGGATCCAGGTTGGTAAGTGATTGAGAAATTGAAGCGTGTGAAGAATAATGACCATCGAGCCTGTCGTGCATTTAATCTCTTTGCAGTTTGGATATAGGCAAGATTTTTATGGTGTGTCCAAATGATAAATTACTTCTAATCTTTTAATGCTAACTTGATAGCAAACAACTCACAGTTTCCAACGTTGTAGTTTATTTCTGCAGAGGAAAGGCGATGAGAGAATAAGGCCCAGGGATGAAGCTTGCTATCCATCTCTGAGCGTTGGGACAAGACTGCTCCAACTCCTGAATCAGATGCGTCCACTTCGAGAGTATATTGTCTTTTGGGATTTGGATGGGAGAGGATTGGAGCAGAGGTGAAAAGTTCTTTTAACTCACTGAAAGCTGAGTCAGCTTCTGTAGACCAGGTGAAAGGACATAGTGTGGAAGTGAGTTGAGTGAGCGGAGTAGCAGTCCAGCTGTAATTTTTGATAAACCAGTGGTAAAAATTGTCGATGCCCAGGAAACATTGAAGCTGTTTTTGACTCTTAGGGACTGGCCACTCAGCCACAGATTTGATTTTGTCTGGATCGGTCCACATTCTTAAAAACAAAGCCCAAAAAGGGGACAGTGGACACATGAAATTCACATTTCTCTGCTTTAACAAAGAGTTGATTTTCTAGTGACCTTTAGAGAATGGCTCTTACGTGATTTTGGTGTTGTTGGATCTTGGAAAAAATAATCAGGTTATCATCTAGATAGACAAACACAAATACATTTATGAAGTTTCTCAACACTTCATTCACAAGAGCTTGAAACACTGTTGGAGCATTGGTTAAACCAAAAGGCATCACCAGGTACTTGAAATGACCTAAGGGACTT
Organism: Kryptolebias brasiliensis; assembly: GCA_028566095.1. Taxonomy (NCBI): domain Eukaryota; kingdom Metazoa; phylum Chordata; class Actinopteri; order Cyprinodontiformes; family Rivulidae; genus Kryptolebias; species Kryptolebias brasiliensis. The sequence goes on from JAOXNZ010000155.1 coordinate 3,234,851, forward strand.
TTAAATGCACTCTTCCACTCATCACCCTCTTTGATCCTCAGCAGGTGGCATGTGCTCCTTAAATCCAGTTTTGTGAAAATTTTTGCGGAGTGAAGATCAAAACAGTTCAAAAACTGAATCCATATGGAGTAACAGATATTTATTTTTAATGGTAATTTGGTTTAAGCCTTGATAATCAATGCATGGGTGGAGGGGTTTATCCTTCTTCTCTATGAAAAAGAATCCTGATCCAATTGAAGATGTGGTCAGATGGATAATTTCAAACACCAGAGATTGTTTAATATAGTCTTTCTGGAACCAAGAGTTTGTACTGCCAGCTAGAAGGGAGAGGAGCACCAGGGAAAAGATTTTTTGAAAAATCATAAAGTGGTGAGGTGGTAAGAAAAGGGCCCTCTGTTTGCTGAAAACTGTGGCAAGATCATGATAGCAATGGGCTACTAAGGTTAAATCAGATTTTTCAGGAAGAGACTGGAAGACTGGAATCAGGTTGGGAGACAGATACGGCTGAGTGTAGACATGTGGCTAAACAAGAAGAACTCCAGCTTTCAATTCTTTTTTCTGACAAATTAATAACAGGGTTATGTTTGGCTAACCATGGATATCCTAGAATCAAATGAGAAGAGGAAGAGAAAAAAAAAAAAAACTCACCCCACTCATGATGGTTGCCAGAATTTACAAGGTGAATTTCTCCCATCTTGTGTGCTATGGTGGCGAGAGTACCTCCCAAAAGAGAGGACACTCTGAGCGGTTGATGAAGCGGTGTCACCAGGATCTGTATTTGATGAACCAGCTCTTCACTGGTGAAGTTTTGCTCCACTCCTGAGTCTACTAGCATTTGGATAGGAAGATTGATATTGTTTACTTGGAGGGTTATGGCGATCATAAAGTGAAGTCCAGGGGAGCCAGAAAGAAGACCCACTAGTATCTCCCTTCCTACTGGTGGGCTCGTCTTTTAACTTGTGCTGAGCAGTTGGCGATGTAATGTCTAGTTCCTCCACAATAAATACATTCATTTGCCAGGATTCTTCTCTACCGTTCACTCAACATTAGGCATGCTCTACCGAGCTGTATGGGTTTTGACTCTGAGTCTGAAATGACAGGAGGAAAAAGCTTCCGGGATAATGAAGTGACCTGGAAGTTAATGAGTCTCGCTCGGATCTTATAGTTCCTTTCCTTGTGGCGTTCTTTTAAACGGTTGTCTATTCTTATGGCCAAATTTTATTGTTTCATTCAAAGTGTGTGGTCGTCTCTCGAGGCAAGTTGATCCTTTAGTTGCTCAGTGAGTGAATTACGAATGCTCTCTTGAGTGCCTTGTCGTTCCATCCCATCTCTTCCGCAGTAATCCGGAAGTTAACAGAATGGTCTGCCACCAACTAATTCCCCTGCTTGACGGTGAGTGTTCACTTGGCAGCCTCTTCTTTTCAGAGGGCATGATCAAAAACCTTGTGAAACTCTGCAAGGAAAAATATATAGGTTAAACAATCAACAGGATGTGAATTTAAGAATGCTTCGGACCAACGAAGTGCTCTGCCAGTGAGAGCACCAACCAGGAAAGAGATCTTAGAACAATCAGAGGCATAGGTGAGTGACGCTTGATTAGATGCTAGGGAGCATTGTAAAATGAAACTTCCACCTTGGCTTGGATCCCTCCATCAAATGCTTCAGGTGGGGGGCTGGTATGTTCACGGACAATAGTCGGGTTCATTGTGGGCGTGGGAGGTGGAGGAGTCGTAGGGTCTTGGAACTGAGGAAGTAAGACTGACAGTTTTTGATTAATAGCAAACAACATACTACCCAGTTCTTCCATGTTGGCTGTAGGTGTCTGTTGATGTTTGATTATCCTTTGTAGCGCTGTCTCATGGCGTTCTATATTTTCAATCTGTGTGAGTAGGGTTTGATGGATTTTATCCGTCTCAGATGAAGTCTTGTTTTTTGAGTCATGGCTAGATCGTTCTGTCATTTTGATAACAATTAATTTACCAGAGTTGAGTTATCAAGAACAGATAAGATCACTGACAGGATGGAAATAGGTAAGTAGTTTATTTTCCTTGGTGGAAGATCTGCAGAGGAGTTGTCTGGGTGAGTAATTAATTCTGAACTTAGAAGCATATATTGTAGATGAGTCCCGCTTATTGTGATGTTGTTCATTTGCAGTTCAGAGGGAGGAACTGAGGATTCCAGGACCAGGAGATGATGGTAGCTTTTGGTAGAGGTAAATGGTCTGGTTGGAGAGTAGTAGACCGGACACTTAGAGGAGGAAAGCTGAGCCAAATTCAACTTGAGAGATGTTATTGTAGAGTCCTGGAGATAAAAACCTATCCAGATCCAAAGTAGATGCAGAGGTCATAAAAAATTAACGGTCCAGTGAAGAATTCTGGTCTGGTTCAGCCTTAAATACATGTAGATTTTATCAGCTATCATGAGGATCAGCTGAGTCTCATTAGCTCCGCCTGCCACTCAGGCGTTGCAAAGGTGGTTAGTGGAAAACAGACAGAGCAAAACACTGGAATGTTGACAGTCACTCTGTTTAAAATAAGTCTCAACTTAAAAAAAAAAAAATCTGAACAGATTTTATATCAATTTGTTATGAGCATTTTTATTTACAATGATATTTAAGATCATGGCTAATTATTTAATTTTTTCACAAGTATTGAGGTTTATTTTTAAATTTAACGCCACAGACTCAGACAACTGTTTTAAAGCTGATTTTTTTTAAACAGATTGTAAAGGACATTTTGGATATAAATCACCATGAAGAGCTTGTTTAATGAATCCATAGGCAGTTCTTCACATAAATATGTGCTGAAGTTTTCCCTGTAAAAGACGGGGAAAGTTTCATGTTTGTCTGACTTATGTACCAGAAACAAGGTGTGTTTTCCTTTAAGAGAAATAAGAAGGAAAAACTGTTGTCTTCTTTTATCAGCGCCACAAGATACTTACAATTTATTTATAATTCTAAAGTAATTGCACTTTTTGCACAGAATATTACCTATTGTTTACTCTTTATAACATAACACAGAGACCCTGAAAAGCTGATAGTAATAAGTAGCTGGTTATTGGCCTCCTTAGCGAGCCTGCAGCATTAGGCTGTATATATTACACCTGCTAACATACTAAGTTATGTAGTTTGTTGCAAACATTGTTTCAGAACAGCGTGAAAATAGAGATGGGTGTCATTTTTCTAATAGATGAGCCACCACTGACTGTCTTATCTGCCAAATGAAATGTACACCCAAACAACAAATGTTTTTTTTTTTTTATATGAGCATAAAAGTTTAGGGGAATTCCTTCCTCGGCTAACACACACAGCTGAATGACAGCTCAGAGCAACAGGTCTTGTAATGTAGGGGTGGGGGGAACGATATACCCTGTGGCTGTTTTCTTGTTTTCAAGTTTTATTAGAAAACTTGTGGTTTTGACACCATGGTATACCTTGAAACCGGTAAACTGTCCATACCTAACATTAAATATACATAATACATAATATTATGTGTGATGTAAACATTTTTACTATGTTAGAATAGAGGTTTTGTTTTGTTTTCCACAGTAGATATACTGCTGTTCTTCTTTGGTCTAAAATGTTCCTGCCTGCTTCCTTATCAGATATTATTGGGTATCTTTGCTTCATGTGTTTCTCTGTGGGTCTGCCAGCACTTTCAGAAGGTGATCCCCCACCAGTTTGACAGCTGCCCAGATAAGCTGATCCTCCGAGCTTACCAGGTCAAATACAACCCCAAAAGGATGAAGAAGTAAGAATGCTCATTACTCGGCCAACCACCTTTGGGACTGAAGACTAAATGGCTTTTATGCAACACTTGGGCTTTTGCACAATTGAAACACTCACATCTGGTGCTGAGTGATGTGTCTTTGTTAAAGTACTTTCCTGTCACTGATGTTTCCTTTTTAAGCAACTTCATTTAAATAAAAATCCAGCGAATTAATCAAAGCAATAGTGGGATGAATTTAGTTGTTTTCTTTACATGTTGAGGGAAAATTGTGTAATATTTTACTGTTATTTTTTTCTAGACTAGAGAAGGAATACACCATGATCAAAAACAAAGAAATGGAGGAACAAATTGAGATAAAGGTGTGTGTGTTTTATACATTTATGCTTGAGGTGGTGTTACGATTGAAAACCTTTTTGTTTAATAACTGCTAAGTACATTTCTTTCCTTTTTTTGTTTTTGTTCAGAGGTTACGCACAGAAAACAGGCTGCTAAAGCAGAGGATTGAAACTCTGGAGAAGGTAAGAAAACATATTTATGTCTTCAAAATGTTCATTTAAATGACCAGTATCAGTGCGACAAAACAACCAGATCAAACTGGGCAAGAAGTCATGTTAAGGATACAAATAAACAGCACTGAAGCCCCCTCATTACTATTCCACCATTATTCTTTAGTTTCCGTTAAAGTTTTTGGTTTGCTACTTCTCCCATAGCTTTAGAAAAAACCTTTACAAAACAAATACATGAAAACATGCAGCTAGATCAGGAATAGCATGCTGTGACATTTGGTAGCAGAGCATTGTACAATGTAGACAAAACTCAAAAAAAATAAAAGAATTCACATATACAATGGAATTTTAGTTAAACAAGTGAGAAAACCCAGCCGTCTTTGGAGCTCTACAGCTCAGACATACTTTACAGTAGAAACATCATTCAAAGTTAAACGGGTCACAGATACAGATACCTTGGTATAAAGGTCACGCTTTCTTACTGTTAGCAAAATGCAGTTAATGAAATTGTTTGTCCGCTGTGGGAGCAGTGATCACCTGTAACTGGCATTTTTGTTGTCAGTTCACTGTACCTGTCCAAAACATCTGTACAGAGCCGTCACAATACGAATATATGTACCGTTACACAACTAGTTTTTCCACAATCCTAGTTTAAATTTAATTAATTTTAACGTTTTTACCATGAAAAGTTTCAATTTCGAACATGATGATGTCACACACTAACTTTTGAGGTGTCTGAATTTTTCAAACTTTTTTTTTTTACTTGTCATAATGCCTACATAAAACACTGTAAACACATAAAGATTGACACGTGACCATCAGATGTTTCTGCTGCGTACAGTTCAGGAACTTTTTCAACACGGCTTATAGTGGTCACTCTGACTGTTGAGGCTTAATTTCTACTGTATGTTTCTGTCTGCCTGTCGTTTTAAGAGTGCTGTCAGGGAGTGACAGACACAGGTGTGTAGGTACCATGGTGACCCTAATGAGCAACTGCAGCAGCTTTAATGTTTCTTTTGATCTTGGTTCTCTTTACACTTCTTATCCAGTTTCTACATCAAACCATCAGCATCAGTTTAGGTTATTACAGAAGTCAGTCCCACATGACTATTTGTAGAAGAAGATAAATGAATGTTGGGATTTTGGGCAGTAGCTGCATTGGCCCCCTTCAAATTCTCTTCAGAAATGTTCTTGTTCATCGCTGTAACTCTGAGTAGTGAGCTTTATTTAGTGTTGGTTTTCTTACTGTGACGTATGTGTTCTTGTGAGTGAATGTGTGGGTGTGTGTGTTTAAATCTTTTCTTCTGTGAAATATTTTTTCTCAGAATGACCTTACTGCTGCGTCTTTTCTTTTTTCACAAACATTTCTTCACTTCTCTACATTTGTTTCCTCAACCTGTCTTGTACCCTGTCTTCTCTTTATTTCTCTTAAATGTCCTCCTGGGTTCTTTTGTGGTTTGTCTTCTCTGGTGTCTCTGTTTTGTTTTCCCCTCTCTTCTTCTCTTGTTTCATCTTCCTTTTCCCCTCTTTGGTGGCGCTGTAGGAGAGTGCTGCTCTGGCAGACAGACTGATACAGGTAGAGTACTGGGAACAATTTTCACACAGATGTTGCTAACCTCTGTCCTACTTGCACCTCCCTTCCCACAAACTTCACTAAACCGCATGAATGAGTTTTATGTTCCATAACTTTTCAGTCCACAAGATGACTGTCTTATCCCTGACTGCATGTAGTGTTGTTAGGAATTATTATTGACATGAGTTTTTACAATCCCTGCATGTGGCATGTTCATTTTTTTTGTCATTATTACTGCTATTTTTTATTTTAGATACCTTCAGTTTATTAAGGTATGTAATAAATTTAGGAAGTGCTATTTGCTTTTTGACAAGCCCTACATCAGTCATACTCGTGTCTTAAAATATCAGCCGACTGATTCAGTAGCTAATTAAAGGTCTAACATTCCTTGAAGAAATTCATATCACCTGCCGCCTTTCATGCCAGAAATTTAGACAAAGATCATCTTATGATGAAATATGATGACGTTGTAGCTGTTTAGATTAAACCTTGAAAAAAGTTATGTGCAATCTTTTGTCATAAGATTGCACATAAGATGTCAAGCTCAGAGTATGTGTTGTGAATGACTCCCAGCTACTGCCACCTCCAATTTTAGCTCATTATCTAGAAAATTGACTGTTATAGCGATTTTTTTTCCTAATGAAGTTTAGCTGTGGCAACATTAGGTGTGGATTAACTCCAAAAAATAATTTCTAGTAGATGTATATCTATTTGATGATTTCACAAACAACTGACTTCAAAAGTTGATACTCATGTTTAAACACAGAGATTTTGCAATTCTCAGTTACTACCACACCAAAGTTTTGCTCAATATCTGTAAAGTTAACTGAACTATAGCCATTTTTTGTGTTTTCTAATGTGAATTGGCTGTGGCGACCATCTTGAATGGCTCCAAAGGTTGAGGAGTTGTAGATGTACATCTAATGATTATTTCCTAAAAGGTTCATTAAGTCCATCCACTGGTTCATGAGGCTAAGGAAACAGACAATTTGGCTCTGCCCAAAGGCATCAGAATAAATTGTAAAAAGAATGGACATCTGAAGCTAAGTCATGTATTTTGCTTGTTTGATTTGTGCAAATTCTTGTTTTCACTTTTTGAGCAAAGTTTAGCCTCCTGGTTCTAAAGCAGCTTAAACTAGATTTCTTTGACTGACATGTGAAATTTTTATGTTCCTTTTAAAACATTAAAGCATCTGGTGTGTAACCTAAAAAAGCCCCCCTTGTGTTCCCCATTTCCTTTTTTATGTAACCCTCATTTATATATATATATATATATATATTTCTTTGAGTTTTCAAAGTTGAAACTCCACGAGTGACCTTAACATCAGTCCTGCTCTGCCTCCTTAATGCAGGGTCAGGTGACAAGAGCACAAGAAGCAGAGGAGAACTATGTGATCAAGCGGGAGCTGGCTGTGGTGAGGCAGCAGTGCAACACAGCCAGCGAGAGCCTGGAGAAGGCCCAGGATACCATCAGAGAGCTGCAGCAGCAGAGGGTAAATGATTCAGTAAACAAACAGATTTGACTATGTTAGGTAGTTCAACCACCTTCTCTCTCAGTGTTTGTGAAAAGCCTACTAGTTCTACCATCACAACTGTATTTACAAGAAAGTACGCTTTTGTTACAAAATGAATGTTTATTATTAATACTTTCACACTTTTCTCAAACTTACTGAACACCTTAAACCTTGGAAAATAGTGGAATAGAGTTGACCAAATGGTTGGAATTAGCGTCTGTTTTTCTTTTTCAGATCTTGTAATTTGTATTTCCAAAACAAAATTCTGCACACGTGGAAATATACAAATTACTTAAAACAGAGCATTTACAGACGTTAAAGGAGTAGTTCAGATCTTTTGAAGTGGGGTTCTGTGGAAAGGTAATAAGCAATATCTTATCTGTTGTAGATGGCTCTTTGAAGGTTCTCAGTTTAGAGAAATGGAGACAAACTCTGACCATTTGTTGAGGAAACATCTAGTCTGGGTGAGGCCAAGACCAAAGTGGATTGCTGCCATATTAAAACAACTTCAGTCTCAAAATTTCATAGCGGTTCACGTGGACGCTGTTTTATAAACCTTGTCAATTCTGATTTGCTCAGTTATCCTGGTAGAAATATTCTAATATTCCTGCTGGAAGTTCCCTTAGGTTGCACCGGAAGTGCTACAGCTAGCAGCTGTTGCTGCTATTTGAGGCTGAAACTAAAATTATTTGATATAAATAACTTCGTAATACTAAACTGATAGCCGTGTAAAGGTTGCACAAGTTCATAAAAGTGAGCAGTAGTCTTTTTATGCTGCTCTTGTTCACATCTATTCAGGCCAGAGCTCATATGCAGGTGTGTGAAACCCCATGTGAACATTTTTGGATTGAACAGACATCTAGACAAAAATTGGACTAAATATGGCCTAAAAGTGTTTAGGTAATGATACAAAGTGAGCCAAGGTGGCTACCACGTGGGCAGAGGCGGGCAATGAAATACTGTGCATTGCCTAGAATAGTTTTGCGAGTCATGCACATGAAAATAGGCTGTGATTTTCAAAACTTGGCAGAACAAAACACTGTCTCACAGCTCCCTGGTTAGAAACACTCAGAAATCAGTCAGACTGAAACAGAAAGCTTGCAGATTTTCTTTGATTTTTATTTATTTATTTATGTAAACTCGCCAATTAGTCTCCTACAGTCGCAGCCCAGTGAAATATTGGCTTAAAGTGTCATTAAAGGTTCACAACAACATATCATAAAGTCTAAAGTTCCACCTCAAGCACCCACAGCTGTAAAGTAATACTTATTAATGAATGAAATAATTACTTTGAGTTTTACACCCTAATAGCCTTGCATTCAGAACTAATTTTTAGAATATGTTGTTAATCAAACTAAAACCATGTGTCAGATCTGTCAGAAACAATGTCCCCTAAAAATGATGTTGGCCTAAAGCATTCACATAACAACATCCCTGTGATATAACAGACAATTTAGAGACAAACACATATTTTGCTTTCAGATAAATTTAAGATACAACAAGTGTTTTGATCCAAAATGGGACTTTTAGTTTGTTTTACATCCATTACCAACTTTTAGACACATTAGTTTGAGCACGCCCTTGTTTCTACATTTGTCACCAAACAAAGCTGTGTGATCTTGTTGTTAACCACTGATTTTCAGTATAACCTCAGCAGATGTATAAAAAGATGGTGTAAATAACAAGCAATCAGTCAAGCTCTAGACCTCTCAGGGGGATGGCCCAACAAGGGGGATGGTTATATGCCCTAACACCTTGGTCCTTCTGGGTTCCGGCTGC
>JAOXNZ010000155.1:3253646-3265788 GCA_028566095.1 Kryptolebias brasiliensis
CTGTTTTGTTTTTTTTGTTTGTTTTTTTTTTCTTGTTTTTTTTTTTTATTCAGTAGTTTATTTTATGAAGTAGGTTGAAGAGCAGCCTGTCAAAACCTTTCCACTGGTTAACCACTGCTTCCCCTCCCCCCACTTGCAGCTACTTTTAGTGTTTGATAGGAGGAAAACAAAACCTTGAGATTTGTCATGAGTCACTGTGGCACATGCAAGGTTTTACATGCAGAGAGCATGCATGTGAAGTCAACCCTCAGCGGCAGATTCTCTGACTGGTGAGCAGATCAGAAAGCTAAACATCTGCAAGTCTACCAGAAATTCAGAAACAAGCAAAAGTTTTGATCTGTATAGGTTTTTGGGTTTTTTTCTTATTTAGTGTTTGGCCTGACATGATTCTGAGGTAATGCTCAGATATGAGGTCTTCTGATTTAAGTGTGACAACCCCATGGTCTGAAGAGTAAAACAGACATCGGTGGTTTTCGCAGTTTTTTTGGGTTTTTTTGTTCACACCCAATAACCCATTTAAAAAGTTTCCAGCACCTGATGTTTATTTCAGAGACACATCAAACTGATTTAGCACATTTACAAAAATCTGTTTTAAAAAAAACGGAGCAACTGTGTTTGGTTTGGGTTTTCACTGGAGTTTGCTGACAAGAAGGATCAGCCTGATAAATCCACAACCCTTCAGCTGCTGTCACACTGTTTTATATTTAACCTCGTATGTTTTTTATGTGGGTCAAAGCATGAAGAGGCAAAGAGCATTTTGTAAAAGGTTATATCTTGTGACACATATGACGAACGTGTAACATCCATGATGCCTTCCTGTTATTGCATGTCTTGGGTTGAAGAAAATTAGTGTACTTCAGCGTGACAACAGCATAGTGTATGCTATGTTGTTGTGATATAATCATCTCATTTTGTTGGTGTGGCTTTTTTTTACGTGTGACATTGCTGCAACGTATCAATGGTGTTCACGGGCATCTTCCTGTCTCAGTTCTTTCGTAACCCTATAGTAAAACCCGGATGACAATCTTCTGTCAGCATCATGGTCTCAGCCACCATCTTCTGGCTTTTCTGTGTTGCTCTACTCTGGCAAATCTCAGTCTGACAGTCTATCATCTGTTCTCCTCGTCTTCAAGTAAAGTCCAAACCAAACCCATCAGAGCAACTTACACACCAGTTCTTTCCAGGTCCATGTTTGTGAAATGAATGTCAAGTAGAAATTGTTGGTCTTCTTGGTACACATCATGGGACCAGCCACTGTATAGAACCTGTATCAAAAAGCATTATGTTCTTTAGACATGACCGGATCAAAGTTCAGTTCTTGGTCCAATATTATTCAGCCTTTATTTGGACATGTCATTCATAAACATGATGTAAACTAGCATAATTAAGCAGATGATCTACAGTTGTACATTTACTGATCTTCTGATGATACAGTTGCTCTCAACTCTTTTACACAACATCTAAATGATTTTAGTAAATGGATGTCATAAAACTTCTTACAACTGAAGATAGACAAATCAGAAATACTCCTATTTGCTTCAAAGACTCAGACAGAAAGTTGCAGCTCTTCTCGGTTCTCTCTCTCTCTGGAGCACAACAATGAAGCACAAAACCTTGGAGTAACAATAGACCGTGATCTGAATATTAAACGTCACATCAACCATATCATTACATTGTTTTTTTTATACATTTGTATAATTTAAGAAACCATTTCTATCAGAATCCAACTTTGAAAAATGCATTCAAGCATCTCTAACAAGTAGGTGAGACTATTTTAATGATTAGAAGTCGACCATGTCTGATGTCTGATGCTGATCTTTAGAAACTGGAGCAGATGATGGCAGATAAGCACTGTGTTTTCTTTTTTTTTTTTTTTTTTTGGTCAATACATATTTTCATTTGACAAAATGTAACACCAATTGCTTTACTTAAATAAATGTTTATTTAACATTCTTTAGAAGAACTTGTACACTTAAAGATATGATATAGAAGAACTTTCTTGCTTAAACAAAAAGCTAAATTGAGGGCTACAGTAAGCTGGCTGTAGCAGCTGCTGCTGCATCTTAACTTTCCTATCTGGTAATTGATTAAGTATGTACAGGCATGGTCGATTGCTGATTTTTTAAAAAGTGGCCAATATCAACCATTTAAATCAGTCGGCCGATTAATCAGTCTATATCTAGTAGTGACCTTTTTACAGGCCTCCCATAATGTGCTTCATATAGATTACTTCTGATTCAAATTGCTGCTGCACGTATTCTCACAGGTAGTAGGAAATTTGAACACGGGTCTCCTATTGGAAGCAGAATCCTTTTTTTTTTAAACACAGTTTTATTAGTTTTGTATTTTCACAAACAAACAAAAGAACATAGAATTGTCACATCACATTGCACGCGTAGAGGAGAAGAGAAAAAAAAAAGGAGGGGGGGATTGTCACACAATCATGTCATACCTTATCTCCAACAGTCTAAAGCTTTACTTACTGTCATAAAGGTCGCCGTTTACATACGAATTTGATGCCTAACAACAAAGCAAGCAGAGTTAGCAGCTATGGTGATAATAAAAGACATAGTAATACAGAGAAAGGATGTTTATTGGTTAGGGCCCGGTGAGTTTGACCACTTTATTAGACTCTGTCCCCTCATCACAAGTTGAGTCAGCAGAATCCATTTTAAAATTGTGTTACTTGCATATAAAGCATTAAATGGCCTAACGCATCAGTATATAAGCGACACATTTATTACTTCTACACCAGATCATTCTTGGTTTGTAACCATCAATAAATCTGTGACAACCTGCTGGAGGTCAAATTATAAAGAGGCGACGGTGTGATGTTATTTTTTTAGAGCCATTTATCTCTGTGTACCATAGAATAAAAAGAAAGACGCATAAAAATGTGATGGAGGTGTGAAAATTGTACCCAGCCTACATGTTAGGTTCATCTAGTGAAAACCTTCTCCTCTGTCCCCAGATCAGGCAGCTGCGGGGGCAGAAGGCAGCCCCCAGCTCCAGTGTCAACTGTGGTGGAGGGAGCACCAACTACCAGGATCTGTGCTTGACCAGCCCCGCCTCGGGTGAAGGAGACTACCTCAGCTCAGATGAGGACCTCCTCCACAGCCCGCTGCCCGCCACCTCCCTGTACCCCCCACTGTCCGACCCATCGGCGCCACTCGACAGCGAGGGAAGCACAGACAGTGAGGCCGAGGAGCGGGGACAGACACATCCAGACCCACAGCAGCTGTACGGCAGCATGGTCTGCGCTGAGGCGCTGGAGAACTGAGACCTGAGGAACATTTACCAGCGTCTCTGCATTTTTTTACTTTTTTTTTCCTTTCTGGGGTTCTACCGGACAAAACTGATTGTAGTCATCAATCAAATCCTCCTCGGCTTTTCCAGTGTCATTTTATTTGAAGCAGACACGGTGGTATTGAATGAACCTCTTCTGATCATCTGTTGACTCTGCTCCTCTTCCTGTCTACATCGACACGCTCACCACAATGTCTTATCCAGTGTTTCTTTAAGAAGAGGTGATGTAATGCCTCCTCCCTTGTTTGTGTGCCAGAAACTGTCCTTTAAAATCATATCCTTCCAAACATAAACTCGTTACATACAGAAAGAAAGGACTGGATGACAACTGTTGCTACTTGCTGCTCCGGATCTGATTCTGACATGAAGAGAGAAAGAGATGGGTAGACAGACATGAAATAACTCCTTTGACTCTAAGAACTGAGTATTACTCCGATCACACACTGTATAGTCTGTCTACCTTTAAATCGTTTTTCCTCCTGGTTGGTGCAGTTATCTTCATCGTCCCTCTGCTTCTTTTTACAGCCCTTCGCAGAGAAACTCATCCATCCTCACTGCCTTCAGAGGAAAACACCCCTCCTTCATCATTCCACCTCTGTGTAGAGCAAGTGATAAAAAAAGAAAATTCAAAAGATGATGAGTATGGTGTAGTACAGTGCGGTGTGCACAGATCATGTCAAAAGATGCCACTGAATACGTGTCTGTGTGGCTGCAGCAAGGTAAAACATATTCAGGACACAAAACAAGGACGAAAGGTAATGTTGCCAAATTGTTTCTGTTTTTATTATTTAAGTCTTGTAATTTATTTTGATATATTTTTTTTTTATATTTAAAACTGTAGGAGTGTAGGGATACCAACAGAGGCCAAACTTTACGTCGTCCTTTGTGCCAACTAGTCATCCGTCGTGGCTTTACTGTGACGCTGTTTCAGAGTCGGGAAATGTGCTGCTATTATTTTGGATTTATTCCCATTTATTTGTTTTTTGTTTGTTGTTTTTAAGCGCTGTTGCGTGGGAAACATCCTGCTTGTTGATAACTGCCACAGTTAAAGTTGGCTGATACTTTGCAGAGTGATACTTGAACATTTGGACTCCTTTCCTGGAGCTTTGCAGCCTTTAGCAATGATGGGAATGGTTTTTGTGAGACCCATGTCTCCTGTACAAGATAAAAGAGTGCTTTTGGTGAACCCTTATTCTCTCTTTTATACTGAGATTGAGGCCCTGTCTACACTACACTGGATATTTAAAAAAAAAAAAAAGATTTTCCGCCGATTTTGCACCCCACATTCACACTCAGAGATTTTTAGAGAGAAAACTGGTAAGTGGAGATTTTTCAAAGCTCAGTTTTTAGAACAGCCATCTATTTTTTTCCATTTATCAATGGTAAGGTTGTGAACGTAACCATCCCTCTACACAGCGACACTCTCCAGCTCCTCCTGGGGAATCCCAAGCTGTTCCCAGGCCAGAGGGGATACATAATCCCTCCTTTGAGTCCTAGGTTTGCCCTGGGGTTTCCTACCAGTGGGACGTGCCTGGAAAATGTCCCTCTGGAGGTTTTCTGGGTGCATAAAGTCTCTAGAAAGAGCAAAGGAGCCTTGGTTCCTGGAGCTTTATTTCCTGTCGCCATTAAAGTTTGATCTTGTGCTGAACTGGTTAATAGCTGAGAGGAAATTGTAAACAATATCAAAGAAAAGAACGAGCTACAGTTGGTTTGGGAAAATAAGGTAGTGTCTCTCTGGGCTGTGACTGTTGGCAACTAGTTAATGAACGGGATTCGAGAAGGTCTCTAAAATATCTGTAAAGGTTCGTGGGGATTCTTGATTTCTTCACATTAGTTGCAGAGGCTTGAAGTCTTTACCATGTTATGTACTATTGTCTTTCAATTTATAGTCACCATCTAGTCTCAGATGCAGCCCAGTGAAATACCACCTTTAGCCAAGCGAGGAATGTTCTTTCTCAGTATTTTGATGTTGGTAATGTTCTCGCCACCTTCTGGCCCTGCATGGGTGTTTCTGTGTTTTTGTTAGAATGGTGTGGATGGAGGTTTAATACAGACAAGGAGAAACATATCATTTAAAAAAATAAACATCCAGAGTAGTTTAGACTGAAAGCTACACCTTGGAAACTGTTAGCGTTGCAGGTGGAGTTTATGTGCTGCTTTGTTTCTAGAACTGATGGCGTATGATACGATATATCAGTGATTTACTAAAACATATTGTAATGGTAAGCAAAAAGACTAATGATATAAGTGAACTTCTTAATAATGTTAAACTTTAGGAACTTTGTAGCTTTTAACCCTTTTTAACCCCCAACATAACAATGTCAAAGATTCACAACCCCAAATATCATTGGCTGAACTACACAAATATTTGAAAAAGCAAAGTAAATAAATAAGGGTATATTACAAGAACAATAAATTAAACTCATATTATACTTCTGTTTTCCCAATTGATGACTGGAGATCATCTCAGAACCCAAAACCTGATGTTTTGTGAACCTCGTGGGGGTGCGTCCCAACTCCAGCTTTAGGAACCACTTCTCTAGGGTGGTGCCATTCTTTTGTCATTCTGATTTTTATTTATTAATTAATTTATTTGCTATTATTATTTATCACAGACCAATACAAGAAACAAAACAAAAGAAACTGTGCTGTCTGGAATCAGCAGTTTATCTAATCTCACATTTTGACAGCTAATCTGCTCCAGTGAACGCTGAGAGAAGGTAGTTTATTTATTAATGATGCCAACAACAACAAAAATAAACCCTATCATAATAAGAGTGGCTAAACTTATTTTACATATCAAACATTATTTGTTTGTTTTTTAAATGTGACATTAATGGAGCTATAACGTATACAGTGTGACAGGGATGAAGGTATATAGAAGATATTTAAAGTTATATCATTCATGTCAGGCTCAGATCGGTGAGAAGTGTATTTTGTTTGATCAAACAGGGTGTCATATATACAAATCAGCGCTCTTTGCTTTTTGCACTACAAAGAAAGATTCCCCACTTGTGGTAATATGGTGGAAGAGGTGTGGATTAATGGATTTATGGTGGGATCGTTTCTCATCATATTCATCTATGTAGACAGACTTTAAAGAAGACTTTCAACTGTTGTTATCAGATCTAAAGTTTTATTCTGGGAATATAGCAGTGTAACTTTATATGATTATCTCCTATGAAAAGAGTAATAGTTTTATGCAGACTCTTTATTGCTCACTTTACCTTCTGGCTGAAACATAGACAGCGTCTTTATCCACTCCTGTTGTACAAAAGTGAAGCCAGAATATCCTGCTTTTGGGGCCCTGCCATGTTGTACTTTGGAAAGAGAGTCTGCGACTTCGAGATGTGAGGCTGAACCCTCGATGTAAAAGACACACCTGCACAACCTGTACACATTTTAGTGTCGCATGACCCTGTTTTGAAACCACTGAATAACTAATTGCAACAAATGTTTTTAGAAAAATGAATATTTGAAGATGAGAACTATGTGAAGAAATGGAACACATCAAAATAATTATCTGAGGTGTAGTTTTATTTCGGTCATTCTTCTTTTTCTACAGTCTTTGGTCTGAAATACACAGCTTTGGTTGCTCTCACCTCAAGGGCCCCCCCCCCTAAAACCCCACTTTCTTCTGATTGGTTATTTTCAGGCAGCATCCCAGTGCCGACACGTGGTTGCGCTGAACACGAAACCAGCGTCTCACTTTTCTGTGAAATGTTGAGTAGCTGATGACTAAAAATTGTGAGTAAATACACTAGTTTTCAGTTGCGGTCTCACTGAATTTGTACTCATGTCTCATAAATTCTGACTTACTTGAGTTTAAATTTGCCAGGAACTCCCAATTTTGTTGCATGAGTGTCTCAAGAATGTCCCGCAATAGTTGTGTTAACACCAACGTTCGTCCAACTGTTGTGCGAATGCTGTGTGACGGTTAGGTGTGACAATCAGGAAATCTGGACCATATAAATATGAGGCTTCTCCCAGTTCAGCACTTATTTGTCACTTGAAGGATATGACATGAGGTTCTCATATCTGCCTCCAACTGGTTACAGTGTAGTCGCCACCCCTTTGTACAGTTTTGGACGTTACTCACACTTTTGACTTGCAGAAACTAATTTAAGAAGCTATTGAGAAAGGTTTGAGACGCCCGCAATAACGCAACGACTATTTTAAGAACATTGTTTTGCAAATTTTTAAAACATGCTCAATATTCATGCGACACAGAAGACCGGGGCCTCCGACTCGCAGAAGGAAATTGAGAAAAGATTTCCAAAATGCCCTTCACAACTTGATGAAGCAGAGTGAAATACTGGCTTAAACATGATACAACAAAGTATTCAAAACGGTTACACAGCTGTGAAATGTTTTGCTGCATTTAATTTGAACTTTCCTCATTGTAATATTGCTATGTTTAGTGCGGTGCAAATGACTAAATAATGGCCATTTCTTCAGAAAAAAGGACATTGTTTCCTCCAGTCATCAAAGCTTTACAGAGGATCTTGGTTTGCCCACGGTTTGACCACATTGTTGCAAAAACCTGCGTTTTGTGTTAACTGTTGGATGTAGCAACTGAACCGTCGGCACTGGAATCGGTGTTTGGATCTTCTCCAGTAAAAATGAGCGCGGCAGAAATATGTTTTGGCAAATTCATGGTAATAGAAACTGTCATCAGTCCTGCGATTCAAAACTGATAAGACATATGAGACCTCATTTGTCCTTCCGTCTCTACACGTTATTTTTTTACTGGTGGGCTTGGTTTTGCAAAGTCTCCATAAAACAGTCCGCTGGATGACAGACAGAAGGCACAAAAGTGACTTTTTTTGAAAGTATTTTTCCAAATAAAGGATATGAGCCCTTAAAAGGGCATCAGACTGAAATCAGGTTTCTGTGGGGTAAAAAGTAGAGTAAGTTTGGCTTGACTCCTAATTGTATTTAATGCCTCAGTGGGAGCGTTTGAGGGAAACTCAATTGGAAAATTAACAGCACCATTAACCTCAAATATTCCCATGAAAATAGGAAAACCTTTAATTTACACATTTTCCTGAACACTTTTGGGAGTATAAATCATGGAGTCCTGCTAATTGTTGACTTGTCTTCGTTGCAACATATCAGGAATAAAGCTACAGTTTGTAGCCCATTATTTGTTTAGCTTTGTGATCAACATTTGCTCCATGTTTCAGAACAAACGGGTGCATTATTAAAACTAATATGTCACATAATGTGACTTACAGTAACTGCAGATGTTTGGGTTTCACTCAAAGGAAATGTTTAGTCAAGGAGGGTCTTAACACATGAACACATCTGTATTCAGCTGTTCAGCGATGGTGCTCTGCTCTCACCACTGTTTATCTGCTGCGGGAAACATTTTGATTTGTTTCTGACTTAGTGTTAATTCTGGTAGTAGCATTATTCTTTGATATTATTTTATAATCACCGTTAGTACGTTGACTCGTCACGCTAACAGCATTACGGTGTGAGATAATGATCAAAAATGTGCCATAAAAGTCGAGATGTGTGTGTTACAGCTTCATTTTGTACTATAAAGTGAAGTTTTACATGAAATACACTGTGTTACTCCAGATTTATCATCTCGGACCTGCAACATCTGATTTATTTTGCAGGAAATGAAACGGCGTGAAAGCCTTTTGCTTTCTGATAGTTTAGGATTCCTCTCATGTCTGTACTGTGACTGTTTACTGTCCACAGCATCAAACTGGTCCACCTTTTCTCCTGCAGTTCAACTTGTGCTGTCTGACATATTATATGACAGGAAAAAAAAAAAAGAAATATATATTTAGATTCCAGTATGATGGGAAAAAAAACATTTCAGTGTTCTGTATCCTATTAATGATGCAAAATAAACTTTGACATTGCACCTTTTCACACGTCTGATTCTGGTGTTTGTTCAAACTGAACAGGAGCTAAGCAGCAAAATAAACTGGTTAAATGTTCAATCATAGAGGGTTTTTTTTATTATTTTGGTGCAAAGTAGAGATTTTTGCATCACTGGATTAGACAGGAGTTCTTTAAACTTCTCATTATCAAGTAAATGCTGGTTGTAGAATTGATCATCCCACAGTTATTGACATTACCTGTGTTCACATTGTTGTGAAGTAACTCAGAGTCTTATTGTGTCAATCTGACTGCTCCTGGTATGAAATAAATGGACATTATAGGGTCCAATTATTACACAGAAGGACATGCAAGTGCACCATAGCATTTAAACACAGCTGCATATTTTCAGCTCATTTGTGTCTGTTTCAGTTGAATACTGATCTATTGCTCTTTTTGTTTGTGTTTATTTTGTTAAAACAATAATCAGACTACATGTCAGTTTTGGAAAAAGCACATCAAGTCAAAGTTTATTTCTGCTTCTAAAAGCAACGTGCGCTGAATCAGTGCTGTATCAAATTTGGTAAAAACCAAATCAGTAACTATGGACTACAATAAAAAGCAAATAATTCAACAAAAATTACATTAATAGATTTAGTGCACACCATAAAACCCTAGATATCCTTGGAACAGGTGAGAAGAAATAGATTTTAGGCAGTGATTTCAGTCTGAGCAGCTTTAATTTTTAAAGAAAGGCTGTTCCACAGATTAGAGGCCTGTGTTAATGCATGTGTGTGTGTGTGTGTGTGTGTGTGCAATTGCCTGTTAACAAAATATCTCCTGAACTATAGGATGAATTTTAATAAAACTCTCAGAAAGTAATCATTGGATAGATATCTATATCAGAATAACATTTGGAAATATTCCAAATGTTATCAATATTCACACCTGTTTAAGATGATGCTACAGCTAATCAAACACAGCCAACGCAAAAAGCTATAACTTAAATAAATTTACAGATATTGAGCTAAAGTTTGATGTGGTAGTAGCTGAGAGTCCTTCACATTTTATACTGTGAGCACTGAATGATTGCAAAAAATCTTTGTTTAACACTTTGCCATTAGCTACTGAAGTGAACTGTCTGTTAAGCTAACAGACAGTCAACAAAATAATATCTCATGAACCACCAGACAAATTATAATGAAACTTTCAGAAACTACTTATTGGATGTAGATCTGCTGATTACCTTTTAGAGTCAAAGCCAATTCAAGATGGCTTCCACAACTAACTGACCTCAGCCAACAGATAAATGGCTCTAACTCAGTCAAATTTACAGATATTGAGCTAAAGTTTGATGTAGTAGTACCTGAGTCATTCATTCAGAGTACAGTAATCTAAACTTGATGTATTGAAGACATAAATTATTGTTTCAAAGTCGTTTAACAAAACGTAGGCCTTCAGTTGATGAAGCAGCTTTGGTTTAAAAAAGCTTCTTAAGACAACTGAGCTAAAATGGCTAACAAATTTAAAGGCACAAAATTGCACCAAGGTTTGTCTAAAGAAAAAAATGGTGGACTGTCCAAACTCAAACTGTTTGACTATTAAGAACAACATCATGTCTGATTCAAACCATACACCTCTCATCATGCTGAGAACACCATCCCCACAGTAAAGCATGGTGGTGGCAGCATCATGCTGTGGAGATGTTTTTCATCCAAAAGGATTGGAAAACTGGTCAGAGTTGACAAAAAAAGATGCATGGAGCAAAATATAGAACAAATTTGAGAGAAATTTGTTTGAGTCTTCCAGAGATCAGAGACGGAGATTGAGGTCCACCTTCCAGCAGGACATTGACTGAACACTCTGCTGAAGCAACACTCCGGTGGTTTAAGGAGAACCAGGTAAAGGTCCTGGAGTGGTCCAGTCAAAACCCAGACCTCAATCCAACTGAAAGTCTCTGGTTTGATTTAAAGATTGTTGGATACAAGCAGCACCCATCCAACCTGAAGCTGCAGCAGGTTGGTCCTGAAGAACGGATAAAAGTTCAGAGACAAGATGGACCAAGATCATGGAGACGGACCTGAAGAAACTTGAGACTTTTTTGTTCCCTCTGTGCCAAATTTTTAATGTTTCTAGCATCAAATTCTTTTCAACCCTGTTTTTTTTTTTATTTAAAAGAAATACTTTCTTTGTTCAATTTAAAATCATTGTTTTTGATTTGGAAATAGGCTTGTAGACTAATCTTTTCCCCTCTAGTTTTGGGATGGCTACATGGGGGTGATTGGCTTTATTAAGACTAAGAATGCTGAATCACTGTTCAGACCTCAGGACAGATCTCGCTCACTAACTTGGTGATAAAGTCAAAAATAGCAGCTGCACTTTTTTTTCCTTACAGCTCATACAGTTTTCAATGAAAACAGCAGGAGGGGATTTGCTGTTGCATCAACCTGCTTGTTCAAAACCTTCACCTCAGTGGTTTCTTTTGCAACCAGCCATGTCGACATTGAGTGTCAACAGTTTCTGAAGAACTTTCAGCACCGCTGTCCGTCCGCTTCCCCTTCAGTCAGATTTATACGTCCTCCTGAGCTTAGTGGCAGCACAGCAGCAACGCCAGAGTTGTCGTTTTTTCTTTTTAACGTACATCTGGAGAGATTTCGTGCTGCTGTTCTGAGTGTGCAGAGTTTGGGTTTGCGTGTGAGGAAGCAGTGTTGAGTTGATTGACAAGTTTCAGAGCTGAGGCACTTCCTTGTCCCTCTGAGCTCACAGAGATGAGCCCCGTGTGTGTGTGTGTGTGTGAGTGGGTGCATTTGGGTGTGTGAGCACACACTGACCACGTGCCTCCTCTGATTTTATATAAACCTTCTTTTTCTCACACACAGGGACAGAAAGTCTGAGTGATGCTGAGCAGCTCTGGTGGGATGTGAGATCTGGTGAGTGTTTTATTTCTGTTTGATGCAAAACACATTTAGATGCAGCTGGATAAATAATGGACCAATAT
>JAOXNZ010000155.1:3289353-3302449 GCA_028566095.1 Kryptolebias brasiliensis
CAGAAAATAATCAGGTTAAATAAAAATAATAAGACAATTTCTAAAAATTGGCAGAAAGTACCAAAGTTTAATTTCAGTTTCTGCAAATTTCGTTTCCCCTTTACCTTTTCTCTTTAACTGGTGTTGAAAGTCAGGGAGAATAGATGTGTTTTCAGTCTAGACATAAACTGACCTACTGACTGAGAAAGTTTTACAGAGAGAGGGAGACTGTTCCACAGTCTAGGTGCTGCCACAGAAAAAGCTCTGTCACCTCTATTCTTTAGCCTGGCTTTAGGAACAGATAATAAAAGCTGGTCGGCTGACATCAGGGCTCTGGATGGAGTGTAGGGCTGCAAGAGCTCACTTAAGTAAGAAGGGCCCATAGAATTGAGACACTTAAAAACAATCAATACAACCGTAAATTTTACCCAAATAACAGGGAGCCAATGAAGGGTGCGCGAAACGGGGTAATAAATTCACGCCTCCTTGTTTTCGTCAGCAGACAAGCAGCAGCATTTTGTATGCTCTGCAATCGCTGCAAGGAACCTCGGTCCAACCCTAAATACAATGAATTACAGTAATCTAAACGCGATGTAACGAAAGCGTGGATAGCCCTCTCGAAATCCGGTAGAGGAAGATAAGATTTTATCTTAGCCAGGGTCCTCAGCTGAAAGAAACTGGTTTTGATAACAGCACTAATGTGCTTATCAAATTTAAACATAGGATCAACCATCACACCCATGTTTTTCACAAATGGACAACAGAAAGAGGACAGGAGACCAAGCACACTGTCATGTCCAAGCAGGGGATTGCATTAACCGAACACCGGAATCTCAGTTTTTCCCTTATTTAGATTTTAAAAAATTTGCTCTTAATCATGCCTGTACATCACTAAGACAATCCTGTAACATATGTACAGCAGACTGACTGTCGTTTGTAAATACAGGTAAATATATTTGAATATCATCCGCAAAACAATGGAAAGAGGACGGCAGGCGCAGGGCGGGCAGGTTGTGCACAGAGAAACGGTTCCAGTCTCGAAAATCTTCAGGAGGAATCCTCAGGAAACAATTAGGCTCACAATGTTCAAAGCAGGTAAGTATCACGGAAATAGATCACCCTAATAAAGACACAGCAGGTTACTAGGAAACAACGAGGAAGTACTTGGCACAGGATGTCTGAGAGTTACCATATGTGAGTAACACTCCGGCAGTGAGGGACTGGCGTCCTGCTTCTTATATACACCTCAGATGATGAGGCTGATGATCTGCAGGTGTCACACTCAGCGCACCTGCTCCTGATGACCTGCCTCTGCAGCTCGTCCCGGAGCGCCCTCTGGAGGAGAAAAACCTGGAAAAACCTGAACTAAACCTATTCTCTGACAACGTGACCTTTACTTAATAAGTCCTCATCCAAGATCTCCTGAGATCCATGAGATCTCAAAGTATCAGTTGTGAATCATACTCAGCTGCTACCACACCAAACTTAAGCTCAATATCTGTAAAATTGCTATTTATGTGTTGACTAAGGTTGATTAGTTGTTGCGGCCACACTGACTTAGGATGACTCCAAAGGTTAATCAATTGTAGAGCTGCATCCAGTTATTACTTTCTGGAAGTTTCATTCAAATCTGTCCAGTACTTCATGAGATATTTTGCTAACAAGCAAACTCAGTTGACACCAACAGTTAATGCCAAGTTTTTAAGCAAATAGGTTATGTAATGTGGAGCACTTGGAGTATGTGTTGTGAATTAGTCTCATTGACTACAACACAAAATATGAGTTCAATATCTGCAAAACTGACCGAGTAATAGAAATGTATTTGTTTTCGAAGATCAGTTGACTGAGGCAGCCATCTTGAATTAGGTTGATTCCAATCGTAAATAATTTGTACATGTACATTCAACAATTACTTTCTGAGAGTTTCATTAAAATTTGCCTCGGGGTGGATGAGATATTTTGCTAACAGAAAAGCAGAAAGTTAGTGGCAGTTTTAAAAACATCTCAGACGCAGCTTCCTGGTTTTAACCATCTTTCTGTCCATGTTCTCATATTTTGTACTTTGCTCTCATTTTCTGTTCGCTCCATCCTGTTCTTTCTTTTCTCTTCCCTCTTCTCTTTCTGTGTGTTATCCTCCAAGATGCAACAATAAAAACAGATTTTAAAGTTTAATGCAGCTATAGATTAAACTATTTACATCTTCTAACGTTATTCTTCATTTATATTTGCTTGCTGTAAGACATGACAGTATGAATACTTCACCTTTGCCTGTCTCCTAAAGTTTAATTTACAAAAAAAGAAAGAAACAAAGGAAGGAAATGACAGTATTAGGGCATGTCTGATGAAAACAAGTTTTTTGTTGTTCCAATATATTATTGAATATAAACTCCTTACTGTATAGGTATTGCATAATTTCCTTAGTGTGCAGGTATGAAACTCAAACCAGAAAGGTGTTTATATTTCAGAATATTTGGATTTTAACAAGAATAATGGAGGCTTTGAGGAGACGCAGAGGCCTATTTCATTCAGGTGATGATGTGGATACCACAACAATGGCAGAATTTGTATCTGGTAATTATTAAGAGGAAACGGTATCAGTGTTAAACAAAAACCACGATATTGTTTTATGAGAATCACCAGCTATGAGCAGAGAGTTCTTATCTTGTTGTTTGGTTAATGCTGACATTATTGCCAAGCAAGGTCAGCCATGTTGAGCTGAAAGTCAGTTTTCAGTATGAAGACCACACCAAGCTGGTGTTTATGAACAGAATGCTTTGAGTTTATTTAGTTATTTAGATCTAGTTAAATAACATCAGAAAAAATGTCCTCTGCTGCCTCTATCAGGAATGTCACAGTAATGCAGCCTGGTCAACAAAAAACAGCAAACAATCTCTGATGAAGCATAGTTCTTCCTACATCATAAAATATATTTAACAAAATAATACCTGTCTGTGTGCATACTTTGAAGATTGCTTTACTTTGTCAATTGCAAGGCTAACACCATAGCTTTATTAGGGAGGTATGCACTTATTTTACTCAAGTAACACCTTAACAGTTAAACAGTTGAATCACATAATTGTCCCAAGTTTGATTTTCACTGGCTAAAGTCTTAACTCATCTGAAGAAAGTTCCAATTTGTCATGATGAGAAACAGCTGTGTTGCCTGCCCAAGTAATCATTTTACCCACCTCATGGCTGCATCTTCATTTGGTGTGAGGAACCATGGGAGTTGTGTGGGTCCTGGTGAGTTGTCTGCTGACTGGTTGGCTTGCTAAAGGTTTTGTTGTCTTTTCAATTATGATTAATAATGAATATTATGACACAGTAAAAGTATAGAGGTATAATCTGACAAAGTTTTAGGTAGTTCATGTGATTTGGAACATTTGTTTTTAATGAAATACTAGCGTGTCATACAGTGTTTTTGTTTTTTTTACACATTTGTATTAAATAGAAGTTCGATACCCATAGGCACTTGTCTATCAACTCTTAGGACACAAAGAGCTGATGAGATGCAGAGTCACAAAGGTAAAGACACTACGGCTGAAAGAGATTGCAAACTGCTAAACTAACTTCATATCTGTTATGTTTTAGACCACTCTCCATTGGAATAAACAGTTTGCCAAATCCATGGAATGTTCTACAATGACTGCTAAAAATGGTAAGCTGTTCTGTTTTTTTTTTTACATAACCATGGTAGGAGTGGGAACTGAATGTGGGGTAGAACCCTGTTTAACTGGTATGTTCAATATATCTGGATATGAGAATTGAAGTTCAGTTACTTCTCAGTGCAACTAGAAATCAATAAAATAAATGCTTCAGCATTACTTGGAAAAATGATAAGACCAATGAGACAAGATGCCAGCGCCAACCAGACTGTGGCAGCCGCCGACGCCAGCGCCAACCAGACTGTGGCAGCCGCCGACGCCAGCGCCAACCAGACTGTGGCAGCCACCGACGCCAGCGCCAACCAGACTGTGGCAGCCACCGACGCCAGCGCCAACCAGTCGTATTGGGTAATATTTTTAACCCTGGAGTTCACAGAAACAGAGAAGATGGAGGACACAGGTAAGTAATTTAAAGGTTTTATTTCTGTCAGGAAGAGGCTGGAGGGAAATAACCAGAGGAGCTAAAACGAATGGATATGGGTGAGTATGATTACAAGTGATGTTTTCTTGCTGACAAACTTCTGGAGATTCTTCTTACTGTGATGTCTTTGTCTTTACGCTTGAGAGGGAGAAGAATTCCAGGAGAGTGGCAGGTCAGAGTTGGGCAGGCAGTTGAGCCAAAAAGATCCAAACGGTAATTGTTGTGGCTGATGCTGGTTCTTGGATTCCACAGAAGGAGGGAAAAATCCACTTGCTGGTTTCCAGGAGACATGAGGACTGCAGAAGCACAGGAGACATGAGGTAAGTTCAAAAGCATAAAGATGAATGTTTTGTTTTCTCACGAGGCTAGGGTTTGACTACCTAAAGGTATGCAACGTTCCAGCGATGAGTTCTGGTATGACTGCAGCTTAAGTACCCGCCAGGTGGTGATCTGATGTCATTGAACACAGCTGAAGGCAATTAGCTCTGCCTGCCACTTGGAGCTCCAATGGAGGAAATTAAGGGCACAACACACTGGAATCCTCACAGTACCCCCCTCTCAATGATCACCTCTTGGCGATCTCAAACGCTTCTCTGGATGATCCCTATAAAAAGGTAGTAATCAGGAACTAAAATGAATGATC
Organism: Kryptolebias brasiliensis; assembly: GCA_028566095.1. Lineage (NCBI taxonomy): Eukaryota > Metazoa > Chordata > Actinopteri > Cyprinodontiformes > Rivulidae > Kryptolebias > Kryptolebias brasiliensis. The sequence continues at coordinate 3,294,062 of JAOXNZ010000155.1, forward strand.
TGGGGACCCATTATCTCTCCTCTAGTTCATAACCCTCCCAATCTACCAGATACTGTAACCCACAGCTCTTGCTCAAAAACCCAAAAATCGCTGAAGCTGCTTGCAATTCTCGGGTGTAGGCCATTCAGAGACTGCTTTGATCTTTTCTGGGTCCATCCGAACCTGCCCACTAATGAAAAATGAAACCTAAAAAAGAGACGGCTGACAAATGGAACTCACACTTTTTGGCTTTTACAAACAGCTGATTCTCAAGTAGGCGTTGGACCACTGACCTGACATGCTTGTGATGTTCCTGGATGTCTTGGGAATAAATGAGGATGTCGTCGAGGTACACAGAAACAGACTGATCCAGAAAATCTCTTAAGACGTCATTGACAAGAGCCTGGAAAACTGCTGGGGGATTGGTTAGTCCAAATGGCATAACTAGGTACTCACAATGTCCTAATGAAGTCTTGAAAGCAGTCTTCCATTCATCTCCCTCTTTTATACGAACTAAATGGTAAGCGTTTTAGTCCAATTTTGTAAATGTTTTAGCTGAGTGTAATTGTTCCAGAACTGAGTCCATGAGAGGAAGAGGGTACTTGTTCTTAACTGTTATTTGGTTGAGACCGGGGTAGTCAATACAGGGGGAAAGTGATTTGTCCTTCTTCTCCACAAAAAAGATACCTGTGCCTACAGGGGAGGTAGAAGGACGAAGGATTCCAGAAGCCAGAGAGCTGTCAAAATAATCCTGCATGGCCTCCTTCTCAGGACCAGAGAGCTTATATAGACGGGAGGACGGAAACAGAGCATTGGGGAGAAAGTCTATGGAACAGTCATATGGGCAATGAGGGGGCAAAGAAAGAGCTCTTTGTTTACTGAAAACAGTGGCTAAATCATGATAACAGGAGGGAACCTGAGTGAGGTCCGAAGGTTCTGACTGGCAGACAGATGTATCAGTTAGCCTAGTAGCTGAATGTAAACATTTAGCTAAGCAGGATGAGCTCCAGCTGTCTATGCGTTTATTGACCCAGTTAATTACAGGATTGTGGTTCTCGAGCCAGGGGTATCCCAAAATCGGGTGGGAGGTGAGCGAGGAAAAAATGAGAAACTCACTGTGTTCATGGTGATTGCCTGAAATGATGAGATGAACTTCCTTGGTTTTATGGGTGATGGTGGTTATTGTTTCTCCTGTGAGTGTGGAAACAGTGACCGGAGGCTGAAGAGGGGTTACCGGAATTTGCATCTGCTGGACCAACTCACTGCTGATAAAATTTTGCTCTGCGCTTGAATCCATTAATGCTTGAACAGAGAGCGTAGTATCATTATTACAGAGAGTCGCAGGAATTAATAAGTGGGCACCAGGAGATCCAAAAAGACGGCCCACCAGTACTTCCTGGACTACCGGTGGGCCCTGCCTTTTGGCAGCAGAGTACAGTCATCCCACAAATGACCTACTCTACCACAATATAAACACGCGCCAGTTACTAACCTCCTTTGATGTTCTTCTGGTGAAAACCGTGCTCGGCCGAGTTGCATGGGTTCAAGTTCCGGTTCCGTGACTGAGGTAGAAACCAATCTCCAGGGAGTTGGTCCCGGGGAAAAAGAAGTAGATGATGGTTTCTCGGGGTTTGTAGTTTCTCTCCCTATTCTCGGGATTTGTAGTTTTCTCCCTATTACGTTCCTCCCTATTATGTTCCTTCAAACAGTTGTCAATCCGAATGGCTAGGTCAATGGCATCTTCGAGGGTCTCTGGCTCCTCTCTCGTAGCCAGCTGGTCCTTCATTTGCTCAGAAAGAGACTTAATGAATGCTCCCTTCAATGTGTTGTCATTCTAGCCGGTCTCCTCCGCATTGATGCGGAACAAAATTGAATGGTCTGCCACTATCCATACGACTTCCTTGTTGTATGAATAGTATTCTCTTTTGCAGCATTTTCCTGGCGAAGAGGATGATCAAAAACCTTACGAAACTCAAAGGAAAGTAAGGTAACACAGCTGATTAATGGTATGAGCAGATAAACAAGCTTCTGACCAGCGGAGGGCGGGGCCAGTCAAAGCGCCAATAACATAAGAGATTCTAGCTGAATCTGAAGCATATGTAACCGGCGCTTGGTCAAAAGCTAGGGAGCACTGGAGAATGAACCCTCTGTATTGATCTGGGTCACCACTAAAAGAATCAGGAGGTCGCAAAAACTGTTCCTGGGGACTGACTGAATTCTGGTTAGGAGTTGAGGTCGGAGGAGGGGAAACAGATGAGTTCGGATCCTGGGGAAAGAGTGTAGACGTTCTTTGGGTTATGTTATGGTGTATCACATACTGCCCAGTTCCTCCATGTTGGAGGTGGATACCTGTTGCTGCATGATAATTTTTTGTAAATCCGATTTGTGGCAGTCAATACTGTCTTTCTGGGAGAGGAGAGTTTGGTGGATCGTGTCTGTTTCTGTAAGACTCTGGGAAATAATGTTATGGCTGGAACATTCTGTCATATTGGGTAATAATAATTTTAAACCCAGATTCGTACACAGAAACAGAGAAGATGGAGGACACAGGTAAGTAATTTAAAGGTTTTATTTCTGTCAGGAAGAGGCCAGAGGGAAATAACCTGAGGAGCTGAAACAAAAGGATATGGGTGAGTATGATTACAAGTGATGTTTTCTTGCTGACAAACTTCTGGAGATTCTTCTTACGGTGCTGTCTTTGTCTTTAGGCTTGAGAGGGAGAAGGATTACAGGTCCAGTTGGTGAGGTCTTGTCCAGAGAGGTGAGTAGAAGTGGAGAGTGGCAGGTCAGAGTTGGGCAGGCAGTTGAGTCAAAAAGATCCAAACGGTAATTGTTGAGGCTGATGCTGGTTCTTGGATTCCACAGAAGGAGGAACAAATCCACTTGCTGGTTTCCAGGCGACACAAGTTAAGTTCAAAAGCGTAAAGATGAATGTTTTGTTTTCTCACGAGGCTAGGGTTTGACTACCAAAAGGTATGCAACGTTCCAGCAATGAGTTCTGGTATGACTGCAGCTTAAGGCACAACACACTGGAATCCTCACACAACCAGACTGTGGCAGCCGCCGACGCCAGCACCAACCAGACTGTCTTCAGTGTCTTACAAAATATTCAAAAACTTTTTAAAAAATTTAACATTTAGTCATAAAACTATTTGAGCTTGATGCTGTTTTGTGTTCATTTTTCCATACATTTAACAACTGTCTAATCAGTTAAAGAACTTGCTGGAGTATGAAGGTTTTGTTTTTTTTCCAAGTTTCTTAAGATGACCTCAGGACACAGACTGGTGACTTTAGATGAACTAATGGCTTCTCCATAACAAGATTAGACTAAGACAGCTGGAGGACACAACGCCAGCACCAACCAGGTTAACAATTGGTTTAGAAAACCTTTGTACAAAGCAATTGTGGCATTGTTTTACAATCAGCTGCTGAACTGTTTTGTTGCTTTTAACAAGGTTTCATAGTTCCCCTGGTTTAAATACTGACTTTACTGACTGACTCCAATTTTTATTTTAAATGTCAAAATGTTCTTTCTAAAAAAGAAATGCTTTCTCACAGTGAGCTTCAGGTCTTAACTTAAAACTGCATGAACATCTCACTGTATCAGGAAGGAGTTACAATCAGGATGACATTTCAAAATAACAAGTGACACTTTCTTCTTTCTTGACCATCACTACATCTTCGTACTTTTACTTTATAAAATGGGTTCTTGGCTTTCATTCTGGACCACAGGGTGCACGCTGCGCCTTATCTAGTAATTTTTTAAAAGACTTTATACTGTAAAGTTTTTTTTTTTCAGTGTTCTTTTAAAGCAAAGTAGAGGTAAAACTTAAGTGTTTAAACAAAATATGAGAATATAAAATGGGATGAATTTTTAGCCAAAAGAAACTAAATACTTTAATAAAAATTGCTGTTTGACTTATACAAATGAGCAATGACAAGTTCTAGAAACCACACTGTTAGATTTCCTTTATTTAGTTTTGTTTTTTGGAAAGTTGTGTTCAATGTTTCCCTCCATCTTTGTTGTCTTAGTGTGTTTAATCAAAGTTTGTTTAGTTTGATTTTACAGCAGCAAATCCAGGACTAGATCATAATCAGATATCTCAGTAAATATAAACAAATCTTAAGATTCCCTTGTCTCCTTTACCTTTGGGCAATAATTATTTTAACAGTCACCAGCAAAACTACAAATAAAATCACTTAAGATAATAATTTATCTATTTTATTCCTTAAAAATAAAATAATTTTATCCCAGACATTTAATACCTTCTTTCCCAACTTATTTTTAAAGCTACATACTGTGTAGGTATGCAAGACTATTTACACGAAATGCACATGTGGTTTTTGTATGTACTTTTATTTTGGTTGTCATTTCAAAGAACCAAAGCTGAAGGAGCTCTCCTAGTTAAGTTCAGTCTTGTTACAAGTGTAGAATACCTCAAAGAGAAATTTATTTTGGATTCATCATGAGCTCTTTATGTTAAAATAATCAGCCATTAAGTCTGTCAATAATTAATCAAAAATAAGAGTCTGTGTCAGAAATATTAATGTTTGGGAACCTTTCTGGTGGTTCTGTCATTCCCTGAAATGTTCCCAGCGTCTTATCTCTGAGAATAACGCATCGCCAGGGCAGGCAGTGTAGTTCACCACCTGTCTGTGGCCATAGATGGTGAAGTTGGCGGCAAGTCCTTTTCCATCCACAGCACAACGCACCAGCTGGTGACGTATTAGGTTCATGGCATGGCGAGAAGGCAGTGTAGCCGTGTAGTTGCCAATGATTGACACGCCATAGCCAATGGCATTGTATCCTCTTGTGTGTGTGCCAAGGCGGTTCCAGCCCCTGCCCTCGTAGATATACCCATCCGAGCCGACCACAAAGCTGGGGGCAGATATGACAGTGTGAGTTAAGTGACTGCAGTGTACAGTTAGATTTCTCTCAAAGTGCTGAATTAATCCATGAAGTGTAATGCAGTTTTAACAATTTGTCTTACTGTGAGTGAACAGGGACAAAGTAAACAAAACTCTAGTAAATACTCCTGCAAACAACAAATGTATAGAATAATCTCAAAGTACAAAGAAATACTTGAAAACTTGGAAAATTTAGCTCAATCTCTATCAAAACAATTCAGACACTCAGGAGGTGTGTCTTCTGTGGGATGGAATAAATACATTTATTGTTCTTTAATGCTTTGCTACTTTTCAGACCTTTGACACACACAACAAAGCTCCACAACAACTAAAGTAAAATGAAAAACCTAACAAAATGCATATAAGATAGCATCTTTAAAGCAATGATATGTACTTACAAAACTGTAACAATGTGAAGTTTTTCATTTAACATGGTGTCAAATGTTCCTTTTTAAAGGAATATTTTAGCCATTTTTAGGTGAGGTTTTATGTAAAAGTTATAAACAGTTATTCCTAACCTGCTGTAGATAGCTCTTTGAACTACCTCAGTTTGAATAAATAAAATTTACTATAAAGTGGCCAAGACCAAAGTAGATTGCCGCCATCTTAAAACAGCTCTAGTCTCCAAAATTTCAAACCGGTTCATGCAAAGGCTATTTCATAAACCTTTACATTACTGTTAGTTTCTCATAGCATGACTATTTAAATGAAGTTCTGTTCAGCAGCAAGCTATGGCAAATTTAGTGGAGCCTGGGGTCAATTCCAGTGAAAATTTAAAAATATTTCTGCTGAAATACCCATGTAATGCAAAACTAACTGCAATTTAAAGGTTTAAATAATCATGTTTGATTGAGCTGCCATGAAATTTTGAAGACTGAAGTTGTCTGAAGATGGCAAAATCTGTTTTGGAAGTGAGTCCAATTAGAGTTGTCATTGTGACCTCATCAATATGGTCCAAACAGACTCACTTCCAAAGCAGATTTGGTGACATAGGGCAAACCTAACACTAGCTCAATCCAACTCCAGGGTTGGAGTCTTCAACCTGGTGACGGCATCAAGACTCTTCATGCAAACACTATTAATTAAAACTTTGCTTTGCCATCAGTAACACATTACATGGTTATTTTAGCAGAAATATCATGAAATTCCTGCCTGAAGTGCTTCAGGCTGCATCAGAAATACCACAGCCACCTACTGCCACTTTTTGCACGTGCAAATATTCGCTCATTTCTATGTGAATAACTGTGTAAGTGTATGTGTCTGGGAAGTAACTTTTGCGTGAATCGCTATGAAATTGCAGAGATTGGAGTTTTGTTTTAAGAATGCAGCAATCCACTTTCATCTTGGGCCTAATTGGACCTAAACTTTATTAATACAAACTGACGTGATTCGAAGAGCTGTCTATAACAGGTGAGATATTAATTTTTCAGAACTTTTACAAAGAATGGCTGAAGCATGCCCTTTAAGGTCAGTTACCTGTATCCTATGTCACTCCATCCGCGATGTTCCTGGTGGAAATGCTGCATGGCCCTCATGTCACGAGAGCAGCTTGCAAAGGATAAACAGGGTGATGAAGGCTCATAGGTATGGTGAATGAAGAGAAACTGGAGGGGAAGGGACAGAGGGATAGGTGTACCTCGGTAGGCTTTTGCCCCCCACTGGCATCGAGGGATGATTTGAGGGCAGTCTGCATGTAGGAGGACAAGATTCATGGGTTAGAATACTAACTCTAATACAGTGTTGCCATCTGAAGTCCAAAATTCATAAATATATTAATTGATGATATAGTGCATTGTCCGCAGATAATGTGTAAAAATCAGCAAAATAAAAATCCACTGTTGAGAAAGGACAAACAGCTAATCAGTTTGTCCACTTAAGCAAGTAGAAAACTAAAGCTAACAACAAACTTTAAAAACTTCCCTTAGCATTTAAAGCATACGTTATATATTTCTCCAGTGGTTTAATTCCCATTCTATATGTATTCATAGGCCGGTTTATTTATTGTCAAACCGGTATGAAAATACTCATGAAGGAGTCTTTAACAAAAAATATGGGGTTTGTCAAAGTTTATCTGATTTACTGGCATCTGACTGCTTGAAATCTCAAACGTTGATGTTGTCAGGCTTGAAAATTCAAAGATGATCAGGTTATCTGACAATAATACTACCTTCAGCTCTGCTTTTGCATCTCTGCCAACTTATACAGTGGGTAGCAAGCATATTCATAACCCTTTTTTATTCAAATAGAAAATCCATTTAAATTTCAGGTTTTAAGGGAACAAAATAAAAAGAATACCAATAGGGGTAAATGGAGTTTGCAACACAGGTGTAAATACTCACCCCAGTACCTGTGTACAAATGTCTGCAATCCATCCTTCACTGCCTTTTTTATGCCTGTGTCGTGAGCAATCCACTCCGTCTTCTCCAACTTCCACACCAAAGCTAGTGTCTCCATGATTTGGTTTTGAAGATCAAGTGACTCCAGAAGTGATCTTGAGAGCTCCCTTCTCCTTGGGCTGACATGGCTGGTGACGGCATCAAGACTCTGCTCCTCATTCAGAGTAAAACTGTAATATCCTTTTAAGAGCTCACTGAGGTTCCGTGGATGTTCAGACATAGGAAGACTGCTGAGGTCCATGCCCAGGATGAGTCCATCCATGCCACCGTTGATAATGGCGTCTGTGGCTAGAGTGGCAGGTTGAGACAGCTTGTACACCTTTGGGTGCTCTACATTGTCCCAGCACCCGTTAGGCCCTAGACGTAGAAATGGTGGGATGTCCTGGAGGCTGAGAAATGAGAGACCCAGCGTCCTGCCAAGGGTGAGAGGGAAGATCCCGACAGCTTGAGTCCCCTCCATCTTAACTTTCAGTCCGGATTCAATCCCCAACAATAAGGGTGCAAGTGCCACGGTGGTGCCGTCTGGAGTGAGAACCACCCCCCGTTCTTCTCCTTGGTCTGTCACAATGTGGTGGATGGCCTTATCAAAAAAGCTGAATGATCTCGCATTTAGAATTGATCTCTCTAGAACTTCTGTGTTGTTGAGATCATATGATGCACCCAAGAAATGAATGGTCATGCCGTCATCGTGGCCAGCAGTCCTTCGCAGGGCTCTGACCAGAGCCAGGGGTGACAGACCAGGGTTGGAGTCTTCAACCTGCTGCACCGCTTGAATGAAGCTTTCCATGCTACGCATGTGCACAACTGAAAACAAAAAACAGGAACTAATTTTTAATCTATTATTGAATGATAGATTTAAATAAAACTACATTATTGATCTTTCTCAGTTGGAACAACATCCATCCATCCATCCATTTTCTTTAACCGCTTCTCCATTCCGGGTCGCGGACAGCCAGTGCCTATCTCCAGCAGTCACTGTACGAGAGGCAGGGGACACCCTGGACAGGTCACAAGTCCATCACAGGGCGACATAGAGACAAACGAGACAAACAACCATTCACACTCTCACTCACACCTAGGGACAATTTAGGAGTTACCAATGAAC
>JAOXNZ010000155.1:3355220-3369673 GCA_028566095.1 Kryptolebias brasiliensis
CTGGATCACCATAGGAAGCTCTTCACTGTGCGAGTGTGTCATATAACGCTGTCGGTACTGACGCCAGAAGTAGTCAGGCCGAAGTTTTGCAATATTTCAGAGGGGAAAGAATGAGATTTTGCAAATATGCTTAATATGGCTTTCGAAAGTAAGCTGAGGGTCAAAAATAGCACCAAGAGTAGTGACTGTGTTAGAAAGAGGAATGTTCTGATCAAAAAAGGTAATACTCAAAATCTTCTGTTGCTGAATTTGATGTGGCGTGCCAATTTGAATTACTTCTGTTATTGAGCTGTTGAGGTGGAGAAACCTTTGCTGCACCTTTATCTCCTCCAGACAGACTAAGCGTGGAAAGAGAAGAAGACGGTGGGGTCTCAGATACATTGCTGCCCAGCTTAAGATACAGCTGAGTGTCATCAGCATAGCAATGAAATTACACCCCATAGCTGCTGATAATGCGCCCAAGTGGCACCATGTGTAAATTAAAAAGAAGGGGTACCAGAACTAATCCTTGGGGCACGCCACAAGAAACAAAGTGGGTCAATGATCTGACAAGCCCGAATGAGACAAATTCAGATCTATTTGTCAAATATGATCGGAACCACTCCAAAGCAATGCCAGTAAGCCCTGCAAGGTGCTCCAGGTGGTGAGCCACCGTGTCAACAGCTGCTGACAAGTCCAAAAGAATTAGAAGTGACGAGGAGCCACGATCAGCACTGATCAGCAGATCATTAGTCACATGAACCAAGGCTGTTTCAGTACTGGAAGCAGTACAGAAACCAGACTGAAATTTATCCAGAATACTGTTGTTTTGCAGGTGTTCTTGAAAATAAACAGAAACTAATTTCTCCAGAACTTTGGCAAGAAAGGGAGGGTTGGAAACAGGTCTATAGTTTGCCAGGTCTTGGGGATCCAGGGTGGGTTTTTTTAAGGAGGGGTTTGATTATAGCAGATTTCAATGCTGGGGGAATGTAACCTGATTTAAGAAATTGATTCACTATAGTGGTGATGAGGGGACTGAGGAAGGCAATGTTGGCCTTGACCAAGGATGTTGGGAGGGTTTCATAATCCTCACAGTGGCCTCAACTTATTTCACACAGACCTCAGGAAAAGAGGAAAAAAGGGGAGGAGTTCATAAGCTGTAAATTTGTGGCTGGGATGAAAGTGGTAGTAGGTGGTGAGGGCTGATCGAATTGTCTGGATCTTATTATGAAAAAATGACAGAAGTGACAGCAATACACTTTGATTTCACCTGTGACTAGCTGTTAGCTCGTCTCTTGTTTCCTCCAAAGCGAGGTCGTTCAAAGAGCTACCTGCTGCAGGTGAGATAATGACCACTTTTACACAGAACATCACCTCAAGATGGCTCACAGTGTTTACCCTTCAAACTGACCTTTAGAAGCTACAATAAATCAAATAACTAAAAACAACCATGTCAAAGTACCCTGACTTTACCATGTATATTGAGTTAATGCTCGCGCCACGAGCTCGAGCTTAAATATCATCATGTCTTCAGTGAATGTGGTTCAAGCTCAATTTGACGTCACTCCTGCCTTGCATGACCACGTCTCGCGGCTGTGATTGGACGGCTGGCCTCTCTTCTTCTTCTTCTGTTTTTTTTTTGTTTTCTGGTGTGTGTGTGTGGAGGACCACGCTTCGCCCCTCCTCCCCGCCCTCCTCGGTCCATCCTTTAAGAAGCTGAGCCGCCCGCTCGCCGCTCAAACCGTGGAGGGAAGGACACGCGGAGGGACGCCCGTGTGTGAGCGCGCGGTCAGGTGCCCCCCCCCCCCATTGTTATTCGGATTCACGGTTGTGTTCGGGTCGATTCGGTTCGCCGGTCCAGACGGGAGACGCTGTTTAATCTCCGGGAGGGTGAGCGGGTTAAAAAGATACAGGAGGAGGAAAGGTAACAGTTTGCTAACGTTCGTGCCGCGTGCAGATAGAGTCTGAATCACGTCATCTGGTCGGTGCTGTCCTTCTACGACCGAGTGTTTCCAGCTGTACCTAAAGAGTCTCTATTTCCTTTTTGTTTTGTCTTATCTTTAAATGACGTTTGTTTCAAAGCCAGACAGCCGCGTCGTGGTGTGCAGGGACCGGTCTGTAGCTGATAGCAGGACAGCTGGGCGGTGGTTTCAGCCTCTTCGGCTCCCCTGTAAAAACCCTCTGTCTGTCCGAGCCTTGTATCAGGTTCAATTCATTGATTCATTTCATGGCTCCCCCCCCCCCCGCCAGCTCCCCCTCCGGCGTTTATCGCTATTGTTCTGAGAGGCTGAACCGGGCCTTTTAGCTCAACCGGGGGGGGGGGGGGGCGTGTTAGTTCCCAAAGACAAATGCAGGTTATTAAAGCTCCACTTCAGGGAAACAGAGGCTCTGAACAATGCAAAAACCACGCAGAGCTCCCAAACAGTCTTCAAGCACATTTAAAATGTGCCTCACTGACAGGTTGGTTCACCGGTTGGGACCTGTGTGGTGTGGGAAGTCTTTCTGAAGTAGTCCACCTTCGTTGCAGTTTCTCACACAGATTATCATCTGTGTTTTTCATATTTTCAGGCCTGCACGCAGAGTAATCCCCCTGTTGACGGCACTGGGTTAGGCTGCTTTCTTTATCCTATCAGCATGCAAATCTCAGTGATGGAGAGATGCTGTTGATCCTCCTGGTTTTGGCTCAGTTTGTTTGTTGTTTTTTTTCATTACATAATCACATCCCTGTGCTTTGGGCCTGACTGGGTGTGGTTGGTCCTGGGGTTTGGAGGCTCTGCCCCCGGCCTCAGAGACATGAGGACCCTGAGTGTGGGGACGTGTGGCTGTTTTTCGTGTCCCACCCTGCATGCCAACACCGGTATGACTTAACAGCCTCATGTCGTGCTGCTTTCTGGCCGAACTCCAAGGTCTCTGTCTGCAGGTTCTCTGCTGGGGTCATGTTTCAAAACATTTCAAATCCACCATGTCACAACAGCTGAACTAAACCCATTTTAGAAGCTCCGTGTATGTGGGTGAGACCCTTTAAATCACCAAACCTGATGTGGTTAACCTATAAGAGCCGAAACGCTGAAGTGTCACATCCGATACCATGTCCAGTTTCCCATTAGTAGTGTGGGTTTTTAATGTGGTGAAGAAACCTCAGACAGACAAGGCTTGTAGTTTTCTTCTGAGCAGGTTTTGTTGGGTCATTAGGATTTGTTTAGGACAGAAGTTTGTGTCTACGAGCTGGGATCCAGCTGTGTTTTTAGTGCTGCACAGCTACTTTCTCTCTCCACACCTCTGTTTCCCTTTCCTCTTCCTAACAATGCAGAGGAGCTCAACATAAATAGGTCTGTCATGGTGGCGGTGCTTCCTCTGACCTCTGGGAGCCTCCGGGGGTTCTTATGGTGATGGGGGGGGGGGGTTTGTATTGGAGGAAACTGGAAAGATTTTATGGAGAAAGACTTGCATCTTAGTTTTGAACTCATTGAAGATTGTGACGTAAACTTACCAGAGCGTCACTTTACGTGACTGCGAAAACACAGAGCCAAGTGAGGCGACAACAGAAGTCTGTGCGCTCCGTTTGTTGTGTATACAGATGTCAGTCTACTGAAACACTTTCACAATCGGTGAGAGCAAGTCCTTATCTGCCTGTGAACAAGGCCTGTGTGGCATGTTTGGATTTCCAGTTTGAAGTCTAGCATTGTGTCTCGCGTATGTTTGTGGCAGTCACTTTTCTTTTTATTTCATAGGGACATTTTGAAGTATAACTTGTATGTGTGCACTTTTAAGCATTAAAAAAAATGCAATTATTTGTTAGATTAAATTACAAAAAAATCCTAAGATTAACGTCAGGGCTGGGAGGTAAAATGTTTTTTTTTGTAATTTTTTTTTAAATGCGTTGCAGACATGGATGGTCCTGAATCCATTGTTTTTAAATAACAAAAATAGATTTTTGACAACGTTAATCTCTGCTGTCACTTTAGGAGAGTCGTCAGAGTCGTTGATGGTTTGTCCCAGTAGACTTACCGTAGCGCAAACACGTTGCAGTGAAGTTATTTTCACATCCATTTTTTTTCTTTGCTTTGCTGAACCCTGAAAAATATCTGTAATAGTTGAAGTTAAGACACGACTGTCTTCAGTAAAACTGACTTTCCAGTGAGGAACACCATGCTAATCGTGTTAGCGTTTCCATGACGTTTTCTATAAGTTAGCATCTATGCTAATTGTTGGTCAGCAGCCTGTGATAAATAAGGTCTTTTGACATGTTTACTATTTATTGGGCATAAAACTTTATAAATCAATGTTTGTCTTTAAACTTAAATGACCATGGCTTATTTAAACATAATCAAAATGCATCAGTAATCATTTTATAATCACATTGCAGCTCTGAATCGTTTTTTAAATTATAGTTGTTTTTAGGAACAATTTTCTGGGCTTTAATCAACAGTGTAACTTAAGCAGTTTTTGTATTTTGTTCATAAATGGTTAAACAAAGCTAAAGGGCTTATAAAATGTCAAATATAAATATATTTTTCTTGTGTGAGAGCTAACTCAAACGTCTGGCCACCTGAACGCTGAGTGCATCTAAATTAATTTGCATTAGACGTTGGCTGGTGGCTGCGCCCTTCAGAGAGTTTCAGTTTCAGTCCCGCACCTGTGGACATGGGGAAGCTCTCCATCCTGCCTGTGGGGATCTGTTTTAGCAAAACACACACATGGGGTTTGAACTACGTTTTCGTCGCTCACTTTTAAAGTCAGTTCAGTGTTTGTTTTTGAACTGTGGGATTGAGGCACGGGGCAGTGCTGCAGCTGTCGTCACTGTGGTTTGGAGGCTGGCGCTCCTCCTGGCCATTAGGATGAAGTGGTGCATGCTGGCGCTGCGTTTTTAGGCACCGGGTCTGTCTGAGACCGAGGCTGGGCTCAGTGCACTGTAATTATTGAAAGACTAAGTCAGCCGTCAAACGCATTTGTTGACTTGATTTAGTTCCCTGAAATGTAATCCCAAAGTCATATGTTGTACTCTGCTGTTTGATTTCAAATCAGTATGTTTAAGCAGTAGTTTTAATGCGGAGGTCTGTGGAAAATGTATACCTAATGTCTTGCCTGATTATAGATGGCTTGTCAACTCGGACAGAATAAAACTATTTCTCCAAACTGAGGTCGTAAAAAGAGCTAATGTCTAGTCCGAATGGGGTCAAAACCAAAGCAGATTGTTGACTTCCTAAAACAAAGCGTTGTTGTTTTTTTGCAAGCACAAGTAGCAGCAGCGGCAGCAGCTAGTATTGGTACTTCTGGGAGTATTTCTGTTGAGACTACTGTGTAATGTGCAACTGATGATGGTGTTAAGGTTATTAAAGTAATGTTTGCATTGAACCCCTGGGAAACATTTGAAAGAGTTGTTATAAAGATTGCTTTAATCCACTTTGGTCCTGGCCCTGCTCGCCCTGTTCGCTTATAAATCTGGTAAGAATTAAACTTTCTCCAAGCCTTTTAAAGAGTTTTGTTTTGTACTCAGATTGGTACATGAGGCAGTGTTTTTTGTAACGGGCCGTTAACAACTTTTCATACGGGAAAACCTTTGTCTGGCAGTGGCTAGTGACTTTTAGGACATTGTACGACCACGAGTGCGTCTTGGCTCTCATTCCCATCGGAGTCACCGCAGGTTTAATTATTTTGAATTTTCAGAAAATCTGACTTTTGCACACATGAACAACGGATGGCAGTGTTTTTAGCTTGTGGTGTTGTGAAGCGTTTTGCTCTGTTTAGTGAGGCATGCAGATGAGGTGGAGGATCAGAGCCCATCTGGCCTCAGCTCATCCTGCACGGTCACAGAGATGGTAACTGATCTGGCCCACAGGCTACCCACTATTATATTGATTCTGTCGGCTTGTTTATTCAGAGCTGGGTTTTGCACAAGAGTGGTCACTGGCTGCCTTTTTTTTTTTTTAAATGCAAGGGAAAAACCCTGTGAATGCTGCTGTATGTTGTTAAAAAAATTGTCTTATGTTGTGTAGTTTGCCTATTTCTCCGCTCAACCTGTTTGGTACTCCAGAAGTCTCTTTTTGGTGAAGTTAGGAATGCCGCCTGCTCCTCCATTCCTTTTGTACCAGTTAATCCACCCACCCCCACCTATCTCAGCACTTTGCTCGAGGGGTGGATACATGGTGCAAAGTGCGAACAATGGGTCTGCCTGTCTGCTACTTTTATAATACTTGAAACTCATTTGTGCATGCAAACTCAAGATGACTCTGGTTGATGATTGACTGTCTAGATCTAATTTAAAAGCGTGGAATTAGTTGTATGCACCACCGTCTGCTTGTGGACTCGGCAGTACGGGGTGTTTGTTGCTGTTAGTAAATGCTGCCGGGTTTAGAGCAGATTGTAACCCGTTTCCCAGCAGCCTTTGAGCCCACTGCTGTGATTACTCTGGGGTTTATGCAGTTTTTTTTTTACCATCTTACCCTTCAAGACATTGTGGTTTTTATGTTCTAGCGTCACTCTACCACCTGCTCCTAATGGCCCTATTGAGAGTCTTGCGTTTGCTTGGTGCATGTCGTTGTGTAGCTTTGATTAGAATAATCTGCATGTCCAACCACACTTTGAAGGCAGAATTTACATCTAGCCTGAAGCCCATTGAAGACAAACTCTGCAATCACTGTCCTGTTTTACTGATAGTCCTTCGGCTGTTTTTGTGACCTTTAAATACTGACCTGTTGATGGGAGATTCATGTGAGGAGTTGAGTCGGATGGAGGAGTTGGATGTTTTACCCAATATCCTGATGAGATTGTTTCTTTATGTTCTCACATGTGTCCTGTTTTCAGTCCTGATGGTTGATGATAACCACATGAACTGATGGGCTGCACTGATTTTAGGAAAACTCATAACTGTTATTGCAGTGAGAGGCATCAGCTGCAACAAATCCATATTTTCCTCCTTGTGCTCTGTCATCACTATACACCGACATGCTTTACTATTTTAGCTGCTATCATTTGAATTGAGATCACCTGATAGAAAGGCTTTGTATTAAAAGTTTTTAGATGTTTTTGATTTTAATTTTTATGCTAACTATATCAAGATTATTTCAAAATGCGTTTAGTGATCTTGAAACACTCAGGTGAAATTCAGAAGTGAGTGAAAAGACTGACATCCTAGAATAAAATATTTTAGCTATAATTTTAGACCGTCGAAAGCATTTTAACCAACATTACTCCTCTTCTGACACAGATCAGATATGTCAAAGATGGGCAGAATAAAAATGGCTGACTTGAGTAACACAGGTCTCTGGATCAGTGATGCACAATATATCAAAACTTATCACAATGTCTAGATTGCAAAAGATCGCAGCAACAAACTGCATGCCAATAATACATTTGGCAATCAGATGGACCCCCACAGCTTCTGCAGAAGGGAATAATCTGATATTTTTGTTGCACTGTTACAGCCTGCGTCTGACTTTAAAAGCCCGACTTTATTTGCAACAAGGAAAGTGACATGTTGGTTTGGTGAGGATTCAAGACAAAGTGTTATGGTTTCACTTCTGGTTATGTGAAAAATGTCCCCAAACACTATAATTTGTAGGAATATAGTACGTTGAGCTGCATATTCAGAGCTCTGACGTGCTCTTCCTCTTCTGTCAGTCTGCTTTAGAGACACGTGTGTGTCTGTGTGCTCGTTCATTCATGCAGCAGATCCAGTTTCCTCTCCTCGTCCATCTTTCATCAGTCAGTGTGTGAACGAAGCGCTCTCTCTGCGATGCAACAGAAACAGCACCACTGCCTTGTATGGTCACTCTGAGCAGCAGAAATGTACACACAGCTTCTCATTTCTTGAAGTCCGTTTATGAAGCAACTTGCTCTTACTTCACTTTACAATCTCCGAGCCAAATTCCTGTTGGAGCAAGTATTGAATGTGTCTGAGGTTGACGTTTGAGCTCAGGGTTTTGCTTTGGTCTTCATTCCAGCAGAAATTGACCTCCCTCTTCCTGTCAACCCCTGTTGTTCGTGTCACAGTTGTAGGCACGCAGATTCACTTGGATTGGATTGAACTCCCAACAGACAAAACATCTGAAAGTAATTTTGTAAATCCTCCTTCCTCCACCTTATCAACACGTTTGAGCATTCTCGTTGCCTTGTGAGTCCAGACACCCTAACCAGCCCAACACTGGTCTGTTCTCATGTCTGAAGGTGTGGCTCTGGTAAGAATGTAAGAAGAGTCAAGAGTGTCAGTGGAACTGAAAGAATGCAGGAAGTGGCGGGTCACCAAATTTTTAGTGTTTCAGTTTTTGTCTGCATGTTTAAATGACAGTTTTACTGCATGCAGATTTTGATCGAAGACATTTGCTCACACACTCCCTGTTGTCTTCCATTGCGCTCTGTCCTTTCTGTGACAAGTGCAGGACCCAGATGTTGCTGTGTATCACTGAGAAGTCTTTGCAAAAGTTGGCAGAGTTGGAATGTGGGCAGGTCAGATGTTTCTTCTGATTGTTTGTACAGATTTGGCAGCAGCACGTCTGTGCTGTGAGTAGACGTGGGTCGGTTACTGTTTTCAAGGTAAACACAGTTTAAAAGTCACTGTGTCTAAACGGCTAATTTTTTCCATTATACAGTTTTTATGGTTAAAATGTCTAAATCCTAGCTAATAGAGACAGGCCTTTTTCCTCCTCTGTTACTAGAAAGGCTACCTGTACCTTCACAACCCATTCATCCTCTATATGTTTTCAATCCGTTAAATAAACAATGCACGGTAGCGCTATAGCTAACTGGGTCAGGCAGTGATGAAGCTATTTCATTCATTCATTTCTCAACTCAGATGAAATAAAAACATTTTATGATAGACATGGGCAAAGAGACTGCTTTGCTCATGTTTTATCCACGAAGGAATAATGTGAAAATTTACAACCAATCAGAGCAACTCCTCAGCTTCAGCCGGTGTTTGAACAGAACTTCCAGGAAGTACATCGCAGAACTTTCTATTGCTGCCTGTTTAAGAATTGTCTTAATTTAGACAGATTCTGATGATCATTTTTTGACAATAAATTGGTAACCAGTAGATCGATTTAAAAAAAATTCAAATTGTGTTGGATTTGTCTTTTTAAAAGATCGATCTAATGGTATCAAAATATGGTGTGCTTGATGAGGTTATAAAAATCAGGTGGCTTTGCAACTGCTACCAGACTCGTTGTGTAAAGTAGGCGAGGGAAATTCTTCTAAACCTTTGTGCTCATTTAAATAAGACCATGTTGGTTGGTTGTACATTTTGACCAGCAGATAAAGCACTCAGCCTGTCGATCAGAGCAGTGACCGCCCCCCCTCCCCCCATCTCTCAGATGTAACATGTTTAATCCTACTTTTATTTTATTTTAAGTGATGGCAAGTAATTGGAGCCTGGTGGATATTTTGGATGGCTGTTTTAGTCATGATTAGCAGTGGTTTTTGTCATTTTGTCAAATTCTCACAACTTAGCAGATGGGAGGGGGGCAGTCGCCTTTCCCTCTCCCACCCCAAATACAATCAAAAAGAGTGCATCTAACTAAAACAGGAAAACAACTCAATGGCTAAAATGTTTAAATTGATTCACAAACTCTGGAGGCACTCGGTCTGTTGCAGGCTTTTTGTAGCGTTTACCTTTTTTTTGACACCAAGCCTCAGTATGAGTATCAACTAACCCTCCTCCAGCTGTCTGCACAGTGCATTCCTAACCCCTGCTGGGCTCCATGCTGCTAAGTCCTGCTGCTTGTATTAAACAAAGTATTAGAAGTGACCCATTTTGTCAGACAGCGTTTCCAATACCTTGACATTTAGAGGCAGACTGGCAGATGCAGTTGAGTCGCCTGAAGACATCTGGAGAATGAAGTGACACATAAGACAGTAAATCTATTAAAAGTGGAATGTAAATTCAACAAAGAGCTCTTTCTGTCTAGACAATTTTTTTTAAAACAAGGTAATCTGAATACAAACTGTCAAACATTGTCGTACAAAAGTTAATGCATTTATTGTGTCAGCTAGACAGTAGTAAGAGGGAAAGGCCTTTTTTTGTTAGTAATATTCAGAGGTTGGTTGTTTCAGGTGTTAAAAAGGATATGCCGTGCTGGGCGGTCTGTGATTTGGTTAAACATTATGCGGGTTAATGATCCATTGTAGTGTCTCAAAGTGTCAGCTGGTCAGACATGATGCTTTTAGTTGCCCAGGAGGGAGTCATCACATGAGGAATGTTGTTCATGTTTGCAAAGCCCCCCTGGCTTTAGGAGCTCCACTGGTAACACTTGAAATGTTGCAGAACAGTGTGTGTCTGAAGTCTGTCGAGGAGTCTCAACCTAAACTAACCCAACAGGTATTTCCAGAACAACTAACTAAGCAGTGGTTCGTTTGCGCATGTGAATATCATCCTTCACATTGCTGCCTAAGATTAAGTCTTAAAGCTTGTAATTTTATTTTACTGGATGTGAAATGTTAGCATTTAAAATAAATTGAAGTTTACAGAATAATCTGCACTGTATCTCAGGTTATCTTAAAATCTTTAACATGGTAGATAAATGCATAGATTCAGTGATTTGGTGGCTTGTGCCTCTTGTGGTGGTCTCATTACTGCATAAGAAGTGACAGAACCCTTTCATATTACTAACATGTATGTCTCTGTCAGCTGCTGGGGTTTGTTGTTGCTAAAAGTTGTGAAAATGGGCAGGAGGCAACAAAGTAATCCAAGTCGATAATGCAGAAGAGATAGTTTAAATTGGTGTTTCTATGCTCTGAGAGGGGAGGAGGCCAAATATACACGATTGTAATGAATAATTCTTTGTTCATACTTAGTTGTTTTTGGGTTGATTTCAGATTGTTCTGACATGTTTTCTGATCATGGCCCATTCCTTCCTAAGAATTATAATGTTTTAGTTACGCCCCCCCCCCCCCAATTACTTGAGTTGAAACTTTGATAGTTTACAAATTGGTTGATCTCTGGATATCTGAAAATAAAGTGCTTCAGTGTTTGTATAAATAAAATCCATCTGAAAATGAGTTGCTGTTTCTCTGCAACTAAAACATGGCTCTGCATCCATTTTTATCTGTTTACAGAATTCAGCAGCAGATAACAGGACAAATGTTTTTGCACAGGAACAATAAAATTCAAGACAGGGAAAAATAAGACCTTGCCAATTGACCAAACATGATCATTTAAAAAGAACTAAACAGTTTTCATATCTCTTGGATTCTCTGCAGTCTGTTTCCTCGTATAGCCTGAAAGTCAGGTGGAGGTGGTGGAGTTTGGACTTTGTTCTTGCAGCCATGACTCAGTGAATCACAAACTACTGCCAGGATTTTATAGCTGCTGCCTGGAACCTTATATTCCCCGTGACAACAGAGGGTAGAAATGTCTCCGGCGTCCTCCTTCCCGCTCGTCATCAGCAGCTTGTAGGATTTGGGTTCTTCCAGGCGTCGCCGGGCTTTTCACTGCTCAGTAAACAACTCTCTCTCATTAGCATTGTTACTCATCATAACAAGATGTTAAAGTGCCAGCAGGAATAATTTAAGTAGCACATTGTCCAAACCAACATGGGGGGGAGAGAATCACCAAAAACATTTTTTTTTCTTTTTTTTTCTAAACCTATTCCAGAAATTTCAAGACAGAAAAATCAAACACCAGTTTGACTGAAGCTACTGCAAAGGGCTGAGACTAATGTGGTACTGTTAGGAAAAATGAACTGCCACCTGTTTTGTGGAGACGCTGCTCGTCCTAAAAGCATGCTTAGCATTAGGCTGCATTTTAAAACCTAAGATGAGGTGACTGTAGTGGAGTTTTACAAGGAAGGAAATGCATCATCGTGCCACAGTGTGAGCCAGCTTGCTGTGACCCTGCTTTTTACGTGGCCAATCTTTGAAAACCACAGCTATTTTGGTGTGCGTGACTTGTAAAACTATATGAATGTACCTCCAGTTTATGGTTTTTATTTGTTTTTTGTCCTGTGGTGTGGTACATTAAGGAATGGGAGGAATCTTATTTTATTTTTTAATTTAAGGAGCCAGTGCGGCAAACAACCTTCATTTGAAACGGTTATTTTTAAGAAAATGAATGTAGTTAATCCTGAAATGAGCCAGTAGTATTTGTAGACCATAAATCCAACCAGAATGTGTCCATTGGTATGTTGTTGTCTGGCCTGACACATAGTACTTGTTGCATAAAGAAAAATGAAGCTTGTTTTAGTCTCTAAGCACGTAGTTTAACTGTTTTTGAAAACATTTTCCAGGGAAACATTTTGATTGTAATTCTCCAATCTTTTCCCCACAGTAAAAGTCTTTAGCAGAGGGGCTAAATGACCCTCTGCTTAAGGAGGTCATATTTTTTCTTTTTAGAGGAAATCTGGTGACAATTGGGAGAAGAGTATTCTGGAGGGGGTGGGAGGAAACTGCTGTGCTCAGAGGAGCAGAAGGGCTGTGGACTGGGAGCAATATGTGCGTTAATGGCGAAAATAATTCATAGTGGATCCAGCATAGATTCCAAACTTTCACTGTGAAAGATAAATAAATCAAATAAACTTGATCTGAGCTCTAAAGCTAGTATGATTCTGCTCACGCTCATCCTTCACAGCTTGTTTTTTAGTTTTTCTTTTTCAACAGATGTTCAGATTTTTCACTCGCTTTTTCCAGATTCTCAGCTGGTGTTGCCAGTCTAAAAACAAAATTAGTCAAATCACAGAATTACACAATGACCATGTGACTCTAAACAGGAAAAGAAAGGCCTACAAATTAGACAATATTTAGTGTTTTTTAGCTCCTCCATCTTCAGGGAATTATTTGGCTTCTCTCAGCTTTTAGCGCTCCAAACCACAACTTTATTTATTTTTTTGTTCAGTTTCCAGATGTTTGTTTTTTTTGTCCTTCCCCATTTTTATTTTTCCAAGATGCAGTTTTCCTTTCCTATAATCTTTTAATGGGATCTCAGTTTCTGTTCCTATTAGGAATAGAGACTCATCAGATCTTATAACACGTTCTGATGGTGGTATAGTTAAATGGAGTGTTAATAATGGAACGTTACTGGTTTTACAGAGACTTTTCTGGCATCTTGGGCTGCTTGTTTCCTGTTTTCAGTCTCCCCCAAATTCCTCTGAGGCCCCTCTACCATAAATGGTTTTTCCTTTGGCTGTGCAGGATGTGCTTATCATATGAACTCATGGAGATATTGCAACATGAATAAGCATTTAAAAGAGTTAAGTTTTAAATTTGAGTTGGAGTTCATTTATTTATTTATTCCCCCCCCCACAGGACATTAAAGTGTGGGAGCAAGAAGCCAGTGAAGACAGGTGTGACCCTCCAGACCATTCTGACAGAAGCAAGGTGATATCCACACTTTAGTAGTGGGATGAAGCCGGATGGGGTTACTATGGAGACCACAGAGCCTACTGAAGCCACTGCACTAGCGGAGCCGCCCTCATTGCAGGAAAATGTAACGGAGGCCCCCTGTCAGCCAAAGGAAGAAACTGAGGCTGCTCCAAAGGCCAAAGATGAGCCCCTGGCAGCAGAACCCAAAGTCAAATCAAAAGCAGGTGGAAGTAAAACGCAGTCTGCAGCTTCTGGATCCAGCTTACGGGTGGGAAGTGCCTCACACCGCACAGTGAATGACATCAAGTCCTCTGCTGCTGCGCCTGGAGGCAGGAAGACGACGACTGCATCAAAAGCCTCAGCAGCAGGAGCTGTACCTAAACGACCAGCGAGCGCAGCAGCTGTTTCCTCCACAGCTAGAAACCAAACTAAAGTGCTTGATAAGAGGCCTGTTGGACCTGCCAAGACGACTGCTTTGCCCAAAACCATGGTAACAAATGGTACCAGACCCAAAACAATGAACAACACTTCTAAGAGACCTGCAGCAGAGGCTCCTAATGGGGCTAGACCCAAAACCACAAGTGAGTCTGAGTCGAGTAGATTTAAAACTTGTTGAAAATCATCCAGTTCTCATTTTCCTTTTTGTTTTTTGTGCGTAGCTACAGCAACCAGAACGGCAACGTCCACTGCTCCAAAACCCAGCACTTCAGCAACAAGATCTGGTACCGCATCTTCTAAAACCACGAGGTATGGATGCTTCTTATGTGTGGACAAATGTACAGGTCTAATAACACACTCCATGTCCAAGATTGTAATGATCAGATCTGAAGTTAGTTGAGTTTTCCTTTCTGTCTAAAGAACAGGGGAGGCAGATATCTATTGTGGTCTTTGGGTCATTTGAGTCAGATTTGCTTGGTGAGTCACGTTTGTGAAATGACCCGATACAGAAGGCCTTGACAGAGCTGGTGACACTGAAGAACTGCCTCTTTGTTCCAGAGAGACCCCCCCTGGCAGAAACCAGACCTACCTCCCCAGGGCAGATAGCTGTTGACTTGGATCATCCTCTTTTTATAATGGGGCAAATGCTTTGGACAGACTGCTCCTGTTGAAATCAACTCATCCTCTTTCAGCCTGTCCTTTTTTATAAAGTGGTTGTAGAGTTTTATAGATGAGGTTTTTTTTTT
>JAOXNZ010000155.1:3369773-3385705 GCA_028566095.1 Kryptolebias brasiliensis
AGAGTTTTATAGATGAGGTTTTTTTTTTTTTTTTTTTATCTAGCAAGCAGTAACTAGAAAGCACTGACTTGTGTTTATGTGGCTACATACTTGATGAACGCATTTTAAAGCAAACGTTTTCCATAATACACAAATCTAATCGTTCCACAGGATGTAATGTTCTGTGTTAAGAGACTCTATTAGATTTTGCACCCACTTGTCTTCCGTCTTGGACTTGCTGATTAAATGATTAAAAAGACAGAGCTAGCCTTTGCCTAGCCTTTTGTGTATGGTCATTTGATTGTTTTAAATCCCCTTTCTGTGCCCCAAATATCAGTTTCTGTGCCTGAATCATGTAAAGTGGATACTGAGGTGCAGAAAATGTAATGTGTTTAACAGAGAGGAGGGGGGGTGTTCCTCGGTATTGTTGCCGAGTTCTTACCTGATATTAAACAGGATTTGTGAGCATATTTCTGTTTTTGGCTTGAGCTTGAAACCACTTTCCCTTGAATCAATTTCCACAGGAAAACACCCCCCCCCCTTCCTTTACTAATCATTAAAGATCTAAGTATTGGGCTGATATTAACATCCTTTTAAGGCTAAGCGGACGGGGATAGCCATTTTAACAAACTTATTACATTAATGTTCAAGTACTGGAGCAGAGGAAGATTGATGACATCTAATTACTTTCCACATGTCTCTCGGTAGCTGTTCCTTGGATTGCTGTGAAAACAAATATTGTCATGTAAAATATCCCTGTTGGACACAGCTGCTGCTGATTAAACTGTTAGATTTTAGGCACTCAAGACTGTTTTGATAACTAGTTACAGCTCCAGATTAATTTGTCAACCTGAAGCAGCTGGATGGAATAATAATAATAATAATAATAATAATAATAAATTAGACGAGGTAAATTTAGCTACTGGATTGGGGGGGGGGTTTGATTATGTGGGTGGAGAACGTTGACCCTCACAACATTTGACAAATTTCCCATAAGTGCTAGATTCAAGATCTGCTGATCAGAGATGTGAGATTCAAACGTCTGTTTAACTTCATAAATATTAATCTGACCTTTCAGTTACACCTTCTTCTCTGTGGGTAAGGACATTGGCAGCTTTCATCAGGAAAATGTTATTTTAGGTTATGTGATCATTTACAAAAAGAAAATGTGTTTTTACAGATGATGATGATAAATAATACCTACAGAGTACCTTCTCAGCAGAAAAACTTATTAGCTTTACTGCGGTGCTGAAACTTCACCCTCTGATCATCCATCTGCACCTTTTAACACTGACATAAAACAAATCTTTGTACTTGATCGATTGAATTTAGTTTTGGAAAATGTCCTAATTGGTTCCTTGTTTTATAGTGCTCCTCTCAGAGCAGCTTGTCCTCACTGGAGGGGCTGGAACCAGCAGGTGTTTGTAGTTTGGCTTAAAAGACAGACTTAATCAACTATTATTTTTGAGTTTTAATTTCAATTTGTTGTTTGTATTCCAGCACACATGCTGCAGGGTGAAGAGTAGACGAGCATCAGCTTCCTCTATGATGTTTTACTTTATGGGTGGAGTAGTGTAGGGTGTGTACTTTAAAAGCCTTAATTTAACGACTGATGCAGCGATTCAAGCATAAGAGTCTGACAGCAGCTCGCTATCCAGAAGACTTTTATACAACTGTTTCATCAGGACAGCGCTTCACAATCACTCTGTCTGTGTTGGGACATTTTCTAGGGTTTTTATAAGCAGAGATGGTATCGGTTAGTTCATGTTTAGCCTGCTGGACAGTCTTAAATTTAAACTTCTTTGCATTTGCTGTAAAGTAGTGGCTGGTTATCACAGAAATGACTGACTCTTTAGGTTTTTCCTGTTTTCATAAACTTTGTTCCTGCTTGTGGTCAGATAGAGGAGCAGTCTTCAAAAAGCTTTGCCTCAAAGGTTTTTATTTAATTTAAAATACAACCACACCTTCCACTCAGTTCTCTTAAGCCAATATCTCACTGGGCTGCAGCTGTTGGAGACTCAAAACTGAGAAAATGGACAAATTCACTCAATGCTGAGTGTTTGAGCCACTGAGCTGTCCAGCTGGTTTTGAAAACGGTTCATTTTGAGGACAGCTTGTAAAACTGTATTCTTGGCCTTGCACATCGTTAGTTGCCCTCCACCTGCTCTGTACCCACTTCACAAGTGGAAATGAAGAAGCCTGATGGATGCTGTTCACCAACAGCTGTAGCCCGGTGAGATATTACCCTTTTAGACTGGAAAAAACTTTTACTGCCTTCTGCTTGTCTGGCATGTTGTCATACAAACACTTCTGAGGATTTTAAAGCACAGTAATCAAACTTTGTTTAAATAATTTGTTAAACGTTAATGTTACTGTTGGAAATCGTCATGGTGAAATCCAGACCAGGTTTATTTCTTGATGCTGTGTAACCTCATCTCACACGGGTCATGACCTGCCTCAGTGTCTGTTTTTACTGTGATGGCTCGAAACCGTCACCAAAAATGCACAGCAGAGGACTACTTAGTCATTTTGCAAATGATCAAATGCAATTACATACTGTGAATGTCAGCAGAAATGAGGTTTTAGCAGAATAATCCTGTTCAGAGCTCCGCATTCAGTGGATAAATGGAGACGACCGATGAGTTTGCCATCGCTGCCTGGAGAATAGCTCTGAAATATAAAATAAATGAATAACGTGCTAATTTATTCCTCACACTTTTTAAGTTTCACTGACTGCTCAGTAATCTGATTCAAAGTCAACCTGATGCTTGTTAGAGGTTGGATCCAACCTGTTATGACCAATATAAACGGCAATGAAAGTATTTACTTACATTTGCAATAGACCGTTCTTATTCTAAAGTTGTCCCCAAAGTGATAGTTTAGAGGTTTTGAAATGTGGTTGTCAGTACAAGAACAGCAGTTCAACCTTTCCGGAGTGTTTAGTGTCTCCACCCTGAGACTCCATCTCCTGCTGCTTTCTGCACAACATATCCAGAGTCGGGCATTTGGGCAGAAACTTTACGCAAAGTTTTCATTAATTACATTCAGTAAGTACTAAGGAACTGATGAATGTTTATTAATGATCACTTATTTGCTTGACTTTTTCAGTTTCCCACTGCTAATGGAGCTTTGTAATTTTTTTTCCCTGACAGTCTTTGTAAGGAGATTGCTCTAAAAGCAGCCCGTGGTGTCTGTCACAGTAACGGCGGGTGTCTAATGCTTTGTTGGAGCCAGCACTCTTTGCCCGGCTGCTGCTAGGCTGCAGCGCTTCCTCTGAACTCTCCACTGAGCTGATTCAGGCTTTCGCTCTTTGTCAGGTCGAGGACTGAAGACCTCGACAAGCATCAGGAATGTGAGCCGCTCTCAGGACGGAGTAAATCAGCTACTTTTGGACAGATTACAAGCCAAACATAGCGCTTCATTGCGATTTGTTTTACTGTGGGGGGGCACTTTTAAACAAGGAGTGGGGGAAAAAAACATTCGTAAGGCTGGAAAAAAACACTGCTTTTATAAATGTTTGCGCCAATCTTGGATTATACCTGCTGCCTATTTAGTTTGAAAAAGAAATTGTATCCAGAGCTTATGGACTTAATGGGACGAGTCATAAGTGAAGAGTTGGAAAAGGCCTCAACATGTTCCTTCTGGCTCATAGTTCCCATTTAATATCTGGCAAACGATACGCAGCAGATTCTTTGCAAGATCATGACCGATGTAACGCATCTGTTGTAAATGCTGAGGAAGTGTAGAAAGCTCTTGTTTCTGCTGTGCCGATCTTTGAACACTTGTTTTGTCATTAAAATTACATAGACGGCTGTGTAGTGCCTCATCTTTTCAGCTGAGGTTTGTATTGATTTCAAACCTCTGCTGGCAGGAAATGTAATCCATACTAATTCACAAACAGAACCACCAGCCATCACCCACAGGCGGTGCAGTCATCACCGAGTCTCGTCTCTTGTTGCTATCCCTCAGACCAAACCTTTTTTATGAATTATGACTCATCATAAAGCCGTGTCATAAAGGAGTGTTGTGTCCCTCAACTTCCTTATCCTCTGTTCACTTAACAATCAAGACTCTGTATCAATAATTAATTTTTTTTTTCATCTTTATTTCTGTGTTTAGATGTTTGGTTCAGAGCAGGATTATAGAAACTGCTTAAATATTGACCTTATTCCTAGTTTTTCTTTTTTCAATTCATAAAAACTTTGTGCCTTGTTCTTGGCTTTTTTTTTTTTTTTTTTTTTTTGCTAAAGTCAGAGGCTTTCTGGGTCTGACACACTTTCCAGAATTTGGACCGCACATCGCATCACAGCCCAGATCTTCAGTCTAATGGAAGCCAATTACAAAATGCTGCAGCGCTGACTTCATGTCTGTACAGTGGTTGTCTGATCTTGGAGAAACAATCGGTCATTGTAATAGCTATTGTGATGTGGGAGCGGCATCTGTGTGCAGGCATGCTGCCCTGCTGAAAGCCATCAGAATCACTGTCGTGGCATTAGCAGACACAATCAAAATATATACCGCAGATTGTTGTAATGGGTGATTAGACCTCCAAAGTTTCTGAAAGAGTTTAATTTGAATCAAATGTCCTGAAGGTTATTAAGGTTTTTAAGAATCTTCTGTTGGGACGCTGCAAGTTGAAGCCATAAAAACAGCAGTTTATACCTAAATGTGCTTGGCAGACAGTCAGTATTAACAAAATCAAATGTAGATGGGTTTAGATCTATAAAGTGAATGAGCACACTTGGATACTTTCCTTGTAGTTTTTATACAGCACATCCATGCTCAGAACAAACTACCTGAGGCCCTGTTTAGCTCATTTAGAAGCAAACCATGAGACAGAATATGAGGGGGTGTGGGTCATTTGATTACTTCAGGGTCAAGACAATGTGCTTAAAACAGAATATATTGTAAGATGGTAAACTTGGAAATGTATTCCACTCCTTCATTCCTCTTCCGTCTTTGGTGCACCTCTTCTCAGTGCCTTTTGCTGTCCATTAAAAGGCATTGTGCACTTACAGGTTGATACGATGCAGTCACACTAAAGGGTAATGCACAAATGCAGTCCTTTTGTTTGTGCCATCTAAACGTGTTCGTCTTTGCCTCCAGGCCTGCTGCAGTTCCTTCAACAGCTCGAGCAACAGCAACAAAATCTTCCACCACTGCAACTGCAAAACCTGCTGCTTCTAGAGTCACCACAGCACCATCTGCTGGAAGGACCCTAACAGCACAGTCTCCTAAAACTGCTGCTGCTAAGAAAGGTAGGCCTTGTCATCAGATGATGGTTGTCTGAAATAAGTTTGTGTAAATGCATCTCACGTTCTTGGTCTCTGATGTTGTTTAAACATTTAATGGATTTTCTTTTTTCTTCCTCCCTCAGCGGATGTTAGTCGACCACCCTCTGCTGCTGTGACCAAGAAGCCCACAACAGATTCATCTTCACTTGCTACCAAAAAACAGGAACCCTCTAAACCTACCATGAAACTCTCCTCTGTTCCCAAAGGCTCCACAACAACCAAGGCTGCAGATGCCAAGGTGTTTCAGTCCAAACCTCCGCATCCTGCAAAACCCATCCCCACAAAGAGACCTGTAGCTGCTGCGCGGCCCCCTCAGACCAACAAACCGCCCCTGGGCCGAACACCACCTGCCTCTCCGGCCAGCAAACCTGTTAGCAGCACTCCTGTGACAAAACGTGGAACCAAACCCACCCAGACTGTCCCACCTTTCATGCTCACAAAGAAGACAGAAGCTGCAAATGCTGCCATACCTGCTGCAGAAACTCCAGCAGAGGCTACAGTGGCCTTAAAGCAAGAATTGTCTAATTCTGCCTCTGCAGTGGAGGAGGTCCCCACCCATGTCTCAGACCAGCACACAGCAGCAAAGGAGGAACCAAAAGAGGAAGCAGCCCCCTCTTCATCACAAAGTCCTGTAAGAACCACGCCACAAACATCTTTCAGCGTGGAACCATTAGAAAACAGTCCACCATCAGGAACCGTGCAGGAGCAGGTCTCCTCCCCAGCCAAGTGTTCATCACCACCTGTGGCCAACCTGCCTCAGGAGAACGTTGACTCGACAACAGACAAAACTTCCAAATCTACAGCCCTCCCAGCAGCAGCTAACTCAGTCCCTCACATGGCTCACCCTGCTGATCTGAACGAGGAGGAGGATGAAGAAGAACGGGAAGGAAGCCAGCTGGTTTCTGTGTCTGAAATGAGTGGAACCACTCAGCCCACAGAGGAGTCTCGCCCTGGGTCGGGCGGACCAGCGGGAGGCTCTGGTTGGAGAGCTGGTGGTGCCTTGCTTTCTGAGCTGGACTCAGAGGAGGTGAGCGGCAGCCAGCAGGGGGCCTCTGAGCTGAGCGCCCCCGGTGTCCTGGAGGGCACTGAGAGCACAGATGATCTGGGAGATGCCAGTCTGAAAGGAGCCATGGACATGGAAGGAGCCTCCGCAGGTTCACCCGACTTTGAGAAAGTTCCCGACATACCTGTCAACGACTTTGAGGAAGACGATGAAGATGAGGACGATAGCGATCGGGTGTGCGACATGGATGTGGGCTCGGAGCGGACAGACGAGCAGCAGAGACCCAGACATGACAATGACGTTGACGAAGAGGAGGATGATGACGTGGAGATGGCCAGTGAAGGAGTCACTGAGAGTGGACTTGAAAGTTATGGGAATGCAGATGAGGATGACTTTGCTGACGATGAGAGGCTGGATAACTTGAACAGGGTGGCCCAGCTGCCCCCTCCTCCACCTGTGCTGCCTTCTGCCCCAGCTGCTCAGTGGGAACAACCAAATCCCTTTGCAGATCCTTGGGCAGAACCTCTTCAGCCACAGCTGGCTCTGAACACTGCACAGGCTGCAGCAAGCCCTTTGGCAGACCCCATGCAAGCAGACTCTGAGACCCCAACTCAGACCCCAGCCCAGGTCTGGCCGGAGCAGGAACCGGCACTTTTCACTCTAAGCAAGCAAGCTGTTCCACAGCATTCAACTGCCGTGAGTGAGCCACAAAATATTGAGGCCCAACAGAATGTTGAGTCCAGCCAAGTACAAATGGAGACCCCAGCCCCAGAAACAACTCTATCAAACACCTTGAGCAGTAAGACCAGCCTGCCTGACGACCAGGACCAGGGTGACCAGAATCCAGGTGCTGCTGAGACCTTGGTGCATTCCCCGCAGCCTAACCTGGGCATGCATCCAGAGAAAGGAGACGAGGAAGTAGAGGAGGAGGCAGAACCAGAGACCCTCCCTGCTGATGAAATCCTTGAGGGCCCTGCAACTGCCCCCATGTCGGACCCTTCATCGTCTTCAGTAACCGAAGATGAGGCGAGTGATACTGAAGGAGAAGCTCAGTTGAACGAGTCCTCCAAGAATCAAATGGTCATAAACACGACCTTTGACGCGCAGCCTCCATCCCAGCGCTGTCTGTCCACTGTGGAGGAGGGAGAGGAGGCTGAGGTGGAGGAAAGGGAGAGTGGAGCAGGTGAAGAAGCCACCCCGCCCTCAGCTACTTCGTTGACTTCCTATGGCTTCGACAGCGTCACAACGGCATCAAACTCAAACGCCCAGTCCACAGAGAGCTGCATCAAGAGCCCAGGCATCTTCTCTCTGGAGGAGCTCCCCGAGGAGGCTAAAGATCTGTGTTTCACTCAGCAGCCTCACACCCAGCAGTGTGACGCTGAGCAGCAGTATATTGAGTGTGGGAAACAGGAAGTGGAGGCAGCTGAGCACATCTGTGAGGAAGTGTCTGCATCGGAAGAAGCCTTGGATCCCTCCTCAGCTCTGAGCAATGAGCAGAGGCCAGAGGAAATCCCAGATAATATTCAGCCTCCATACTATTCTGCTATCTGTGAAAAGACTGAGGACTCTTTTGCAGGTAATGTATAGTTGTTAATCTCCCTGACTGCCCAAATAATCACCCATAACTCTCTTCTGGCCCTGTTTAGATTCTCTTCTAGTAGTTATCTTTGTTCTGAAATCTCTGGGGGTAGATATAAATCAAAGTTGTACTTAAAAAAATCAGAGAGCAAAAAATAAGGGAAGACTAAGAGGACAGCAGTGACACTTCCCTCTGATAACGAATGGCTTAAACTCCTGTATGTGCAATAGTTTGGTCCATCTACCTTTTTAATGTGTAAGTGTGCCTGGATGTTTGGGTTCTGTTGTAATTGTTGCAGAATTATGTGGTTCCCCTGAATCGGCATGGATGTGACTTTTCTGTTGACAACAGGAAGAACAGAACAGAGGAAATGTTCAGTAATTTGTGTGTATTTATCCTCAATCCTTTTTAATGAACAAAGCTAATAAAACTTGATTGTTCATGTTTCAATCTGCTTTCTGACTAAACACAAATAATTACCTTTATTCTACTTTTTGCACTTTAAATTGTACCCAATACTTATGCTTTTGTTTTTGGCATTATGAACCTTAAATTTAAATAAAGATTTTTTTTTTTTTTTTTAACTGATGCATTCTTACCGTTCTTATGTCTTGCACACACATTCACCCAACTCTTTGAAAGGCATAAGAGATGCACATGTCATGCTGTTCCACTTTCTAGAAGTAAAATCTGTTTTAGTCCTGTAGAACCTCCTATTTAAAAAGAGAAAAAAATGGACTCTTAAGTTTTGTGTTCTTCACAAGAAAGGAAACTATAAGGGTTGCATTCTCTTTGGAAAAACAATATATTTCATCAATTAAGACACATTTTTCTTTTAGAGCAGTTGACTTCTTGGCTTTGCAAGTTGACAGAGTTATTTAAATTATTATGTCTTTAAAACTTGGTGTGTTTCACTGATGACCACTTCAAAGATGTCTCCAGTCTGGAAAAATAATATTGGAACAAAATGTGCCACAAACTGATCGCTTGCTCAGCCGGACTCTGCCGTCCGAAGACCAAACGGCTGAAGGCGTTTATCATCTCCAGAAGGAACCAGCTCAGCTCATTCGTCCTCTGCTGCTGTAACTTCTCTCCAAGATCTGTGCGGGTGTGTTGATGTTTTTATATTATTTAGTCTTTGCTTCACTGTTCCACAGCACTATGTTATTGATGGAGCTTATGCATGTCACTGCTGCACAATGAGTTGCATCTCATGTTTATGGGTTGGTGTTCAGGGTTTAAAATAGCTTGGCTTTAGGATTTTTTTTTTAACCCATCTTCTAAAGCCAAGCTATTGATTTCCTTTTTAGTTTTTGTAAAGCTGGATGTGTGTAAATGCATGGGGAGCTTTTGCATGGATCACTGGTTGACTAACTGAACTTCATTCCTGGGTGGTGATTGTTTTTAAGCTTGCTTACAAGCCTCTCTGTGATTGTTCGTCTCATCATGGTTGATTGCATATACAGGAAGTTTGGCTGCTTTTTGGCACAAAAAAAATCTTTTTTGGGTGTCACTTCTAAGATCAAATGAAATCATTAGGTTTGCACTTTTGCTCTCTGCACAAAATTTCCAACACTTAGGCACCCCCCCAATTGTCTTTCTTTGGGTCACTGTTCTCTGCTGTGTTCACTTCTTCAAACTCCAAATATCTGTTCCCCATTATCGATTCAGAACCTTTCTGATGCTGCAGGCAGACCCTTTGGGCTTGGCTTCACAAAGCTTCCTTTATTCTTCTTTCCACCCTCCTGCTTGTACTCACACTGCCCTGCTATCTGACCTCTGTATGACACTACTATAACCGTGCTTCCTGCTTCATCTCACACACAGGCTTCACAGCGTTACCTCACCCACACTGCCGCGATCACCCCGCGTACCCCAGAATCTACTGCGACATTGTCAAACCTCACATCGCCGCTGTCCACTCACCCAAGCTGAGCTGCGCCGACCTCCCACCCAGGAGCCCCGGGCAGCAGGCGCAGAGCCCTCAGCTCCGCAGGCTGGAGCAGCATCAGAGGCAGCTGCTGGAGCTGCAGCAGCGCAGGGAGCAACAGAGCCGGCCACTGGAGGAGGCAGCGCAGGAGAGGAAGAAGAGGGCTGAGGAGGAGGAGAGGAAAAAGAAAGAAGAGGCAGAGGAAGAACTAAAGAGGAATAAAGAGGAAAAAAGGAAAAGGGAAGAGACTAAAGTAAAGGAGCAAGCACAGGTAAGACGAGAGGAAGAGGAGGAGCTGAAGCAGAGGAGAGACCTCGAGCTGCAGCTGCAGCAGCAAGAGCAGGAGCTGAAACAAAGACAGCAAATAATGCAGTGGCAGCAGGAGCTGCAGCAGACAGCTCTGCTGTCCCCTTCCTCTGGCCTTTGCACCATATATGAGGCCCAGGAGAACAGCGAAGAGGAGGATGGAGATGAAATGGTTGAACAAAATCTCTCAAAAGCCAAAAAGGCTAAATCAGCTGCAAATCAACAGCTGAGCTGTGAAACGGTCAGGTCAGATGAGGACAAGCACAGAGTCTCTGCACTCTCTGGTAACCTCCCTTCAGACTCCACCCAGTCATCCAACAACTCCTCCTGCCCTCCCAAGTCTCCAGAGCGGCCCCCACCTCTCGACTTGGACTGGGGGAAGAAAGTGGACATAGTCCAGCAGCTGATCAATCAGACGCTGCTGCTGAACGGAGACGGTTGCTCCTCCCTGCTGCTGCTGCCCGGAGGAGCAGGAGGAACACTGAGCCCCCTGGAGAGCAGCCTGTGGCCCAGTCTGCTGCCTCCGCTCACCCCTCCCTCTGCTACGGTCACCTCCGTCAGCAGTTTCTCCCCGGAGGCCACCGGCAGCTCCCCTCAGGGGGAGTGGACGGTGGTGGAGCTGGAGACACATCACTGAGGGACCTCC
Organism: Kryptolebias brasiliensis; assembly: GCA_028566095.1. NCBI lineage: Eukaryota > Metazoa > Chordata > Actinopteri > Cyprinodontiformes > Rivulidae > Kryptolebias > Kryptolebias brasiliensis. The sequence goes on from JAOXNZ010000155.1 coordinate 3,380,511, forward strand.
ATGTCTTTGCACTCACACACTTTTGAAAGGACTGCAGGTGTTTCACAAAGAAACGCACACAAGGGAAGTGGCGTCTACATAAAAGACACCAAACATATACTGGGAGTGAATACAAAAAAAAAAATGATTCAGTTAAAGACTCATTTCAGAAACGTCTAACATTCAGTATATTGTGAAGTTAAGCGTTTTTAAATATCGTACCACTTCAGACAGGAGTAGATTTATTTACACCTGTTACTTTTCAAACTTCAAAATTTTGGGAAGCTATAGTATTAAAATATAGAAATGGGACAAAGTCACTCTAACGTACCAACAACCTTAAATCTGATTGGAGCTTGAAGAGTTTTTACACATCGAACCGACAAACTGCTTCTGTCGATTTAAAGGGATGTTCCTGATGTAGATCGCTCTTTGAACAACCCGTTTGTTGATGAGCTAATGGCTAATCTGAACGCAGTTAAGACCAAAGTGGATTGCTGCTGCCCTAAAACAGCTCTAATTTTCAAATTTCATAAAGGTTTTGCGTTGCTGTCAGTTTCACAGTAAATGGTTATTTAAGTAGACTTCTGTGGTTATTTGCAAGCACAAACCGCAGCAACTAGCTGTAGCACTTCTGGTGCAGCCTGAGGCACCAATCAGGAATTTTATCATTCTGTTGGAGTAAACTTTTAATGTGAAACTAAGCAAAAATAAGGTTTAGAAAATGTTTGCATAAATTGCTATGAAGCGTTTAATGGGAGCTGTCCAAAAACAACAACAATCCATTTTGGACTTGATTGTTTGGATAGCTGTTTTAAATTTACAGGAGCGCTGAACTGTAGCGCTGTTCACACTGCAGGCAAAAGTGGCCCCAAACCGACTGACTGATTTTCTTACCCTCCCAAATCAGACCCAGGTCATTTTCATGTGTTCCTAAATCAGATGTGTTTTTCTAAAGCCATCTCTGTCTAAGCGGTCAAATTGCATTTCATTCAACATTTATGTCATTGAAGTAGGGGTGTGCGGCTCGTTCCAAATGTTGATTCTGATGCCAGTGTTTGTGTCTGATTATACCGATACTGGCGTGATGGGACTGATGCTTGAGTTTGTTTATCTCCTCTACATTCAGTACATCACTCCCACTCCAGAAGTGTAATTCTGCCCCAGACTAGAGGGGAAGTGTAAACAATGGATGAAACGAGCATGGCAGATGATAATATTGTAGTTTTAGTCTTGATGCGCGCACACACATGCTAACGTGTAATATCCATATTTACTTCTGTAAACACAGAGGGCCCCATGTTGTCTTCTACACGTGGGACACTTCAGGGCAGTAGACTGTACACACCGGAGTCTGATGGAGGTTGTATTTAAATTTTTAGTGTGAACGACCAATCAAAAATAAATCTGAATTGAGTATTAAGACCTGCAGTGTGAACATAGTCTATTTCTCCAAATTGAGGTTGTTCAAGACGCTATCTGCAACAGGTAAGATATTAATAGTTCATAAGCTTTTCACAGAACGTCACTTCAAAGGATTTCAACGATGGCTTTAAAATGAAAATAGAACTTTAATTTTAAACTCTGGCCTTGTTTATCTCTTACTGACCAACACTGACTCAACATTGAATCTGGTGGGAAAGAAATGATTAACTGAGCTAAAGGTGCATTACACCCCAGAAGGTCAAGAAAAATAACGACTCTCTCCATGTTCTTAAACCGCTGACTGTCGGCTCGGTGCGTAAGAGCTCTAAGGCGTTTGAACAGTAGTGAACCACGGCTGTCAGTTTGTTACAGACGTTCTAATTATTTCTCACTTCACTGTGAAAACAAGCACAACATGCACTACAGTCGAACTAGTGGACATTTCTCTTCCAACCTACTGATGCAAAATCATACTGCCTGGAATGAAGTCTTTCAGGGGGCGTAACAACGTGGGGAGTTCGTTTAGAGAAACGAGTGAGAATTGGCTGAAAGCTGAGCTCAAGAAGGCCACATTTATTTGTAGACTTCAGGTTATAAATCGGTGGTTTGGGTTTTTTTTCTTGAAACAAGAATTTAATTCAATTTAAACAGTATAAACATTTACGCTGCATAAAACTACTTAGGACTTTATCACATGATGTGAATAAATGAACGTGGAGGAGACTTCCCTCCTAAAAATCATCTCCCTGTTGTGTTAAGAGTCTCCAACGCTGCCAGTGAAGAACTGGAGTCTCATGTGTCCCACAGAAATCAAACCAACAACATGACACCACTGACTGGAACCTCTTCCGCCCCCTGAAACACTGGATATCCTACACCACTCCAAACTCACACAGCTGAAGTCATGAGCTCACCCTGGCACAATCCCATAATCCATCACTGCCACTGATCAACAGGGCAGGACTGGAAATTCTTTATTTTGCTGAATCACTGTGACACCACACACACACACACACACGTAAACACCCCACCTGGCAGTGCCAAATGAACTCCTACCTATCAAACACCAGTAAAGTGATTGTGATTTTCACCCGTCTTTCTTTATAATTGAAGCCACTCGCGTTTCTTCACGTTTACATCAATCCTGATTTTACATCCCTGCCACAAGATACTGCAATCTTTTGAAAAGTGATCAGGTTTTTTTTTTTTTTCCCCAGCGTTCTGTGAGGCAGGGACTTATCAGGTGAAATCTGGAAACTATGGAGGAGTTTTTTTTTTGTTCCAAACTGAGGTAAAACTGCAAAGACTAAGGAAATGATCTCAGTCTGAGCTGTTCAGAACATACAGTTCTTTGCCAAAGTTAAACTTTTTTTTTTTTTTTCCTTTAAAACACTGGAGTGGGGCTCTAATGAGGCCTTAGTTATTGTACTGTATGTTTCTGTAGATTTAACATTTGTTGGCGTTTAAATGTTTCTGAAGTTTCTTCTTGCAGAAATGCTGTTGTTGGCACTGAATTTAAGTTTAGCGCTCTCACTGTACAGGAAGGCGAGTCCAGAGGGGCGTACCACGAAGCAGGTTTGACATAGCTGAGCTTTCTTTCTAAAGCCTGGTTTGATGAAACCTAAACCTCCGCTGAGAGAACGAGTTCTGATGTTACTTTAACAGACTTTCTTTAATCTCTGTGCACGTTGACATATAAAAGGGGTGTTTCACACATCACTTGATGCCTTTTCTACTTAAATTATATCAGACAGACAACTAAAACAGGGAGCACTTCCCTGAGACTTCATTCATGACTTGCTACCTGCTGCTGTTTGGTCAGGACAACAGGAAACTCCTACATTTCACAAGTGTGGCTCAGCTCTATGCAAATCACTTCCCTGACCAAATTGAATTAATACTGTATTAATGAAATATTCTGTGATATACAGAGGTGCTAATGAATTTAATCGAAATGTTAACTGTTTAACAGACTATAATATAAAACTATACAACTCATTCATCAGTTTAATTTATGGTTCTGATGGTAATGTCTCATACAGTCCAGCTTTTTTCTCTACTGTAGTCTAACTGCAGCTTCCTAAGAGCACAAATATCCCTTGAATTATGCAGAAATCAACAAATAAATGAGTTCTGGGTCAATGATTTTTACTTGACATTAGTATTCATAGGCTATTTGATTAGGTGAATAAATACAAATATAGCCCTGAAAAAGTAATTGTATTGTTGTTAAATTTGAATAAATAGTAACAGTCAATCAACCCCTACATGCGGCGCACAGAGGGAGTTTTAGATGACGTGGATTTTTCAGTGTTTTTGACATTTGTTTAAAACGAAGCACCAGGCAGAACTACGTGGACATTAAAAAGTCCATCGGTAACATTTTTTTATTTGGGATATTGGTAAGAAAAGAAAATCTGAACAAATGGGTCGAGGAGTTGAACTCTGAACTCATAAAGTGCTCCGGAGCAGGTGATCAGTTCAGCCTCTCTGTTACCATGGTGATCTAGCCAGGCTGAAGGAGAGCTTTATTCATGATACCAAAAAACTGTCTTTCAGCTCAGCATAGCCGGATAAAAAAATGAATCTCACTTCCTGGTTCGACCCTCTGGTTTGTTAGTTTTTGTTTCCTTTGTGCTCACTTTGATTCTTTCTGGGATTCTTCAGTTTCAACCAACAACTCAAAGACGCTCGCGCTTAAACTGACCTTTGGTGTGAACGTTGGAGCACGTGATCGTTTCTCTTCTGTCTGTCATGGCGTACTTACTCGCTAAGAATGTGTCGCACTTCTTGACCAGACAAACTTCCTGCAACCCTCCCCACGATAAAGGCTGGCTAGTTATAACTCAGCACCGTCTTCCTTACCTTGTCTTTACATTTGCAAATTACATTTCTTTTAAGGGGGAAACAAAAAGCACAGACGCCTCATTGTGATAGCCCTACTGCTTCGGTCATGTCCAAAACAGATTTGGACCAAACATTTAACACAGTGGTGTCCGGTCCAGGTCCTGGAGGGCCACCATCCTGCAGTTTTAGATGTTTCTCTGCTCTTCAGCAGGTCTTCAAGTTGTGCAGAAGCCTGTTAATCACTCAGACATTGAAATGAGGTGTGTTAAAGCCCTCCAGGACCAGGACTGGACACCCCTGATTTAACCGATAATGCTGTGAAGACGAGGCTTTCAGATCGTAGTTGAAGCTGAGATGGACTCTGAAGTACGGAGTATCGTTCATGTCTGTCTGATTATCTGTCTGTCTGTGCTGTTCAAGGAGGTTGTTTTTACTGTTTGAGGTTTAAAGCTAAAGCGGCACTTTTTTTTTTTTTTTTTACATTAGGAGGTTTATCCGTGGAGAGTTTAGAAACTGTCTTCCATTCCATTCTTGGCCTGCCGTTCTGCCCTCTGGTGTTAAAAAAAACAACAAAGCTGGACTGAAAGCTGTCACACAAGTATTAATCTGAAAGGATCTGGTTTTCAGCACTTCTCTCCACCATGAAATCTATCCAAACAAAAAGAGAAGGTCCCTTTCACTTCCTCTTTGAGGGTTGTTCCACTCTACACACAGGTTTGTGTCGTGTTGTTCTCGTGGCTCTGTTGTTTAAAGACTGATCACTGTAATGAAGAGAATCTCACCTTTTTACTTTTGTACTTCAGAGTTTTAGAGCTATAAGCATTTAGGAGTTGTATATAGATTTTATTAAATAGAACCTGAAAATGTTTTTTGGGGGTGGTGGTAAATGGTAGATTTTATTCTTTAAAATGCCTTTTTTTTTTTTTTTGTCCAGTCAGTAGAAC
>JAOXNZ010000155.1:3385805-3397416 GCA_028566095.1 Kryptolebias brasiliensis
TTTTTTTTTTGTCCAGTCAGTAGAACTGATGAGTTTTATGGATAACTGGGGTAAACTTTAGGTGAACGGACTGCAGTTGCTACTCAGGATCAGAGTTATTCATTCTTTTACTGAGATGTTAATTTATTGTTTGTCCTCATCTTTATGAAACTGTTGAAACAAAGTAAATGGGGGCAATCATTGCTAAAACCCTAATTATGGCAGCTTAAATTGATATTTTTCTTGTCTCAACAAATTTGTGATTGTGTGTAATTATTTGGATGCAACTGATGTAAATAAAATACTTTTTTAATAACTCTTTTGAACTTATTTACAATAAACTGTTCTTTAAAACCTAAAACTGTATGTAAACCTATAAAACTTTGCTTTATAGCATTATTTTTAAAACAGAAAATGAACACGCTCCACAGCAAACATCACAGTAACGTCTTCACTAATAAAACTCACAAAAGCGTGAACTATAACCTCCATGAAGTACAAAATGTAGCTCTAATTTCTAAGCAACATCTAGTGTGACTCAAACGTTTTCTTTTTAAAACGCTCTCTGTCAAAACCTGATGCCATGTGCGCTCCCGCCGCTCCTCCTGCAGACCGTGACGTTAATCCGCGCAGCATGACAGCAGCAGCTGCTGCAGGTAGTCCGTGGCGCTGCGGCTGGTCGGCTCATCGTGGCCCAGAAACAGAAGCCTGTTGTAACCGCCCTGAGGAACCTCACACAGGATCCTGGAACGTTTAGATACGGTGTGATCGTCAGACTTTCTAATGTGGCATTAAATTAGTAATTGGACTCCAACGTACCAGTCCCAAATATCTTCTGTTGAGGGGTCAGGGTTCACCTGTACCCACTGACCGATGGACCACATCCTCACCACGCTACCGTGAGAGATGCCTTCGCTGTCTTCATCAGCCTCAGCGTGTGGATTAGGAATGTCCTCGTAACACAGGAAGTAGCTGAAAGGGGAGACAAATGAAGTGGGATTACACCAGGCCCCTGCACTGCAAGGGCTCAACTTATCCTGAGTTTAAGATATCCAGTTTCATTAAGCCTAACAATGAGAAATGGCGATACTATGAAGATGGCTAAATCTGGATCTGTGAGTGTTCTTGTATAGCTGGACTTGCAGCAGAGGACCAATCAGTTATAAAGTTAATAGGAAAGAAAAAAGTTGGTGAATATACAAAATGAATTACAGCCCTAGCATGCTGCCAACTTTCATGCCAGAGTTTTAACCTAAAATCATTTTAGAATCAGAAAGAAAGGAGTTGTGGCTGTTCTGGTCAAACCTTGTAAATGGTGTTTTGACCATTTTTGTGTTGGCTAAAGTGAATTAGCTGTGGCTTCCACCTTGAATAGGGTTGACTCCAAAAGTTAACCAGTTCTAGACGCACATCCAATGATGACTTTCTGAGTGTTTGGTCAAAATCTGACCACTGGTTTATGAGATATTTTGCTATCAGGCAGACAAACTCAGACACGGGCAAAAAAACATAAAGATGATGAAAAGGTAAAAATCCAGACTCACTAGTCAGTGAGCGTCTCTTCCTCCTCTTCCTCCTCAGCGTCTCCATCCTCCTCCAACTCCTCTCCTGTCTGCTGCTGGTCCTGTAGTCTCTCTACGTTCCAGCGCATGCGTTTGTACAGTCGGGTGTTGGCCCGGGACAGGTACGGCGTCGGCTTACAGTAACGGAACATGGTCAGCTTCAGCTGGCCCAGCCGGGTCTGACCGACACAGAAGTGACACGCGCTGGGAATGTAAACAGAAGAGCGCCAGCGGGTTAGGGCGGCTCTGGAGCCACGCGTGGCTCTTCAGCCCCTTTGAAGTGGGTCCTTGTATCTCTGACCAAAAATAACGTGAACCTGAGTAAAGTTTACATTTAAACTGACAACAGAAAAAAGCGACCTTTAGCAATTTCCTGGTTAAATTTCTCTGCAATGTATCCAAAGAATTTCTGCATCAGACGCATGTGTAAACAAAATTCCATCATTTTAGTACCAGAATTGGTCCAATATGGCTACAGTTTTCAACAAGCAACGGGATTTCACGCAAAGATCTACTGGAAAATCACATTGTTCACATTGCTACATTACTCAGTTGCAGAGTTAGAGCTCGGACAAGAAATTATCCACAGGTGGACGAACAGCGTCACACCATAATATGACTAGTCTTATGACCAGTCGTATAAAACAGAACTAAAGACCTGTTTCTACTAAAACTACAAGGGTACCATAAGGATTTAAAGAAATAAAGGGTTTTGATGTGTGAGTGTGTTTAGCTGATAAATAACCAACAACCAGATGTATGTTTAATGTTTGCTCTTTAAAAGACATAAAGATGCAACTAAATGTTTTATTTACCAATAAGTGAGAAACTTACTTTAGTCATTTTCCACAAATATGGAAAGAGCTGAAATAGCTCTGGTTCTAAATAACAAAAGTGTCATTTTCTCCCTTAGAATTAAATAGTTTCTCTTCTTTCTGCTTAACAATAAAAAAATAAAAGAAAGAATTGTCACTGTGTAATATAAACTGTAGTATACAGTGTGTGTGTGTATGTAGAGAGAAACGTAATAAATAATTTCATCTTAATTTTAGGGATCACGTTGATCTTGTGGTTCAATAAGTTATTATATTTAGCAGGTCTTGGTAAAACTGACTCTTTCAGTCATAAAGGTTTGCAGAGCCCTGGGTTAGGAGGTGAGACAAGATCAGGGACTTCATGATGTTTTGTTTTTTTTCATTAAAGTGCAAATCAACTGGATTGCACTGTTTACTTTATACAGCGTATTCTTACATTAAACTATATCAAGATAATTCTTGTGAAAGTTACTGCAAAACTGACCATATCTGTGAGTAAGGTTATACCTGTCAGGCTCAGCTTCATTCAAACTGAGAAGACCATAGCTGCCGTAGGTCAACACCAGCTGCTCCAACTTGTCGCACAGCTGCTGAGAGAAGTCCAACAGCTGCACACACACACACACACACACACACACACACACACACATACAAACACAAAGACAGAGAAGGCCAGTTGTTCCAGGTCTGTTCCCATGTTTTCACTCATGAACACAAACAGCTTCTTCATCTGAAAGAGACATTGACCATTTCTCCCAGCAGCTGATCTATCTTACAACCAACTGTCTTTTTACTTCTTACATACAGGGATATTAAAAGCGCCTGAGTGTAGTGGGATGTAAACATTAGCAGAGCAAGAATCTTTTTGTAAAGTTGCAAAAAAAACTGAACCAAATTAAAGCGCCATCACTCCTTGAAGGAATGAGCATCACCTTCCATACAGAGTTTTAGTTTTAGAAATGATGGAGCTGCAGCCGTTGTGGTCAAACCTTGAAAGTGACGTGATGCGATACTGCGAAATGTCACACTCATAGTGTGTGTTGGGGATCACTCTCAGCTACTACCACAACAACTTTGAGCTCAATATTTGTAAAACTGATTGAATTATTGTTATTTTTTGTGTTTTTTAAAGTAAGTTGACTGTGGTGGCCTTCTTAAACTGTAAAGGTACATTCGGTGATTATTTCCTGAAAGCTTCATTAAAATCTGTCCTGCGGTTCATGAGATATTTTGCTAACACAGCAGACAGAATTGACTCCAAATAGTCCATGGCAAAATTTTGAACCAAGATCTTGTGCTCAGGATTATGTGTTGTAAAATATGTCCAGTAGTCCATAAGATATTTCGGAAACAGACAGACGCACAGACACAGCTCGCCCTTCAGCAGCAGGTGATTAATTAAACCCAGACTATCATCAAGTCCTCATGCCATCAAAGTGTGTCTAAATGTAGTAATTAAAGTGGATCTACTCTGCTAATATTTACCTTAGAGCACATATCAGCAGGCATATGGGTGTACTGTGCCATAGTGCTCCGAGCTGTGGATTCCAGGTGGTTAAAGTAAGGCTGACAGGTGTACAGGAGGCTTGAAACGGCAGCAGCCAGAGCCTCCTTCTCCTCATAGCCCTGCCTGCCAAAACACAGAACATATTCATGATGAAAAGCAAAAGTAGCCAGGTGGAACCAGTCTGTCAGCACTAATCAGGAACCGACCCACTGATGAGGCAGTCATATAAGTCATCTGCTTTGCTCAGGAGGAAGTGGAGCTGCAGCTGGACGGACTGCAGGCTCCTCTCCACCCGCTTCGTCTCCGGACAGCTGCAGGACACGGCCCAGCCGCAGGGTGGCGCCAGAGCGACGTCGGCCAACAACAACAGAGGTTCCTCCAGCTCTGAAAACACGTTCATGTACATAAAGAACAGAAACAGGTGGAAAGATAAACGTTTTCAGTCGAAGAAAGTAACAACTCTGTCACCAAATGTGTTTCAAATGGTCATAAAGCTTTAACATCATGTATTCAGCGTTTCACCTCGGAGTGCGGAGTTCAGGTGCCTGTCCGGGCCGCTCGCGTCTTCCTGCAGCGGGTCATTAAATATCTCCTGTCCTGGTGGAGAATCATCCAGCTGGACCTCGAGCTGTTCTTCAGCATCTGTCATCATGTCTAAATATAACAGCTAAACGACCCAACTAAACTACAATGACCAACTGTTGTCAAACGAAGAAACAACTAACTTGTTGCTAGATAAACGGGGCTAGGATCAAGCTGACTCTACAAAAAAACCCGAATTTTAACGCAGAAACTGTCTCGAATGAGGGCAGTTATGTCATGTTTTAATATTTACCTTTTTTACAAATAGCTTTGAGCTACAATTACGCGGTTATTTATATCGTAAACAATGGAATATAACGTTTAATAATCACGCGTATTAGCATGAGCTACGCAGGTGCTAGCATAATGTTAGCATTATCGTCTTGTCAAAGGTCTTCGTGTCAAAGGTCAAAGGTCCTTAAACATTATTATTATTTTTTTTTTATGCTGATAAACTAAACTTCCAAGTAATTTTTTTCTCCTTTTTTGGATGTTTTATTCAGGATAGTTTGTCATGCAAATGTTGGAAAATGCTAATTATTTTTAGACTAGCAAACTTAAAGTTTTACACAATTTAGAACTATAACATTTATGCTTTTTTCCAAAAACCTTCTACTAGTATTTGGCTATAAGATTAAACTTTTTTTCATTGTATTTATTTATCACCTTTGTGAGTGATTATAATGCAAACAAATCGAGTGAAAGAATCTGGTGCCTGTAAATGACTGCAGTTTAATTTGCAGTCACTGGCAGATGTTCACATCTCGTACAGGATGCAGTCTGTGTTTGCTGCAGTGTCGGGTTACTGGACACATTTTCATTTTGCAAATCACTTATGCAAATGTGGCTCACTTCACCCTTTTCAAATCTACTACATCACCCGACTCTTTATTTATCTGTCACTGGATCTGTAATCGTACACCTTTAGCTTTTCTGTTGGCTGAGAGGAGTTCCCGGTGGGTAAACATTTGTTGATCTTATAGTGACAAAAATCTCTGTGCAGTAAATTCAAAGGAATGACAGTGATCACAGAAGCGTTAGTTTATAGGTGGACTGGTTTGGTTACAAACGTCCAAAGAAAGTCAGAAATGTCATAGATAAAATATCATAACTGTGACTTGACTTTTGATCTTCTGCTTGCTTTTGAGGTCACAGCAGATCATCTGCCTCCATCTCACCCTATCCCAGCCTCCTCTGTCCCACCAACCCTCTGTAGATCCTCCTTCACTACATCCATCTGTACATCCATTTATTACACCCGTCTCCTTCTCATTTACACACATTTATTCTCATTTGCTTCTACTGACTTTTATTTGTTTTCTCTCCAAGAGCATACCTCCACCTCTCCAAACTCTCCTCCTCCTGCTCCCTACTCTCACTACAAATCACAGTGTTGGCTGCTAACATGATAGTCCTCGGAGCCTCCTGCCTGACCAAATCTGTCAACCTGTCCATCAGCACTGCAGACATGAAGCTGATCCCTGATGTAACCCACCCTCACCATGAACCCATCTGTCACTCCTACTGCACATCTCATCGTCCTCTACTACCCTCACAAGGTGCTCCGCCACACCTGATTTCCTTGTAATGACTTGATTGTCGCCCGCTGCCCCATGTTTGTTTGTTTGTCTGTAAGATCTGATGAACCAGTGGAAGGAAGCTTTCAGAAAATTACTCATTAATTTACAGCTGATTAACTTTTGGAGCCAACGCCATTCAAGAGGACCACCACAGTGTAACTCAATTTTACAGATATTGAGCTAAAATTAGGTGTGGTAGTAGCTGAGCAAAATTCAAAACAGATACTCCTACAATTTGTGCAACATTTTGCCATTTTGCCATTAACCGTTAGAATCAACACTGTCGTCTGTCTTTTAGCAGCATTTCTCCTTTATCACTGGATGGATTTGAATGAAACTCTGAAGTAGTCATCAGATATTAAGCTAAATTTTGATGAGGTAGTAGCTGAGAGTCATCCTCAACACAGACTATAAGAGCTAACACATCTCACCGGAGGCTGAACATAATGTTTACAAGGTTTGACCCAAACAGCTATAATTTCTCAACATAGGATGATCATTAGTTGAAAACTGATATGTATTTCTTTAAGGAGTGCTAGGTTTTTAATTTTTGATAAGCAGAAGAAAACTGGATGAAATGCTCAGTTAACCATCACTCATAACCACTGTGAACAGCATCGAATTGAGACGATCCTTGATTTTTGACTTTTAACCTGACTTAAGACTTTGACGAGTCTTGACACTGAATTTGAGCCTAACACTTGTTTCAGACCTGCCTTGTGAATTTTAAATCCAGTGTTGTTGCTTTTGAAGCCCACGAGTGAAAAGAGGCAGAACCAACTTCATATAAAACCTTTTTCAAACACCGAGCTTTAAAACCTGCGCTTTGTGAGCACATCGCTTTAAAATTGACAAGATGCCCAGGAGACGTTGTAACCATGACCAACACTGTCTTATCATTTTATCTAGTTTAGAACAGGAAAATAAATAAGATAATACTAAAAAAACACCAGATGAAATACTTCTTTCTTCCTGACTGAATTGCTAATTGATGCCTAATGTTTTTTCTGAAAAACAAATGAATGTGTTTAACCTTACAATGTCTAAACCAGATTAAAAACAGCAATGAAAACTTGTCTTTGAAATTTTCTAATCTTTTGGAGCACAATAACAAGGATGCCTAACTTTTTTTTTTTCAAACAACCCCATAGTGTGAATGATGATTCAGCATTCACACAATTCTTCATACATTGTTCTCTAAAACCTGCCTCAGCATACTTGCTGTAGTTTTGTCTTCTTATGCTGTGCTACCTTTCCCTACTGTTAGCTTTAGCCGCTGTTCTGCTACTTTTAGCTAGTGTTTTGTTTCTTTTAGCTACAGATGTTCAAGTGTTTTAAGCTAAGTTCAGTGCATGCTTCAGTGAGATACAGGGACTCACAATGTTCTCTACAAAAGTGTTAATCTGGTCGTCAAAATGGTTAAATGGCAGCCAGAGAAGTTGGTTCATGCTAAGCATGTTTGTGTTGCTAAAATGTAGCATGATAGCAGAGTGAGTAAATTTTATTTAAAAAAAAAAGCACTAATAATAATAAAATATTGACATATAGCGATCAGTAGTTTGATAATGAACGTAATTTTGTGCTTTTTTTTTTTACTTTGTCGCGTTCAATAGTTGATATGTATGACGTTGCTCTTGACAACGGGCGCTGCTGGGGGTCACGTGACACACCCGGGCGCGTCTCCGCCGCCCAGCTCTGGACCAATGAACTGTCCGCTCGGGCGTCGGGCGCGCGCCGTGTGTGCAGCTGCAGCTCTGGGTACATGCTCGCTGCTTCTTGGAGGTCTGACGGCGTGTTTGAGCGTCATCTGCACTAAGAAGAGAAACGCTCTCCGTTCGGCCAGACTTTTATTTTGTTGATAGACGGATTGGTTTTTAATGCCCTTTGTTTTGACTGACAGGCGGGTTTCCTCCCCCTTTGGAGGCATGTGATACGGGCAGCAGCCTGACCGAGGCGGGTTTCACGGATGTTAGTGGGAAAACAATAGAAGAGGAAGGGGTTTTCTTTCATTGTATGTCCACCGTGGATGCTGTGGAGGAGAGCTGCTGGTTCGGTTCCTGCTGGTTCGCTAGCTGTTTCACGGGCTAAGGAGGACATGAACAATGAGTCCAGAGCTCGGCGGCTTTCTTTAAGCGTCGTTGCTTGGATGACTTGTCTGTTTTAAACTCGCTTCGAGCTGTGTGGTGAGGCGGCTAACGCTGGTCACACACTCGGCGAGGCTCGGCGGGTTCAGGCGCGGCCAGGCGAGCCGACAATGCGGATTATCTCCCGACTGCTCGCCCTCTTTGTGTGACCAAAAACGTGCGCAAAGTCCGGATAAAAGTCCCAGGACGAACTTCTCCTTCTCGCCTTTTACCAGGAAGGAGACTTTGTGTCTGTGGACCAGACGGAAGGACCGACAGCAGCGGCAGGGACCAGCCATGGCCAACGACTCCGTCCAGGTGAGCCCGCACGGCGGCTGCCCGCCTCCTGCCTCCTGCCTCCTGTCTCCTGCCTCCTGTCTCCTGCCTCCTGTCTCCTGCCTCCTGTCTCCTGCCTCCTGCCTCCTGCCTCCTGTCTCCTGTCTCCTGTCTCCTGTCTCCTGTCTCCTGTCTCCTGTCTCCTGCCTCCTGCCTCCTGTCTCCTGCCTCCTGTCTCCTGTCTCCTGCCTCCTGTCTCCTGCCTCCTGTCTCCATCACGCTCTGCTCAGACTGTGACCGTGGTGTTGGACGGACACCTCCTTTAATTAGCTTGTATTTCCCGTGCCACAGCAAGTGGAAGTTGTCTGTACAAAGGCAACTTTCCCAAACTCGACTTTTAAAATACACAGCATGAACATCTCTCAGCTAAAGGTTTTCTTTTCTGAAATGGGTCCTGCCTCCTACTTTCTATGCTACTGAATAGGAGACAGCGTAAGGACACCTGTTTCGTTGAGGATTTGTGTATTCGGCTAACTCGTTCAATTTGGTCAATTAATCGATTAGTCAATTGATGTAAAATGCCGATTTCCCGCCCAGTTAGATCCTGAGAAAATTCTCAGCTTTAAATAAAAGCTTTCAAGTGATACCAAACATAAAGGAAAGTTAGAGGCTTTTAACATAAAAGATATTTGGGATAATTAAAGACCTGGATCTCCGTTGAACAATGTGATAAATTGTCACCCATCACCATAAGTGGCACAGTCTGGGTATTTTTTCCTATTTGTGATCAGTTGCCATTATTCCAGCCCAGGAGCTGAGGAAAACTGTTTTCTTTGTTTTAGGGGATGGCCCTGCCGTTTAGGAAAGTCACACATTCAGTGATTCAGCACTCACAGTAACATACAGGACAAACACGCCTCAAGAAAGATTTTACTTTTTTAAATATAGTTTCAAAACATTTTATGGCCTGGTACAATAAATTAAAATAATCTGCATTGAACTATCAACCAAACTCTCACACAGTACAGTTGCCTCATGGACTCTGCGTGTGTGTTTGTTTTTTAGGACCTTTTCTGCTATCATCACCAACCTTGTCAGGGATGATGGGGATCCATATAAGGTGGAACATATTTTTGGGGTTAGGGGTTAGTTTTAGGGCTGAGGTGTGAGATGGTTAGGGTTAGGTAAGTACCGGTAATAAGGCTTAGGGTCTGGGTCAGTTTACAGAAATATATGGAAGTCAATACAATGTCCTAATAAGGATAGAAACACAAGAATGTGTGTGATGTAAATCTGGTCTGAGGGTCACTTGCAGATCCCATCATGAGGAATATTGTAAAGTTGTGAATAAATGACTTCTTCCTCCTACTAATGATGAACTAGAAGCACTCAGAGAGACGAAACCTCCACCAAGGCTACAGCCTGATTAAAAAACAGTGCAATCCAGATCATAATCTGGATCCGCACCAAAATGTAATCCAATGTTTTTTCTAACAACCCCAACATTTCCTGAAAATTGCTTCCAAATCTGTTCATTAGTTTTTACCTGATCTTTGCTAACAGACAAACAAACCAACGGACACAACCGGAAATAAAACCTCCTTGTTGGAGGAAACAAAAGGGTCAATTTCCCTCTGTTATATGGTTCCATAGTAAGAGCTCTAGGTCATCTGTGACTTTGACCTTTGACCCCATCACCTTGAAATCAACAGTGATCACCCTTGACCCATGAAGTATCCAGCTGTGGAGTTTGACATTCCTGGTATACAGCTGCAGAGTTAGAACACAAGCTGATTTGTGACCTTGACCTTTGACCGGATCACCACAAAAATGTTATCACTTAATCACTGTACTAGGTTTGATGTTTCCTGAAAATTTCCTGAAAATATGTTCATAACTTCTGGGTAAACTTGTACGTAGACAAACAGAGATAGCCTCCTTGGCGGAGGTAACAATGGGCCACTTTTTGCTTGTGTTGTTTGTGCAAAGAGCAAACAAAGTTCCCGCCACCTTGGGCCGGTCCTGTAACATGGGCCTCAGCTCAGAGGTCGTGGCTTTGTGCTCAGTCTTGTGTGTACTGATGCAGAGGGTAAAGACGGCCACAACGCTGGTGCTTGATGTCAAAGAGCCCACCTTTCAGTCAGTTTCCTTTGACCTTTGAGCATGACTTGCTAGACTTAAAGACTGTGTGCGCTGCTTTTAAAGACTTCCTCTCAGATATTTTGTTAAAGCATTTGAACAACACGAGTTGAAATCTGCTCCACTGTCAGCTAGTGTGAAGTGGCCTCATTAAGTTCATGTTGAAAGGCGCTTGTTGTAAAACAGATGGAGATCATGTCATTCATCCTTATGATTGAATTCTAGCAGCATTTAACCCTGTGACATGTTAAGTCTCGTGTGTATTGTGTGTAAATTGACATGCTTGTGTGAAGCTTTATAATCAGAAAGGTGTGTCTAAGATGTTGCAGGCTAATAGTTTTCTGTGCAATCATCCATTCCTGTTTGCAATTTAGGAAAATGGAGCCGATCATTACTGGCTGGCGGTGGAACAGGAGTCAAGGTGGCAGCTCATTGAAGAAGAGGAAAGGTGTGAAAACAGAGTAGTAATGATGCTCGCTGCAGCAGAGTCAGTCAGCTGGGGTACAGGTTTGGATCAAACAGTTGCCTCAAGGGTCCAGCGTACTCCATGAGAAGTCACAAAGTTGGTTCGCAGTCACGTGGTTGCGACCCGTTTGTTTTCTCACACACCTTTCATCGTCCACGAGACACTCGGATTAGAACTCCTGGGAAGCTCCTCCCTCCTTCTGCAGCATCAAAACGTCTTTCTTCCCCCCGGCTTCTCAGCTCTCCTGTCCTTGTACAGATTTTTGCTTCCCTTACTGCGACCAGACATGTTTATTAAACCGACTGAGACAGTACACGCTGTTTGGCATTTTCAAATTTGACGGTGAACAATAATGAGCGAAGGGAGTCCATCCATCTGTCCGTCCGTCCGTCCGTCCGTCCATCCATCCATCCATCCATCCATCCATCCATCCATCCATCCTCCCTCCCTCCCTCTTCTGCTTATCCGGGGTCGGGTCGCGGGGGCAGCAGCCTAAGCAGGGAGACCTAGACTTCCCTCTCCCCAGCCACTTGGGCCAGCTCCTCCGGGGGAATCCCAAGGCGTTCCCAGGCCAGCCGAGAA
>JAOXNZ010000155.1:3412772-3426920 GCA_028566095.1 Kryptolebias brasiliensis
AAAGTCACTTAAATCACCTTTCTTCCCCATTCTGATGCTCGGTTTGAACTGCAGCAGATCGTCTTGGCCATGTCTACCGGCCTAAATGCATTGAGTTGCTGCAATGTGATTGGCTGATTCAACATTTGCGTTAATGAGCAGTTGGACAGGTGTACCTAATAAAGTGGCCAGTGAATGCAGAAATCCAGTTGTTTTTGTTTTTAACCTTTTTTTTACCATGTCCTAGATGACTGAGAATCTACACCAGCATAAACCTGATTATAAGTTAAAGATCCACCTGTGGGCAATCTCAGTATGAAACAATGTCAGTATATAAACACCTGTTCTGACAGCCCCAGAATCAGCACCATTGCAACACCTCTGAGCAGTAAGGGCTACCAGCAAGCAAGAGACAGCATGAAGACCAAGGAACTCTCCACACAGATCAGAGACAAAGTTGTGGAGACACAGAACAAGGTTGAAATATAAAAATAATCTGAAATCCTGAACATCTCGCAGATCACTTTTAATTTCATTGTTAAACTAGAGAGCACAAACTCCAGAGAGCGCAAACCTCCACCAAGGTTACAGCGGGATTTAAAAACAGTGCGATCTGGATCATAATCTGGATCAGCACCAAAATGTAATCCATTGTTTTCTGTGACAACCCCAACATTTCCTGAACATTTCCTCCAAATCTGTTCATTAGTTTTTACCTGATCTTTGCTAACAGACAGACAAACAAACCAACGGACACAACCTGAAACAGAACGTCTTGGTGGAGGAAACAAGAAGGTCACATGTAGGAGCAGAGAGAAGGTTTTAACAAAGGGGTTACCTGTGACCTTGACCTTTGACCCCATAAACCTTGAAATCAACAGGCATTATCTTTGACCCATGAGGTGTCCAGCTGTGCAGTTTAACATTCCTACGTTACACTGTTGTAGAGTTAGATCACCAGGTCAACTGTGATATTGATCTTTGACCCCATGAGCTTGAAATCAGTGGTGATCACCCTTGACGCATTTGGTGTTCAACTGTATAGTTTACCCTTCCTGTTATACAGCTGCAGAGTTAAAGCACAGGCTTAAGAAAAGGTGGATGGAGCAAAATACAGAGAAGTTCTTGAGGGAAAGCTGTTCGAGTTTAATGATTTGAGACAGAACCTGAGGTTCACCTTCCAGTAACTTGAAGGAGCTGGAGCAGATTTGTTGTGACGAATAACCAGAAGGTTTAATGGCTAGATGTCCCAACTTCTTGTTGACATACCTGAAGAGGCTTGCTGTTGTAATTTCTGCAAAAGCTCAAAGTGACTTCAGGGTGTGTGGATAAATGAATAAATAAGCACGTGCCACTTTTCAGTTTTGTAAATAGTTTTGTAATTATTTAAAACAAGTTTGTTTTTCCCTATTTACCTTTAATTAAACTAAAGTGTTTTGTGTAGCTCCATGACTTATAATCAAATTGAAAATCCATTTTAATTCCAGGTTTTAATTCAACAAAACAGAAAGACCAAAGGTGTGAATAGTTTTGCAAACAACTGCATCCTGTTATTTATATGTCGGTATTTATTTAAATTTTAATTATGAATCTATTCCTATTTTCATGGATGAGTCAGAATAATCAGAAAAGTGGGAGGATTTTGGTCAAAGGAGAACAACTTTATTACTTAAGGTGCTGTTAAACCAGTAATATCTCTGCAACCTTATAATCACTGTAGGTGTGCTGAACATGTCCCGACAGGTCACTTAAATTCACGCTGCTGCTACTGCCACACCGGAGGCCAACTGTCAACGCTGTTAACGCTGACACACACACACACACACCCACATACACACACTGAAGCCAGATGTTCCCCCTGTTGCTCATCAGCGTGCTCACCTCTGCGCTCCGTTTTTTTAATATTAGATTAGATTTAGGATTTAGGTTAGATGTACCATATTCAGCTGTGCACCATCAGCCCCCCCCCCCCCAAGCTGCTCTCCAAGCACAAATGCAACAAACCCAACACACACTGTGGCTAACACACATGATGAAACTCTCAGCGTGACTTGTTGCAGTCAGCTGTAAGTCACACTGCTGTGCAGCAACTGAGTCGGTTTTCCAAGGAATTACAAGGAATCAAAACTAAAAAGCACTTTTATGTAATGGGCTGTGCCCATTTGCTTGCTACATTTTGATCTATTATTAGAGACAGAGTATGTTTTGTTTCACAAGTTCAAATGATTACCATAGATCCTAATGAAATGTCTGACAAGCTTTGGTTAAAGGAAGTCAGCAGTTCAGGATAAACTCTCTGCTTTCCACCATGCATTTACAACTCCTTTTACCATAGCTGGATTTAGAGGGTGGAGCGAAACGCTCGGCTCCACACCTCTTTTCCAATGGCTGCGTTTCTTTTAAGAATGGTTGAACAACTTACACAGAAACCTAACTTGGATTCCAAATTGCGCCCAGTGATCCTTAAAGCACGTCACTACCAAATGAGAGAACACACACAGTGCACACGGAGAGCTCAGACTAGCACACACGAAACCTATTAAAAAACTACTTGACTGACAGTTTAATTCTGAAACTCTTTTCCTTTGTTTTGAGCTCGGCCACAGGCAGTTTGTCTCTTTCAGTCTCAGCCTGAGAGAGTTATGTTGATGGGGCCCCTGTTGGAAAACACGGAAGAAACGTAAAGCCCAGATGACAGTTAAAATATACAGAACTCACCAAAGTTGGTTATTAATAACCTAATGCTGCCTGTTAATTACTACAAGGAAAATAAATGGCAAATTCAGAGTAAATTTACCTCTTCAGCCTGGAGCCAACTCTCTGACTCTTCCAGATTGTTATTAAAACACTCATAAGAAACAACTAAGCGTCTGGCAGTCTGGATTATACGATTGGTGCAAAAAATGAATCATGAATTTGTTGTTGGTTTTGAAATAATCACATTTCTTTTCAAACTGAGTGGATTATTGGGTGGCACACTTTAGACCGATTAATGGCTGTACTGTACACTAACTATGGACAGTTATATATGAAGATATGATGAGGTAAACAAGAATAGCAATTAACCTGATTCTTCCTCCATTTCAATGAAGAAATTATTACTTTTTTTTTCATTTACAATCTGTGTAGTTTAATAAACATGGTAAATATGAAGCTAATGTGATTCATGTCTTATATTTTATGACCATTTGGATTTTACCATTTGTTACTTAAATCCTCAAAATAAATTTAATTTCATTCTTTCGCTCTTTTTTAAAAAAATTTGCACTCAAGGTTTTAAAAAGTAATGTCTAGCCTGAACATTAAACTAGGCTAGACAAAGTTATAAATTAATGTAGCATTCCTTGAACACATTGCACCAAAGTTTAGCTCAATAAATGTAAAAATGACTGAACTAGGTCAAGTAGCTGTGGTGGCCATCTTGAATCTGGTCAAATTCAAAAGTTACAGTTTGTATATACATCCAATAATTAATTACTGAGTTATATTAAGATACCTGCAGCGGTTAATGAGATATTTTGCTGACAGGCCGACAAACGAACACGCACACACACAGAGGCAAGTACATGATCACCTGCCTTTCATGGTGGTGGGCGATTAAAAAAAATCCTTTATTTTAAGCCTCTTAAATTTGATCAATTAAAGGGTATTGAATGAAAATAAATAAATGTAAACAACAATGAGTAAAAAAAATGAGTACCTGTGCTTTATAGACACTTATCGAAATTAAAGCAGTCAAATCTTAGGAACAGCAGCTCATCATCACAGCTGAGAACTCAGGGAGAACCAACAGCAGGTTCCTCTTGTGCTGAAAACCTTATTTGAGGAGAACCTTGTTACATGGATGCAGACGTGTTTACTGACCACCACAGTATTATATATTGTTCCTCATATATCTTAAGTGATGTTTCATGAGAACAATAAGGGCCTAACTCTGCCTCAATATAATGCTCTTAATGAAGCTTCAGACGCTACTGATTTGTTCTCTTTACTGAGTCATGTCAGTGCTGTGAGCCCGCAATGATGCACATGACTGACGATTCAGCGGCAAAACCGTAAGAGAAGAGGGAAAGAGAGGGGTTATGGAGTTGAATGACTGCAATATCTGCTCTGATTAGTGAGTCAGTAGTTTTGTTTTACTTTCCATTGTAGCGTCTGCCGTTCTCCAACTCAGATTTTAATATTCTCACAAATGTTGCATTCTGCAGTTTGACTTTACTGTGAACCCGCCATCTTTTCCCCTCCTTTCTCTTCTCTGGAAATCGTCCTCCCTGTCCCTGTTTCCTTCTCTGACCGTCACTTATCTGGTGGGCTTTTGCCTCAGGGCCGCAGGATGTCCAGAGGCAGAAATCTGGATAGTTGGAGACTACGTTATGAAAATGCACTGAAGTTTTGTTGGACATGTTGCAGACTTGTTGGCTTCTAAGAAAACGTAATAGGAAATTGATTTTCTGTTTGAGGTTAAACATTCAGCCCTGCATCAGGCGTGTCAGGCACTCAGCCAAATGCGCTTGGAGTGAACTCTCCTCCACCCATGAGCATCAGGCTTTTCTCCCCCATCCTCCTCCGTCGCCTCCCGTGTCTGATATGTGCGTGTTTTTGGCAGAGAGTTGGGCCTCTCAGCATGCTTTTTATCCATCAGTCTCTGCTGGTTGACCATCCTCCCTTCCTCCTCCACCTGTTTATCACTTTTTGGCATTTCTTCTCTCCGTCCCCGTTCCCTCCTTGCTGTCTCTTTCTCCCCGCCTGTCCATCTCCTTCAGCCTGTCTCTCTCTCTCTCTCTCTCTCTGCTCTGAGGCTTTCTTGGCCTTTGTCGGCCTCACAGGGAAGGGAGTTGTCTCTCTGTTCTCTTCCTCCCTGCAGTCTCATCCTTCTCTCAGCTTGCAGGAAAAAAAAAAAGTCAATGGGTGCTGTGGTCAAATGACTGAAGTTGGGCTTTTAAGGAAGCAAATCTTAGTGCTGTCTAAATTTTATTTTAATGATTAACAACCTTTTAGTCAGTCCACAGGAAGGTTTACTGGCTCCAATTTGTCACATGTAAAAACACTTTGACATAAAGAAATGTAATGTTTTTGTGTTTGATATTATTTAAATGAAACAAACATGGAAACCTCCTCTTTTTAGGTTGACAAAAAAATTCAAAGACCTCCTTAGAGCGATGATGAGTAAAGGGAAAAATAGAAAGAGTGAAATATAAAAAAAAGCTTTGATATGAGACATTTTTTGTTGGAATACTTTAACATGCAGACTTACAGGTCAAAAACAGACACACACACCCAGACATAGGCGAATACATTACGGCCTGACTTTTTTTCTTTTGGTGGCGGGTGATAAACATAGCCTGCGGTTTAGTCTTTCTTTAAAAGGCTTTCTTATCCCTTCACCGTCTGCCGATTTTTCCATGTTTTATCCTGTGTCCTTGCCTCTCTTCCTCAGGTTTTCCTGCCAGGTTGGCTGTTGTCACCACTCAGGCATCTGAGGAATGCCTGCAGATGTTTTCTCTGACTCAGCCATGCTAGGACTCATGAGGCAGAAACTGTTTTGACCGTAGGAAATCTGAACCTAAGATTTGCACTCAAAAAGCAGCCCTGTGAGCAGGTTTCTATAGTTTTATGTATTTTATTAGTTGCCAGAAAACTAAACTGACATCGGATTAGCCTTTCATTTCTGGCTTTTGACTTCAGAGTTTACACACTCACACAGCAAAGAGAAAACAGTGCATGCATTAGTCTGTGCAGCTCTGGAGGGCTGTCTTTTCTGAAGCTGTTGTATCCAGACTTGTTCGAGCCTTTAGGCAGAGATTTCTATTAGTCTAATACATGCAGAGGTAACTGAATGAGTACAACACTACAGAGCTGATGATCTTGCTCTGGTTTATTCATCTTAACTCATCGTCTGTAAAGTCTTTTTTTTTTTATCTTCTGAAACTTTCAGACTCATGCTCCTTATCTGTTTTCTGCAGCGGTTCATCAGTGTCGGCGTATGCACCGCTGGAATGACTCAGTAGTTTCAGTTCTACATCTGTAAATACTCCTTTGTCTGGGTCAGTGCTGCCTTTGTTTTGGAAAAAACAGAATCTTTCCCCACAACTAACAGAGATGACTCACCTGACGTAGGTGCTCTCTGTATAATTGTAAGCTTTTGGCCTTTTTGTCCATCACTGGGGTTACTGTATAGTTATAGGAGTATGTTTGAATGAAATTAATACTTTATTTGTCCCTGAGGGAAATTATTTTGCCACAGCAGCAGACATAAGTGATGTTTATTTTCAATGTCTGCAGCTGCTTTTTGCTCATGTGGAAACTTTTCGTCACTAATCGGTGATGGTATCAGTTACCACTCGTTTTATCATTTCTAGACCTGATTTACATAAATTCAAAAATAGCGATGCAGCGATCCACTGTTCTACAACGCTGCCGTTCCTGAAGTGAAGGGTTAAGGTATGCAGAGCAGGTGGGAAGCAGCAAGTTGCAAGCTGTTGTGCAGTAGGCTCTGACTGCACAACAGCTTCAGAATCCTTAACCCTTCACTTCAGGAACGGCAGCGTTGTAGAGAAAGTAGAGGAGAAAAACAAACTCAAATATCTATCCCATCATGCTAATATTGATACGACCCGACACCGTTTGTATCATATGATGTTGTAGGTTCTCAGTCATTCAGGACTTGGCAAATCTAAAAGGCTTAAAAAAAGACGAAGCAACTAGACTTCTACTCTGTAGCTGAAGACGTGGAGTTTCAAGCTTTAAACTGCATGATGTTGGTATCTTCATCATCATCACCTTTATTAAAGACACACATAGATCCATATAAAAAGATAGATAGAAATCACAAATATAAGTCACAGATTTACAAAAAGGCTAAAACGCCAATGGTTCCACATTCTGGACTTAAACCTGACTGAGCTTTGTGCAATATCCATTAGTATCAGGATGACATTATTTGTAGAATCACGTAATCTCCACATAAAGCTGTACATAAGGTTACGTAATGCAGCATAAAAAGTGGAGACACCAATACCAACAAATGACTGACTTGCACTAGTCCATCTCGGCATCCTAAGCAGCATCCTCATTCCGTCATTATATGCCACTTTGAGTTTCTGTATACTGCTTTGCTTGTACCGTCTCCACAAGTGGGCAGTATACAAAGGAGTGCAGTATGCTTTAAAAAGAGCCACTTTCACTGAGACAAAACACATCCTGAACTTGCGTACAAGCATGTTGGCCTGTGCATACATTAAGCGACGTCTGTTAATGTCCATGTCATCAGCCAGATCATCAGTTATATAATGTCCCAGGTATTTAACAGCAGCACACACTTCAAGAACAGCACCAGATAAAGAGAAGTCCTCCCTGTTTTTTATAGTTATGATATTACTTTTCAGTGCATTGTACATAATGTCATACTCCTGACCAATACTATCAATGTTTAGATCAATCTGCATACCCCGACTTCAATGTTGGATGAAATTTGACATGACCGTTCAAATTGAGGTCGCTTTAAAAAAAAACAGATATATATCTGATTTAGTATCACATATAAAAGTAATCTGGGTCAGATTGGAAAAAATCGGATTTGTCACATTTAGACTGTCATTAAAAAAATTGTATATGGGTCGCATATGAGCAAAGGTTGCATTTGTACCACTTTTTCCTGCAGTGTGAACATGGCCTAACACTGTCTGGAACAGATGCTGATTGACAGGCAGCGTGCTGAGCTGAAGCTCCTCTTCCTGCTGCTGAGGAAGATAAATGCGGCTCGTGTGAATATCAGCCTCAGTGTGGTTTTTTTTTGGTTTTGTTTTTTTCTCATGAGACAAAGCTGTAGAGTGGCTGCTGCTTTTCTTTCGTCCCCTCTTCTCTCTGCTTCACTCGCTGTTCCATGAAAAGTTGAGTACTTACAGAGGATCTTCAGCCTGGACAGAATGTGCTTAAATTCTCACCTCAGGATGTTTGCCATTTAAACGTCTAACCTCTGAAGTCTGAATCATCTGAGCGCCGATGTTCAAACGGTTCTAAAATTGTTCGGCTCAATTTGTTGTTCTGTGTTTGTTTGATCTAAAATGATCTGTTTAATACTGCAAAGAATTTGCAGACCTGGAAACAAAGCCCATTGTGCGGCTCCCTGGAAGAACTGTTTGGCTTGTAGTCATATCAAATGGTTGACACAGTTTCACCGTGAAAAATATTTTGACGGAAATGTTTTGCACAAGACGTTGGAAACCTTATATTTATTTCTGAAGTGGCTTTTCTCTTGATCTGTGGTTTGTGAGCAGTAATACAGGTGGGATAAAGTACTCCGCCCGAATGTTTGCATAACAAAACAGCAGCTTAGTGATATATTAGGAGCACAAGGAGGGATGGTTATGACACACTGCCTTCCCATTTTCTTCCCTGAGGCATTTAATCTATGTGGATGATAAATGAATTAAATGAGGAGTTTTTTTTTTTTTCCACGTCTCTCTTACTCTGTTTCTGCTGTTCTGTCGAGTACTTAGCACTGTCAAAGGCAGAGGTTTTTTTGAGTTAATCTCATTTGTTGTGATTGTTTTAGAGCTTCAACACGGAGGTTTTTACTGAGCTGGGGAAAGTTTTAGGAAGGGAAAATGGATACAAAAAAGCTCAAAAAGATTTAAGGTTGCAAAGAGGATTATGAGCGAATGATCTTTTATTTGTGATGGCTGGAGATAGGCACCAGCTCCCTGAGGCCCAGAAAGGAGAGGTAAAGAAATTTAGGTATGGATGGATGTTAAAACACCAGGACCTATTGTTATAAGTGCACGTCAACTTATCAAGCATGTTCTGATGCACGTTTTTTGCAGATTAGAATGCACATCTTGTGAGAAATAGTCGCATTTACGGGGTACATCCTCTACTGCAATTTGATTTCTTCTTGACTTAGACAGTTTTTGTGCCACATTCATAATTGTCATAATTCTGAAGTTTTGTATGATTCATTTAGGGTTCCTTCACAATGGATGACAACCTCTCTACTCTCTCTACTACCTTTCCAAACATGGCTGGATCGAGAGAAATTTGGAAAACCTCCTTCAGTGTCAAAGCAATACTGATGCTGCTTTGCTCTTAGTGCTTGTCAAAGAGATTTTTCCTGCTAATTTACACAACATCAAGGCGCTCTCCTTCTCCCTCACTGTGCTGTATATGTCAACAGTGTGTTCCCACAATGATGCTAGCATGTACACCCACGAAAAGCGAGCCCCACCCTGGCATGACTCTTATACCACATCAGGATGCAGCTACACACTAGAGCATCATGCCGCCCTAGCACAACTCTGCTGCCGCGGGAATCACATCTGCACTGCATTGTTTCCATAATCTTGTCACTGTCTACAGAATGTTCCTATATAATTCTGGGCCATCAATTTCAGCCTTGCCTTAGAGGAGAAAACATCATTCATCAGCACGAGAGGATGCAGGTGAAGGGCTTTTCTGTGCAGAACCTCAATCACATCCACCCCTCTTCCTTCCTGGTCCAACAGGCCGGACCATGACGAGATCATATGCTTCTGGCTTTGTGTCTGAAAGGCAAATGAAGAACAGCGGAGTGTGACGTGGTCTAATGCATATTGGTGGATTGGTCAGTGCAGCTGCATGGTGAGATCTTATTGGTTGTATCGAGAGCAGCAGCAGGATGCAAGACACATAGCAGCCACACAATAACTTACTTTGAGCACTAGCAGCACAGCGTGGGTATGTTGGAGTCGTAGGCATAGCTAAGGCCAGCATAGCCAGTAGTGCTTCAGTTCTTGACGACCAAACCACTCCAGTGCGAGTGGGCCTCACGTCATGGATATGCTGCCACCACACTTCTTCACGGTCCACCCAGGACCCTGATAAAAGTCACCTACAATAACAAATCGACACAACCTCACTGCAGAAGATTTGTGCATGCTCAAAACTTTCCACGACCTGTCACACAGAATGGGAGCCCACTGCATTCATAATGTGCCACTTAAGACCTCTCCAAGACCCTGCAAAGACCATCCATGATCTGGCAGATTTTTCATGTCGTAGCAGGGTTGTAATGCAGTGTGAAGGGGGTTAGCAAATGTCTCTAAATAGTTGGGCATGCTTCTAGGTCTTGAAGAAACCAGTAGATTATGAAAACGGTGTCTTTCTGTTTGAGGCATGATAAAATGTTTACTGTCTGATCAAGAGTCAAGACTTTGTTTGGTATCAACTCCTTTTCTGTCTTCATCAACTGCTTTGGTAATCGCTGACCCGGTTCAGTTGCTGATTCATTGCTGTTCTCCAGCCCGTTCTGCCTGTTTTACCTCCCTCTCCCCTCTTCCTGTCCCCGTCCTGCTCTCTCTCTTGTTTGCCTCATCTATCTCCTCTGTCCCATTCTCCCCACCTTCTTTGTGAGTGTTACTGGACACATTTCCTGTTGCTCTTGCCAGGAAACTTTCTTGTACATGATCACTTGCTGCTGCTGATTTGTAGTTTGGTATTAATTCAGTCCAAGCAATCGATCTCTAGTGTACCATGGAAAGTAATGGGTGGATGAATTTGTGTTTTGATGGGTTTTTTTTTAATTTGTGGTCATTTTATGTTACCAGGACAGGAATTATTATTTTTTTTCCTTCAAGTGAACTTTAAATGTTCCTCCTTGTCAAAGCTGTTTCTGGACCTCATACAGTTGTCAGCTGCACTCCTTTTTCTCATCCTCCACCACGCAAACAGTCAATTTCACAGGAATAGGAAATTGTATTTCCTGTAGCTTTGTCTTTTCAGGAAAATAAAAACACAACAGCAAAAGAAGATGCCTGCAGGAAATGACATGACTTACTGAGAATCCATTAGAAAAGCACTTTGCTGATGTGTCATTGTGTGAGTGTCATTGTGTTTGTAGATAAAGGCTGATAACTGCTGCACCTTCAACTCTTGTAGGCTAGATATTGACATGAGGTATATGAAAAATGGATGCTGGTAACTATTTTGAAACTATAATCCAACCTCTCAAGTTAAAAGATGCCTACTCTAGCTGTATGTTTCTAGAGATGATGCTTCAAGTTCATGAGGTCATCACTAGCTTCAGTTCACTCAGTTTGGTTCTGACTGAAATAACTTAAAGACTATCAAACAGGGTATAGGACACAGGTGTCAAACTCCGTTCCTCGGGGGCAGTTCTGCATGTTATAGATGTGTTTTTGCTTTAAAACACCCGCTTTAAATGAATGACTTGTGGACATGCTTCTGAAGAACTTGATAATTTGGTGAGGAGGTAATTAAACCATTTGAGTCAGGTGTGTTGGAGCAAAAAAACTAAAACTTCCAGGACAGTGGCCCTAAAGGCCTGGAGTTTGACACCCCTGGTATAGGACTTTAGCAATTTTTGTATTTTCATCTAGTGATGATGGTGTATTTGAACAAACACCTGTAAAACAAAGACATGTAGTTAATCAAATTTGCAGTTTTTATTTCAATTTTTGGTCTAAACAATCACAAAACCGGATAACTGACCAAAAATTATTATTATTATTAAACACTAGAAACTTTAGGAGCGTGCTCCCTTCCTGTCTTGACTCCTGAACTCACGGGGGAGGCATGTGACCACTCCAACAGTCCGATAATTTTATGCCTCAGCCTACATATGAATTAATATTTTGTCAGTTATTTGATGTTAAAGTTCAACAAGAAGGTGAAAATGTTACATTCAAGTCAATTCCATGTTCTTTAAGTGCAATAAATGCAGCCTGTTTCCTAACTCAGTGAATAATCATGATTGTAGTATTGACCAAAATAATCATGATTATAATTTTTTCCGGAACGGAGCAGCTCTACAAGCACAGTAGAGTGCTGAGCTAAGATCTAAATCTGATACTATCATTGTACACGGAGCATTCATTGTGTTGTGACAGCCATTTGTTTTCTATACCTGCACGATCCTGTTCAGGGTCAGATGGAGCTGGTGCCTATCTCCAGCGGTCACTGTGTGAGAGGCAGGATACACCCAGGACAGGCTGCCGGTCCATCACAGGGACACATAGAGACAACCAGCCATGCCCAAACTCGCACTAATTTAACAGTTTGCATGTTTTTAGGCTGCGGGAGGAAACCGGAATACCCAGAGAAAATTCATGTATTCACAGAGCTGCAATTCTTAACTACAGCAACTCCGTTTAAAAAGAAAAACAAAACAAAAACAGTAGAGGTTTGTCACTTTTAGTGTTTTATGTGAGATGTTACAAACGGTAAATATTGCTGTAAAAAAGTGAGTTGTACCTAAACTTGTAGCCTCGACTATACTTGACTTTACACAACTGTACAACTTGTGCTTATGGAAAAAGCAAGATATGAGTTGGGATTGTCACATAATTTTTAATGAAATATGGAGTTATTTTGTAAACATCTACCAGTCAAGAACTGTACAAGAGATGAATCCTTAGAAGAACGTACTTCAGTGTTGAGTCATTAGGTGGTGACAGTGTGAGTGGTTCATGTGTTACCAGGTGAATCCTAACTTCATCCGTAGTAATTGTTTACATGTTTGTGTATCATGTTGTTACCATATGTTTTCTTTTATAATAGATCATTTTTTGTTAAATTCCCAAATCTCAAGACTTGTTTGCCAAATTGTCTTATTTTTGGCTGAATTCAAGCATCTGCTTCCTAAGAAGTGACACAGATCACGTCTAACCTGAAATTTTAGTTAAAAAAAAAGCCCTAAAAGAAATACAAAACAACCTACAGAATCACCCCATGACGATCATATATACTGTAAACTTCCTAAAACACAGTTCACATAACAATTAATGACTAAATGAGCTGGGATTAATTCCTCCCCTATAAATTCTCAATGTCTTTTGCAAGAAAACACTCTTTGTTTATATTGTGTCCTTACTGAGCACACAGGGATGATAACCGATGCTATCTCACATGCAGTTTTTAAATGTTCCCTGAACCACTTCTCTATACTTCCTCCTCTTTCTTCTTCCTCCTTCATTATTGGCTGTGACCTAAAACTCAAACAGGTCATCTTTCCTTCCTCTGCCGTGCTATAACATCCTGTCTCAGCTCTTCTGGCATTTTCACTTGTTGTCATACTCAGCAGCCTCCACAAACGTGGAGTTTGTGTCCAGCAGCTTTGAGAGACACTGATCACAGCCTCTGCATTAACACGGCCGTCACGGTCACAAGTGTGTCGAGCTCTCAAAGAGACTTGTCCTCATGTTACATTGGAAACCGAGAGGAGTTTTGTGTGCGCGCGCTTGTGTTTGCATGCCTGTGTGTAGGCATTCATTAAAAGTGAATATCTCCTCTCCTATTTTAGTCCGTGTCATGGCTCCCTGTGACCTCTGTGTGCATGCTTTCTGTGCTCAGTGATCAGTGTAGCTCGGTACTCAAGAAATTGTACTCACAGTAGAAAAAGCACACACAAAGACAAAAACTGCACTTTACCCATGTTCTGTCTTGTCCCTCCCTGTCCAGCCCCAGGCTTCACTACGCTACACACAGTCTGATTGAATTACTCTCGCTTGGTGCTGTTATCTATTGAATTAGCCCGTCGCCGCTCCCCTGAACACCATGGCTGAACGTTCCTCCCCAGGCAAGCTCACTAACAGGATGCACGAGGTGAGTCATTCATGCCCTCTAGCTGTCGCCATCTTTTGTGGCGTTGCACAGTGTCGGCAGCTGGAGAACGATCCTGAAGTTTGCATCGTATCAGCTTCCTCTGTTTTGCTGCTGATCTTAGCTTCTTGAAGAGGTGTCAGTCTGAGAGAAGCTTCAGTTGTCGCCCTGGCTTTTGTAACTCCTCAGTCGTGTTGGTCTCTGTGCGACGTAAATACGTGTGTCAGCTCACATTCTGCAAACATCTGTTGCTGCTGACACGTCTGTAACACATGTTGTGTTGGAAGTGACAAGAAACATGTTCCCATCAGCTGCATGAGTGAACAACTCAGCTGAATGTGATTCAGTGTTTTATGATTGGATACTGAGGGTCTTTTGTAGAAATCACTTCAAAGATGGAGTTTGATAAACTAAGTTGGAGCAATCAATACCAAGGCCAGTCTGTGTGGGTCATAACTTCTAACAGAGCTCTTAAAAATACAGATTATACAACTCTTTTTTTTTCTTTGTAAAATATAAAAATCAAATCATTGTGCTTTTACCAGACTCAACTGATCTTACAAAAAAACTTTTTCT
>JAOXNZ010000155.1:3426925-3439746 GCA_028566095.1 Kryptolebias brasiliensis
ATAATAAAATACAATACTGATAATATACACAAGATGATTTTTAAACCATTGTTTTTTTTCCCCATCCACAAAAAACAGAAAAAAACTGAAATATTTATGCCACACTACTAGGTGGTAAGAACGTTCATATTAATGACATAAATAAATGAAGAGCATTCTTAACTTTTCCCAAAACTGTTGTAGCTTGTTTATTTTTGATACCACTTACATTTTCTTCTCAGTTATTAATCATTTCAGCACACAATCAAAGATTAATGATGACAGGATTGGGATAAAATGAGACAGACATTTCTAGAGGACAAAGTGATGGTTAACATGCATGAATTAGGCTGTTACTAGGTGTGGAAATGACCAACAATTAACATGATGCTAACTTCACAGTGAAAACATCATAGAAAAGCTAACGTGATTAGCTTTGTGTTTATCTCTAGAAGTCTATGCACAAAACATTTCAATGTCATTATTAAAGACAATCATATTATATTTTAAACTTTTATTTACAGTCATATTCTACAGGTTCAGTATAGAAAAGATGAAAAAGATGTGAAAACAGCTTTACTGCCTCATGGTAACTACGGTAACTCTACTGGGACAAACAGCACCGCAGCACAAACTGACTCTCTTAAAGTGGCAGCACAGATTAACGTTAACAAATGTGATTTTTGACATTTGAAAATCGATTCAGAATATTCTTAAAAAGACACACACACCTGTTACATCATTGAAAATCTTATGTATTTCAAGTACACACAAATACACCTAATACTGAAATTTTAAAGATCGGTTCTAAATGTACCAGAGCCACAAATGCACAAGACAGTCTCGGTTAAAATTATTCAGGGCAGGGTGGACAGGGCTTCAATCACAACTTTCATCAAATATGACAATAATCTAAGTAAGTAAATAAATCTTTATTTAAATTTTACCTTTTCAAACCAAAGTTACAAAGTCCTTAATGTAATAAAAAAAGAATAAAAACAGATAAAAATGAACAATTATAAAATTAGACTAAAAGCAAAATTGCAACAATGCAAAAGCATTAAAATAATGCAAAATTAGACCTAAAGCTGGACATATGTCATACTCATAATGAAAGCTGTCTCTTTGTTGTTGTGAAGATTGATGAAATTAAGTTAATGAGGTATTGCTTCACATTCATGTTTTATGGCTGAGAACAGCAAAAGAATAAGTAAAACATTTACCTAAGCAATGTACAACTCTTATCATTTCTAGCAACTGTGATTGTTGGAGTGAAATTTCACATTCAGAAAGTGTTTTTTTGGTCTAATTAAAGAGAGCAAGCATCAACCTAGTTGAAGTGAACTGTCTTTTGGTTTCATTGGTTTTCAGTCAGAAAGGAGTATGGCCTTCATTGGAATG
Source organism: Kryptolebias brasiliensis (assembly GCA_028566095.1). Lineage (NCBI taxonomy): Eukaryota > Metazoa > Chordata > Actinopteri > Cyprinodontiformes > Rivulidae > Kryptolebias > Kryptolebias brasiliensis. Next base: position 3,428,306 of record JAOXNZ010000155.1, read on the forward strand.
GTGTTTGTAACTGTTCTTAAAGAAAAGGCCCACAGTGGACAGACAGAAGCAGCATTGATATTCCAAGGAGCTTGTGATCTAAGATAGGGTGAAATATAACACTACCTGCTTCCCTTTGTTTATGCTACAAGCACACCCTCAGATAAAAACAATGGTCATAAATGCATAAAACATTATATAATGTTTGACAAGACTGTTAAATGGTTTATTAGTATTGTTTGTATAATTGAACTTGCTGTATGGAGTCTCTGTAACATCTAGTTTGTAGCTCTAACCTCCTGACTACCAGGAAAAAAAATATTGTTCAATCCCATTTTATTTTAAATTCCCCAATCTTTGTAAGGTATTTAGCCTCACCCCTTCACATTTGGTACCATTGAAAGGCTCTAAATGTCCTCTGCAGACGGCAAGGAGTTAATTCAGTAGCATACAGTGGGTGGGAGGTATTCAGGTTTACAAATGTCCTCCACAGAGGACAAATTTGAACTACTGGTAGTCAGGAGGCTAAAGCAGAAACATTTAGGAACCACTGTGCTAGATTACAGTTTCTGAAGGTGTGATAACTGAGCTCATCTCTGCACACATCAGATAACCATGGAGAATACACAAGCAGCTACCACATCTGCGCATGTTTAACTTTCATCTCAACACAAAGCGTAGCTACTTTAGTTATACTCATCCATTGAAAAATGAACAAAAATAACATTTATAAATCTAGCTTTATCTATTAAGGGGACACATTCCATTGGTGCTGCTTACTGCTGTGGATTAGAGGACAGATCAAGCAAAGTGAAAACATTTTTATAACTTCCCTCCAGTACAGTTATAAAATCAGTTCCCCATCTGTCAGATAAAAACTTATCAAAGTTCTGCAGTTGTGCTCAGCAGAGACACCCACAGTCGTACTGAAACATGAAACATCTTTAAATTAGCAGCAGTTCCTTCGTCTTTGACTCCAGCTGGAAATCTAACCAACATTTCATCTGTGTTTCTCACAGCGACGTGTTAATCACATTTGTCTCAAAGTTTATCTTTTTATAGAGCATATTTAGAGATGTTTCTGAAATCTGTTGTCGTTTTTGTGTGAAAAAACTTTATGAAAGATGTTCTGTTGTCTGCAGAGGGGTGTCAGGAGTACTTTTACTGTCCTTGCAAATTTGAATAGAAAGGAAACTACAAACATTACTCACTATAATGTAATCCAGGACAGCTGTACCATTTGCTTCAGCCTTATTAAATTGAAAGATATACCAAAATGTTAAAGCAGAACCTTTGGTTGCAGTAATAAACACAGCTGTTAGTATGCACCTTACTCAGTGCTTCCCATCTGAGGGGTGCCTCAGGGATGTTAACTTAGACTTTTTTTTTTCCCCCTGTATGTGTTGTGCATACATTTTACCACAAGTATGTTCTTCAAAATTTACAACAACAATCACACTTCAGAATACACCAGTGAAGTTGTAACATCTTTTATTCATACTGCACCCATAAGTTCTTCTGATTTATACGTATTATTCATTACCAAACCTGAACATGAGACTTTGAGTTTGCTGCCAGACCCTGGGAAAAGTCTCTCTCGTGGAGTAAGGACGTCAGACTCCCTTGTTTGTTTTATTTTACAGCTTGAGACCCAATTCTTTTCAAGGCATCATAGCATCTGACTTTATTTGTTTTGGATTCTACTGTGTGTTTCACTATATTCTGCTACTTTTTAAAAATTTGCTATTTTTTATCTCTTATTTCTTTTTGCATATTTTATGTAGGGCATTTTGTACTCAAATTGCTGAAATATACTATCCAAATTAATTTTCTTAGTTGCTTACTTTTTTGCATGCTACAAATGGTTAACTGTGTATTTGTAGTTATTTACATTTTTTTTGTAGTTTAATACTGTAATCATTCAGGTGACACTGCTCTCATAAATTTAAAATATTTGCGAAGCACAATTTAGTAGTTACTGATTATAGTAGCCTAAAACACACAGTGAGACATAGAAATCATTTATCTGGCACCTAACCTTGAAGAATGAGAACCAATGAGTGAGTGTCTCTGGTCCAACAGAGACTGAATGAAAAGCTTTCAGTTGTTATCGCAGTTTCTCCTCAACAACTAAAGAACAATGACTCATAATTTGCCATCGACTTGAGAGTCTGTTCGTTTTAAATTTATCAAACCAATCATTGGCTTAGTTTTTCTTTTCAGATTACAGGAAGTAGTTTTGTCGTAGTTTATGCTGAGGAGCAAAGGGAAATGCTTTTATGTGGAAAAATAGACTGTCCCCAAATTTACTGGTAATTAGTTGAGTCTATTCACTTTAAGAAAACACAGAAACGTTTCCAGCAACCTGGCTTACTTTCCCACAACTCTAAAGTTGTCTCGCAATAAAAGAATGTCTCCAATTTCATTGGTGTAACTAGTCTGTATCCTGTTATCCTGCTTTAATCGAGTGAAATTTCATCCTACAGCTTGTTTAGACTGGGCTTTACATGAAGTGAGGGTCTTTTATGGTTAAGTTGTGTCAAATCAGCTGATGACTTCCAGCCTTTTTTATTTATTTTTTTTAAGCCACAGTGTTGATAAGCTGAAAGCTAACAGCAACCTAATGATGTTTATGAACTGTGGCACAAGACAAACACATTTTAATCCTACTTTGTTTTGTTATGTGATATGAATGCATCACCGTTAAGCTTTGAGTTGTGTCAGGTTGTAGGTGAGCAGACCTTTGAAACTTGTTGTGTGACTCGTGTAACCAGCTGCAAATAGAAAAACAGCTTCCTTGACAACAAATGGTCAACCTTTTTCAATTTAAAACATTTTAGCCATTTTGAAATGGGGTTCTGTGAAAGAGTTGTGAACAATTGGTATCTAAGCAGTTGTCTAGCTCGTTGAACGACCTCAGTTTGGAAAATTAAGAGTTTAAAGTGGTTTTAAGATGGTGGCAATCTACTTTAGAAGTGAGTCTGCTCAGAGTAGCCATTAATAACTCATTGTTATGAGACAAGTGGACCCAATTTCATGGTGGATTTTACCATTTTAAAATGACTACAATCTTCAGAATTCATAGTGTTTCATGCAAATGCTGTCATTCCAACCTTTACCTGTTAACTTCCCACTACGAGGTTATTCAGGCAGAAATAATATGATGTTTCCGTCAGACCTGACCCCAGGCTGCACCAGAAGTGCTACAGCCGGCTGCTGTTGCTGCTATTTGCTCTTTCAAATAACCACAGATTTCTATGTAAATAAATGTAATGAGAAATCAACGGCAGAGTAAAGGTTTAAAAAGCCTTTCACAGGATCTGCTGTGAAACTTTTGAGACTGTAGTTGTTTTAAGATGAGACCTACCCACTTTGAGTTCGTGAGTTGGGTCAGACTTGAACTCTGTCCTAACTGAGGGTGTTCAAAGAGTTATCTAGAATAATGTAATGCCATTGTATGGTTCCTTGTCCGAATGGCACTTTTATGCTCAATTACTCTGTTCTCCAATCTTCTCTTTGTTTGCTCAATATAAAAACATCCACATGGGTGAATGTTTGCAAAATATCCAATATACACGGAATAGATTCCCATCCTGAAATTGACATTTTCACAATGGTCACAGCTTCAACATTTTGGTTTTACCTTAAAGCATAAGAAACTAAGAAAAGACTGTGTGTCTAATAACCACCTGTGTGAGGCTTCTTCATCTCACCAGGTATTTGTATCTCAAAATTGATGTCCTGGAACTTTTTTATGTTACATTTTAAAGGTTGTTGGAGGCCAGCTGTAATCAGTTAACTCCACCCACCTATGCAGAGATGGTATCACTCTTTTGCTGCTTCTTTCTATAGAAGAAGAGGAACCACTGGGGTTTGTAGATGAGAAGAAATGTGTGGTCAGGCGAGCTACAAAAATGCTTCTCGACCGTACTACTCTCTGGCTTTGATTCAATACTTAGAAAGCTCATCCTGCCCTGGTTTCTTCTCTTCAGATTATACCACTGGTCCAAGTGAGAGGGGAAAAAGAGAGCTGTCTCCAATTGTCTTTTTGCCAGAGCTGATGTTTTGGTGAACGTAATCAGCTGGGGATAACTTGGCAGCAATCAGGATTAATGTACAAATTTACAACAAGTTATTCTTTATGTTTGAAGTAGTCTTTGTTTTTATTCTCTGTATCTGACTCACCACTGACAGCACCGAAATTGCAGAGGAAACAGGAAAGGCCTGAGGAGCTTGGTGTTGGGACGGATATCCTCTTTTGGAGGCGTTCCCCCTCCTCTCTCACTTAACTCTCCCTCCCTTTATCTCTTTTTATCGTATGACTCCCCCTACCCCCCCAATCCCCTCAGCAACAACACATCTTGCTCTTGGCGAGGCATTAACTTTTTGCCCAAGTTCAGAAGCGAACCAGAGATTTCTGTTCCTCGGTAGCTTTTTTTTTGGGGGGGGGGAGTTTGTCAGATCTGAGTCAGAGATGTGTTGGCATGGGGATGAGGAGGATGAGGACAGCTCTGAGGTGAGGCATTATTATTATCGGCTTTCTTGATTGATTTGTGCTCTCCTGTTGTAGTGGCTGAAAGATTTGGAGTGACTAAGAGTCGTCTGTGTTCCTGATTATTTCTCTATTTCTTCTCTGGGTCTCATTTTTGTAGTTATTTGTAGCTCTGCTAGCGAATAGGATTAACATTTAGGTAGAATAATGAAGATAAAAGGGAGATCTAATGTTTTTTTTATAGTAGGCTAAGATGATTAAGTAGAGTCTGAATCATAAAAACAATGCGGAAGAAAATGGAGATGTAAGTTAATGAGGCAGGTTTGGCCAATCTGACAGATACTCTGACTTGAAAAACAACATTTCCCATACTTTTCTGAAACTTTATCAATCTGATAAAGGTCTTTCATAAATGTGCTGAACGCAGCAGGTTGGTTTTAAATAGTATTAACACCAGTCAAACAATATTTACTTTGTTTTTTCCTATTTGTTGCCTTTTTCTAGCTGTCTTATTTTTCCCCAACTGCATTTGTTTCCTCTGCTACCCTCTCTCTGTCTTTCCTCTCATTATTGCCTTATCTCGCTCACCATCTCTTCCTTTTTCCTTCTTGTCACTCTAAACACCACATATTAGCTGGCTGAAGAGGATTTAAATGGGTTTAATGGACGTTCAGAGTTGCCCTCTGCAGCGTTGCTAACCACTAATAACTTTGTTTCTCCACATTCCTCGTTTTCCCACCCTCCACTTACAGAGTGATCCTGGGGGGTTGTCAGTTCTCGAGCAGCTCGGCCTGGACCAGAACTCCGACTTCTCTGACTCGAGCGTTCAGCAGCTTCTGGACGAGCAGCGAGAAAGGATCCGCAGGGAGATTCGCAAGGAGCTGAAGATCAAGGAGGGAGCCGAGAATCTGCGAAGAGCAACGACGGACAAGAGGAACGCACAGCAGGTGAGCGCAGTTATGGCGTGTCTTGGTGGGTTTGCTGTTGTGCCATACTCCTATTTCCAGATGATGAACAGAACAGAGCTCTGAGATGTTTAAAGCTTGGGTTTCTTGTATAACCTAACCCTGCTTTAAACTTCTCAACAACTTTATCCCTGACCTGTCTGGTGTGTTCCTAGGTCTTAATGATGCTGTTTGATGACTAATGTTCTGTAACATTGGTCGTAAGATTGGTTCCTCTGGATTTTAGTTTGTGGCATCAGAGTAAAGTGTAAAAAGAAGCAGACTGAGGCACAGCTTCTTTGCAAGGGCTGTGAAATCCATCACCCCCTCTCATCTCACACACACAACCCACGGACCCTGGTAGACATAGACTCACACTAACACACTCACTCACTCACACACACCTAAAGTCTGGGACTTGCACTGTGCTGCACTTTCTAACATCTTTATCTACTTGCGACTGCAATTCGATGTGGTGCTGACTTGTTAAACTCTGTCAATTTTGTAAATTAGATTTCTTTATTATTCTGTATGTGTGAACCCCTTGCCGACAGCACCAAACAAAATTTTGTTGTGCTATGCATAATGACAATAAAGATTCTTGAGTCTTCTTGAATCTAAACGGGGCTGAATACAAATGCATGCCACACTTTTCAGATCTTTATTTGTTAAAAGTTTTGAAAACCATGTATTATTGTCCTTTGTATCAAGCCTTTGTAAAATTGTTTAACACAAACACTCCTTTTTGTACTGTTTTTCATGCAACAGATTGATCCCTTTCAGTTTTGGAGATGGTCAAACTTTAACATAAGGCCTGTAGGAATATACCAGAAGAATATGACTTTTCTGTTTTAATTACCAGTTGAGAAATCCTACCTTGCTGTATGTGACTTGCTAACTTAGAGCATCTCATTAGCAAGGATGGTTTGTTTTTCTGTCTCTGTTTTGGGAGAGGTATTGTCTGTTGTCCCCTTGCTTTTGAATGCAGTGTTTAAGAATTTAACTAGCTTTGTGTAATTGACAGGAATCCTAAATAAAAGGTTTAAAATACAGATAAAAAAAATGAAATTGTTGTTCATTAAGTACTGAAGACACATTTCGTCACACCTGCTCAAAGCCTTCCTCACATCAGGCTCACACAGGAAGGGATGCAGTGATGTCATATAAGTAAACTTTAAACAACTAAATGTTTTTTGTTTTTCTCTCAGGTGGACAGTCAGCTGCGCTCCTCGAACCGACGGCTGGACAACCTTCACGCCCAGCTGCAGGAGCTGGATGCTCACATCGTGGTGAAAGGAGGCGAGGAGAGTAAAGGTATGATTCTTATCCTTTTATCATCATCACCTAACATTGTTTTTGTATTTAATTCATCGCTTTCATAGAAGGTTTTTTTTCCCACTGTTTTGCTTTCTTTCCACTTTTAAGGTAACTTTCTTGACACAACAAATGTTCAGATTAGGTGTTAATGATAAATGAATCCTACACTGGGAGATTTGTGGCATTTGATCAGAATTAATGTATTTTCCAGTTTACATCTATAGTGAGTGAAATAAGTATTGAACACATCACTAATTTTGTAAGTAAATATATTTCTAAAGGTGCTATTGACATGAAGTTCTCTCCACGTAACTTAATTTATGGACATCTATGCTTTGATTTCTTTGCCTGTGTGGATTGGATGGATTGTTACTGACATCTGGTAAGTAAGTAAAATGTATTTATATAGCACTTTTCAGCAACAAGGCGGTGCAAAGTGTTCATCTGGTGAGAACTTCATGTCAAAAGCACCTTTAGAAATATGTTTACTTACAAAACTGGTGACATGTTCAATACTTATTTCATCCGCTGCAGTTTAATCTGACAAGCATTTAAATCACCTCTAATCATATCAGTTGTTTTTGATGTAATTAAAACATTTTTATGTAATGGACTGCAAACCTATTCATCTCTTGGTGTTCTGCTTTGTTGCCTCCTGCAATTTAAATAGATTTTAAATTTGTTTATAAGAAATCAACCTACACAAAATACTGCAGATTAACTAAGTTAAATGGAGAAAAAATGTTTTTGAGACTACAAAATATAAAACTGAAATGATGTGTGTGATTAGCTGTTCACCTCTTTGCTCTGAAGCCCCAACATTCCCTTCAGAAGACACATAATTAGATAATTAGATCCACCTGTGGGCGATTTAAGTGTCAAATGATCTCTGACAGCCCCCCCAAAATAAACACCAGTTCAACAACTCAAAAGCTTGTTAGATACTCTGCAAGAACCAAACAATTCGTTCACTTTCTCGAGCTGTCAAGAACAAGAACAAAGTTCTTTTTGGCCGGGACATTTCAAGCTTCACAAGAAACTTGAGCGTGGAACTCCTGAGCAGTCTTCACAGGACCCTCCCTCTGCAGAACTGATTGCTTCATCACTCCTTTATCTGAACACGTTGTTTGGCCTTTGTGAATTTGTTGCAAAAGGTAACAATTCTTTTTCAACAATGCTCTCCTCTGTGCACAAACTTTGGGCTCCTCTCTAAATGTAAATTTATGCTTTAAATCCAGATGCCCACTTCAGATTTCGGACCGATCACATAATAGTTCTCAATCACCACGAGAAAAAAACGTTCTGTGTAGACGATGTGTCGAGAACAAGCTGCAAGAACTCTGCAAGCCCTGGGAGAGAGAACATTTTTCTCACTTCTTGTGAAGTCTGTAGCAGCCTTGAGTTGTAGGATCTCTTACCAAAACAGGAGACAGCATGAAGACCAAGGACTTCTCCACACAGGTCAGAGGCAGAGTTGTGGAAAAGTAGAGATCAGGGCTAGATTACTTTATTTTATTTGTCCTTTATTTTACCAGGAAGGTCTCATTATACAAAATAACCCAAATCCTGAACATGCCATGCAGTACCATGAATCCATTATTAGTAAATGGAAAAATGATGCCACAACAGCAAACCTGCCACTTAAAGGAGGTGAATATTTTTGGAACCAACTCAATAAACAGAGGTATTTGGGACGTTGTGTTGACTAGTCTAGTAAAAACAGATGATGTAGGCATAACGTCTCACTGCAACCAGCTCAGGCTTTAACCTAAACATTAAATGATTCAAATATATTTTCTATGACCAAACCAGTCCTCTTTAATATTATTCCAGGTGGGAAAGTCTAGAGTTGCTCTAATTTCAATATTTTTATTTTTGAGCCTAGTATTTCACTATTTACTTAAATGAATTTATTTTTAGTTTGAATTCACGTTACAACACACCTGCTAACAATGAATCTGGTAATTCTTGGTTCTGTTTTGGAGTAAAACATCCTAAGAGTTTATCTGGGTTTCTTTGGTTCTGTTGAAAGATGAAACATTTTCCTCTTGTTAAGGTTTATGAAAAAATTAGACATAAAGATATATTATTAAAAAAATCTTTGAACTTGTCTAAACTATCTTTATTAAAAGTTCTGATATTTTTTCAGTTTCTTGCTTTAGTCTTTATTGTGATGGAAAACTGATCTGGTCTCAGGACCTTTTCTTTATTATTCCATATTTAAACATTTTGATGCTGCAGCTGCATGATGGGAGCACAGCAGTATTATTAGCGGCCGTATGAAACTCCCTGTAGAATATTTTCTCTGTAGCCCTCACCATGTGAACCACCATCCTGTTCCTTATTATATCGTTTCGAACCTTCCCTTCTTTCTGCAGATGAGTGTCCTCGGTCTCCAGGGGCTGAGAGTCGCACGTCAGCGCACAAGGAGCGCATCGCCGCCCTGGAGAGGCAGCTCAACATCGAGCTCAAAGTCAAGCAGGGAGTGGAGAATATGATCCCAATATATGCCAATGGGTCCACCAAGGTACAGGGCTGTTTGCTTACACACACACTCATTCACGCTAAAGCAAAGCGTAGCAATACAAAGAGTTGGCTGAATATGACTGATTGCAGTGTTATATTCAGGTGAACAGAGGGCACACATATTACACTCCTTAAACTGACCAAACTGCTAATAAATTATGGGTTAAAGGAGCTTCTTGGGTGTTTGGTGGCCTTTTTTTTAACAAAGCGCTCGTCTTAAAAAGCTAAAGATAATAATTCTAAAATTATATCATATCCATTTGTTGCCACTTTCAGTGCAGCTGGAGGCAGTGACCCAGCTTTAACAATGCCTCTTGTATAAATCAGCCACCAGGTCTTCTAGATTACAGTAGCGAAGCCAAAAGAAGATGTCCTCTGGCTCCAGCTGCAAACCTAAAGGTTGATCAGACCGTCTGTCTGAACTTACGCTCTCATTTGTTTTAATGGTCTGGGGATTCTGACCCGACTGCCCTGGCTTAAAGAAATGCTGCCTGGAGACCATGTACAAAAATATCTAATTGTTTTAAAAAATCCCCAATGCAGATCTACTCCCAACATGCAGCGCTTAGACAGAAAACTCAAAAATAAGCTCATGTTACACCATTATATTAAAGACAAAAAAGCAGTAACTGAAATTTTTTTTTATAGCTTATTTATATATTTTTGGGTCTACTCAGACCTTTCATGAACACCTTAAAGGCCCTGATGGTTCGTCACCACTGCCTGGTAACCTTGAAGTCTGCTGACTCTGTGATAATCTATATAACGTAATGCCTAGATGTCCTTCCACCTGTCTTTGTCTCATTAATAAAGTCCTCTAAACTTCGTTCTCTTCATTGTACAACATCTGTGACTTTCACTCCACTTCCCCTTACTGCTAAAGAATTTAAAGACCTAAAAGTTTTTAAATAATGTTAATTTAAATCACTGACATTCAGGAGATCTGTAACTAAAAGACTGACCAACATCTTTCCTCTGTTTGTTTTGACTTTATGCTCTCTGGCTGCTTGTCATGTGACCTGCTTGTTGTTTTTCTTCCTCTCAGGATAAGAAAATGCTGCAGACCGCCCAGCAGATGCTGCAGGACAGCAAGACTAAAATCGACATCATTCGGATGCAAATACGCAAAGCTGTTCAGGCCACTGAGCACACCGAGGACACACAGGGTGAGTGTGAACCGTGGGCTAAAGAGATGAAGACGAGACTGACTTTACCTACATTTATTAGTGAATTGTTTATTGATTAATTGATTGATTTTTTTTTTTTAGGTCTGTTTCAGATCATTATGGTTTTTCTTTTTTTCATATTTTTATTTTAAACCACAAAACAATAAGTACTATATTAAGTGTCAAACACATGAAGGATTTATGTTGGTCTAGATTCTCAACCAGGACATGGCAAACCTTAAGAGTTTTTTAATTTTTTTTTTTTTGTTAAGGCAATTGGCCTTGTTTTCTTGTTTATTGAAGGCGTTTTGCTCCTCATCAGAGCAGCAGGTTCAGTTCAAACTACAAAGTGTGACTTTATAAGCTTTTATGGACTGCAGTGAGCTGCTCTGTCTCTCACACAAATTACTCTCCCTCCCCTCCCTCCTGAGGGTCATTAGGCTCAAGAGAACCATCTCTTCAGGACAAAACTCAGCTGTCCACCTACATCTCAAAGATAAGGGACACTTTTTGGACCAAAGTAATATTCATGCAGTATTTTTTTACATCAATTTTCACCTTAATGCACTTTACCAAAACAACTCATGTGGACCAGGCCAACAGAGAACAACTCTTAGAAGGGAAGGAAGGACGAGTTTTAGCTCGCTAAGAAAAAAAATAAGAGTCCCTCACTCCCATTTAAAAGCTTAGAACTAGATTTAATTGAGAAAGGTTTTTAAATGAGAAGCAAAATGTCTTGAAACGAGAAGAATAGAAGTCCAGTTTCCCTTTTAAAAAGGTTTTACAAAAATAGGTTTTGTTGGGGGTAAACCAGTGTTAGACGTTATGTTTATTAACCTCAACATAAAGTCACATAAAGTAAACATATTTTGTCGAATACATTACATTCTTCCCTTTGGAGGTTTCTAGCTCAACAAGACTAAAACAAAATGAGTCGAATTTTACTGTAATAAAATAAAAATAATCACAATTTTCACAATTCTTTTATTTTTCTTTAGCTAAATTATTGTGACAATT
>JAOXNZ010000155.1:3474577-3497087 GCA_028566095.1 Kryptolebias brasiliensis
TTTTCAACAAAAATTGAAACTTCTTCTATCAGAGGCAGAGGAAGAAGAGTAGACAGCTTCTGGCGGGTCTGATCAATGTTGTGTGAGAGCGCTTCAATGGTGAAGTGGATCTGAAAGGGGCATGTCTCCTACATCAGAGCATTGTAGCAACACTAGCTGTCATTGGCCTTGTATAAGACGCACTGAGTGATGACTGGCTGTCATCCTGACCAAGGAAAGTCAAGCAGAGAGCAGACAAATAGTTATCCTATCACACCATCTAGTTTGCGAAGGTCACCAGTCACTCTTGCATCAAAACAAACCTACAACATGATACTGCCACCCCCGTACTTCACAGTTAGGATGGTGCAAGCTTCCCCCTTTTTCCTACAAATGTAACAATGGCCATTATGGCCAAACAGTTCAGTTTTAGCTTCATCAGACCACAGGGCATGTCTCCAAAAAATTCTTCTGTCTATCTGTCTCTTTATACAGTGTATGTAAACATCTTGTTTAAACTGTACATCTTTACATCAGGACATATCAAAACGTTTAGCTCAGTCGAGTATAGTGCGTCAAATGTGGACAAAATCAGCAAAAGCAACAAACTAACAAACGGACAGAAATTTCCCCATGCACATCAATGGACTTTGATGAAACAGTTGAGTAAACCCAGCCCTATTTGGAACTCCATAGCTTGGACATACTTTACAATAGAAACATCATTCAAAGTTTAAACAGGACAGAAAGTTGGACTTTAAACAACTGAACTGCTACTTTGATATATTTAATGCTTTTTATACAATCGCAGTATAGATTTTCTGGTCTTTGGACATTATTTCCATAGACTTAACTCTGAACTCTATATATTACAAAATGTTGCAAATGAGTTCTTCTTACTCCCACAATTTTTTTAGTACATACACAAATTATACATCAAAACGTAGGCATTTTCTTCTTCTTTCTCCCAGTGTGTCTTTCACTGCTATATCTCTTAAAGTTTTCTCTTACATCCTCTCAAAGAGTGCACACCCAAGCTTCCATAGACAGTCATATTTTAGCTCCAAATTTTGTATTTTAAACATGACGCAATGGGTTCAAGAATTGTTTGCGACATGACAGTTTTTTCACAGCAAATGTTGGTTTGAGGCTTACCTTTTAGTCTGCATTTCCGCCTGCCTCTCTTCAGTTTGCTGCCAGGGAGTGACAGACACAGGTGTGTAGTTACCATGGTGACCCTAATGAGCCTGCTGCTAGATCTTGGTCCTTTTTACACTTCTTAAAGAGTTTATACAGCAAAATATAGGGATTTAACTTATCTTGGTGCCCTTTTAAATTTATTTATAAATCTTCTAGTTAGCAGCTGTGATTTTTGTCTTAGGTTTTCATTTGTTTTGTGATAAACAAAAAGACTAAATGACCAATAAATTATAGGTAAAGTAAGGTTGTTTGGTAAACTTCCTAATATATCCTAATTTAAGTGAAACTAATGTGTGACAGTAGTCAGTTAGTTAGTTGTTTAGCTGGTTAGTTAGTTGGTTAGTTGGTTAGTTGGTGTGCTGCTGGCCTGCCTGCCACAGAGGGGAGTCGTGAGCTCTGCTGGGAGCTACATGGTGCTCAATTTTTCAAGATGTCGTCGTTGGAACAGAGGCTGTCGCGAATCGAGGAGAAGCTAAAGCAGGAAAATGAAGAAGCCCGCAGGAGAATCGACCTCAACATCGACATGAGTCCACAGCGATCGCGTCCGAGGCCGAGTGAGTGTTCGCCGGGTACGGCCGGCGTGTCGGTGTCGGTCAGTAGCCGGAGAAAGATCCGAGAGGCGGAGAGGAGGAGCGGGAGTCGTTTCGCTGCTTCTAGCTACCAGACACATGCTAACAGGCTAGCTACGTAAACAAACACCGACCCGCCTCGGTTTTACTGTCAAATGTGTCATTTATTAGGTAGAACAGCTCATGTAGGGAGTAATGCACAGCAGAGTGTAAAAACCGGGACAATGTCATGATCTTTGTCGCTGACAGCCTTGTGTCGAAATCTGTTTATTTCTGTCCTGTCAAAGATGCTAAGCTAACAAACTGGGAGTCTTGTGATAGCGGGTGGCAGGCCCGGCGTCAGGATGGAAAAATAATGTTTCTTACAGCCTGTAAATGTAAGGTCACGGACGTGACACTCATCCCCAGTTATTGTAAAGGTTCGTGTTCATAGTGAGCAGTATATGTGGACGTGACGTTTGTGTGAAAGTCACATTTTATTGCCATTTTTAAACGTACATACGGCCATTTGTGGTAGCTTGTATAATGTTAACTAGAGCGGACAGGTAAAGCGAAAATAGCTGCACACGAGTTACTTTTGAGGATTTAATGAACATTAAATGAGTTTGGCTACATTTGTTTGTTTCATTGTTGGTTTTGCACCTTTTTTAAATTGGCTTCTTGTGTACTTTTTATTGCATGTTTAATTTTCTGTTTTTAATATGTACTGTATGCAGTTGTTTAACTTTTGTTTTAAACGTATTGTATACATAAAAGGGTTGCAGAAGCTGTGATTATGGGCTCTTGAGGCGGAAAAACTCAAAACAAAGTAGCAAAGTAGTTTGCTGCTGTGTATTTATTTGACATTTTAACATGGAGGTAAACACTGCAGCATCAGAGAATAAACAGCTCCATGTGATTTGTCTTTTTTAACAATGGGCTTTTAAAAGTAATAAGGTTGAGACCGTGTCTCACTGGTTGCCCCTTTTTGTTCCCTTAGTTTTGAGTTCAGATTCCCACCTTGTCCTTGTAGGAAAAATAAAGCAGGCTTCTCATGGCTGTTTGTCTAACTGAGAGTAAATAAGGTCATTTCCTCTATAGACCGACTTTATCAAACTCCAAAGATCCCAGATGCAGCGCCATGATGGAGGGACTTGTAGTGACAAACAAAATGGTGGTTCAGCTACTTGTTGGACATTAAAAGAAAAATCAGACAAGTGCATCAAACCTGCCGTTGTATATCAAGACGGCTTGGAAAAGACAGAGGAGTAGCAGTATCATAAAAAAAAACTGCATTTAATTAGAATTAAAAGTCACACCAGCAGCATGCTGAGTACTCGGTGATTGTGAAAAACCTAATGGCAGAGGATGGAAACGGCTGAAAATCTTACTTTTCTACCTGTTGAAGAACTTTTTATAAATTTTTAAAAATGTTCTTTGCGATCAAATTCATTGGAGCAATCTCAGCTGTATTTACCATCTCAACTACGTAAACTGGTGTGCTTAGGATGAGAGAATTCAACAGGCGACGATCGCTTGTTTCTCTGCGTCTCCTGTACCTCCAACATGGCTGACACCTGGTTTGATGACGTTATGTTAAAGCCTTCTATCGTCAAACAACTGTTGATGATGCTTATTTGGCTGTGTTGGAGACTTGAAATTGTGGTTCACGAATCAGGAGTTTTTCATTCAGATCCAGATAAACCAGCTCTGTAGGAGTGGTGATACGGCCTGCATAATGGCCGTGGCATAACCATTTAACAGAGATCTTCCACTATTTAATCAGAGAAGATAGTGTTATCGTCAGACATGACAGGCTGGTTTTGTTGCACCAACAAACTGTGGCTTGGGTAACATTCAGTGAGTTGCACAGGAAGAATAAAGGGAGTCTGGTACAGCTCTGATTGTCTTCCCCTGCAGATGGTTTTCGCAAAAGTCTTAGTTTAGAAAGAGTAAAAGGAAGATGGATGCATCTGTGTTGATGACACAGCGATTAACAGTTGTTTACAGTGATGGGGAAAAAAACAAGCAAAGCATGGTCCTGTTCAGGTAATGGTAGTTAAATATGTCGTGTCCAGCTGCGCTGTGAGGACTCTGTTTGAGGCAGAGAGTTACAGAGTCCAAAACTAAAGTGATGCAGTGTTTTGGTTGAATGAGTTTCAAAAGCCTATAAGGAAATTTTATTTTTTTTAAATGGAGTCGTGTTTATTTTCTGTTTTTGACGAATCGTGTCTGGATGCACACGTGTGATTGTTTGTGTAGAACAGTGCAGTAATGCGAGCGCGTGTGTGTGTGTGTATTTTCTTTCCTCCGTCTAGTCATCGTGATCCAGCTCAGTCCTGCTCCAGCTCCCTCCCAGCGTGCAGGTATCATTCAATCCATCGCTCCTTTCTGCCACTGCACCCCCCCTCTCAGCCTCCTAACATCGTCCTCCCCCGTTTTATCCTCTATCCTCTCTCTCTTCATCTTCTCATTCATTCCCCCCAACAATGCTGCCAATAACTATGAGAGAAAAACTCAGAGAAGTCTCTAGGTCATCACAAGTTTAGGTTTGCTTGGGTCCTGCCAGTAGAGCCGGTACATATCATCTTGACATTACATACAGCAAAATCGACACATTTTTGCTATTTACAGTGCAGTAAACAGGTTGTGTAAAAATAATTTCTCCAAATACAGAGGCTTGAGAAGATTATATATCTCACCAACTAATATGTGGTCATATTAGCTGTAACAGCAGTTAATAAGTTATTATTGCTAGGATGCAAATAAAAATAAGAAAAGCAACTTTTATGTTTGAAAGCTAATTGTAGGGTGACACGGCAGATCCAGCAGCTCTTTGCGACTGTATTAGCACACAGATTTACACGTTGCTTTGAGAGGAAATCCTGTCCCGATTTATCATTGCTGACACATTCTTATAAAAGGAATCACAAGTTGTTGGACTTCTACGCATCGAGCACAGAGGACTTATAAAGGTCAGGAGCTCATCTGAATCAAACTAACGTAGTGTCAAAGAAATGTTACTAGAAGAACACAGACAGAAAACATGGAGATTTAGGTTATTAATCAATAGAATGCTCAATCACTAAAACACTGGATTGTTGGAGCCTTAAAATTAACCTTAACATTTAAAGTAACTTTTTTCTTTTCTTTCTAACCTTCAGTATTTTTGTCTCAAACTACTCCAACAGACTGTAAACCATGTTCATGAAACCAGTCTTTGATTACTGCTGACATTTTAGTTCAGCAGTAATTTACTCCTCCTGTAAACTCCCATCTTTCCACCTCCTCTCCTCTGTGTGTGTGTGTGTGTGTGTGTGTGTGTGCCAGTGGCAGGGCAGTGTTGGTATGTATCGATGTTCTCAGTGTGGACGCGTGCAGGACGATTAACCTTTGTTTTGCTGGAGGCAGAGAATCACGGTGCATGTGGCTTTTCTGCACGGCGCGATGGAATGGGCTGTGTTTTTTGTTTTTTTAATTCTGTTTGACAGTCTCTAATCCAGCATCCCCATTGGTTTGTCTGCAGGAGTGCTGTGAACACTCTCTTCCTCTTACTTTCCATATGTGCAGACTGAAAACTTCCTGTCCAGGTCTGACTGACTGACTGTCTGACTTGCAGTTTAGTCTGTGCTATGCAGTTTTGGCTGAAGTTCTCCTTGCTCACACACATTGGACTGTTTGATATTGTCTGTCTTTCATCTCTCTGCACCCTCCTCTTCCTTTTGCAGTGGCACTGTGTGAGCAGGAGGTGGGGCGGCAGTGCCTGCTCATATCTGTGTTTTAAGTGTCTCTCCTGTTTTTGTGCTTCTTCCTGTCCGTCTGGAACCAGTCGAACCTTGGAGATGCAAACTACTAAAGACTGCCTGAGTCGTTCCTTCTGTCCACACTAACCCCTCCTCTGTTTCACTAACTAATTCTCTTATTACAGGCTCATCCATCCAGGTGACACATGGATGTAAACACCCTCTGGCACTCTCGGAGGAGCTGCCAGCCTGCTACAACAAAACATATTTATTATGATAACAGTAACAGCTGCAAGGTTTAATAAAAACTTTCCAAAGTTTCTGCCAGCATTTGAAAAGCTAATGTTGTGATATTGATAATAAGTAGGTACCTGAACTGACTTAATAATGGATCAAAGAGTATGAAAATATTTCTGATTATCAAATCAATGTGGCTTTCTAAAAATATTAGCTTCAGTTTCGAATTATGGGCCTTTATAACTCTGTCATTGATTCAGCCAATGACTTAATTTGCAGTGATGTCCAAGTACCAATATAATCACTGAGATCTGCGAACCTGACGTTACTAAAAATACTTACAGACACATGCTGTAAATACATGGATGGCCAAGAAAAACTTTGCACCAAAGAGATTCCCCAGACTGATCATTATGTCTGACTTCCTGACTCAGCTCTCTCTCACTGCACATTGTTGGTCCCATTCAGTTATTTTTTCCCCTCATTGACAATAATTACCAACATTATGGATATGCTCACTACCTGGTTTACCTCCAGATGAAGCCTCCTCATCTGGCACATGGTTTATTTATGATCAACACAATCAGTGCACTGCTTAAGGCCCCATCTACACTACTCTGGATATTTTTCAAACTGATGCTTCTGTGTTCGCTCCTCATTCACTTTCCAAAGTGGAGATTTTGTAGGGTCTTGATGTAAACTGGAGATACAGGACTCTTCAGAAACTTTGATGTAGCAGACTGTTTTAGAGCATGTCCACTATCATTTGTTGCCCTAGAAACCAAAACAATGCTTGAGCCTTTTTCTGCATCTGTCTTGCTTTATCCTACCTGATTGTGTCACCAATAAATTTTGATCATGCGCTAAAATGGTTAATAGTCAAAGGGGAAAAAAAGAGCTACAGTTGTTGTGGGAGAATATTTAGACAAAGCTAAAACCAGTATCTCACAGGGCTGCAACTGCAACTGACTCAAAATTGCAAGAAAAAGGCAAATTTTGAGTTTCAGTTTCCCTGGATTCTGAGTGTTCACAGTGAATCGACCAGAAAGTCGTACTATCATGTTTTGCGTGGCCAATTTTTTGAAAATTGCCGCCTATTTTTCTATTCACAGCTTTCAAAGCTGTATTTTTGAACATGGACATTATTTGATGCCCACCTTCATCTGTATTGTACCCACCATGGCTGCCTTGTATCCACCTTGGTAGCTGCCACGGCAGGTCTAGTGCTTGAGAATTACGAAAACTAAATTGAGAAGCAATTATTTTGAGAGAACATTTGGCCCACAAACCTTTTTGATCAAGCTCAAAACTCAAGCAACAAGACTGAGCCTCTGCGACTCAGGAGAACGCCTGCGAATGTTTCGAGGCATTTTGGAGACTCGCTTGTGAAGCTGTTTGCTAACTAGTCCTAAATAATCTCTGCTCGGTAAAATACTGGCTGAGTATTTCAGCATTTAGTTTTTTTTTTTTTTTTTGTCGTGTGAACAGAGAAGATGGGGCGGCGGGAGCTCGGTGGTCAGTGTTGCGGTCTTGTAATCCTCAGGCTGTGGATTGGAGCCCAGGTTGTGTCAGGCGTAAAACCAATAGCCAAATATGTAGTTTTAGTTTGCTCGCTGTGGTGACCCCTACAGAAGAGATCAGCTGAAAAGAAAAAAAATGTCTGGACAAAAGCATATACATCAGTTTAAAAATATATCCAGAGTTGTGCAGAAGGGGCCTAAATCAGCATGAAGTCTGTCATTATTGTGCAAAAAGTGATATTAATGTGTGTTTAAATCACAAAGCTTGAGTGCTTATTGAAAGATTAACTGTGCAAACTAATTAAAATATTAGTTTTAGTTGAAATACAGTTTTTTGAGTAATCTGAACACTGAAAAACATGCAACTGAGCTAGAACTATTTGACACTCCAAGTTTATTCAAAAATGTGCACATTAAAGTTCTTGGTAGCATTTTAAATTTATTATGGTTTTAGCCTTAAAAAAATACATAAACTATTGCTCTGTTGTGCACTGCAATGTGAAGAGACAAAGCAGAGCTCTTTTAATCACTGCTTCTTTCTAGCTGGTTTAGAGCGTAAGAGCCCATTATTGTGTATTTGTGTTGTGGCATTCTGAGAGCTCTGCAGTGCCTTCATAACTTCTTAAGACTGTGCTTCAAACCATAAAAATACAAACCATGTTTTCAGCAAATCTTAAAGTTTTTTTTAATAAACAGTTTGTAGACTTGCACACCCCACAACGGTTCCCTCTCTATCAACGGGCTAGTGCTTTACTGTCTCTCTGCCTGAGAACAGTGTTGCTTTAGCTCAGAGATAACCGCCCTGTTTGTTTTCATATTGGGTTGGGACACTGGCAAAACAAAAACAAAGTTTTGACTTTGGGGTGGGGGGTTGTGAAAGAAATCCCTGACCGGACTAAGGCCAGCTTCCACAATGTTTCTTGGAAAGTGACACGAGATATAAAAGATCACGTTACTTTGCTCATTAGGCAATTTTATCTAGAAGGAAAAAGATTAAATTGTAAAATTAAAATAAATACAGGGAATACTGACATCCACAAAACATGTTACACGACACAATCAACAACAAAGTCAACTTCTTTTTGTTGTGAGGAACAGCTTAAATCACTACAATAATGTAGTCAGTGAGTCTATGACACACCACCAGCTTTAGTCTTTGGTTTGTTTCTAATGTGTCTTATCCCGCTTTAACTCAGCGCTCCAGCTGCCCCTGGCCAACGATGGAGGCAGCCGCTCGTCATCCTCAGAGAGCTCGCCTCAGCATCACCCCTACCCCAGCCGCCCACGACACATGCTCACTCTGCCCACGCCTCCGTACGGCCTACAGAAGAGCCTCGAGAAGTAGGTTGAGTCTCTGATGTTTGTGGAAATGTTGTTCGAGCTGTGCTTATAACGATGAACCAGCAAAAAAAGGGTGTAGTGATCAGCTGGTGTCCTGTTTGTTGCTGTGAAAATAGAAAAGCAAAGTAGAATGAATGGATTTTTATTTGATGAATAACCCTCAGTATAGGTTTACTAACTGTGATGATAATTGAATTCCACACATGCAAAAGAGAGATGAAAGAGATGACAAAACAAAAAACAAAGCACAAAC
The DNA here is from genome assembly GCA_028566095.1 of Kryptolebias brasiliensis. NCBI lineage: Eukaryota > Metazoa > Chordata > Actinopteri > Cyprinodontiformes > Rivulidae > Kryptolebias > Kryptolebias brasiliensis. Next base: position 3,483,399 of record JAOXNZ010000155.1, read on the forward strand.
AGCATTCATTTATAAACGGGAACTCCCTGACTGGCTGGCTCTGTTGTTTCATTCGCTTGTGCTTTTAATGCTCACAGTGTGGAGATTGACCAGAAGCTGCAGGAGATCATGAAGCAGACGGGTTATTTGAAGATTGACGGACAGGTGGGATTCAAGCAGAGGCTCTCGTTACGTTTCACTTGTGTACATGTTAGAGTTGTAGAAAGTAACTAAAGTAAGGATCCACAGATCTGGACAAACTCTGGATTTTTCCTCATGTCAACAAAAATAAAAGCTATCAGTGAATCAAGCTTTTAAATCCAAGATGCCCAATTCAATCAGGTTGGTGTCTAATCCAGACATTTTGAATTGATTTGGATCTGGATCACTGCGTTCACCACAACTCCTGATTGCTTTCATGTTAAATTGGTCACCAGAGTCATTTAATGTAAAGTAAAGGCACAGTTAACTAACATATCAATACAGACGTGTTACAAAACCTTTTTCAAAACCATTCCAGAACACATTATTTTAAATTAAGGCAATTGATGACCTAAACAGACATTTTATTTCTCTTGCATGAATGAAACTATTTTGAATAAAGAAACATTAAAGAGACGGCAGCGTGTTTCAGTGAAGTAGGAGACACACAGAAAAATCTTGAAAAAAGTTTTTTTTATATATAATATATATTTTATACTATCCTATCAAACAGTAATTGTTCTATTTTAAATATTTTACTTTTAATTCTCCATTATTACAATATATAAGAGCTGTTTATAATAATATTATTTTGTTCATGATTTACTTGGTAGAATGTAGTGGGGGGTTTGTATTTATATTAATAAACATTGGTGTTATTTACAAAAAGAGGAAAATTTTGTGCCTTATTTTGTTGGAAGTGCTAAAATAGTTTATTAGCATTTTGACTACTACAAGATGACTAAATATACACAATAAGTGGCAGTGATTTTGTATTATTTAAAGAGTTGTTAAAATATACAAATGAGAATAATCAAAGCGACTGATGTATTGATAAGTGTGTTTTTTTTTGTTTTTGTTTTACCAGCACCTGGTAGTATTATTATTAACCTTTAATTAAACAGTCAAGTCCCATTGAGATCACAGATCTCTTTTTTAAGGGAGGCCTGCAGGCAGCCTAACATGCATGTTTTTAGACTGAGGGAGGAAACTGGAGCACCTGGAGAAACTCACGCAAACACGAGGAGAACATGCAAACTCCACACAGAAAGACCGCAGGTCCAACCCGGGGTTTGAATCCAGGACCTTCATGCTGTGAGGCAACAGTGCTAACCGTCGTGCTGTACAGTATAACACTGTTAACTTTACCATGAGGTGGTAAAGTTGCTTCCTGACCACCTCATTGGTTTTCCAGACAGTTTTTGAATTTTTGTTTTGATACATTAACCACCAAAAAAAACTCAGAAGTGATCCCTCATGTGTTTATGTTATTGCAGTTTTATTTTGAAAGGTTTACAAAGTGGAAACTAAATGGATGAGCTACACCTTTAGTGTCACAATATGTGCGCACCTGTTTACACTTTAAATAAAAGTGTCAGATAAAGAATCAGCATCATTGGATATTCTGTCTAAAATGTTACAGATTATTAACATGGACAAAAAAGTTAGAATCAAGACATTTCTGCTTAAACGCTATTTTTTTTTACTACTTTTCTAACATTGTCAACAAAGTAGAGAAATAGAAAATTGACTAAACGGCGCTGACTTTGATTGTTTCACAGTACTCATCGTGAACCTACAGGAGACAATAAGTAGAACATAGATAAACTGGATGTCTTTTTTTCTTAATAAATTTCCAGCCTGATTCAGTAAGTCTTCTCTTTAACAAGATTTTACAACTTGTAGGCTTTCCTCATTATTAACTGTGTGAAAATGTTCTAACTACACTCAATCCTGGTACTCTGGTGGTGTCCACAAAGAACATCTGTAAACAAGATCAGGGGTTTTTAAATGAATCAAAGTATACAGCTATGTCTCAAACAGGTCCTTGAGCAGCGTTCTGACTTTATCACAACCTTGTCTGGTGTTTTTGCTCTAATAATAAACAGAACTTTATGGACCCAATCATCAGGCTTAATGTATTTGTCTGATAGTCGCTGGCCTCATTTAGGTTTCATTCTTTGATCCTTTAGATCTGTGTTTGTCAGAATTTATTGATGTTTTTAAAAAAAAAACCTGAGTCAATTACTTCTTACCAGTTTTCTGTTTAGCTAGTTTTAACGTTCTCTCTTTATCTCTGAGGGGTTGTTGAGTCATGCGCTCAGTGAAACGTCACTCGACACTAATGGTTCATTTTTAATGAAGCGGGGCTTTAATGCCTCCTCCTACTGTCTGTTCCTTCGTGTTGACTGAGCACAGAGCAGCTTATTTACAAATCAGAAGACTTGTGACCTTGGTCTTAGCTTGAAGATAACATTACATTTGATAATATTAATAATGAATATTTTAATTAATACTGATATAAGTGTTTTGTTGTGACTCCTTGTGCGTCCACAGAGGTATCCAGCAGAAGTAACGGACCTCATCAGTGAGGGAGAGATCGGCAGTGGGACTTGTGGACAGGTTTTCAAAGTCCGATTCAAGAAGACGGCCCATGTCATAGCTGTGAAAGTAAGAACCCCCTGCACTCCCCTGTTTTCTCTTCATGCAGTGTCTGATATTTTCACTTGTCTTATTTGGGGTGGAGCAGTTCACAAAATCCATGGTTTGGTTCGGTTTTTAAGGTCATGGTTTTCAGTGGGGTTTTTTTTAGTTTGTTTTTGTTTTGTAAAAACACCAGAAACCAGAAACACCATACATGACTAATAGATAACCCACCATTTACACTTTTTAAAATATCAGTTACTCTCAATGTCATGTAGTTATGTAAAAACTGAAGAATCATTTGATATCGCCCTCTGCCTGTCATGCCAGATTTTTACACGAATATCATCTTATGTTAAGAAATGACGGTGTTATAGTTGTTTTGTGATTATAGTTATAGTTTTGTTATTGTTGGTTGTGATATTACATCTCATGTAATATTGCAAGATTTCACATGATCTGTTAGAGGTTGAAGCATGTGTTGTGAATGACTCTCAGCTACTACCACAACAAATTTTAGCTCAATATCTGTCAAATTAAATGAGTTACAGCCATTTTTGTGTTTTCTAGGGTTGCTTAACTGTGGCGGCCATTTTGAATTGGGTTGTAGATGAAGAGCCATTATTTTCTGAGCGTTTCAGTAAAATTTGTCCAATGGTTGATGAGATGTTTTCTTAACACATCAGACAAACGAACACACAAACAGACATGATCAAAATAAATAGAAATTTGATTATATTTTAAGTTTGGCCGTCCTGACCTTTAAAATTATTCACCACAGAAGAAGGAGCCACAAGTTGTTTGTCACCTTGTGTAAATGAGCTGTAACTGTGTTTTATTCTGGTAAACTTTAAGATATGAGACTGCTGTCAACAGAAGAGCTGATGGTCCGTATCCCAAACATTTGAGTAGACATCTAGATATAACAGGCTTGTATATGGACAGGAACCAGATGCTGTGTACATCTAACATTACACACACACACACACACACACACAAATCCTTCTTTGCCTACATTAGAGCCTCTCCCCACCAAGAGTGGTTTATTTTTCTTTCTGGGAGATTTGTTGTCTTTTTAAAATAAATAGAGAAAAAATGAAGAAGATATAGTATTTGGCATTTGTTTCTTTTTCCTGTTGTGCCAAACTGTAACCCTAAAACCGAGGTATGTACCAAACTACGATTTATTTATATTGTTACATACCTAAAAGGCACAGATGTCATGATGACTATAAAACACATTCACTGTAAATCATTTGGCATGTTTAGTTAATAACAGAGCTTTTATTTTCTAATTGTATCACAGTTTGAGGCTTATATATGTCAGTAATATATGTTGGAGATGGCTGAGGGCACAGTAAATACAAGAACACAAATGATCTTACCTCAGTCTGAATTTAAGCTTCCCTGCTGCACAAGCATGTTTTTATTTTGTTTCCTTCCTGTGTGGCTGGTTTACCAATACAGTGACACTAATAACCCCAAATAACAGCACTTTCATTTAAGAGATTACTTAATTGTATCTGTCCAAGCTGGTTAATAATTAGGCAGCTAATCAACTTACAAGATGAAAATTAGCCTCTCTGGCTGAATCTGGCATATTTACGTGATGTATTCATGTTGATTAATATGCATTGTCCCTTTTATGAAATAAATTTACAGACAAGACTTACACCCAGCATGCTCTGTTGTTCACGCCATCAAAGACAGGATGATTAGGCACAGTCTGCACAGCATTTAAACAACGTTCTTCAAATGTTCTGCTGAGATCCAGCAGTGAGAGCGATGTATACACCCACCTCGACCATATGGTGATGATGCAAACACAACAAGGTTGTTGTGATGCCAAGAAACTATGTAGTCTTAAAAAAAAAAAAAATGAAGTTGATCTATTTGATGAATACTAGGCTGTGCTTTTACCAGCAGGTATTCTTTTCTTTGTTTTGAATTTATCAAAAAGCGACACATGAAACCTTCATACCTCTGACAGATTATCCTTCTTTGTTGCTCGTCATCACTCCTAGCCGGCCTTTGTGTCAGCGACAGAAAAAGAAGCAGACCCACTCTCATTAGTGTTTGTTTGTGCCAACAGCAAATGCGTCGTACAGGAAATAAGGACGAGAACAAGAGGATCCTGATGGACCTGGACGTGGTGCTGAAAAGTCATGACTGCCCTTACATCATCCAGTGCTACGGCGCCATAGTCACCAATGTGAGTCTCCCCAAAATACTTCTGTTTAAATGTAAAGAATCCAGGAAGTCTGAACTCAACGGAAACTAGTGTTTTATTTGTGTTTTTGCGCACGATTTATTTTAAGTATATTTCTCTTTGGTAAAGCCCGGTGTGTGTGTGTGTGTGTGTGTGTGTGTTTCCGTCTTTACAGACGGATGTATTCATTGCAATGGAGTTGATGGGAACATGTGCAGAGAAGCTGAAGAAGAGGATCCAGGGTCCTATTCCAGAGCGAATCCTTGGAAAGATGACGGTTGCAGTAAGTCTTACATGCAGATGGCAAAGTGTGACATTTCTCATTTGATTGTTTCACTTTTACATATGCATTGTTTTTGTTTTTGCTGTAGATAGTGAAAGCACTGTTGTACCTGAAAGAGAAACATGGAGTGATCCACCGAGACGTCAAACCCTCTAACATCCTCATTGATGCTAAAGGTCAGATCAAGTTATGTGACTTTGGCATCAGCGGTCGCCTCGTCGACTCCAAGGCAAAGACTCGCAGTGCTGGCTGTGCCGCCTACATGGCGGTGAGCAAATACTCACAACACAATTACACCAAAACAGACCAGTTAAAGTTTCTCTTATTTAAACACATGAAGTTTTTAGCAGCTATTAGAGGAAAGTAGACCAAGTCAAGATTATTTGTTCTTTTGAAAACAAAATCTTTCCTTCTGTCCTTGTGGATGAAATTTTTAATAATTTATTCTTCCATCCATCTATTTTTTTTGGCCACATTTTCCTTTTCGGGTCGCAGGGAGCCGGTGCCCATCTCAAGCAGTCACTGTGCGAGAGGCGGGGGACACCCTGGACAGGTCCAAGTCCATCGCAGGGACACATAAAGATGAACAACCATTTATACCTAGTGACAATTTAGAGTTACCAATTTCTGGTCTGTGGGTGAAAGTACCTAGAGAAAACTTGTTCATGCACAACGAGAAAATGCAAACGGCACACAGAAAGGATGTGGTCGGGTTGTGAACCTGCAACTTTGTTGTTGAGGCAACAGCTCTAACATGGCTCTGAGTTGCTGTGTTGCCTTCAGCTAAACAAGGGTTGAAAAAGCTGCAAATGTTTGGGTGGTGGGAAGCATTTTTTTTGCAAAGTACATCTTTTTATTGATTGACCATCTTAAAATAGCGACTGGTAATAATTCTGCAACAGTATAATTTTGCATATATCTTAATGTTGTCATTTCCAGTGTAGCCAGAGGAGGCAGAGCTATACTAGCCATGCCTCCTTTGTAAATCAGCCACGAGGCTTTCTAAAAAATAAACTCCAAATCAGATTTGTTGAGCAAATCGTCTATTTGGACTTATACTGTTATTTGTTTTATTGGTCTGCAGATACTGACAGAATTGCTGACACAGTGTCTAGAAGAGATTTTGTCCATATACTGCACACATATTAATATTTTTTCTTTCCCTCAGCACAAAACTACCCGAATCCGCAGCAGTCAGACAGAAAACACAGAAAGAAGCTTGTGTTAGATTGTTTTATTATAGATAAGAAAGTTATAACTTTTTTAAATAATTGTTAAACTTTATTATTATTATTTATTTATTCTTGGGTCTACTCAGGACCTTCTCTTAATACCTTGAAGGTCCTGAAAGTTTGTCTTATAACAGGCTGCTCCTGAGAAGACAGAGGGTTTGAGCTTCAGCTGAGACTCTGATTCGTCTTATTTTATTAGTAGAATCATTTCATCTTTCTGATTCTGACACAATTGTTTCTGTCAGATTGGATTGTTATTGTCTCGTCGTAAAGAGGTCTTTTAACGTTACAGGTACTGAAGCTGAACATTATAACTTTTACACAATGAAAACCTTCAAGTCAAGGTCATAAGCGTTGATGTAGGCTATCAGAATTAGTTTGGCCACAGGATGTTAATCATGATGAGGAAAAGCAGGGCCAACGAACAAAAGTCACATTAAAATAGAGAAATCGGGTCAAGTTAGAGCACAGAACCCTGACATCGTCTTCTCAGAAATCCATGTTTGCGGGTGAAACACTTACTGATGTCCTCTGTTTGCATTTCTGCAGCCTGAAAGAATAGATCCTCCTGATCCCACCAAACCTGACTACGACATTAGAGCAGACGTGTGGAGCCTCGGCATCTCTCTGGTAAATCTTACATGTTATTACCACGAACAACTTGGAAATTTTCACAATATCACAGAGTGACATGAAAGAAGCTTCTGTCATGTTGAAACACTTGTAATCCCATTTTGAATGAAGCAAGATTAAAGGATAGTGATTTAAAATTTCTCTGTTCAACAACATAAAGTGTTTTTGGTTGATTTTTAATGCGTGTCTTGTCTCTTCTAGGTGGAGCTGGCCACAGGTCAGTTTCCTTACAAGAACTGCAAGACAGACTTTGAGGTTCTGACCAAAGTGCTGCAGGAAGATCCTCCCGTCTTGCCTGTCAGCATGGGTTTCTCTCCTGACTTTCAGTCCTTCGTCAAAGATTGGTAAGTTGAAATCACACTAAAGCCGACTAACTGTAGTTCAATCAGAGCTGCTGTGCGGCAGAAATGTACTTTCAGAAAGATTCAAATCTGAATTTTTTTTTTCTTCTCCTAAATAAACCAGCTAATGATTTCAGTGTCACCAATGTGTTCCCATTCAGAAATGGGGATTTATAGATGTATGATATTGAAGAGAGTAATTTACCACGGTGTGTTTGCCGTTATAAAGTCTCAGTCCGATGCTTGCATTTTCATACGACACACAGTGTTAAACTGCAAACTGTAAGTAGCGATGTCCCAAGCTGGTTGCAAGTATTGGACTGGAGTACTGATCAAGGTACTTTTCATTGATTGTATTGGAGTAGCTGGCACTCTTAGGTAAAGGCACTCAAGCACCAATTGCGTTTTTCTCTTCCATCGGGTGGTAAAAGATTAACTAACCTGACGCCCAACCAATGCCAAACATTCGGCATGATATGGAGTTAAACATAGCAGTACTGATTTATTAATAAGGCCAGATATTAGCAAATAATTCAGTCACTTCTCCCTCATCCTGCTGCTGTGCTGTCAGTCATGTGACATGGCGCTGATGTGAGATTTAAACACTGAATTGCCGGGCTAAACAGTGGCTGAGCTGAATAGGCAGTTAAAACAGAAAAAAAAAAGAAAGACAGCGTTGGAAAATCTCTGTGGCGACAGAGCCAATTCAGTTTTAATTTTGCCAAAAAGGAGCCCTTTCTTCATGTCGAACCTTTTCTGACGACGGCGCACAAGCAGCCATTACCTGTTAGCAGTGTTAGCATCATCACAGCTAGCAGCACAGTGAGGTAATGTGTATTTTTAAAGCAGCACCATCTAAAGCCTTACATTGCATTACACTGACATGTAGTTAGGCTTACTTAGTAATAAGTAACAACTTGACTGAAGATCATAATCTGACTAAAGGACTTTAAGGAACTATTTCCAACAGTCTGTAGTTGCTAGAAAACATCTGTAAGTTGCAAAAAAAATGCAAGCATTGGATTGAGACTTGGTATTGGGCAATTCTGTTTTTTAAGTGACTCGATATGGTGATCGGGGCTGTCCCAATTGTAAGTACAGTAAAATTATGGCTGATGCCAGTCTTTAGAAACCGGTGAAAGAAATAAAAATGTCTTTATTAAAAATCCATCTTTGCCTCACGTATATATTTTTTTCCAGCCTCACAAAGGATCACAGAAAAAGGCCAAAATACCATCAGCTGCTGGTAAGTTAGTCTATAATGAGGTGCAGAGGTTTTCTATTTATCTAAAAGTACTGTTGTGGCTTAACTCGCTGCTTTTTTTATTTTTTATTTTATTTACATTTTTCCTTGTTTTCCTCGCTACAGGAGCATAATTTCATCCGGCGTTACGAGGTGCTGGAGGTGGATGTGGCTGGTTGGTTTCAGGCGGTGATGGATCGCACCGAATCTCCCCGCAGCAGCCAGTGTTACAGCCATCAGCACATGCTCCACTCGCTCTTTAGTAGGTAGCCTAGTCTCGACCAGCCCGGTGTTAGCTTGGTCAGGCTCTAGACTAGACTAGGTTAAGCCTCGCTCAACCCAGGCTCAGTCTGTTCTAGTCTAGCTGTTCTCAGCTACACCCGGCTCCAGACCCATCCCGCCCGTCTATCTGTCCACCAGAGAAGCTGAAGAAACCGTAGAGGAGAGCGAGACAGACACTCAGCGGAGGACTCTAAATGAACAGATGGGGTGATGGACAGAGGTGCACTGACAGATGGACAGATAGATGACAGAAGTGGTTTTATTTAGTAGTATGTAAATTTTGGGCTGGCAGACACAGAGAGGAGGGAGCAGCAAAAGGTGCAGTTTATTTACCTTCATTTATTCACACACTTTATCACACTCTCATATCACAGCGTGCTTAACGGCCATATGCCTGCATACAGACTGCCCTGTTATGTGTTTGTACATTATCTCCAGTTTTCCCTAGTCTTTTATTTGTACGTCAGTTTCCAGCAGTGATCCAAGACGTTGGATTAGTCAACAGAGTAGTCACTACACACTGGAATAAAGGGTCTGCTCCTTTAGCAAACAGACATCACTTTTGTACATAAACAATAAGGAGGACAAAAAACAATATCTGTGCAATTATAATTCAGGATTTCTCTCTTACATTCTCAGGCTGAGTCTAAATGTTGTTCTAGATGTGTGTGAATGAGCATTTCCACGTGTTTATGTAAGAACAAATATCTAAACGGGCTGTTTTTATCAGTGAGATTATTTTTCATAGCCATGTTTTCATTCACTCTACAGCTCTAACATCTCGTATCAAATCATCTGTCAGCTCTGTGGAGTTAATGATATACAGTAGTAATAATGTGATATTAAATTTGTTGGAGTACCAATTGTTTTATTTAGCAAATGTATAATTGGGCGGGGGGAAAAAACAGAAAATGAAATACAAAAAAATTAGTGTTGTAATGTAGCTTTATAGTCATTTATGGCTTTGTGTTTAAGAAAGATGGATTCAAAGAGAATGAGTTAGAAAGGCGGTGTTAAAATGTGGTATTGATGTAGTCCTTCACCTTTCTTTCTAGTTGTGTCAGACGGAAATGGTGAAAGGCAGATGGAAGACTTGTTTGCAGAAGAAAGGTTGGAGTTAAAGAAAGGATAAAGATTAGAAGTTTGTTTTGTACAAAGAACATGAGCGGCATCTTATTAGCTGTGGAGCGATTCTAAACGTCAAACTCTGCGTCTACCTCTTCTTTGTTGTCCACCGCTCTGTCTGCCTCGACTGTCAGACAGACTTAGTGCTTCATGCTGTTTCCAGACCAAAGGTTGCTGTTGGAGATGCTCTGCTGTGAATTCAGATGGGATAGAAGTCATGATGGCAAGTTGTGATTAATGCAGTTTTGGAGTTTTATCAAATCAAAGAGGGGCGTCAGTCTCAACTTGGGTGTTAACAGGAATTGGCTGCAATCCATGTTTTTCTGTTTTCCCACAGATCATTTTTATACAGGTTTATTTTGTAATCACATACAGTGCTTTCTCTAGGTTGGCTTTCAGACAAAAGTTTGTGTTAGATTGTGTTTTTAAGTAATAATCCAATTAGATGACCAGTCAGGGTGTAGCCACCTTAGGCCCAACGACTGCTGGAGATGGGCAGCAGTCGTACAGGAACAAGCAGGTAAAAAAAATTAATGGATAAATTAACAGGACGATACATAATCCTCCACTACAAAAAGACCAATAATCATTAGTCAGACAAGAGTTTTAGTTTGAAATAACAACCTTTTAAATAGTTACATAAAGTAATTGATGAAATATTGTTAAACAGGATGGTACTTTCTCAACCAGGTAAAAGGAAACTTGCCCCCCCCCCCCCAAAAAAAGGTTATTTTGGCTTGGACAACTCTCTGAGGCCTTGTCCACACTATACCAGATATTTTTGAAAATAGAGATTTTCTGATTTTCTGCTGCATTCGCACTTCTTGTCAACACACACGGAGTTTTTAGTGGGAAACGAGAGCTCTTTAAAAACACCAGGAAAGTGGAAATTTTTTAAAAACTTAGGTTTTACCGTAGCCTCGTAGATTCAAACTAAAAAAGTTTTCAGAAACGATGGCGTAGCCCCCGATTTAACTCATGCATACTCTCTGTTTGTGCTCTAGAACCTAAAACAACAATGGAGCTGTTTACACAGTTGCTTTGTTTTCTCCTGATCTCAGTAAAAATTAACCTTATTAAAGAAAATAGATGAACTGCAATTATTTTGGGGAAATTCTTTAGCCAATCCAAAAACGCCCTTTTCTCTTTTTAATATGTCGTAAGTGTGGACGTTCTGGCCACCTAGTGGTACTGTATGGGTATTTTAGTGTTTTTATTAAAAAATACACCTGTATAAAAAAACTACCCAGAGTAGTGTAGACGGGGCCTGAGAGTGAGGATCGTTGGGATGAAAGTGAGTGCATCAGGTTTCATGGAGGCAGCACACCTGAACAGAAACGCTGGTCCACAAAGATTTGATAGAGCACTTCTGTCTTCCCTCTTGGAGGGAGTTCACAGCCAAAGCCTGCTAGATGTAAATGCAAACCATCCGCGTCCCACACACACCAAAACCAAACCACAGGTAGGCACAGAGGTGAGGAGCGGTGAAGGTGGGTAAATCAGAATGTTATATGTCAGCGAGTGAGGCTGCGAGGAACAGGGATGTTGTCAGGAGGGTATAAATGAAACGGCTGGAACACGAGAGGAGAAAGCGGAGTGAGGCGAGAGGGAAGATGGTGAGTGTAAAGAAAGTGAGACGGCAAGTTAAAGAAAAGTGAAAGATGAACTGGGTGTTAGGATGTAAACATGTGGAGAAAGAGACAGAAACCAAGTTTCACTGGACAGTCGAGCTCTGAGACGAGCTGGTTACTGTAAAAAGCTTTCATGGTGTTACACCAACCTGTCCAATCGGATTTTAGAGATGAGATAGTGTTTGTTTACTCTTCTGTTCAGATTGTGTTATTTATTTACATATTTCTACTGCTGCTACTTTTATCACTTTAGACGCTGCTGTCACTTCTTTTCCCCAAAGGAAAGAAATATTTTATTTGTTTGTTTTTGTTTTTTTCTTTTGAAGCCAAATAAATGGAATAATGCAATGTCTAAACATCTTACCAAATACAGAAGCGGAAAGTCTTGAGGAGAGAAAAAGCATGTGAGAGACGGTTGAGTAAAAGTGCACGGAGGTCGGCTTTGAAAAAGAAGTAGTAACGCACACCTCACCTCACATTTAACTCGACGATTATAGTCATTTATAAAACAACACCACGCTACAACTCTGTACAGTGTAGATATGTTTAGAGGGGACATCTGTTTGTCTGTCCAGATCCTTCCAGCCTCAGTCCATCCAACACTGTCCATCTGTCTATCCCTCCGTCTGTCCACAGGTCGCCTGCAAGCTCGACAACCTTAACAGTTCACACCAAAGGTGACCACGACTCGAGACGTGCAAGAGCTTTGTTCTTATTACGACATTAGAATCGATTAATCTCACTTATGATGTATGTGAAATCTCTCTAGCTAGTGGGAAAGAATGTGTTTGTGTGTTTTTATTTTTATTTTTCTTTTGGGAGGGGCGGGGGGGATCGCTGTATTATAGCAGTGCTAGTGTCATACTGTGCAAGGGGAGACTGGTGCTCATACAACAGAGGTGGTGCAATGAAACGGTCCGTCTGCTCAATGAATTGTTGTCAGCATGGTTCCCTTTGGTTTTTACCTGGTCACACTACTGAACACAACCAGGGTCACGCAGCTGCTGCCTCAGAATACACTGCAGCAGCAAATAATGTTCAGGACACAGCTTTTACATAAAACAGGTCAAAATCATCCACGTCTTTTAAGAATTTCAGCAGCAAGAAGCATTTAAAAACACGCAGTAGAGTTAACATTAAAATAACTGGATCCAACATTTCCCTTAAAGAAAACACACAACTTGTTTTCTGTAGGACTGTTTTTACAATTTTAGAAAGACGTCTTTACAGAAAGTCCTATCAAAATTCTTATGGAGTCCTAAAATATTGACAAGCTCAGAGCCTGAGCTTCACGCTGTTGTTTTGTCATTCGTAATTTTACAGCCAGTGCAGATCAAATCTAAGTCCTGACTTGGCCTAGCTGAAAGTGAGCCAGGAAAACCAGACTCAATCCTAAACACTACCCGTTTAGTTTCATGTCGCAGGCTCCTGAGCAGATGTGATGTTGAACTGGCCACAACTCTGTTGGTTAAACCTTTGCCCCCCGGCTGTGTTGTTGACTCCAGGCTCTGAGCTGGTTACTTTCACCGCTCGGTGGGGTTCTCCGGCCCTCATAAACAAGCTGTCAGGTTTCAGAGCTCCTCTGTCTCCTCTCTGTGACCTGCTGTTCATAGAGCTGGATGTGGTGCTGCTGTTCTGCTCAGCCTGAGACGTCTTCATCTGTGCATTTTTTTCTCATCCAGTCTCTGTTCGACAGCGCTCACTACAGTGTCAAAGTGCTGGACCCAGTCTCCCACTCGCTGTTGTGCTTCTCCATCTGTGATTGGGCGACAGAGCTACATCTCTGTTGAACCAGTCACATTCTACACACACACACAAACACACACATCAAATGTATAAAGGTATCCCACTCTACACAGTGATGCTGGCTCCTGCCAACAGAGGCTTTATGTATAAACATGTATAAAGAGGTAGTTGATAGTGTTTACCTGTGCCGTGCCTTGGCACTGAGTGTGTGAGTGTGTTACCCATCTGTAAGTAAACCAAATATCATTTTCACTATGCAGTCATTCAAACCACGTCAGCTTGCTTCAATAGGGAAAGAGCTTCCTGTACATACACAGATTCACAGAGAAACTGGAGTTAGTTAACGTGCTTTTCTTTCTA
>JAOXNZ010000155.1:3525136-3535166 GCA_028566095.1 Kryptolebias brasiliensis
GCAAGAGTAGTGTAGACCTCAGCAGTTAAATGGAAATAAAAGTATGCATAAATCAGCAGAGCCTTTCCTTCTGTTTGTAAAGAAACAGATGAATGGACTAGTCTCAACCTGAATGTGGTATTGGGCTTGTGTTCAAGTCTTGCTTCCAACTGGAGACCTTGATATTTAAATATAGTAATGGGAACTGAGTTCATCCAGCTGAGGAGGGGTGTTTGATTTAGCTCTGAGCTATGGGTATATAATACCCTGTGAATTGCACGGCTCTGCATGAAAGGAGAGATATTTTGAGCATCCTGATCTGTGGAGACCTCCAGCAGTTACTCTCTGTTGTGTTCATGCTCCAAGAGCAGTTTTATAACGATGTGACTTACTAGGCTTGGGTTTCAGACTCTGATTAATAACTTGGCTCCATTGCGTTGAAGCTACGTGGGAGGTTTTTTTTTTCCTAGGTGAAGCCTCTGCTGCAAGTGACTCGGCAGGAGGAGGATTTAATCGCCAAGGAAGAAGAGCTGCAGATGGTAAAGGAGAAACAAACGCAGGCTGAAGACCAACTTAAAGAATATGAAGCGAAGCAGAAACAGGTAGGAGCTCAGTCCACTCTCTGTGGACTGAGCTTCAAGTTTGAGTGCTATTTTATTAAAACATTTTTTTTATTAAAGTTCATAAAACTTCAATTGTATTTTTGACTCTGCTCTCTCAGCTAAATGCAGAAAAGTTAGCCCTCCAGGAGCAGCTCCAGGCAGAGACGGAGCTGTGTGCTGAGGCTGAGGAGATGAGGTCTCGTCTCACCATGAGGAAGCAGGAGCTAGAGGAGATTCTGCATGACCTGGAGTCTCGCCTGGAGGAGGAGGAGGAGAGATACAATCAGATGCAAACTGAGAAAAAGAAGATGCAGCAGAACATCACGGTTGGTCAAATCTGGAAGGATTTGCGTAAATTTGTTGGTACATATTTCGCTTTTTTTCTCAATGTGATTACTTTAAACGTGGATTCTTCTCGTTCAGGATCTGGAGCAGCAGCTAGATGAGGAGGAAGCAGCCAGACAGAAGCTGCAGATAGAGAAGGTCACCACAGATGCAAAGCTGAAGACACTAGAGGAGAACATATTGGTGCTGGATGACCAGAACGGCAAACTCAGCAAGGTCTCATTTTAGTCTCATTTAACTTGGCAGCTTAAAATGAAAAGTATCTATATTTTTTTTATATTCTGGCAGAACTACTGCATGAATAAAATGGCTGAATTGTTTTTTAGGAGAAGAAACTGCTGGAGGAGCGGCTCTCTGAGTTCACCACCAATTTGGCCGAGGAGGAAGAGAAGTCCAAAAGCCTGCAGAAGCTCAAGAATAAACATGAAACTATGATAGCAGATTTGGAGGGCAAGTGTCTAAGATTGTTTCTGTATTTTTTAATTTATTTTCTCTTTACCACCTGTTACAAATTCAGGTGTTTTGTTTTCAGTTCTTAAAAATAACAATTTGATGGGAACACTTGCAGATCGTCTGAGAAAGGAAGAGAAGATCCGTCAGGAGTTGGAGAAGAACCGTCGTAAACTAGAGGGAGACTCAACAGACCTTCATGATCAGATTGCAGACCTGCAGGCCCAGATTGAGGAGCTCAAAGCTCAGCTGGCAAAGAAAGAGGAGGAGCTGCTTGCTGCACTGGCCAGGTCAGGGCAACGTTCACTGTTTTAATGCAATACAACTGCATTTATTTGTGGGAAATGAGATCGAATTGCAAGCTATTTTCACCCTGATGCTTTAGATTACAAGTGCCAAACTCTAGGCCCATGGGCCACATTCAGACCATGTCAGAATTTTATCTGGTCCATGAAATCACATGACTGAAAACTGTGTGTGGACTGAAAGCACGAGTCCACACTTAAAACCCTGTGCACATTATTCTGGATATTTAAACAAAAAAAAATCTGCCTGTTTGTGGGGAGAAATGGGTCTTTTAAAAACCCTTTCCATAGTGGAGTTTTAACTTTTGGTGTATCCATGTGGACAAGGGATACTTTGTTCCCTAGAAACAAAATATATTTTTGTTTTATTTTTTTTAACTTTGTTCATCTGTCTCTTTATTCTGATCCTGTCGTCAATATGGATGAGTGCATGTAGAGTAGGGGTATCAAACATGTTTCAGACTAACTAGACCTTCACCTTATTGCCTTAACTCCAGGATTGAAGAGGAGGCAGCAGCAAAGAACACAGCCCAGAAGAAGATTAGGGAGCTGGAGGCCCAGATCTCTGAGCTCCAGGAGGACTTGGAGCTGGAGAGGGGTTCACGTGCCAAGGCGGAGAAAAACCGCAGGGACCTGGCAGAGGAGCTGGAGGCCCTGAAGACTGAGCTGGAGGACACGTTGGATTCCACTGCAGCACAGCAGGAGCTGAGGTAATGGTCATAAATGAAGTGCTATCCTCACTGTCAACACAGCAGGGAAATCCATGAGGTGTTGGACAGGTGATGTCTGTCTTGTTTTTCTGTCCATCCAGGGCCAAACGTGAGACAGAAGTGAGTCAGCTAAAGAAGACTCTGGAGGACGAGGCCAAAGCTCACGAGCAGCAGGTGGCCGACATGAGACAGAAACACAATCAGGCATTTGAGGAGCTCAATGAGCAGCTGGAGCAGGCCAAAAGGGTAACAAATTCTGCACTCGCAGAAGAGCGCCAGCACCAAACATCCACAGAAACACTGACATGCATCATGTGCCCCTCCTGCAGAACAAGGTATCTGTGGAGAAAGCCAAGCAGGCTCTGGAGAGTGAGTGGAATGAGGTTCAGATTGAGCTGAAGAGTCTGACACAAAGCAAAGGAGATTCTGAACACCGGCGCAAGAAGGCCGAAACGCAGGTTCAGGAGCTGCAGGTTAAAGTTGCAGAAAGTGAGCGAAAGAATAAGGAGGTCACTGAGAAGATGAGCAAGCTGCAGGTATGAATGGAACATTCACATGGGCGGACAGCTTGTGTAGGAAAATGTAATTAGACTTTAGCTACTGTTACTGTGTTTTCATCCAACTAGACGGAGCTGGAGAACGTGAACGGCCTCCTGAGTAAAGCTGAGGGCAAAAGTATCAAATCCAGCAAAGACCTGTCTACTGTGGAGTCTCAGTTACAGGATACACAGGTATAAACACTTTATTAGGATCAGAACTTTAAGTAATCTTACACCTTTTATATTAATCTGAAATTAGGCTTAGGAAAAAATTTTAATTTGCTCAATCTTCAAACACAGAATATCTCTTAAAACAGGCATGTATATTTTTCCTTCATAAAACTGAACACTGAAGTACTCATTTCAGCTCTGACCAAATTCAATTTCTGCTGGGAAACAAATGTGTGAACCTCAGATTTTTGCCTTTTTTGATGGTCACAATTTAGAGGTTTTCTTTAATAACTAAATGCTTTAACAGCAACCTTTTTTTCTTTTACATCCTCACAGCATGACATCTGATGGTGGAAATGCCAAAACGATGTATGTCTGCTTTTCTCACATGCTGTTTTCATTTGCCGAACTCCAGGAGCTGCTCCAAGAAGAAACTCGTCAGAAGCTGTCACTGTCCACTCGTCTGAAGCAGCTGGAGGAGGAGCAGAACAACCTGCGGGAGATGCTGGAGGAAGAGGAGGAGAGCAAGAAGAACGTAGAGAAGCAAGTTTCCACTCTGCAGGCTCAGGTCTGTACAAGGCATTCAGAACTGGTGATCTTTCACTTACTATAAACTCAACTGACTCATTCGCGCTCATTCTTTCCCCTCTCCAGCTGGCGGAGATGAAGAAGAAGGTGGAACTGGAAGCCTCATCTCTGGAGGGGGCAGAGGAGGGCCGCAAGAAGGCGCAGCGGGAGCTGGACAACCTAATGCTGCAGCTGGAGGAGAAGACTGCAGTCTACGACAAGCTGGATAAGACAAAAACCCGTCTGCAGCAGGAGCTGGATGACCTCCTGGTGGATCAGCACAACCTGAGGCAGGCAGTGTCCAACCTGGAGCGCAAGCAGAAGAAGTTTGATCAGGTAATAATGTGTTCAAAACTTATGTCAACTAAAATTGTTCTTGGTCAGTTGAATTTTTATTTTACTTTTTTTTACTTGTCCAAACATTTGCTTGTGCTTGGTGCAGCAATAAAATTGTTTATAAAACATACAGGTGGCATAAAAACGAAACTATAAAAAAGAGGATTTTTATTCAAATGTCAAATGTTTTTCATAACCTGCCTGGCTGTGAAAAATTAAAACTAAAGGAAAACCCTTTATTTTCAAACTTCCATCTTGATTCTCTTTGGTCCTCAGATGTTGGCAGAGGAGAAAGCCATTTCCACTCAGTACGCTGAGGAGCGAGACAAGGCTGAGGCTGAAGCCAGGGAGAAGGAAACACGAGCGCTCACACTGACCCGTGAGCTGGAGACCCTGACTGCTCTGAAGGACGACTTGGATCGGGCCAATAAGCTGCTCAAAGCTGAGATGGAGGACCTGGTCTCCTCTAAGGATGATGTTGGCAAGAGTGTAAGCAGACAGTCACTGATGGGAGCTGTGGATGATTCCTTTAAAAATACTGTTAATTTTTCCAAATGTGCTTTAAAATGTCAACACCAGACACAAACAACCTTTTGTGCTGTTGTTGTTGGCAGAAGTTGGAATTAAAGCATTTCTCTGAAACCTTTTGCAGACTTGTCATAGCTAAGTCTAAATTAGTGCAAACTGATTACAGGTTCATGAGCTGGAGAAGTCAAAGCGTGCCATGGAGCAGCAGCTGGAGGAGATGAAACTCCAGCTGGAAGAGCTGGAGGATGAGCTGCAGCTCACAGAAGATGCTAAACTGCGTCTGGAGGTCAACATGCAGGCCATGAAGGCCCAGTTCGACCGAGACCTGCAGGCCAGAGATGAGCAGGGAGAGGAGAGGAGGAAGCAGCTTGTTAAACAGGTGGGACGGCAAACATATTTCTAACAATTTGTTTTAAAACCGTTAAATTGTCACACAAAAGGAAAATCATGAATTACACTTCAATCTTTTTATTTTTTCCAGGTGCATGAGATGGAAACTGAACTGGAAGATGAACGCAGACAGCGCGCTCAGGCCCTCTCCTCAAAGAAGAAACTGGAGCTGGACCTCACAGACCTCCAAGCACAGATCGATTTAGCAAACAAAGCACGTGACGATGCCCTGAAGCAGCTGAAAAAGCTCCAGGTAAATAAAGGCCTAGCCTTCCTTAAAGGAATGCATACTGTCCACCATGACTTGAACTAATTTTTAAACTAAAGTAATCTTTTGGGAGTTTTATTAAAATCGGTCCACTGGTTCATGAGAGATTTTGGTGGCTGACTATAGACATATTGATAGACCCATGTGTCCCCACCTTCTCTTGTTGTTGGGAACTGAAGACAGGAGGACCCAGTTTATAGAAGCTACCATGTTGTATTTTTGAAACAAGCATCTGAACACCAAATCTGAGGCTTTAAGTCCTGCCTACTCCCTGCACACAGTTGTGGAGTTTGCCCTTTCTTTAAAGCATTAAGATAGATGGATGGTTTTATTGTCATTGCCAGCAAAGCATACAACAAAATTTAAAGTGAAATTTCATATGATGTAGTAAAATGCACAAGCCCACTATTAACAACCTGAATGGTTACTCACAGAGCACATTTCTGTCAGATATGCAAACTGACCACAGGTATTAACCCTCTGACCCAGATTTCTGGGGATGGAAAGACTTGATGTTTTAAGGCATGGAAATTACTAATTGCTTCTTAAATACATTGGAAAAATTAATATTGGATCATACAGCAGTAAGGCAAGAACTGAACCAAATGTTAACGCCTGGAAAAAAAAAATTTGAGGGAGGGTCTTTTTTTAAAAAATTTTTTTTATTTTAAATCAACATAATGTTTGTTTACATGCAGAGAGATTAACTTAAAATTTGTCCTGGAACAAGCCGACTAACGGTTGGTCCTGCACCAGCTTCAACTTCTGGGTTCACATCAGATCTATCAAAGTTTTTGTGACTGACGCACACAGGCAAAAATCACACAATGAGAAGTTCTGTAAACCAAAAATGCACTGGAAGATAATCACTGCAAGTCATACATCTAATCATCAAACATGAGTCCTGATGTCTGCACTCTAGGCTCAAATGAAAGATCTGATGAGAGAGCTGGATGAGCTTCGTTTGTCCAGAGATGATGCAGTCAACAGCGCCAAGGAGACGGAGAAGAAGGTCAAGACCTTGGAAGGAGACATCCTGCATGTCCAAGAGGTATGAGTCAGTGGAGACCAGCAGCTGAACAATCAGATGATTGATTAAACGTGCTGATTATAGATTCAGATCACAACTGTTTCATTCCAGTGCTGAAAGTAGCACATTTGTGCTAAGTAAGGATTTATTTTACAAGGAAGAACATATTGGATTAAAACACATTTGGATGGTTGCATGCAAATAAGGCAAAAAGAAAACCCTACAAAAACTTTGGTTTAAACATGCGCATATTATGACATCACACATGCAGAAACAGACATTGTAGAACCTGGTCCATAATGTATTAATCAGCTGTGAGCACAAAACAAACTACCACATAGCTTACCTGGATCTGTTCAGTTTCTGCAGTAGCGAGCTGAATCCTAATAGTGTATTTTTGGGGGTTTCGTCAGGATCTGGCCACTTCAGAGAGACTGAAGAAACAGCTTCAAAGTGAGAAAGATGAGCTCCAGGAAGAGGTCAACAGCAGTAACACCAAGAAGTATGAACCAAATGACAATAATTACAATGTTAAAACATGAAATATATTCACTCACACTGTGAATTCCTGCTGATGCCAACAGAAAAATTAAAAATGTGCTTCATGTTCTAGTATTTTGTAGTACTAATTGTAACATAAGTTGGTGTAAAATCCCATGTTCAACTTGTGGTGGTCTGTCAGTTCTCTGCTGACAGATGAGAAGAGGAAGCTGGAGGCTCGCATCACTCAGCTGGAGGAAGACCTGGAAGAAGAAAATGTCAACACTGAGATGATTAATGATCGTCTGAAGAGAATGACCCTGCAGGTTAGACTCCCAAAGATATATATATTTTTTCTAACCATAGCTGCTGCTGCTATAATAATTTAAAGGAAAAAGTTGGTGACCTATCAGAAATGCCCGCATAAAAATACAGAAAGTTGAGAAGTGAAGTGAAACTGTACTGCAGTGACTACCGCTGAGGAGAATTCCAATGAAATGCTTAAAATACTTTTGTGTGTTTGACATCAGACTGAGCAGCTGACCTCAGAGCTGTCTGCGGAGCGCAGCAATTCCCAGCAGCTGGAGGGCGCTCGTTCCCAGCTGGACCGCCAGAACAAAGAGCTGAAACTGAAGCAGCAGGAGCTTGAGGCCACCATCAAGTCGAAGTACAAGTCCACCATCACCTCGCTGGAGGCCAAGATTGCCCAGCTGGAAGAACAGCTTGACATAGAATCAAAGTGAGAAGCAGAAAACATCAATTTTATGTTGCAGACTGATGCTACAATTTTTTTTTCCCCCATTAATCTACAGTGTTCTGTAATGACAAAGTAAATTTATTCAAAAGAAAAAATTGCAATGTCCCGTTTCCAAAAATATTAAGACCCTTTTTAATTATTTAATTTAAGCACCATGAATTGGAGGATTTCCTATTCGTGTTTTTGCAGAGCTTCTCAAACTCAGTTTGGTTGGATGGGGACTGTTGAAGGAACAATTTCCAGAAATGTTCAATAGGGTTCCTGAGTTCAGCTCTATGGTAAAGGTTTTCATTAGGCTATCTCTGTATTTTGCCCCTTTCAGCTTTCACTTAATCCTGACTGGTCTCCCAATAACTACTGCTGAAAAACAGCCCCACAGCATGATGCTGTCACTTCCATGCTTCACTGTTGGGCCTCTTTGTCCAATTTAAAAGTTTATATCTGAAGGAAACAAGTTCAGTCCTGGTTTCATCAGACCAAAAAATCTTGTTCCTTTCAGCCTGAGAGTCCTTTTTAAGCAGCTTCTGAGTGTTTTGCACAGAGGAGAGGTTTCCATCTGGTTACTTTGTTATAAAGCCCAAATCAGTGGAGGCCTGAGGTTCTGGTTGTGCTCCTGGAACTTGATCCCATTTCCAAACAGGATCTCTGAAGCTCAGAGTGACCATCAGGTTCTTGGTCACCTCTCCCACCAAGACCCCTTTCTCTCGATTGATCGGTGTAGCTGGGCCACCAGCTCTTGGAAGAGTCCTGGTTGTGTCAAACTTCTTCCATTTGAAAATTATGGAGGCAACTGAGCTCTGAGGAACCTTCAGTGAAGCAGAAATCTTTTTGTAGCCTTCCTCAGATTTGTGCCTTGCAACAATCCTGTCTTTGAGCTCTGCAGGCAGCTCCTTTGACCCCATGGTTTGGTTATTGCTCAGATACACATTATCAGCCAGGAGGCCTTTTCTAGAGATGTCTTTCCAAAACGTGTCCAATGAATTTAATTTACCACATGTGGACTCCAGTCAAGGTGTAGAAACATCTGAGATCAAGAGAAATAGAAAGCACCTGAGCTAAATTACAAGTGTTGTTGCAGAAGACCTAAATACTTTGACATTATTGGGTACTAACTTTAGATTGCTGCGAAACCAAATATAATTGTAACATCAGGCAACAAAATTAAAAAAAAAAAAAAGAGAAAAAGAACCATCTGAATACTTTCTGAAGCCCCTGTATTTTAGCTCAACAGCACTGTATTTTCTTTGTAATTTGCCATTTCTTTTTTTATTCCAGAGAGCGTCAGCAGTCCTCCAGACTGGTCAGGCGAACTGAGAAGAAGCTCAAGGAAACGTTGCTGCAGGTTGAGGACGAGAGGCGCAACTCTGATCAGTACAAAGATCAGGTAAGCTACTTTATTTCAGCTTCACATTGGTAAAAGATGAGCTTGTGGTTTTATCTAATGTCTGCCACTTAAGTCCTAAGTAAAACCTGTCTTTGCAGGTGGAGAAAACGAATGGTCGACTGCGCCAGATGAAACGTCAGCTTGAAGAGTCCGAGGAGGAGTTGACCAGAGCCAATATGTACCGCAGGAAGCTGCAGAGGGAGGTGGAGGAAGCCACTGAGTCAGCAGATGCAATGAACCGTGAAGTCAGCACTCTGAGGAGCAAGCTCAGGTACAAATAGCCACGCTCTGATGGCACAATAAATTTTACATTGGAGTAGAATATTCAGACTAAGGTAGAAGTAAATGACTTTTACATTTTTTAGGCGCGGTGACTTGCCTACAATGGTGCGACATGGCATTGACCGCAGCGGCCTGGAGAGTGACGAGGACGGGGCTCTATCTGCTGACAAATCTGCAGCTGAGTGAATTGACGAGGAGAGCCAAGAGAAATGTTTGATCACTGTCGGCATGAAAATATCATAAAATGTTAGCCTTAGGTTTCCATAAAAATTCAATTATAAGCCAAAGAAATTTTCATCTTGCATTTTTTTTTTTAATATAAACAAAGGCATTACAAAAACTTGTTTTTCTACATTTATCTTATCTCAAGCTTTTGGGCAGTTTTTTTTTTTTTTTTTATCCATTTAAAAAGGGAAAATAATTGCTTTTTTGCACATTTTCTAGGACTTTGGATGCTATTACAGTAATTTGCTTGAATTGATTAAAAAAACAAAAAAACAATACTAAAACTACTTTTGACAGTGTCACGTGAAGTACTAAAACGACAAACACACAGCCTGAGCCTGTTCAGATCCTCAATGTGGTTAAAGATTATGGACTGATACAACTATCTGGTTATTTTCTTATTGGTGATGGATCATCATTTAGTAGCTCACTGTACTGTTTCATTTTGTTTTCTATATAACACACAGGGTTTCTATCACTGCATTGGTCTTCAAATTCAAAACGTGGCTTATTTTTGTACTTTGCCTTGTGTTATCAAACATGTAATGTCTATGATGCCAAGGTTGTTGGGCTAGTCTACATTTTATGATATGCTTTAATGCAATAAAAAAAAATTCATTTGACACACTCTTCTCGTGTGGTTGGTTTTTCTGCTTTTTCAGAGTTTTGTCTGGTGGGTTCT
>JAOXNZ010000155.1:3540917-3553607 GCA_028566095.1 Kryptolebias brasiliensis
AACTTGTCGTAGATATCAAGCAGGGAGTTGATGGCATTAACAGTGTCTCAAATGCAAGCCACTTTAATGGATGAAATTAGGGAAGGATGGAGAATCGATGCCACTATCAAAGATATGATTCATAAGCTAAAAACTAGAGAAATTTCAAAAGGAAACTATGAATGGAATAATGACTTATTATGGTGGAAGGGAAGACCAGTAGTAAGCTGTGATAAAGAACTGAGAAGAAAAATTTTGAAAATATGAACACGTCTTAGTCCTTAATTTAATTAAAAAAGAAAGGCACAAATCAAATGCTGTGAAAATTAAAAATCTAAATTTTAAGAAATCTTAAATCCTGTTTATTTGTCTTCACAGTCATTTGTTCGCTGTATCCCTGGGGTTGGTATCTACTTCAGCACCTTCTACTCCCTGAAGCAGCACTTCTTCCTGGACCGAGCGCCGAACGCTGGGGAGGCAGTTCTGCTTGGAGCTGGAGCCAGAGCTGTGGCTGGAGTCTGCATGCTGCCATTCACAGTCATCAAGACTCGCTTTGAGGTGCATGACGTTTCATTTATCTCTCTTTATCACAGACCGGAGCCCATCTCTCCTGTGGTGGTCTCTTTTGTGAGTCTAGTGGTTTTGTTTTGTTAACCACTCACAGGTAAAGTGAGTCATAGATGTTTATCAGGATGTACTGACCTTTACATGTTTTCAGCCCAATCACACGCTCAGGCTGTCAGACAATCTGGTCACAACTACAGCCGTCTACTGGCTTCTACAGGCACAAAAACTATATGTATAACATTCGTATTATCACCTGCCACCATGAAAGGAGGGCGAGCATGTAATTTATTGAGTCTGTGTGAGTGTGTTCATTTGTTTGTCAAGTTAGCAAAATATCTAATGAACCAGTGGACAGATTTACTGAAAGTTGTTCACTATACGTCTACAACTGATTAACTTTAGGAGTTGACTTGATTCAAGTGGTCTACCTCAGCTAAGCAACCTTAGCCAATACAAAAATGGCCACAACTCAGTCAGTTTTACAGATATTGAGCTACTTTTGGTGTGGTAGTAGCTGAGAGTCATCCCTAACACATACTCCAAGCGCTAACAGATCATGCAAAATCTTTGTTTACAATTTTGCCATTCATGGCAGTGGTGACAAACATTACTCTAAGAATTTCTATTTTCACTTTTTAATTTGGTCAAACATGTTTTTCTGTCCCAGTAGCATTTAGCTGTCAAAGCAAACCCAAATTTAGCAAATGCTTCTTGATTATCCATGGAGAACCACTTTAGGGTACTTTATTTTTATTTGGCAGAGTTAGTAACTTTTAAGGGAAATATAATATTATTATGTACAAACTTCATCTCCGTAACAGTTGGGAAGTTTCTTATAGTCCAACAAAAACTTTAATCTGGTATTTGCAAAAGGTTTGAGCTGTTTTAATAAACACAAACCAAAAATAAATTATTTGTATTGTTTGCATTGTACTTATAAAATATAAAGGTCATCTAGCAGAGTGGTGTCCAGTTTTGTTTACCCAGTCTCCCACCTTTACACTGTATTATACTCTATAAAAACTTTTAAAAAGTCAATAATTCTCAGATAATGTTTGGCAAAAAGTAGCAAGCCTGAACTGATCCTGAAAGACGACCTCTTTATCGGATGTTCCTTATTGTTCATTATCAGATCTGCATATTGTTGGACAATCTATATGGTAAATGGCCTGTTTTTTTATAGCGCTTTATCAAGTCTAAGGACTCCAAAGCGCTTCACACTACATTCAGTCATTCACACGCTGATTGTGGTGAGCTACATTGTAGCCACAGCTACAGACTGACAGAAGTGTAATATAAGAAATATAATGCTGAAACATTTGTATTTACTTTTTTTTCCAAACTATTTACTTTGGTAAAACAGCATTAAAATACATTTTTGTATTTAGCAATTAATTAGTCTGACAAGAAATCATCCTGGAAGAATAAGCTTGTAAGAAATACAAGTTTGAAATGTGTGACAGTTGCTTTTTTTTCATTTAATAAAAATATTTCTCTCCTCACATTTGTCTGTATTACCATGCTATTATTACAGGGCTTAGTGCAAAAAAGAAAAAGGAAGTATGCAACAAAAATCATTCTAAAACCCGATGTTTCCTCTCTACTACAGCCATAAAACCACTGTGTAAATCAGAAGGCTTTATCCTAGGTTTGTTTCTGTTTCAGAGCGGCTTCTACAACTATGCAAGTGTTCCCGGCGCTCTGAGGAGTATGTATGAGACCGAGGGGATCAGGGCTTTGTTCTCAGGGCTCACCGCCACACTTCTCCGAGACGCTCCTTTCTCCGGCATCTACGTCATGTTTTATAGTCAGGCCAAGAGAGCGCTGCCTCAAGGTGAGAGCAGCAGCACATCACGCTGGAAGTCCGTTCTCCGTGAAACGCCGTCTGATGAGACCCGTTTTCTGTTTTCTCAGAGGTGACGTCTGCGCCGTACGCCCCGCTGGTAAACTTCAGCTGTGGAGTTGTTGCAGGCGTCATGGCGTCACTGGTCACACAGCCTGCAGATGTGGTGAAGACTCACATTCAAGTCAGCCCGTCCCACTGGAGCACAGCAGATGCTGTACGCTACATCTACATGGTGTGTACTCGCATGAGTGTTGAAGGTGTAGTTGGAAACAGGAACAAGAAAATGCAAAAAGAAGATACTCCTAAATATCTATTTTTGCTTTTGTTTCAGCTAGTAGTGATAATTTTCCTCTTGGGAATCAGTATTCCCTTATCTTTAACTTTTATTAGGCTTTTAAAACAGCTTCTCAATAGAGCCCGTGGAGTGACATTGCCGTGTTTATTCTGCCACAGTGGACGTCAATTCAGTTAATTTAATAGAAAAAGACACGAAGTGCTGATAACATCTATAGCAAGAGCTCTTAAAGGTTACATTGCTTAAAACTAACAAATCCTTGGGGTCTACTGTCCAGACCACTCAATCAATGCCTACCTGTGACAAGTGCTATTGATGAAACCAGGAACGGTTTCCAGTGACCAATGAGACTAATTGTTGTAGTAGATTTGAAGCCACTCGGTCGACTACAATGATAGGGAGGAGCAGGGTTGGCGTTGAGAGGAGGTAGACTAGGCACATCTTCCAATAAAATCTACTTTAAATCCCAATGTGGATAATATCGTGTGGACAAGTAGAGCCTGGACAGCAGCTGTCCCAGATCGACAACAGCTCCAGGCATTTAGTGTAGCCTTAGTACACATAGTTGGCTGTGTAGATATTATTCTCAGGCAAAAGCTTGGGTGAGACCATCGCACCGCACCATAGATGGAGTTCTAATGTTTGAACCCAGACTGTGAGTCACTGACACACTGAGCCTCTCACCAAACCTCCACACGTAGCTCGTTGTCAAACTTTGTGGAGCCCTCAGAGAGGGACGTCAAGACCTTGCAGTTTAGGATGGAGGCAGTCAGGGACATGTGGCGGTACATTTGGTGTGTAGCTGGGCCCAGACTAGAATCTGATTCAAGCAGCAGGACAACCAACATTGGAAAGGCAACCTGTTGTTAGACAGGGGAAACGGACACACGTTACCCCGGCAACGGGATAGTGCACCCCACACAGGACCAATCCATTGCTTAAGAGATTAGCTTTTCTGATTAGAAAGGGAAAAAAATGAAGCTTATATTTGAAAGTTGATCTGTATTGTTACAGCACACTTTATCTTGGCGTTAACTGATGAACTTCCAATGCAGCTCCGCCCTTTAGTGTTCCTGGTGTGTTTTTTGGCAGTATAGTCTTGTCAGGGCTTCCCCAGAAAAAGAAACTTGTTGTACAACAAGAGAGATGAATATAGATCATGTGGGTTTCTAATGTGAACTGCATGGGCTCTATAGAACAAATTGTAAGCTATTTCAAAATGCGAGTCAGGATTAGTGATATGCAGCACCTGTAACTGCAGTTTTCAGGCAATTTACGGCTCTGTTTCTGCCTCGTCCCTCAGAAGCACGGCATGGCTGGGTTTTTCCGTGGGGCTGTGCCCAGGTCTCTTCGACGCACTTTGATGGCTGCTATGGCTTGGACAGTCTACGAACAACTGATGGCTCGGATGGGCCTCAAATCGTGAAGAAAAATGGGGCGAAACCACAAAAACACAGAGAGGGGCGAAACGTGACGGGATAACATTTTCACTGAAAGGAAGAGGAGGAAGCGGAAGAGCTTAAAGAAACTGAACAGCGAGCACTGCCAAGACTGAGCAGAGGAACCAGGTGGATTGATATGAAAAACGAGAGGGTCTATTTTAAATGTTGTTTAAATGTTGAAAGTGTGTGTTTGTGATGAGCTTGTGGTATTACACCTCTCTCATGCCCGTCTTGGCGTGTAGTGACTCCCTGCTGTCAAGTGAATTTATCCCTTTTAGTGTTTCTGTTCAAAGATCCTGGGGGGTGATTACCACTCTGAGAAAAAAGGAGCGGTGAGTCTTTGTGGGACTTGCTGGTTGGCTTTGAGTTGATGTTTGTAAAGGTTATGAAGACTTACAGGGCACTCAGCAAGCTCATGAAGCGCGCACGAGCTGAGGTGACAAAGCACTGAAGAGAAGCACTCCGACTTCTGCCATATTTATAAAACCTGTACACAGAGTGATGTTTCTCAC
Source organism: Kryptolebias brasiliensis (assembly GCA_028566095.1). Taxonomy (NCBI): domain Eukaryota; kingdom Metazoa; phylum Chordata; class Actinopteri; order Cyprinodontiformes; family Rivulidae; genus Kryptolebias; species Kryptolebias brasiliensis. The sequence goes on from JAOXNZ010000155.1 coordinate 3,545,559, forward strand.
CTACTGACCTCTGCTATTTAAAAAGGGGACGTCGATTACTTGTTTCAGACAATCACATGTGCTCGCACAGCTGCGTCATGGGAAGAAAATCTGAGCCAACTCCAATAATCACACTGCAGCCTTTGAGTCCAAAATACTCAGAATTACGCCTATGTAAACTTAAAAAGCAGCATAATGAATCCAGATGTGCTTTCAAAGAAAAGAGTAAATTGCGTCTGTAGCTAATATCTATAACATCTACTGAAACATGTCCTCTCCGTGATGGAACAGAATTTTGTAGCATTTCTGAGATTTGTCATTTATTTTGCTGATCTGTGTTTCTGGTCAGGCTGTGGGTTTTGGATTTGATGAATGGATCCCTGCCGAGCCTGAAATTTATGAATGTTTAAATCTCATACATAATAGTGAACAAGAGTTTAGGTTTGTAGATTTTTCATGCCTGCTAATACTTTAACAAATGTCCTTGTAAATATTATTAGCTATTTATTAGTAATAAACAAATGAACATTAAATAAATAATGTTTTTGCCTTTTAGGCTTTTAAAAGAAAGAAAATAACATTACTTATATGTTATGTTCATTACAAAAAACAGAGGGCATATTGTGAAGACATCATTAGAGCATAAACTGCATCAGACAGGAACTCAACACAGTGGAAATTAAACGTTTCTAAAAGAATAAGCTGAATAAAGACAAATATGCAAACATGATATTTATTTCAGCCTAATTTCATTTTGGTTTGTACTGTATTACAGGAGCAACAGGGTTACCAATGTTTTCTCTACATTCACACTTTTGTGCTGAGCAGCAGGAATCTGAGAAAACAGAATATGTAAAGACAAAAAGCCTCTAGTGCATGTTTCTATGAGATGGGCTTTCATTTAGTGATAAATGCTGATGATAAACATAGAGTTTGTGGGCTTACAAAAAAAACAAACTGCAAAGGACGCCTACAAGAGCAATGCATCATCGTCTTGGATAACAAACACTTTCAGGTTCCCCTGATTTAAAATCAGTTATTTCCTGTAATTTATCAGTATTTTCAAAAATGTTCTACTTGTAACTCAGGTATTGCTGATTTGTGTAAAAAAAATATGAATCTTTATCAGTACTGGAGCTGTGGATTGGGTCTCTGCAGCCTCTTGGTGGCTTTGGAAACAGTAATACAGTTAAAGGGATATTTGGCCTTTTTGAAGTGGAGTTCTGTGGAAAAGGTATGAGTGATTAACGTCTTACCTGTTGTGGATGCCTCCTTGAAGAACCTCAGTTTAAAGCTTAGATACTCCACCGGGCTCAAGAAAATTGTTTGTTTACTCGAGGTGAGGTTCTAGCCAGGATATTTAGTACTACACCAGAAACTGGAGTGCAGAACTCCTGGCGAGTCCTCATTTCTGCTTTTCCACATTAACCACACCCACTTCAAATTTCAGACCAATCGGATAATAGCTGTAGGACACCACACGAGAAAAAAGTTCTCCTGACATGATGTGTTGAGAACAAGCTACAAGAACTCCCCAAACCACGTTGTTCTCCCTGGGAGAGAGAGAACGTTTTTCTTAGTTTTTGAGGAGTATGGAGCAGCCTTAAGTTTGACTAAATTTATGAGCTAACTGGGTAGCTAAGTGGATTGCTGCCATCTTAAAACTACTCCAGTCTCCAATCAAACACTATTTCAATGACCGTTACACTGTCTTCAATTTCTTAAGAGTTTTATTTATGTATAAGTTGGCAGAAATTGTCTTTTAGAGTTCTTGTGGCCTGAGCGGACCCACTACCAAAGTGGGTTTTGCTGTTTTAAAACAACTCCCGTCTTAAAGATTCCCTAGCAGTCAGTCTATGCAATGCTTTCATTAAAATTTTACACCACCATCAGTTTTTACATTACATTTTGACAGAATTATTGCTGCTGGACGTGACATCAGGCTGCACCAGAAGTGCTACATGTTGCTGCTGTTCATATGTACCACTTTGACATTTTGAAGACAGGAGCATTGTTGGGACGGCAGCAGTCCACTTTGGTTTTAGCTGCTTTGGGACTAGCCATTAGCTTGTCATTTCTGTCAGATTTAAACTCTTTCTCCAAACTGAGGTCGTTCAAAGAGCCATCTACAACAGGTAAGGTAGTCATGGTTCATAACGTTTACACAGAGCACTACTTTAAAATGGCCAGCATATCCCTTTAATCATTGGTACAAAAGAACTAATTATAACTAAGAACAAATTATATTTGTAGAGCCTGTTTCTGTGTTTTATTTATTGTTTATGTATTAAAAAGAGGTCACATGTTGGAAGTAAATGCTGGAGTTTTTCAAGAAAATGCCAAATGAATAATCTCTGGTGAAGGAGATCTTAATTAATATATTAAATAAATGATGAAGATTTAAAGAGCTGGCCTCAAATATCCTGCTTGTTTAACAGACTTTAAATCTAAAAAGTATAGCCTCAGTGTTTGCTGTGTAACAATGTGTACCGCAATTCACAATTTTAACTTCTTATCACTCCTCTGTTGTGACTGTGCCGGTCTGCATACAGCTCCTCATTGTCTTTCTCTTTATGTCAATAAATGTTCCTCTTTTTCCTAAAGTTTTGTTTTATTACAAAACAAACCGCTGGCACTAAATTTTTATAGAGATTTCAGTTTCACATTCTTTATTCCCTCATTCTATTTGTTTTCAACCAAGCAAACAATCATTCATAGTGTAATTAAAATCAAGATGCAGCTCTACCAAACTGGCTGCTGTGTAAGAAAGAAACAAGAAATCCAGATCAGGATTTAAAACAATACATGAGGTTCTAGTTAGGTTAATGTAGACATTTGTTTGCTAATCCAGCTACATTCAGGTATAAAACGTTTTGCATGCCAAATAAAAACAACCTTTAGACATGAACCTTTTTGTGTTTCTCACTTTATAACTGGAAAAAACAAAGAAACTCAGATAAAATCACAACATTATCTATCTCAATAATTAATCTTAAGTTATGGATATAAGGATAAGAAGTATCCTTCAGAGTAAAATCTGTATTTTTGAAATATGTAGTTTAATAACAGATGAAGCTGAGTTTCTCCTGGCAGGCCCAGCTCTCCCACACTCCCTCCTTGGTTAAAGCTCCACAGCGTTTCTTCACTGGACACTGTTGGTCCTGCTCTCCTCCTTGCTTCCACTTTATGTACCACAGATAGTCCCCGTTCACCCACAGCCAGCTGTCTCCAAGGTAACGCAGGCCGATCCACACCCGCTCAGTAATGCTGTTCTTTTGGATCTCATTTGTTGCCAGAAGGTTCTCGGTCTCAGAGAGCAGGCTGGTGAGGTGGCCGTGATTCTTTCTGCAGTGCTCCAGAGCCTCCTCCCAGGTCTTCTCCTCCTGCACCACAGTCAGGCTCAAACAGAAGAAATTGTTTTTTTCTCCACCGCTCTTCCACTGCCATCCATTGACAGTCCAATAGACGTTATCACCAGTGCGTTGTAAAATAGCCAGGTCACTGGTTTGTAAATCAAGGTCATTGTGGTAGGTAACAATGTCTCCTCCTGACCAAACCCATTTCTGGACAGTTTTATTCCAGTAAATACCGATCCATCCTTCTCTTTCCTCCCCCACAGACCATACGAACTCCAGTTGCTCCAAGGTATTGGTGAGCGGTGACATATCGGTGTGGTAGTCTTGGCAGAATGCTCGAGCGTCTCCCCAGGGGAGCTTTTCTTCAATATAAACATGTTTTGCCGACAAACAGCATGCACTTGTAATGATGACCACTCTAAAGATGATCTTCTCCATCTTGCTTCAGTTTGTGTTCCTGAGGAACGAGACTGGTTTTATTCGCTGTCTCTGCGGTTGAAGTGAAAGCTGAGCAAACATTTGCATTCATATGAATAAGATGCCTGATCCCTTAAACCAGCTAGATTGGAAGTAGACATGATGCTCCCAGTTCAAAATCCTGTTTTGTTTGAGTGGGAATCAGGAAAAAACAACAAAATAAAATGATAAACAACCAAGATACATTTGTAAAAAATAAACAAATGTAAAGATGTTGAAACCCAGCTAAAATTTAGCTAAAAATTAGATCCCAGCAGGCTGAAAATATGACAAATTAAAAACATTCCTTGAAGGAATGCATATCGCCCTTTGCCTTTCATGCAAGAGTTTTAAACTAAGCTCTTCCTAGAATGAGAAGGAACAGCGTTAAAGAGGTTTTGGTCCAAACTTGTAAATAAGTTTTTGTGCAATCTCATGTGATATAGTGACATTTCTTAGCATGTTAGTACTCAGAGTATGTGTTAAGGATGGCTCTAAGCTGCTAGCTCAGCATCTATGAAACTGACTGAGTTAGAGTTTTATTGAAACTTTCTGAAAGCAATCACTGGACGCACATCTACAACTGTCAACCCAACTCAAGATGGCTACCACAGCTAATTGGCATTAACACAAAAATGGCTATACCTCGATTGATATTGCAGATGTTGAGCTAAAATTAGCCACGGTATAGGTTTAAGTCAACCTTAACACAAACTCCAAGTGCTTCACATTATGCAAGATTTTTGCTTAAAACTTTGCCATTAACTTTTAGAATCAACACTGCCTGTTAGCAAAATATCTCATGAACTGGTGGGAAAAAAATAGAGAAACTCAATCATTAAACACACACATTGCACATTTTTGTGTTTCTTAGAGACAATTGGCTGCGGTGGCCATCTTAAATCAGGTTGGCTTCAAAAGTTAATCAGCTTTAGAGGTACATCCAATGACTACTTTCTAAGAGTTTCGTTAAAATCTGTCTAGTGGTTCATGAGATAATTTGTCAACACTACAAACACACATTTCGCACACATGGGCAAAAACATTATTGCTGCTTCGCCTTTGGATGAAAATGAAACTTGAACATGACTTTATGTGACAAAGCAAAGATCATAAAGTGTTATATGTGTCTTGATTACTGGACGCAAAGTGAACCTTGAAGCTGGTTTTCTTATCTTTGCAAGGCGTCAACTGAGGCCTTCCTGATCTGTTTTGTTTAGGAAATTTATTTCCATTTGATCTTGAGATACATGTGAAAATAAGTCCTGTTTAACTCACACTGTGCTGTCTGTTAACCTTTAAACAACTTTAAAAACTAGTGAAACATTTTGTCGCAAAACCAAATCTTTGTATATCAAAATGTGTAACCAGTTAGATGATGTGGCCTGAAGAAATTTGATTTGGTAAGGCTCTAAAACCAGACTTTTAGGCAACCTCAAAGCAATTTTGGAAAACAATCAGGCATCTCAGGCAGGAGAAGTGGAGCTTTGCTGATCCATTTTTACCGTGGGAGTGGGATGCTATTGATGTTTAGTCAGGCAGAAGAAATACTTTGAGATTCTCCTCAACCTGAATGAAAGAGGTGAATGTTCACCTCTTAGTGGAACTGAAGTTACTGAGGTACTGTGGCAGTAGGGCTCTGGGTGTGGATGAGATTTGCCCTGAATTGCTTAAGACCCTGGATGTAGTTGGGCCTGTGCAATATTGCATGAAGTTTAGGAACAATGCCTTTGGACTGGCAGACTGGGGTGGTCGACCAGACCCAATCTTTAAAAAGGCAGATCAGCGGGAGTTCTCCAAGACGTTTAGTTCACATTACTGGTAATAAGTCAGACTGCTTTTCAGTAAATGTTGGACTACGCCATGGTTGCCTTTTGTCATAGATTTATGGGTAATTTTTAAGCGCAGATAATGGGTGTAAGGTCTCCAGTGGACTAGAATGGTTCACAGAAATGTTCCTGTTTCACCTAAAAACAGTGTTGTGTAAACAAGGCTCACTCTGGTTGTATAGTGACAGAATGGCCCTTAGTAGAATAGATTACAAAAATCCTTTATTTGTCCCTCAGTGTGGACAATCCAGTGTATCAGCAGCAAAGTGACAGGCAAATAGATAATAGGGAACCTGAAGCCACATACTCACAAAGCACTGGACAGGACACCATGTGGAACACAGTCATAAGTCTTCTCTAAGTCAGCAAAACTGCCATGCACCATCAAATATCTTTGCAAAGGAAAGGAGCTGGTTCAGTGATCCACAAGCAGGACATAAACCACAATGCTCCTCCTGAATGTGAGGTTTGATCATCAGACTATCCACTCAGGACCCCGGTACAGACTTTCCCAGGGGAGCTGAGGAGTGTGATCCTCTCATACTTAGAAGATACCCTCTGGTCCTTTATAAAGACACGGACCACCACCACGGTCTGCCAGTCCAAAGGCACTGTTCCTAACCTCCATGCAGTGTTGCACAGGAATGTCAACTAAGACAGCCCAACAACATCCAGGACATGGGGAACTCAGGGTGAATCTCATCCAACCCCAGAGCTTTGCTGCCACAGACTTGTTTAATTACCTCAATGACCTCAGCTTTAACAGTGGAAGGATTATCATCCAGGTTGAGGAGAACATTGTCTTCTCTCTGATCCAGCAGTGTCTAAATATCAGGGTAACATGACAAGATTTTAGCTGCATTTTCATGTTTGACCTCTGACCCTCAACAACACTTTGACGTAAGCTAAAGTGGGCGTAGTTGCATTTAATGATTTAATCTTTTTATTCAGTGTTGTTTTTCCAACAAACAAAATCTTGCCTTCATGCAGAACCCATAATGTTATGACTCTGGCTACGGCAGGTTTATGTTTAGATTGGATGCAAATCTGATTTTGTTTCTCAAATCAGATCCTCAGGATGGATTGTCAGCTCTGTTGTCAGTAAGTCATTAGACTTTACCACTGACCAGCCGTGCTACCCTGTATAAGAAATACAATTGCAAATTAAGCAAAGTTAGAATTGTTTTGTTATGTAGCTTCAAGAAATGCAAGAATTCAAGCAATAAATGCATTTCTCAAACACCTGCAGTATTCAAACACAAGTTGGCAGGAAAGGTCTGAAACAGCAAATTGATTGTTTACAATTAATGTTATATAAAAAGAAGAAATGTAAAACTATTATGCAAAATCTGAAAACATATTCTGATATAAAGTGATTGTAGGTGTTACAGATAAACACAACAATAAAATCTGAAAAATGAGAGGAATCATCTTTTCAGTAAATCACTCTTGATTAAGATTTATTTAACACAGCAACACAAGACAATATTAAAGTATGAAAAAAACATGAATTAAATGACTTCAAAATCTTTTTTAAACAAAAAGTTGTCTTCCTTTAGAAAATGTTTGTCACATTTTCTTTCACAGAGTAACTTTATTGTCAGTGTTGCAGCTCATGGCTGCTCCACAAACAGATGATCCAGGTGTTAACCCTCCTGAAGCCCTTGTAACTTTGGGTCCATTTAACCTGAAGGCCACGGGAGGGTTAGATGGAGAGAGACACAATGCAATGTCAGGGTACAAACACACTTCTAATTACATGAGGTCACATTTGTCAATCATTCTAATTTGGTAAAGTCTGGCACACAACAAACTGTTTAAAATAAGATTTAAATAAGATTTTCTGGGTTTTTTGTAGAAGCAGACAGCTTCTTGTGGTGAAGACAATGAGAACAAGTTTTTCCCACAACCAAAGGGTTGAACTCAGTGCACACAAAATGAAGACATAAAACTTGATTATTTAAACATTTATCTAAAGATGAAAAAAAAAGAAAGTAATTAAAAATAAGGCAAACAAAAAAGTTGTAACAGTTTGTTAAATGGCCCTACAATGTTTAAAACTGTAATTTTTGTTGCTTTTAAAACAATAAACTAAATTAGCTTTAATAAGTGTTTAAGAAAACTTAAAATGCTTTATAACATTTAAGACAGACTTGCTTTCTAAGCCCTTACAGAAAATGTCATTCTTTCCCTGTCAATTTTGGTATACATTTCACACAGTTAACTTACTTTTATTGTGTCAGACTGTCAAGGTGTTAACATTTTTTGTTTTTTGAAATGATGGAATGATTCTAATGATTCGCACAGATGATAAAAGTACACTCACCGGGCACTTTATTAGGTACACCTGTTCAACTGCTCATTAACGCAAATGTTGAATCAGCCAATCACATGGCAGCAACTCAATGCATTTAGGCATGTAGACATGG
>JAOXNZ010000155.1:3573549-3585669 GCA_028566095.1 Kryptolebias brasiliensis
GTTCAGCAGCTCTGGAAGTCTAACTTTATTCTCTTCCTCACACTCTGAGCTGATGGAGGAGGAAACATTTGCATTCATACAAACAAGATCCCTGGTTTCTTTACCAAATTCAAATTATCTGTGAATAAAATAAAACTTCTCAAGAGAAAGTGAGACTTTTCCCAAGGCCCTACTACCATATGTGTGATGAAAGACTAATTAATGAAATGAAAAAAACTAAACAAAAAACAATTTCTGTTGTATTTTACTTTGCCTTTATGTGTCTGAGTAAATTTTCTCAACAAAACAACCACACTTATCTTAGTTCATTCACCATAAGACTAACGTTTAATAGTTTTTGTGGCTTAAAGATTTTCAAAAGAGAAATAAAAAACTAACTCCAAACTCAAAATCAACTGTAACAAATGTTTAAAATGATCTTTTTCTCCAGATTTGTTTTATTATTCCGGATAGGTAAGCGTTTGTTACAAGATTTTGCATATAATACTTTTTAATTACTAATAAGATTGTGTTTTTTGATAATAAACAGATGATATGTTGGATATCACCTGGGCCCTGTTTCAGAAAGCGGGCTTAACCTTAACAAACTCTGAATAGAAGGCAGATACTCTGAATAAATCTACTCAGCTCTGTGATACTCAGGATTTTCGGTTTCAGAACAGGTGGTATCAGTCAGGTAACTCAATTCTGAGGCAAGTTAGCTCTGAGTGAAGCGTGAGCGCGAGCATATTAAAAGCCCTCATCAATAGAAGACTGATAACATGATTCACCATGGCAAGGGGAGGAACTAATGCTTGAAATCCATACTTCTCTGCAATGGAATTAGAAATATTAATGACGGTATTTGGAGAGCATCAACACATCTTCAAAAAGAATAGGAATTCTGCTGCCACAAGAGAGAGAGAGTTAGCATGGCAGAGAATTGATGACGTGAGTGTGATTTGACCGAAATCTCAAGTTTTATTCTCAACACGACACTCATTCAACCTCCCAGGAAAAAAAACAAAAAAACAAGTGAACGTATGTGTGTGTGTGTGCATTGAATATATGTCTAGGTGCAACCTAGCAGGCGCAAGAAGGATGTGGCAGCAGATGAAGATTAAATATAAAAATACCGTAAAATCAGGTAAGTTCCAGGTAGAAGCTCTGATGTTTAACCTTTGCCAACTGATTTACACAGCATTCACTGGCTATATTCAACATACGTAATTGATATGTTCCCCCAAAAGATTCAATGTGTTGCAGCACACTGCCAATATTTAATATTGTACACTTGAAAGTGACACGATAATGCTTGGATATCTGTCTAATTAGTGCTTGCTGTACATGATGAAGTCTGACCTCCATTATAGTGAGGTGTCTGGAATACATCAGTACCGAACTGTGGTAAAACCTGAGTTTGTGTAAAATCCCGTATCAGGAATGGTATGTGGGCCCCTGAGCTCGCCCGTGAAAAACAACTTTGATGAAAGGCATGCTTGGATGGGGGCCTCAGCTCTACATCTCCTGGCTGGCTCAGCTTATTACCATAGAAGGAATTGTATGTATTTTGAATCTATATGGTTTAGGCCATCCTAGAGGGATGTGTGTGTGATAATATATCTGGATGTGGTCAATGCTTATAAAAAGGAGTAACTGAAGAAGGAGAGGGAGATCTTCACTCATTGGGTCAGAAGTATCTTGATTCGGCGCAGGCTCTGCTATTTTGAATAAACCTCACTGTTCAAGAATAACTTATGTCTGCAGAGTCATTTATTTGATCATTACATCACTGCTGCAATTTTGAAGACCCAGAAGAACATCCACCATTTAAGACACTTCAATAGCAAATCTGAAAAGGGCAGATGCCAGAAGGACAGGAGGAGGTCCACCAGCACCACTACTTTCAGGAACAGAGGAGATGGCCCTCAGTCAAACAGTGGGTGACCTGTTGCTGAGGGCATCTCTGGGAGGATGTCATCTGACCCCAACATCCCCCAGGACAACAACAACTCAACATAGGTTAGTTCTTGAAATGATAAGACATGTCCATTTAACCTTTTCTCAGCACTGGCTGGAACACACCCACCCATCCATCTTAGAGTAGTTGACACTGATGCTCTTGTACATATACAACATGTGACTACCATCACTTGTACATCAGTAATCACATCTAATATGTAAGGTAAATTAAAAATGGAGCCATATAACCAAGGAAATGTGATGTCGGCCTAACAGTGTTGAAAATATCTCAAACTACAAGCAAATCTAGTGGTACACTCCTCTGGGTGTGAAGGTATAATTTAAAACTCTCAGCCCTTGTCTTATTAGTGGTGGATGGTGTACTGTCTCTCATGTTGCCCTCTGTCCCAGAACACCTCGATACAGCTGTATGTGTTTTTACAATGGATTGAAGTACACTCAGTATAGTACCTTTATAGGTTGATGATGAAGACACCTTGTCTGCTGCCACAGAGGGGGAGCAGACCCAGGTGTATAATGAGGTGTGTTCCATAAAAGTAGATATAAATTTTAAAAAGCTGTTGAAAGATAACCTCAAAATAAAACTACTGGAGCATCAGTGAAATGTGGGTGAGGTTACCACCAAAGTGGCACATTTTATTTTCAGAACAAAATGTTAATGTGCATTTCTTTTACTTGCAGGCAATAAAATATTATATAAAACTAAATACTGTTGTCATCATTTGGGGAGTAATGGGTAAAATTAGAAATTGTTAAGGCATTTTGCATCTCTAACAGTGGCGTGGTCCACGTCCTCATCTGGAATTACTTCATCATGGATTGGACAGTTCTCACCCCTAATAGTGGCTATGTTGTGTAAAATTACACAAGCCACTATAATGTCACATGCCTTTTCTGGTCTGACTTTGAGTCTGTGAAGGCACTGGAACGGGGCCTTCAGCATCCCTATGGTGATCTCCACCCTGGCTCATGTCCTGCTGTGAGCTACATTATAACATCGCTGCTGTCCAGGCTCTGGCTCAGGGTAAGGGAAATAGGGCTTGCAGGAGTACCCTCTGTCCCAGAGAAGGTAGCCGTTGTACTCTCCTAGGATAATAAAAGGACACGTTTGACATGTTAATCTGCAATATGAGGAAGAGAACTAAGGAAATATGATGTATGTGTATACACCTACATCTCCATATATACATCTAGATATATGTGCAGATATGTATGTGTGTATATAGATATATTCCTATATGGGGATATAGATCTATATGGATCAATATCTGTATATATGTAACAGGGTTAATGTGGTATATGATTCCTCTTGTCATTACATTTCATTTGGGTCTTGTATAAAGGGTGAAACAGTGCCCCCTTTGGGTGGTTGGTTGTGATAAGTGTAGCGGGCACAGTGACCATGTTCCCATTCTATGAGAGACGGGCACGAGGTGGGTTCAGTAATATTAGCACTGTGGTAAAATATGGTGTATTGTTAATCAATGTCCATTATATGATCATTGACTCACTGTAAAATGTACTAATGTCAATCAGGACAGTAAGTTTCATATTGTACATTTTATGAGTTGATATTATTGTAATTGACTACTACACACCAGAAAATATCCACTAGTTTGATGCTAATGTACAATGCTATTCCTCGTAAGGTGCTGTACTCACTGTGATGAGCCCATGATTCTGACCAGTACATATCTTGTTCCATGCAGGTACATATTTTTATTATAATATACTTCTTTTGCTAACGTTGGTGTATCGTTCAGTATCCCATTCTATGAGAGATGGGCACAAGGTGCTGTACTTGTTGTGATGAGCCCATGATTATGACCAGTACATATCTTGTTCCATGCAAATTAAACAGCATTCAGTACATTTGTCTCCTGGTTACCATTAAACACAACGCAGAGTACTAACTACAAAACAAAGAAAGGATGAACTGACAGGTTGACATTTAATGGGACCGAGCTGAAAAAAAAAAATTTTTTAAATAATAATAATAATGGGACCGAGCTGGTTCAGCATGGTTACAAATCTACATAGTTCGATTCCTATATAAAGATGTGTAGAAACTGACCACGAGCAAGCTTGGCACTCAGTGTGCTCTCACGGAATATGCAGGAGTCACGCACAAACCCAAGCCACTTGGCTTCCACATTGCTGATGATGTGGGCAGCATCACATATGATCGTGCAGTAAAAACGTTTAATTGGCTGATATGTCAACTACACAAGATGATTTACTGTATGTGTGTAGTGTATGTAGGCCTACCTGCACATTGATGCTATGGAAGGACTTCCTATTCACATAGTCTCCTACATTGAGTGAAGGAGCAGTGATAGGGATGTGGGTGCCATCTATGCACCCAATCACCCCTGGAAATCCGAAAATGTATAAGTACTTAGGGCTTGGCCGTCTCGCAATATAATACGGACTGAATTATTACCATCACTGATATTTGCAATTCTATGGAATTATTCTTTTATTAGTCTTGATCCCTTCAAAGATCCCTTATGAAGAAATACATTTTTAGATACAGTGTTCCCTCGCCCGGACGCGGGTCACAGGGGCCCCACTCTGGAGCCAGGCCTGGAGGCGCCTTGATGGGGGGCAACAAGTATGCCCACTTGTTTACCCCCATCTTGGTACTGGTACGTTGGGGTTTACCCCGGTGAATGAGTGGGTAGCCTTCCTTCGCCTACGTGTGGGGCACAGGTTCTGACTGTTGTTTGGGCTTATGTGCCTAACAGCAGTTCAGATTTCCCAACCCTTTTGGAGTCCTTAGAGGGGGTGCTAGAGAGAGCTCCTCATGAGGACTCCCTTATTCTGCTGAGGGACGTCAATGCTCATGTGGGCAATGACAGTGAGACCTGGAGGGGTGTGGTTGGGAGGAACAGCCCCCCTGATCTGAATCCGAGTGGCGTTTTGTTATTGGACTTCTGTGCTTGTTATGGATTGTCTATAATGAACACCATGTTCAAGCATAAGGGTGTTCATGCTCTTGGCACCAGGACACCCTAGGCCGCAATTCAACGATTGACTTTGTTGTCATTTCATCTGATCTGCAGCCGCATGTCTTGGACACTTGGGTGAAGAGAGGGGCAGAGCTGTCAACTGACCACTACCTGGTGGTGAGTTGGCTCTGATGGTGGGGGAGGATGCCGGTCAGACGTGGTAGGCCCAAACGTATTGTGAGAGTCTTCTGAGAACGTCTGGCGGAGTCCCCCATGAGATGGAATTTCAACTCCCACCTCCGGCAGAGCTTTGAACACATCCCAGGGGAGTCGTGGGACATTGAGTCCGAGTGGGCCATGTTCCGTGCCTCTATTGTTGAGGCGGCTGACAAGAGCTGTGGCTGCAAGGTTGTCAGTGGCAACCCTCAAACCCGCTGGTGGACACTGGTGGTGAGGGATGCTGTCAGGCTGAAGAAGGAGTCTTATTGGGTCTTTTTGGCCTGTGGGGCCCCAGAAGCAGCTGATGGGTACCAGCAGTCCAAGCGGATTGGGCATGGGAGGAGTGTGGAGAGGCCATGGAGAATGACTTCTGTGCAGCTTCGAGGCAATTCTGGTCCACCATTCGGCGCCTCGAGGGAGGGAGGTGGTGCACCATCAACACTGTTTATGGTGGGGATAAACCGGAAGAAGACCCAGAGGAAGACCCAGGACACAATGGAGTGACTATGTTTCTCGGCTGGCCTGGGAATGCCTTGGGATTCCCCCAGCGGAGCTGGCCCAAGTGGCTGGGGAGAGGAAAGTCTGGGCCTCTTTGCTTAGGCTGCTGTCCCCGCGACCCAAACCCGGATAAGCGGAAGAAGATGGATGGATGGATGGATGGATAGATGGATGGATGGATGGATGGATAGTCTTATGGGTCTTTGACTGGGGGACACTGCAAAACTGTACAGTAACTGTTTTAGTGCAACAGTAACATTCCTGACAGCACGACATGCAGTTGCCTGAAACATTCTCCATGTCACTGACGTTGTACAAGAAACTGTTGGCATTAAAACGAAGTGCAGCACTGAGAGCGTGCCCTTGTTGTGACACACGAGGGATGTGCTGGCTGAGAATATCATTGAGATATATTTTGGACTCACGCGAGAAACGGTAACTCTCAAAAAGATACTCATCCGGAAATGATAACAGCTAACTGGTTTTCTGAAACCGAAAACCCAGGACATGCACATGCTTACCCCAGAACCTACTCTAAATTTTCATTTATCCTGCTTTCTGAAACAGGGCCCTGGAGGTGAACCAGACTTATGGTTTCAATCGACTCTTCTCACACCTGCATGTAATCAGCAGTAAACAGAAGTACCTGACCTGCCTTCCTACTTGATTGCATGATGGTGGTAATCACATTCCTACTTGCTGTATCCTAGGTTGCTGTTTCTCTTAATTTATTGTGTCAATGAAAACATGTAAAATTAAACAGGAATTGCACTTAGCTAAAACATAAAGATAGACCTCTATATCAGCCTCTGAGTAAAGTCAAAAATCAATGTCAAACATTATTTATATAGTGCATTTCATGTATAAAACAACCCAATGTGCTTTCCATTAAGAGGTTAAAACATAAAAGAACAATGTATTTACAGTATATACACATTTATGCAGACATATACTGACGTACAGACATAATCACACACACAGAATCATACAAATGCAAATTCCAAATGCAAAAATTGGGTGGAGGAGCAAAGGAGTAGGAGTTATTTAGTCACTCCTTCAGTGACATTCAAAATTATGAGGGGAAACACCTGTTGACATGATACACTGGTTTCCCCAGCAATGGTTACAGTGAAGAAAGATACAGTTTATGTGCCAGTAGTTAATGCCAGTGAGGCAAATATTGTCCTACATCCCCACTACCCTTTAAGGATGTTGAGTCATGCTCACAATGCAAGCCTACTAGATGGAGTGACTACGGTGGGGCTGGAAATGCATGAGATTATTGCTAGTTTAACTAGCCAACAGGGGCAAATCTACCCAGTTCAAGAGCAAATTGAGTCACTAGATTTATCCTCACTCTAAGAAACAGGCCAAGAAAAAGTTAGATCTCTCTTGCTCAAACGTGAGATAGATTTTGCCACTTCTGAATTGGACCTTGGTTGTACTAACCTTCTGGAGCATGACATCTACTTACTCAATAATGTTCTCATTAGACAGAGCTGCAGTCACATTTCTACCTCTAATTATGAAGTTAGGGCTCCCGTACATAAGTTTCTGAATAACCAGGTTATTTGAGAAAGTTGTAACCCTATGTCTCTCCTATTGTCCTGGTGATGAAGAAAGATAGTAGCCTCAGGCTGTGTGTGGACTAAAGGCTGCTCAACAGTAAGATATGAGAAGATGCCTTTCTCTTACACTTCCATTTCATAGAGTAAGTTTGCATCTTTTCTTACTTGCTGGTGTTTTGGGGAGGTTTTAGTGATTTTGGTGCTTGTAGCAATTTTTCTTTACATTTGTTTTGTTGGTTGTATGTTTTTGCTTGTGTTTCCTTTCTGTGATTACAGCATTTTTCTGTTGCATTTGTTTTTTGTTTGTGTGTTTTGGAGTGTGGTCACGTGGCCTTTTGTGCCTGGATTTACAGTAGAGATGAAGGTCAAGGCAGAGTACGGTGAAGTAGCAATGGTTTATTTATTCACATTTAGAACACTTGATGGACAATACATGACATGTCAAGCCTTCTAACGGCACCAAAAATCTCCCTCTAATCACACAATTGCAGCCTTAAATAGTCTCAGCTGTTTAGGGGTTAAACCATTTTTAACTCACGGGTGAGTTTATCAAATTACAACTTTCATTTAGATACATAAAATACATTTAATAAATACAAACATGCATTTTACCCCTTACTTTTTAATAAAATAAAATATTTTATATTTTAACCTCATGAAAACACCAACAAAACCCATATACATAAAGCCCCCACACTCTTATCCCATGGCCTCTCCCGGAACCTATAAATGGTGTCTGGACCCCCAGGTAAGCATTTGTCCAAACACCCTGGAGAGGACACAGAAAAGACAGGTGAATAATTACATTCTAGCCACTTCTTTGCACTCACATTTGCCTACTTTTTAACTAACTAATGGACTTTATTTGCTCTGAGTAACAATTCTTTTCTCCTCACAGACAACCGCCCCACTTCTCAATGAGGAGCAACTGTGCAGGCCTGGAACAAAAGGCTACATGCTAATTAATAAAGTACTCAATAAAAATTCAACAAATAATTCAAACTTCTTGTGAGCAAATGGTTATTGATGTGCAAATTTATTCTTAGTGTCGTACTAAAAGTGCAAAGGTGCTCTTAAAGTGTTATACAAGTTACCAGAGTGAAAGGGTCCCAGTAATGACCTCTTTATTTCATGGAATTTGCACTTTTTGCAAAATCCACTTTTTGCGGTGCATTTTGCAGTTTGAGGCATGTTTAGCTGTTTGCTGAGCATTTCCACCTGTCGGCCATTATACATACTCGATGAATGTTAAATTTGCATCTGTCTTTTTATAGATGCTGCTAAATTGCTACTACTGTTTTGTTTCTAGTTTTTTTTTTTTTTTTAACTTTTTTGTTTAGTCAGTTTTTGCTCAGTTTGGTTTTAACCTTGTAAGTCAAAGCCCAGATAGCAAAATATGAGTGAATCAACGTTGAAATATGGTTAGGCAGAAATATTGAATCCATGTTGAAGCCTGACATTTAAATTATACAAAAAGTGGTCGGTGACTTACATGTTGAATCAACGTTAGGTTTTTAACCATAACTGATACTATATCAATGTTGATTTAACCATCATCTAAAATTGGATCTACATGCACATTTTAGTTTTTTTTATATTGAATCAAAGTTAAGAAATCAATATTGATTCATGTACATTTGACATTAAAATATTCAACTTTTCTATGTGAAGCCCATTAGAAAAGTTTAGTTTTTCACCAATGAGTTTCTGCTGATGGGTCTACATCATAACATACCATTACAAGTTTCTTCATTTAGTACTGGTGTTAAACACACAATATTGTTGGCAGACGATGGGTATTATGTCGTTTAAAATTATCTTACATTACAATATTTCCAAAAATGTGTGAACACAAACTTAAAAATGACAACATGGCATTAATATTAAATTTTATTTAGGAAAACAGTCATAGGTCAAGACAGCCAGCAACTTGTCCCTGAGCAACAGGTGTGGGTGATATGACGATAAATATCGTCTTACTGCAAAAGTGCTCAGAGTAGAATTAAATTCTGGGGGACAGTCAGAAGCAGGTTGCAAACAAGCCAGCAGCAACTGAGTGATGAAATGCAGAAAGGGTTGTGTGGTTGGGACATACCACTTGTGTAAATGGGGGATGGACCGCTCCACTCCTTGTAGTGACTTGTAGATGTTTTTGTGACTACACATTATGCACAAACAGCAAGTAATAATATTTACAGACAAGTAAGAAAATGTATAGAAAAATCACAACCCACTGTCCTTTAAGACGTGATAACCCCCCTCCCTCCACCCAATGATAAAATGCTCTCACCCAGAGCTCAAAGAGGAGGAGGGGAGGGGAGGGGGAGATGGGGGGACGGGGCGTGCGACAAACAGCATACATTGATTCAACATTGATTAGACGTTGGCCTTTCAATCATTAGAATTCGACCACAAAACAACATCGATTCAATGACATCTTTTCAACATTAGTTAATTGGCTAAAATTGGATGATTGTTTGATGGTTGATTAACCATCAGTCGTTGACATTAACCAAAAATCAACCGTTTTGACCATATTTCAACATTGAATTAACATCTTTTGCTATCTGGGTAGTCTGCAGTGGAATAATGTCCATTCTTTACCTTCAGGTTATTTATCACCCACTGCCATGAAAGGCAGGCAATCATGTAATTTTCATGATCATCTCTGTATCTGTGTGTGTTTATCTGTCTGTCTGTTAGCAAAATGTCTCATGAACTACTGGACAGGTTTGAATGAAACTCTGAGGCTCAGTAATCATTGGTTTGTCTTTTACAAGGGATTATCTTTTGAAGTCAACCTGCTTCAAGATGGCTGCCACAGCTAATCAACCATAGTAAAATTTACCGATAATGAACTAAAATTTGGGTGGTAGTAGCTGAGAATCATCCCCAACACATACTCCAAGTGCTAACATCTCATGTGACATCTTCGGTTAAAACTCTGGCGGGTGATATGCATTCCTTCCAGAAATGGTGGTTTTATTTCTGTGACTGTTTTTTTTTTACTATCTTTTTGTAGTTCATTGATCTTTCTGTATAGTTTTATATTTTTATAGTTACTGAATATTTTTCACTAAACATTTTCCACATGAAGCCATCATCTGCTGTCAGAAAAAGGCTTTTTGTTTGGAACTCAGTTCTGTTGTCTTTTTTCAATCATGTTTATGCCTTCAGACTAGTTGGAAAACTAAAGTGTTTTTTCATCCATTCATTTTTCTCTTTACCTGCTTCTCCTTTCCGGGTCACGGGGAGCTGGTGCTGAGATGGGGGGACACCCTGGGGGACACCCTGGACAGGTGTCCAGTCCATCACAAGTATCTGCTTAATTTTTTTCTAATTTTTGTGTCAGCAATTAAAGCTGTATTTACATTTTACTACTTTGGGGCATAAATTATCACTGTTCATGTATTTGTTTCTAATTATTCAGAACAAGAAATACTTTAGTTGACAACAATGCAGTTATTAAGAGCTGATAAAGATTTCATCAGGTATTTAAATAATATTGCAGATCAGTGAACTTCCTTCCGTGCACTGTATATAAGCACACCTATTTTCCACTTCCTACACACTTATTTACTGCATCAGTAAGAGAGGAAACACAGAGAATGACAGCGTGGAAAAAGCAACATGACAGACAAATCATGACAACAAACACAGAGGAGGATTACAATGTTGTCAGTAAACAAGATGCACTTTAAAGCTGAAGAGCAGGAAAAAAAACCATGTAATTGATGAAGGTTGCACTTCCACACTGCTGCAGTTTTGACCTGACAAGCTCAAGATTCTGTCGTTGTTTTTCTCTCTCGCTCTTTCATGGCAGAGTTTGGCTTTATTTAGTTGTTATTTATTAAAAAATAAAAGTCACATTCCTAGAAATTTCACTGGTTCAATAGTTTAGCTTTAAAAACAAAAAATGTTGTGCAGCCTGGCAGTGATCTTTAAGGCCACAGGGAGTGAAAGTGAAAGTCTTCACAAAAACAACTAATAGTTCCTGTTTTGGGGGAAATGCACTCAGTCCATAATATATACCGTTCCACTTTGATTGCTAATCAAACTGAGAGAATTAATGACCAACAGTTTATCTACTGCAGTTGTCAGTGCCATAATCCTACAGTTTTTGTAGTTTATTATTGTTAGTGTTTGTAGTTATTCAATCATGTTTTTTCCCCTAGAATTAGATATTTTCATGTGTTCAGTGTGTTTTCAGTTTGCATCACCAGTCATTATTTCCTTCAGCTGCTGATTTCCCATCACCTCTCAGCACTTGATCTTCTCATTAAGCTCACCACTCTCTGATTAAATATCCTTCTGTTTCTGTGTTCTGTTGTCAGCTCGGTTACTGTTAGTGGCTCACTGTGCACCATGTCCGCATCCTTACTACCTGTGGTTTGTGGGTTTTTTCTTTGCTGCCACAACTCTTTACTTTATTAAAAGTTTCTGTTCCGAATCCCTCTGCAAGAACCAAGAAAATTGTTCATTTACTTGAAGTGGAAACAAAAAGAACAAATTTCATTCCTGCCAGGGCGTTTCATACTTTGAGAGGAATTCCTGGGAAGTCCTCAAAGTTTTGCATTGACCATGCCCACTTCAAATATCTGACCAGTCACAAAACAGTTGGCAGACACCTCGTGAGAAGAGGTTCTGTCTAAATGTGTTGAGAACAAGTTGCAAGAACTCCCAGCCAGAGCTGTGAGGAAAAAATGACATCATTAATTTTCTCACACAGCCCTAAGAGAGAGAGAACCATGTTCTTTGTTCTTGCAGAGTGTGCAGCTGCCTTAAATCATGACAGCATTCTTGCAAGTAGTTTGAATTTTAACCAAAGAAAAGTGACTTTAAAACTATGAGACAGAATGCTTGATGTCCTTAATGAAGTTGTAAATGATGAAAAAGTTTTATTAATGACTTCCTTTGGCTCT
>JAOXNZ010000155.1:3604495-3618202 GCA_028566095.1 Kryptolebias brasiliensis
CACTCTCACTCACACCTAGGGACAATTTAAGAGTTACCAATGAACCTAACATGCATGTTTTTGGTCTGTGGGAGGAAGCCGGAGTACCCAGAGTAAACCCACGGAGTAAACTCCACCCAGAAAGGCCCCAGGCCGGGTTTCGAACCTGCAACCTTCTTGCTGGGAGGTGATAGCTCTAACTACTACGCCGCTGTGCCACCAACACCCAACTTGAAGAGAGATATTATTTGGAATACTATCATAGTTCTCAGAGAAAGATGATGTATTTGGAGTTTTTATTGTCTCATAGAGTTACACTGGCTAAGCCCAGATAAACCAGCACTGGTCACCATCATGTGTCTGTGGCTATTGCTACTTGACTTTTATGTAAACAGCACAGCTCCACTTTTTATCATTTTTGTCAATTTTATTAGACAGATGTGACATTTCCAGTCATTTTTTGTTGACCTTGATAGTCATACACTCATTTTGTAAAAATAAAGTTGGAAAAAAGCCTTATTTCTTTTAATCTGACATTAGAATGTTGTTAAAGACAACATTTATAAAATTGGTACTTACTGGCATGTTTGACCATATAAACTAGAAGGTGAAATGAGTCCCAAAGTAAGTTTTCACTCTGCCGCTGCTTGTTGCCTTTGCAGAGATTACCTAGCACTGAAGGTGTACGTGGCTCTGTGTTACTACAAGCTGGACTACTATGACGTGTCCCAGGAGGTGTTGGCCGTGTACCTGCAGAACATCCCTGACTCAACCACAGCTCTAAACCTCAAGGCCTGCAACCACTACAGGCTTTACAATGGCAAGGCAGCTGAGGTACTCAGCACCATGTTCTGGGTTGATGTTTTGATTGCATTCTTATATTTGAAAAAAGTTCATCTGTGATGTAGAGATAACTGCAAGAATTGGCTGTTTGGAAACTTTGAATTACACAATCTTATATTCATTATCCATAGAAAGTATTTCTTTTTTTTTTATCACCAACCTTCTTCATTCTTCATGTGCCTTATACTAAAAGATTATCATAAACACTGAAAAACGCTCATAATTACAGCTGAATGAAAGCTTGTCTTAAATATGTCTAACTGATGGTATGTTGTATTTGTGTGTGAACTTTCTCTGTCTCAGGCTGAGTTGAAGAACTTAATTGACATTTCTTCCTGCTCCTTTGAGTTTGCAAAGGAGCTTATTCGACACAACCTGGTAAGCTCCTCCCAAGCTACAGCTGTGAGTGTGTAGGCATGTGTGTATGGAAACAGTAGGGCCTCACATCCTGAACTCCATCACTGTGCTCTGCAGGTGGTGTTTCGTGGTGGGGAGGGGGCGTTGCAGGTGCTGCCTCCTCTGATCGATGTGATCCCTGAAGCTAGACTCAACCTGGTCATTTACTATCTGAGGCAGGGTGTGTACACACATCACAACAGTTTTTAATCAACGTGCAACGTACTGTATAAAATGTCTCTAAAAAGTCTGCGAATGATGTTTAAATGAATAAGTTACTGTGATGTTAAAATAGGACAAAGGTTAGAGCCTTTTCTGTTATATTTTGAATATTTTGGCCATTTTGAAGTGGGGTTCTGGAGAAGGGTTATGGACAAATAATCATACCTGTTGTAGGTAGCTTATTTAATTATCTCAGTTTATTTCTGACAGGACTGACGAGCTAACGGCTAGTCTAAACACAGCTAAGGCTAAAACAAGTTACTGCCATCTTAAAACATCTCCAATCTCCAAAACACCTTAGTGATTAACGCAAATGCTGTTTCATAAACATTTACACTGCTGTCAATATACTTTACAATCTATAATATACTTATTTATGCCCCGGTCCAAACAGCTGTATGACACCTCGCAGCTGTGACAAGTCTACAGTATGAAAACAGACAGGATACAAAAAACACTGAACTGCCAATTGATTACCTTAGTTTATTTAATGAGTTCAATTACTTTATTTAATTATTTGATGAATAATTAACTAAAAAAATGTCTACTAATGTTGTAATGTAATGCAGTAATTCTATTGTATCTTTTTGAAATTATCTCTGGGATTAATAAAGTATCTGCCTGTCTGCCTGTCTGCCTGCCTGCCTGCCTGCCTGCCTCCCTGCCTGCCTGCCTGCCTGCCTGCCTGCCTGCCTGTCTGTCTGCCTGCTTGTCTGTCTGTCTATCTATATCTATATAGATATAGATATAGATATATATATATCTCCTGGGGTCTCTTCTGGCATGCATTTTAATTTTTTTCCACCAAAATAATTGTGTAATGCAAAACTGACATTGATGTAAAGGTTTAAATTGTAGTGTTTGCATGAATGACTTACAGTCATTTTTAGATTACATCAGTCTGGGATATCACTGCCAATTTGAAGTAGGTTTTATGGAAAAGTGTGAAAGAATTAATATTTCATCTTTTGTAGTTATATTTTTGGATGACCTCAGTCAAAAGAAATAGAGTAAATAACTGCTAGTCCAAACCCAGCTAAGACCAAAATGGATTTTGCCATCTTAAAGCAAAATCAATGTTCAAAATGTTATAGTTGTTCATGCAGACACTATTATTGAAGCGTTTTTATTGTTGTCAGTTTTGTATTACACGGTTATTTTGGCAGAAATTGTATGATATTCCTGCTGGAAATGCTCCAGACTGCACCCGAGGTGCTACAGCTTGCTGTTACTGCTGATATTTGTGCTTACAAATAACCATAAAAGTCTATTCTGCAAATAGGTTTATGAAACATTTATGAGATTGGAGTTGTTTTAAGATGGCAGCAATCCTCTTTTGTCTTAGGCGTGCTTCGATTAACTGCTGGCACTTTTCCAAAGAATCCCACTTCAAAATGATCAACATATCCCTTTAAATTTCAGCCTAAAGAATGAAGTCAAAACAAACAGTTCAGGGGGCCGCAAAAAGTTAACACTTACACTCTAGTTGCATGAATGTTCACACTCTTCAATAAGCGAGGATCAAAGTGATCAGAATAAATTTCATATTTATTAACATTGCAGTGAAAAATGTTTCATTGTCTCCAAAGATGATTGAGGTTAAATTTTCTGGCCCTGATTCCAAAAATGTGTTTGGAACAAAAGCAGCGCCGCTTGTTACCAAAATAAAGCCGTGATAATGCTAATGATCTGTTGGCAGCTTTGTGTATTTTGATTTTTTTTTTTTTTTAGCTTATTTCAGCTTCAGCTGAGGCCTTAATTAGGGTGGAGGGATTCATAATTAATTTTGAAGACTGTTAGAAAGGTGAAGAAGAATTTTAGCTTTCATCATAACAATCTGCTGAAGCATACAGTGAAATCAACAGTGGATGGACCCAAATAATATCAGCATTCTGGACCGGCCCAGTCAAAGCCCAGACCACTTTGTTTAATGATCTGAAGACAGCTGTGATCATTTGGCTGATGAAGATCATTTTTGAAGGGGAGAGTATAAACCTTGTCAAATTAGATTCAAAAAGTTAAAAAGAAAGGAAATAATTGCTTTGTAGTGTTTTTCCACCTTTGCTTCACTTTGAAAACATGAGGCCAAAAAAGGATGGTTAGAGGAAGTTATAATTCCTTTCCTTTGTGTTTAAAAAACTTGAGTTCAGTTTTTATCACGGCTGCTACTTTGGACTTTTTTTTTAATATAGGATTGTTTCTAAGCAGAGATGATTATTTCATGTTTTGATGTGCTCATTATTCCCACTCAGAAAGACAGAATTCTTGATAAAAACCATTAGGTATCAGTTTAAGAAAGGAATTTTTAGGCCCCAAACTATTTTTTCTTACAATCAAAAGAGTAGAGATCCGATGCACATTTTTCATTTTTTAATTTTTTTTATTGTTGTTGCAGTTGTTTCTAAACCCTCCCATTTTCAGATACTGGACACCTTCAGATCTTCAATACTAGTGTAGCTCAAAGGTTTATTTCCAAATCATCTATAAATAACAAAATGTTTAAATGATTTAATACTCTGATGTATCCTTTGTTTACTTGATGTCTTCTTCATGACTGACATGTTCCAATTTTACATTTCCAGATGATGTCCAGGAAGCTTACAACCTCATCCAAGATTTGGTTCCCTCAACACCGCAGGTGACAATAAATGTTATTGTTATCTCCTCCAATTTCTTCTTTCCACTTGTTTGCATTCATGACACATACAGCAGGTTGCGAAAGTATTCCCACACCAGCTTGTCATTGGACTTTTGTCCGTTCTTCAGGACTAAACTGCTGCAGCTCCATCAGGTTGGATGGGTGCTGCTTGTGTCCAACAATCTTCAAATCAAACCAGAGACTCAGTTGGACTGAGGTCTGGGTTTTGATTGGACCACTCCAGGACCTTTATCTGGTTCTCCTTAAACCAGTGGAGTGTTGCTTCAGCAGAGTGTTTAGAGCAGGGGTGGGCAATCCTGGTCCTCGAGGGCCACTATCCTGCATGTTTTATTTGTTTCTCTGCTCCAACACACCTGATTTGAATCAATGGGTGATTAACAGGCTTCTGCAGAACATGAAGAGGTGATTTAACCACTGAATCAGGTGTGTTGGAGCAAGGAAAGAAGTAAAACATGCAGGATAGTGGTCCTCGAGGACCAGGATTGCCCACCCCTGGTTTAGAGTTATTGTCCTGCTGGGAGGTGGACCTCTGTCTCTAATCTCTGGAAGACTCAAACAAAGTCCTCTCAAGAATTTCTGTATTTTGCTCCGTCTGTCTTTCTTTCAACTCTGACCAGTTTCCCAGACCCTGCTGATGAAAAACATCTCCTTAGCATGATGCTGCCACCACCATGCTTCACTATAGGGCTGGTGTTCTCAGCATGATGAGAGGTGGTAGGTTTGAACTAGACATGGCAATATCCTTCATCGACAGAAAAGTTCAGTTTCTGTCTCATCTGACAACAAGTCAAGTCAAGTTTATTTGTATAGCACGTTTCAGCAACAAGGCAGTTCAAAGTGCTTTACATCATAAAATCACAAACATAAAAAGTCATTAAAACAACATGCAGTCATCGGTTGAGAAACAAATATTACATTATGTGGAGTGTCATCATTAAAGTCATCAATATACATCAAATGTGTTGATCGGTGTTCCATTGATTATGGTTAAACACCTTCTTTCACATGTTGGGAAAAAATTCTAAACAGTCCAGCTTTTCTTTTTCTTTAGACAAAGACTTTTTCCTGCAACTTTTCCACTCATCCAGCTCTGCGCAGCTTCTAGTGGTCCTATAGACAGATCCTCCCAGCTCTACAGAAGAGCTGCAGCTCCATCAGGGTTATCTTTGGTCTCTCAGTTGTTTCTCTTATTAATGCCGTCCCTACCCGGTCTGTGATCCTCTCTTGGCAGGTTTGCTGTGTTGCCATGACTTTCATGTCCTAATAATGAATTTAATGAAGCTCTGTGGGGTCCTTTCAGTTTAGGATATATATTTTTTTTAAATCCAACCCTGATCTGTACTTCTCCACAACTTTGTCTCTGACCTGTGTGGAGAGTTCCTTGGTCTTCATGCTGTCTCTTGCTTGGTGGTAGTTTTTACTATTTAGAGGCGCTGAACTGGTGATGGTCCTGGGGCTGTCAGAGGAGGTGTTTATACACTGAGATCATTTGACACTAAGATTACCCACAAGTGGATCTTAGTTAAGCAGTTCTGTTGCTTCTGAAGGGAATGATTGTATTTTAAAGGAAAGAGGGTGAATAGAGCGTGCATGACTTTAGAGATTTATATGTTTTGTAATGAAAGGAAGCACAATTTTTCCAGTTTAACTTCATTTATTTGGGGTATTTTGTGTGGATCCATTGCTTATAATTAAATTAAAAATCCATTTAAACTCTAGGTTGTAAGGCAACTAAAAAGAAAGAATAACAAGGGTGAATACTTTTGTTACCCATATTTAATTTAAAATATTGCATAAATTTTATATAAAGTATTTTTATTATTATAAGGTTATTATCTTTTGTGGTAAAGAAAATATCAAATCAAGTCCACCGAATAAATGGATGAGCCACTTTATTAAGTAAAGTCAAATATCTTCTTCTTGCTACACTGACAGTTCTGAAAAAGATATATCTTTTGTCAAACTGGTTATTTTATTTTTTAAAAGCCCTGTAATGTCTCATAAACATAAAAAAATACATTTGTTTTTCTGTTATTTATACCTTTAAAGTGTTTGATGTACTTTTCATGTGTACTGTCGGTCAAATGATTTCCTCTGATTACTGATCTTACAGGAGTACATTTTAAAAGGAGTGGTAAATGCTGCTCTTGGACAGGAAATTGGATCAGTGAGTACTTCTGTTAAACCTTTGCGTGCCAGTACACAGATGACAGCTTAGAGTGTGAAAACAAATGTGTGTTTCTGTGCTTTTATCTCTCAGAGGAAACACTTGAAAAATGCTCGGGAGTTCTTTCAGCTGGTTGGAGGCTCAGCGAGCGAATGCGGTACGCCAGATAAAATTGTTTTTGCATTCTTGTTTTTGAAAGCCTGAATGTGTGAGGTTTTAAGCACAAGGTTGTTTTTTTTTAACTTTCAGATACTATTCCTGGGAGACAGTGCATGGCTTCCTGCTTCTTCCTCTTAAGACAATTTGAAGATGTTCTCATTTATCTCAACTCTGTCAAGGTTAGTGAAGTACCGGTGTTACTATTGATGTTGTGGATAAAACAAAAAAGGCTCTGGTTCTGAAGCGCTTCAGATGAAAGACGGTGCTTTCCGTACTTATATTCAGGTGTGTTTTTCTTTCTTCTTTAGGATTACAAATAAAAAAACAACAACTAACTTTATTCCTGGATGTGTGGGTACTTCTAACTTTTTGTATATAAGCTGAGCTTTTCTTTTTGCAGAATTACTTCTACAATGATGATACGTTTAACTTTAACTACGCTCAGGCTAAAGCAGCGCTGGGCAACTACAAAGCAGCAGAGGAGGTAAAAATCTGAACACCTACCTGTCGCAGATTTTAAATTGTTCAATGTTTTGTTTTACTCTTTTTTTTTTTGTCATTTTGTAGATTTTTCTGCTGATTCAGAGCGAAAAGATCAAGAATGACTACGTTTACCTCAGCTGGCTGGCACGATGCTGTACGTATGTATAACAGCTGCACTATTGATAGTGGAGTTGATGGTAACAAATATTTCAAATTTTCATTAAATCATTAAAGTAAAACAATTTCAAAACTAATTTCAAACTAAAGCAAAAATATGAGCCCAAGAATCTGTGATTAATAATAAATACATTTTTAAAATCAGTCAGAGCAGAGTTTTAAACCAAAACTGAAGAAAATGTAAATAAAAAGTCAATAAATCTAAGAAATCAGAGTTTAGGGAAAAGCACATTGTTCTTTTTAGCTGTGCTTAAATGGTGGCACAGAAGGATAAACAATTTTTGTACCAAATAATCAGTAAAATCCTAAAGCCACAATTGCTGTCAAAATACATGATTTTTCTGTGTTTTTGATTTGAATTTGAACACAATTTTTACATGATGAAATGATTGTTTGGGGGTTAATGTAACTCAAACTCATCTTGGTTTTTGTAAAAGTTGCTTTAGAAAATGGAAATTATTTTTTACAACTAAATTCAGTGATCAGTTACGAAAATTCTCCTGTTAGAGTTCAGGAAGTGTCGGCACATCACAGCTCATTTGCAGATGATCTTAGTGTCAACTTCTGCTTTTACGCTCTCCACCGCTCGATTTCCTCCCCCTAAAATGACTACTTCTGTCGACTCTCGTCCTCACATCTTTTAATCACCGTTTCTTTTCAGAAGAAGAGAGAATTAATTTCTTTTCGACCTGGCGTCTCTGATTCCACTGTTCTCCCTCTGACTCTGTTTACATCCAGGGATTATTTCACCGACTCGATATTTGTCACATGCCAAGACAGTCTGAAATGTACTTGTCAATGTTTGAATGTAAACAAACGACTTGTATTTGTTGGCAACAAAACATGACTCTGCTGGTTTTGCTCATTTATTACACATTATGTGATAGACCTTTGGTGGTGAATGATGCATATTTAGTGGGTATTTTTATCATAGATGATACACATATTCAATTAATTCAAATCAATGTTGAAAAATTGCATATTTTGACAGCTATTATGACTTTAAACATGATCCCAGGCGCAGAAAGACACCAGCAGTAGAATAGGTAATGAGGTTATTAGGAGTAGAAAGTTTGCAATTATCAAAAAAAGATCAAAAGTAATCCTGTATCCTTCAGCAACTTGGCTGCTGTTTTTGACCTCTAAAAGATAGATAATGAAAAGTATTCAGGAGTCTCTTTCTGATGAGATAAATGCACAAAGAAAACACTCAGAGGCTGCTCTCATCTGGTATCTGAGTGCCATTTATTACTGATTTATTTACAAACATTTTAATTAACCCGGTTATGAAATAGATTTAATACAGGAGAAGGAGCATTAAAAAATATTTGTGATCTCACAGAGCTGAGTGTAACTCTGCTAATAAGCACACATCAAATTCTTTAACCATTTGTTGGTTATAATACTAGGTGAGCCAGAAGTGGCTTTATGTTTGAATAAAATCTATACAATATGGTGCACGTATGATAGACCATTCAACCATTGCAGGTCCAATCCACAGCAGCAGACTCAAGCTCTTCACTGTTGTAGAATAAAAGAGACATTGTCAAAGAAGCAGCAGAAAATCAATAATTCAACCTTTATTTATATTTGCACGATTAACATTTGTGTGCATCAGCTCTCTCTTCTTGTTGCTTTTTGTCGTAGTCACTTCTAATCATTAAACCCCACTCTTCAAACATGAATACAAATGAAGTGTTGGGGTTTTTTGTGCATTTTGAACAGAAAGCATCAAATGGCATCTTAAATGAACCCTTTTATGTAAGTGCACACAGAGTCTGTAGAGGAAATACTGATGAAGAAGAAAGATCACAACAACCATGATAGTGTCGTCTCTGGGTGGAGACAACACTATCATTAATGTGTCTGATCGAGGGGGGAGCTGTGTGTTACAGGCACACACACACACAGCTTCTTTATAACAGGGGTCTGCAACCTGTGGCTCTTTGGTCCCACGGCTGCGGCGCTCTGGAGCTTTGACCAAAACTAACATGGAAATGAATAATACTTAATTTTATAACCTTGACCGGGAAAACTGGAAATATATGGCAAGTCATGCTGATAACACAGAGAATTAGAAGTAACAACTTATCTTTGATAAAACACTGAATAAAGTTTGAAGTAAATGAAGATCTCTGCCTTTTATAAGAGAAACTTTATACAATAACAATTAAATATCCAACGAATTGCCCAAATTTTTTATCTTCACTTCATTTAAACACTTTTTTATTTTAAAGTGGGATACTTATTTTAATTTTCCACAAAAAAACAGAGAAAAATTGCATCTGCTTATATACAGTAGTTTAGTGTTTAGATTTTATCAAAGGGCGTCTAAACAAGAAAATTGTGTTTCTTTTATTCAAATATTGTTTTTGTTTTAACATGTAAAAAAAAACCTATAACTTTCAACAGTTTAGTACAGATCTTTTATAATGTCACAAACCATAGTTTTTTATATGTAGTATTTATGTAACACTGAGTTATCTTTATTTCAAGCACAGTTTGAAGCTCTGGATCAATTTTATCTAGTGGAAAGGAGCAGGAATGACTCTTGATTGTGAAGGTTGGGGACCCCTGGTTTATAACAGGCAGGAAACTGTCTGTTTATTGTCAGCATACGTTTTCCTTTTTTTCTTCAAAAAGTGGTTCAGAAACCATAACTATGTGAGAACAGAACTGAAGGTTTCCTTTATGCCATCTCACCGTGGCTTGGATCTGAATCTAACATCCCTGCCAGATTTCTAGCCTCAGGCCTGCAAAGAATTTAAGGTCACTCTTTCATTCAGCTAACGTTACACTCAACAGCAGAAATGGAAATCTCCACTAAAATAGTTTTCTGCCTCTCTTTAACTTAATTTACACCAGTAAAAGTTGCTTGAGGCCTTCAATATTTTCCAAATTTAAATCTTTATGAGTTGAGATGGTCTGGAAGTGATGAATTATTGAACCCGCTGATCTTCTTCTTGTCAGACGTAATGAACCAGAAGGGTCAGCTTGCATGGGAGCTTTATCTGAAAATGGGCACTTCCTCAGATTCCTTCAGTCTGCTGCAGCTTATTGCCAACGACTGCTACAAGGTAAAGTCTTCCTCCTGCTGCTCCATCTTGCCTCTCACAGGATTTGATGATCATTTGAAAGGAAATACATTTGAAATCTCTGGATTTTTGTCAAAATAATTTGTCAATTGACAGATAATGTATTAGTTCTTGATTGTTTCTGATAATTAAGTATTCTTTTTCCTAAAAGAAAATCTATCCTACTCCTGAAAAGATTTACTTTACTAATGGTGGTAATGCATACAGTAAGTACTGAAGCACCCTTCTTACTATTTGTCCATTATTCTTTCATTTCTGTGACTCTTTTTGATTTACTACTTCTTCCACAGGTTTGGGAAGACCCATACAAAACATACATGAAGACATGTACCTTGATCTTGAATAGTTTGCTATGACTTTTATTGACTACGATCAAACATGTTGTTTAAATTTATATAAAACCTGAGAAAAAAGTGTCCACCAACACAAGCAGCCCTCTTTGGAGCTTTATAGCTCAGACATACTTCAAAGTAGAAACATCACACAAAGTTGGACTTCACACAACGGGATCGACATTTTGATATGTTTAACAGTTTTTACTCAATCACAATTTAGTTTATGATTTTTTAAGATTTTACCATAGAATGTTGAACTAAGTGTGATGATGCCACTTTTGAGATGTCTATACATTTATATTTCAACAATCTTTACTTTTTTATACAATTCTACAACTCTTGTCCTTACAGCTTTTAGTCATTTTCCTTTCAGAAGAAGAGAGAATGATGCTGAATTTATACTCCATGATTTATACTTTCACTTTCGATTAAATTCCCCTGGGCACACACACACACACACACACACACACACAACCCCCCCCCACTTTGTTTACATCTGGGGATTATTTTACTGGCTCAATATCCGTTGTGCGCCAAGACTGTCTGAAGTGAACTCATCAGTGTTCAAATGTAAACAAATGACTAATTGTTGGCAACAAAACACAACCGGGCTGATTTCACTCATTTATTACAAATTATTCTGTAGACTTTTGGAAGGGAATGATATGTATTTAGTGGTTATTTTTATCATAGATGATACATATATACAAAAAAATTCTAATCAAAAACAAAAACAAATGCATATTTTGACAGCTATTATTGCTTTAATAAAGACGGACAAAGCGTACCTGTTTTCTCCAGTTCTGAATTGAAGCAAAAATGTCAGTATTTTAGGCACTGCCATGTTGTATTTTTGGAGCCAGAGGTTGCACACTAAGGATGTGAGGCTGTATCGTAAACATATAATACTAGACCAAGTGTCCCTGCCTTCTCTCATTGTAGGAAATTGAAGCCAGCAGCATTTTTGTATTTTTGGACCCAGGGTCTGTGCACCAGCGACGTTTGGCTTTAAGTTCCGCCTACTCCCCGAACACAATCATATGAAGGGAGAAAAATCATGGTGTCACATGAGCTTTCTTTTAAGCATGAAATAACTAATTATATCTGAACGTGTTGGAAAAAAAAAATATTTAAACATACATCAGCAAGGTAATAGCTATGTGAATCAACAAGAGTCAACACTTAAAAACAAATGATCTGAGGTGTATTTTTATATTTTTTACAAGAGTAATGTCCCATTTGTTTATATAGGGGGGCAGGACTTAAAAGCTTTACTGGAACCAGCCGACAGAAAAGCTGGTCCGTCCTGGTTCTGCTCTGAGTCCTTCTATATTAACAGTCTTTGGTCTGCACCCTCGATACAAAAGTCCCACCTACTAATGTTCCCAACTCGCTAACAGGCTGTCACACTGTCAGTCATTCCAACGTGATACTTTTCTTAAAGCCTCAAATGACTAATTGAAACTAAACACAGTGAAAAAAATGCATATTTGAACATACAGCAGAAAAGTAAGAACTACATGAATCAACAAAAATCAACACCTATCTAAAGTGTATTTGTATTCTTTAGTCAGGAAAATGTTCCATTCGTTTACACGGAGAGGTGGGACTTGTTCTGCAGCCAGCTGCTAGGGGCGCTCATCCTTTGTGGCTTCAACTTCCAGCTTCTGGTCCTGTCTCTAATTATTATTATATTCATGTATTGGACTTACAGTTTCTTTTCAAATCCCCCCAGAGTGCATTGTGTGCACTAAAGTTTTTACAGACTTCCATTATATCTGAGCTCAGAAGTTTCTCTTTAAAGCTGGAGCTGAAGAGTTTTTTTTATCTTGTCATATCTCCTACGTGAAACACTGTAGACACACCAAAATGTGCACGTGTGATGACCAGATGCTTCTGCCACTTTCAGTTCAGCAATCTTTTCAATCTGATTTACAGTTTTCACACAGTGTCTGGTTGAGGCTTAATTTCTATTTTGTGTTTATGTGTGCCTGTCTTATTAGGAGCACTGTCAGGGAATGAAAGATACAGGGATGTGGTCACCATAGTGATCTTGCTTTTAGTCACTGGCAGCAGCTTTAACATTTAATTTGATTTTAGTTGTCTTTACTCTTCTTATACAGTTCGTACATCAAAACCATGACATTTTGGGACAATAATGGGAACAGTGGCTTGGGTCATAGGGGATAAACTGAATTTAATTTGGACTCATTTGTGCTGAGAAGGCAAAATTTGCATCCCAGCTCATGATGACCATGTGTTGTTTCAGATGGGCCAGTTCTACTATGCTGCCAAAGCATTTGATGCGCTGGAGAAGCTGGACCCGGGCTCTAATTACTGGGAGGGCAAAAGAGGGGCATGTGTCGGCATCTTTCAGCTCATACTGGCAAACAAGGAGCCCAAGTATGTTTTTCTCTTCCTCCTATGTGCTAATTTAGGGATATGATTGTGTAATCTTTTTTTTCGGTTGGATTGGGTGTGATGCAATCTAAAATAAACAAGACAAATGATGCATTTTTCGGTCTAATCTTGTTTCCTTATATATCCTGTTTGTGCTCCAGGGAGACACTTAAAGAGGTTTTGGTCCTGCTGCGAAATTCAGGAAACCCTCAGGTTGAATACATCATCCGAGCTCTGAGAAAGTGGGCCAAAGACAACAGAGTCCTCCTGTCGTGACAGCCTCTGAGAACAAAACTGAAGCTGACTGTGTCAGCTGAATGAGTTATATCTGTGACACAAAGAAAAGAAGTTAATTTATCAGGTGTAATAGAGGGATTCGTATTAAAAACATTTATGTTTAGATCACATTTTTTCTCTATTAAGTAGATCTATGTTTGTAATAAAATATGACTATATTTTAATGTATTTTGGCTGTCTTATGATTATTTTAATTTTAGCAAAAAAAAGTTTGCATATCAAAAAAATAGAATAATTATTTAGCAAAATGTATTCAAACAATCAAATAAACTGGTGTCTTTATTTGTATTCTAAACTTTTTATTATGTATCAGACAGGTTTTGTCATGATGCGTGGAGAAGGAAGCAAACCCAGAGTGCAGACTAATCTTAACAAATTAATTTATTTAACTAAAATAACACAAAAGACAAAAACAACAGCTGGCGTGGCAGCAAAACTCAACATAAACACAAACACTAACTATGAAGCAAAACATGAACCGAAACATAAGGGAAT
>JAOXNZ010000155.1:3667255-3687842 GCA_028566095.1 Kryptolebias brasiliensis
CAAATAAAAAAAAAAAAAAAAAAAAAAAAAAAAAGATTTTTTTTTTTTTAGCTTAAGAGAATTGTTTATGTGATGAAGCAGGGGCCTTTCTGAACCTGTTTGACGAGTGCCCTCTTCTTCTCCTCTCCCTGCTCATCTTTGGCCTGCAGGTCTCGGTCAAACTGGGCCTTCATGGCCTGCATGTTGACCTCCAGACGCAGTTTGGCATCTTCTGTGGCCTGCAGCTCGTCCTCCAGCTCCTCCAGCTGAACTCTCATCTCTGCCACTTGTTGCTCCAGGGTGCGCTTGGACTTCTCCAGTTCATGGACCTGTAAGCAGAGATGTAAAAGCAAGTGGTCTCAAAGAAAGAGGACTATCTGAGGTACAATAATAATCATTTCTGTGCAATGGGTGACTAAGTAAGAAAATGTTTGTTATAGCTTGTTTCTCTTTAAGTTTCCTTGCTTGAAATGGACTTATTTTCTGAAAATTATTGTCAGAAAATAATGGATTTATTTTTGACTTGGGTTTAAGATAAAAACATGTGCATACAGATAAAAAGTTACATCAAATTACCAACAAAAAAAAAAAAAAAAAAAAAAGATAATTAGACCATTTTGAGGTGTTATTCTGTATAAAAGTTATGAACAGTTAAATAACTTAGACATACACTTAATTCATCCTCTAAGGGACATTGTTTACTTAAATTGTTTGAATTGTTTATTCCCATTTATGAAAATGCTATTTAATAGATCTTTACGCTGCTGATAATTTTGCAATTGTTCAGAATTTTTGCACCTGTTGAGTTAAAAGTAAGTTTATTATCAGGTAATTACTCAGACAGAAAAATCAGCAACCAAAATTACATGTAACTTATAAAGCAAAACAAGCCAAACAACACCCCCCCAAAAGGAAAAAAACAAACAATGTGATCAATGTTCCAGCTGTTTGCAGCTGTGTCAAACACAGTCCAGCAAGATGTGGACGACCAACCACCAACCACTTGGAATGGGACAGTTCAGCCCTGCAGAGCTCACACAACACATGAACTGGCTGCTTAGACTCTTCAGTTGTTGTGTGAGCTCTTCTTTGTAGTTTTAAATTTAAAAAGATTTATCAGACATGTGTCTGTTCAGATGTACCAGATGACCTTATTAAGAGGTTAAAGGTCACTCACATTCTTTCCTACATCATCCTTGGAGCTCATCAGGTCTTCCATTTCAGTGCGGAGCTGCTTATTAAACCTCTCCAGCTCCTCCTTGGCCTCCAAGGCTTCCTCCAAAGCTTTGGCCAAAGACAGAGCCTTTGTCTCCTTCTCTCTGGCCTCAGCCTCCGCTCGGTCCCGTTCCTCAGCGTAACGAGCAGAGACTGTCTTCTCCTCAGCCAGCATCTAAAACACAATAAAACAACAACCTTCAAGACACTGACAGACGTGTGATCCTCTGTACCTGATCAAATTTCTGTACCTGATCAAACTTCTTCTGCTTCTTTTCCAGGTTGGAGACGATCTGTCTCTGGTGGTCCAGGTCCACCATCTGGTCGTCCAACTCCTGCTGCAGTCTGTTCTTGGTCTTCTCCATCTTGTCCAAGGCCATAGTCTTCTCCTCCAGACGCTGGTTGGTGAGCTCCATATCCTTCTGGAGTTTCCTCTTTACCTCCTCCAGACTTTCTATCACTCCTACATCTTCATCCAGTTTTTTCTTGGTCTCAAACAGCTGCAGGGAGGACATGTCCAACAATAAATGAGACAATACAACAGTCTGAAGTCAACATTTTAGTCACTAGAGGTGCTACACCCATCAAGGTCTGCACCTTTTAGTAATCCTGACCACACATCTTGAATTGCCTCAGATATGAACTCCAAGTTGTCTTTAAATTAGTACAAAGCCTCACTGAGTTCCAGCTGCTCCACATCTCATCAGAAGTTCACAGCTAGAAACTTCAGTCTGGCTCAGGTACCTGTGATTCTGGATGCGTACCTGAGACTGCACCGTCTGCAGCTGCTTCTCCAGGCTGTGTCGGGCCTCCTCATCCTCCTCCTGCTGCTCCAGCAGGTTGCTCTTTTCTCCCTCCAGCTGGCGGATTTGGGCGCTCAGGTTGAGTTTCTGACGAGTTTCCTCCTGGAGCAACTCCTGGACTCAGAAATGAGACAAAAGACAAATAGAAAATAAAAAAAAATAAAAATCTGTTAGTGTCAGAAGTTATAATTAATGATAGTTGAGGTGCTTTTTATTCTTTATTTAATAAAACAATTTAAAAATTGGCTTTAGTTCATTAGATATGTGACTGATGCATCTACAGTATGTGAAAATAGTAAAAGATAGCCTTTTTTTTCCTGTATATTGGAAACACCATGCTGCTGTTTTATGCAAGTATGCTTACACCCACAAAACATAACAAAATACTGTCAATCCTAATTAAATGTCCAGCAGTTTCTTGTCTTTCAAACCTCAAAATCCTGCAATTTGCTGTTCAGGTTGTCAACTTCTTTAGCCAGTTTGACGCCCTTCTTTTCCGCCTCCTCAAGCAAAGCAGAAACGTTGTCCAGCTCCATCTGACAGAAGACAAACAGATGTCATGAAAGCATCCTTTAAGCTGGGCACCATGAACCAGCAGCTGTTCTGTATGTGGAGCTACATTACCTGCAGCTTAAGGGAGCGTTCCGTCAGCTCTCCCCTGGCCCTCTCCACCTCAGTGGTTCTGGTCGTAAAGTCCTGCAGCTGGGCCTCAAGCTTCTTCCTCTTGTATTCGGACTCTGTCTTCACCTGCTGCAGAGTCTTCACTTCACAGACCAGCTCTTTGTTGTCAGTCTCCAAGCACTGCTTGTTCTTCTCCAGGTTGGCCTTGAACTGCACAGAAGAAAAGTCTTGTACAGGTAAGCAAATAAATCTCCTCTGAAGCCACAGGGTTTAACAAACTCACCCTCTTGGCCTGTTCCAGCTGTTCAGACAGTTCCTCTAGCGCTTGGGCATGCCTCTGTCTCATGTCCTGGATCTGAGCGTCGTGGTTTCTGGTCTCCTCATCTAAGGCCTTCTTCAGCTCTGCCACCTCCTGCTCTCGTTTGGACCTGGATGGCAAACACAAAGGAGGTGGGATGTAAAGAACATCTACAGTTATGCTGGAGCTGCCATCTCAAAGTAAACAGCAAAACTGAAACTATTTAAATGATTATTAGCTTCATGTGGTGCCACAAAACAGCTTATCAAATATGCACTTCTACTTCCAGAGAAATCCCCTTTCTCCTTAACAAAACAGCTTTAAGCAGGTACCTGAGTTCCTGCTGAGCAGCCGTTGTGTCCAGCGTGTCCTCCAGCTCCGTCTTCAGAGCCTCCAGCTCCTCACTCAGATCCCGCTTGAGTTTTTCAGCTTTGCTTCGACATATTTTTTCGGATTCCAGATCCTCCTGGAGCTCAGCTAGCTGGGCCTGCAGCTCGCGAATCTGCTTCAAGGCGTTGTTCTTCTGCACAGCCTCTTCATCGCTCCTGGTTGGAAGCACACATGAACACAGTGTTCAATGTAGATTAGAATCATACAGCTCAGTCTTCATCATCGCAAAAACAAACATTTCCAAAAGATAAACCATAGCGTCACTGCTTTAGACTGTAAGCTTCCATAATGTCCAGTTTTATACTTGACATTACATAAACGAACATGAAAATATGTATTGCTTTAAATGTGATGTTTTAGTTGTAAGTTAAACTCTTAAAGCAAATAAAAATAGTTTTTCAGCTCTTTTGGCTTCCACAACTTGCACTTTTAGCACAATTTATTTTATCGGAAACTTCTGAACTAACACTTGCGTCTGAGTTCTTCTCTTTCTGTGTTTTAAATAAATCTTTCTAAGACTGCTTAAACATAAGCAGCATTAACTAAAAGTAGTTTTGTATTTAAGGGTGCCAATCCATAAGCATTGAAACACTCTTATTGCATTTCACCCATTATTCTTTCATTTCTGTCATAATATTTTTATTTGCAACTCCTCCGGCAGCTTTGGAAAAACCAGTGCAAATATAAAAGGCCATTGAAGGAACGCACATCACCTGATGTTTGTGTGACAAGCTTTAAACAAAGAAATACAGAATTGTGCACTATTAATTTTGATAGCAGTAAAAAAAAAAATGCAAAAGTTTCCCAAAGACAATAGGATTTTGGCAAAAAGAGTAAAAAAACCCAGCTCTCTTTGGACGTTTTATTGCTCAGGCATACTTTACAGTAGAAACATCATTCTAAGTTTATACAAGTTACAGAAAGTTGGACTTTACATGACTCACCTGAAATTTTGATATCTTTAACAATTTTTTACACAATCAGTTTAAGTTTTTATGATTTTACAGGCATTTTAGTCTTCTTTTACCCAGTGCCTGCCACTGCTGTAGGACCACCATTAATAAAGATGGACAAAGCATCTCCACCTCCTGTTGATCATAACTGAAACCAAAATGTTCATTTTTTTGGATGCTGTCATGCTGTATTTTTGAAGCCAAAGTCTTCTTTCAAACCCTCAAGACTGCAGAGTGCGCACATCTTAAATTTTAATGGATTTTATTGTATCTGAGCTCAAAAAGTTCACTTCAGAACTGGAATCGAAAGGTCTTTTTTTTAAACTCGTCTTACTTCCATGAGAAATCACTGTAGACACATAAAAACAGACGTGTGACGACCGGCTGCTTCTGCTTACAGTTCATGACTTTTGACTTTTTGAAGCTTAATGTTTATTCTGTGTTTCTGTCTACCTGTCTTATTGAGAGTGCTGCCAGGGAGTGAGAGACACTGTAGTTACTATGGTGACCCTTATGAGCCTTTGAGGCAGCTTTAAAACCTGTTTTGATCTTGTTTGATGTATAAACTGTAAGAAGTATTCAAACAAACAGTCAATATTTTCTTATCTTAGATTATTACAAAATAAAGTCCTGAATTACTGTTGGAAAGTTGCTGGATGTTGAAATTTCCAACAGTAACTGCATCGACACCCTTCAAAATTTCTTTAGAAACTTTCCAGTTTGATATTGTTGTCATCTTTCAGAAATGGGGAGAAAATTGGATATTTTTCTTCTTGAAAACACAACACAAATGTAAAACAAATCAATGAATTATATTGTCCAGAGAGGTTTATTACAAGCAGATAAATATCTAAACTGACTGTAAATACTTGAAAAACTAAAAGACAGCAATTCCTTGAAGGAATGCATATCACCTGCTGCCTTTCATACCAGAGTTTTGAGCTAAAATATGTTGAGAAACGGCAGAGTTATTGATGTTTTGGTCAAATCCTTAAAATAATGTTACCCATGACCTCTTGCGATATTATGAGATCTTATGCGATCTGTTAGAGCACAGAGTATGTGTTGGTATTGACTCAGATACTACCACACCAAGTTTTAAGTCAATATCTGTAAAACTGACTGAGTCAAGGCCATTTTTGGGTTCGCTAAGGTTGGTTAGTTGTGGCGGCCATCTTGAAATGGGTTGACTCCAAAAGTTTGTTTTAAATTTACATCCAATGATTACTTTCTGTGTTTAATTAAAATCTGTAAATTGGATAAGAGACATTTTGCCAACACTACAGACAAATACACTCACAAACATCATGCACCTTTTGCCTATCAGCTGGTGATAAAAACATACAATAAAAGTGATGTCATCGGTTTTATCTGACACATGGTGGCAGTGTGGAGAACTGTTCACAGCTAAAACTACCCTCACAGTCTGTGTTCAGAAGAAAACTAATGAAACTAAAGATGCTACCAGTTTGATTAAAAGCCCTGACTTCCATATAAATGTGGCGCCCCATCAACCCAAAGATGATCAGATTGTTCTCAAAGTATCCGCCAAGTTCAATAGGAGTCACATCAGGTTTAATGAAAGTCTAATTATCTGCAGCTGTGACTAAACTCCGGATGGCTGTGTGTGAAATTAGACAGGCAGATGGTTACCATCAGGCCTCATGTCTGGGTCATGGGTCAGTTTGATGTCTGAAGAAAAATAAAGATACAGCAGATGTAGGTATAAAATGAAATGTGTTGCCTGTATGAAAAACAATAGTTTAAAATCAGTGCACATGTAAATTATTGTAAGGCAGCTTTTTTTCCCTTCACTTTGCCCTGATTTTGATTAATGTGGAAAATAACTGCACCAAGAGAATCCATCAACATTTGTTCGCTGTAATCAGACTGGAAAGGTCTCAGCTGTTCTGATTAGAGGAAACCAGAGTGAAGTAAAGCAGAGCGGAGATCATTAGCAGCTTTACGTCTGAGTTGTGTCGGTGTGTTCTTGTTTAAACATCTATTTTGGGTACTGACTGTTGTATTACATGAGCTGTTGTCATGGAAATAACATGAAAAGAAGATGAGTGTGAGGCTCTACGGTGCACACTGAAGTGAGCAACACACTTTTAGGTCAGAGGAGTACATCTTCATGGTGGTGGAAGAGAAATATATCTCAGTGGGTTGTTTCTCTCAGGGTTCTTTCAGTTATGTGTGAGGTGAAAAAATGCACTCATGCTCTTTTAAAATATGTTGGTGTTTTTCTTGTGGTTGTTTTTGACAAAGCAGCTTTTTGCTGAACATTACAGTAAGTTTTACTGAGAAAAACAGTTTGACTAAAACCTCAAACCTTTGACAGTAATAAGAAATGCACAACTTTTGACTGAGTGCTTTTCGTTTTATTTCTAAAACAAATCTGCAAAGACATTTTCAACCTATTAGGAAATATTTAGGCTTTTTATGAAATAATGTCAGGACAAATACATTATATTTACATAATTATAACCTAAAATATGGTTTTCTATTTTGAACTATAAATTTGACATAATGGGAAATAAAGTAGAGTTCAATTAATCTGAGCTATGAATCCAGGGTACTGTGACTCCTGGATTTGGACTCCATTCCCCTGTGACCCTGCATGGAAAAGCAGGTAAAGATAATGGATGAATGAATGAACTATGACTTCTTGTGTCTGTATAATCCTCTGCAGTTAGACACGAGGTCAGACACTGGAGTTTGCACAGGATGTTTTGTTGTTAAAATTCACCTGTAAAGCTGCAGAGTGTACAGAATATCACTTGGCTTTACGAACAGGATAAGACCATAAACCCTTCAGCCAGAGGTTTTTAAACAGTAACAACAGGAGCTTCCACAGTTAATTTATCTACTTTTATTCATTGATCCATCATGGCGTCTCTGATGAAACCTTTCTCTCATTATTTTAAAAGGAATATTTCAGGCAGTTTGAAGTTGGGCTCTGTGAATATCTTACATGTTGCTCATTGAATGACCTCAGTTTTTGGAGGGAAAAAAAAAGAATTCTGACAGGACTGATGAGTTAACAGCTAGTCTGAGCAATCTAACATCAAAGTGGACTGCTGCTTGAAACATCTCCAATCTCTAACATTTTATAGTGATTCATGCAAACTTTATTTTACAAACCTTTACACTCAATTTCACATCACGTAGTTATTTCTATAGAATTCTGTGGATATTTGCAAGTGCAAATAGCTGCAGCAAGTTGTAGCACTTATTTCTGTCAAAATAACCAAATAAAGTGAACTTGACAGAGGTTTGTTTTAGCTTGGTGGTCAGTGCTATGGTCTTGTAATCCTGAGGTTGCAGGTTCGAGCCCAGGATGCATCAGGAAGGGCATCCAGCGTAAAACAATTGCCAAATCAAGGTTTTGAGGCGACAGCAGTCCACTTTGGTCCTGGCTGCGTTCAGACAAGCCGTTAGTTCATCAGTCCTGTCAGAATTATACAACAACTCTAAACTGACACCTTTCAAAGAGCTATCTATAACAGGTAGGATAGTAATTAAATCAATATTAAATCAAATAATTTAATCCCTGAGATTAATTTTTTCTGCTAAGTGTTAAATGGGAACAATCTGGGTCTTTCTGTCTCATTAGTTGTGGCGTTCGTCTGAACCTTCAGAGTTTTCACTTTTCAAATGACTGACCTGACCAAAGCAGCTTGTAGCTCCTCTTCTTTTTTGATCAGCTGCATCTTCAGCTCCTCAATCTGCACCTGGAGCTCAGCGATCTGGTCCTGCAGGTCGGTGGTTTCACCATCCAGTTTACGCTTGGCCTTCTCCAGCTCCTGTCGCGTTTTCTCCTCCTTCTTTAAACGCTCTAAAGGTAGGAACATGCGGTAAAATAACAAAATACAAAGACCACAAATATGCTTATTCACAAGAGGAAAATGACTAAAGAATGAAGTTAGAGCACAAATGCCACACATGTAATTATGGCCAAGCACAACAATCAGAACCATATTATGCAGCTCGTTATCCCATTATATGGTTGTAAACACTAAGTTTACACAAACACACTTCATTACCATTTAAATGAAGCCATCAAAAGCAGTTTGCTTACCTTCGAGATCAACCATCATCATCTCCTGCTTGTTCTTGACTTTGCCAAGGTTCTTTGCTTTTTCTTCTTCTTCTGTTAGTTGAGTGGTCATTTCAGCAATCCGGTCCTCCAGCAGCTTCTTCTCCTGTTGTATGAAAAAAAAAAAATAGTTTAGCTGTCAAGACAGAAATCTACTGTGTGTAAAACTATTAAATTATTGTAGCTGAGTAATGAAATATACAAGTCAATCTGAGCCAAACAGCAACAGAGTGAGAGGCCTTCTGGGACATTTACAAACATCAAGTTTATTGTTGGTCCTGTGAAAAGACCAACTAACAAAGAGAAGAATCAGCTTCAAAGTATGTTTGTCTGGTAGAACAACAAATAGCTTAGCTTAATAATTATATCATTAAGCTAAGCTCTTCCTCCACAGCTCTGTGATGACACTATGGAGGTGGATAGATGGCACCAGGTGGATGTGTTGTTGGTGGGACTGAAGATGGGCAGTTCCTGCTCTCATAGTGAAAAGCCTTTTACAATGAGTGATTTTATCTGTAGTAGTATGTTAGGAACTGTTATTTTTGCACAGAATGGTTGTAAAAATAAAGGAGAACCAGCTCAGGATGATTTAACAATACTTTAGGTCATCAGCTGAACTGGGGAGCAGCCAGGTGTGACCTCAAAAACACAAACTTGGTTGTGGAATCGATAATAGTGGATGGGGTTATAATCTGTTGCATCTCTTCGCAATAATGGAAGATTCGGAACTGATTTGTCAAAAATCAGTTTTGATAACGTTAATCTGTGCTGCCACTTTAAGAGTCAACAGAGTCGTTACTGCATGCTGTGGTGCTGTTTGTCCCTAAGAGTTACCGTATTTTCCTGTAGTAGAAACATGTTGGAATAAAGCTGTGTGCTTTCACATCTTTTACATCTGAACCCTGAAGAGTACACTGTATGTTACTGTGAACTCTTTATTAGGCATGAAAATATATAAATCTGTGTTTATGTCAGCAAAATAAGCCATAGTGAAGATAGAAATACAGATTTACATTAAACTGTAAACCTGTATTTCTATTTTTGCATTCCGGTTTCAGTGTTTTGGATAAAGATCATAAGCTCACCAGCTGCCTCCTTGTTTTTATTCACAAACCTAATCATCGCAGATAATCAAGATGCATTGATAATTGTTTATAATCGAATTGCAGCCCTCTGAATCATTATCTGAGTCGTGAGGTGCCTAAAGATTCCCACCACTAGCAGACTTTGTGTCTATGTCAGAAAAAAAAATGAAGTTGATGTTTAGTGCTAGAGATTTTCACTCATAAGCATCATCTCACATTTTAGCTAGAATGATTCCAACATGAGGGGTTTTCTTTTTTGACAATGATCAGTAGGTCAAGTTTCTTCACCTTGAGAAACTTTGAGTTTTGGTCTTCCAGAAGCAGAATGTCCTCCTCCATCTTTTTCATCTTTGCCTCTGCTGTGACTTTATCCAGCTGCAGCTTCTGTCTCGCAGCTTCCTCCTCGTCGAGCTGTTCCTCCAGGTCCTGAGGAGAGGAAAACACACAGATTCATGACCAGTCTCAAGTGAAATTATTGATGAATAAAGTTTTCTAATCTGATGCAGGTTAAATGTTCTACTTCAAACCACATTTCTACAACAATAAATGTTTACAGCTAAAGAAGTTAAACAAATACATAAAGTTTTAGTTTAGAGCTAATCTGCTGTATCAGTGTCTGTAAACCTGTAC
Organism: Kryptolebias brasiliensis; assembly: GCA_028566095.1. Lineage (NCBI taxonomy): Eukaryota > Metazoa > Chordata > Actinopteri > Cyprinodontiformes > Rivulidae > Kryptolebias > Kryptolebias brasiliensis. The sequence continues at coordinate 3,677,329 of JAOXNZ010000155.1, forward strand.
ATCTTTAGGCCTTCAGTATTCAAATGAGTATAAATATGATTATGCACTTGCTTTTTACTGTTTTTTCACATTAGATTCAGTTTTTGCAACATAAAGAGTACAATGAAGTTACAACCAAATAAGAAAAGCTAAGATGATCCTGTGTGTGAAATCTGAAGAGAGGACAAACCTGAATGTGAGACTGCATCTTCTTCTTCTCATTCTGCAGACTCTGATTCCTCTCCTCCTCTTCCTCCACTCTGGACTCCAAGTCATGGAGGATCTCCTCCAGCTCCTGCTTCCGAGAGAGGAGGCGAACTCTCATCTCTTCTGCCTCTGCGAAAAGCTCTGTCTCTGCGTGGAGTTGCTCTGCTAGAATATTCTTCTCCTCGAGAAGCTTTAGGAAAAAGAATCAGTTTAAAAATTGAGAAATTCTATTTTTAAATGAGGTTTATTTCAGATATATAATATCCTTACCTGCTGGTGTTTCCTCTCCATCTCTACCAGCTCGTTTTCCACTTTGAGCTGTCTCTCCTTCACCTTCAGCAGCTCCTCGTCTTTGGCTTGTAGTTCCTCCTCCTGCCTGGTGACCTGCAGCAGTGGCTTCACCTGAAAAATAAAAAATAAAATAAAATAATCATTGTCTAGTGGTTGAGCCGACCACTTTAAAACCTAAATTTAAGTGTGTGTTTGTAGTCTGACCTTGGTGAAGAGCCTCCACCATTGCCAGTGTCTCAGTTTCAGATAAGCAGCACAGTTCCTCTGGAGGACCTTCAGGGCACTCAGCTGCTGCTGCTTCTTAGCAAAAGCTCTAAAACAAAGCAATAATATTAATAAATTACCTGGCACAAATTATTACTTGCATTATCTGTAAAGACAAAAAAACAACAACAAAAAAACAATAATGTAGAGACAAGCAGTGAATGAATCAATTACAGACTTATTTAAGTTGTTTTTGGGCCTGAAATTTCAATATAAGCTTGTACTTTATTTATGTTGCTTTAAAAGTATCAACACTAAAAAAAAAGTTGTTGGAAATGGAGACGTTTATATTTTTTTCTCTACAGTTTCATATAATATAAAAATGACTTTCCTTCTTGAAGAAGTGCAGACATAGTTCATGTGTAGTACACTTGTCTTATAACATAAATGTTTAGCTGATTTACTTCAAGAGAAATGTAAAAAAATAGTTCAAATAAAAATATTCTAACCTGCTCATGTTCTAAAAACCTCTCTCCGTTTTCTACTTGTGCAAGATTAAAGAGTTCAGTTCAACTGGGTGTCAGTGTAAAAGTTATAAATAATTAATATCTTACCTGTTGTAAATAACTCTTTAAAAGGCCTCAATTTGGAGAAACAAGAGTTTACATCTGACAGTACTGATGAGTAAAAAAAACTAGTCTGAAAAGTCAGCAAAGACCAAATTGCATTGCGGTCATTATAAAACAGCTCCAGTTTTATAAATATAGCAGTTTTGCGAATGCTGTTTTATAAACCTTTACATTTCTATCAGTTTCACATCATGCAGTTATTTACATGGATTTCTACAATAGTGGTAGCAGCAGCTAGCTGTAGCATTTTTGGGGTAAACAATATTTCTGTTGGAATAACCACATAATGTAAAACTGACGGAGATGTAAGGGTTTAAATAACAGTTGTTTGCATTAACCTTTGTGAAATCTTGAAGATTAGAGATGTTTTAATACCACTTTGGAAGTGGGTCCATTTGGACTGTATTGACGAGCTAAACTAGTCCTAATGGTCTGAATCTTAAAACGGCTCCAATCTTAAAGGTTTCTAAGTAGTTCATACAAACACTGTTTCACATACCTTTACGTTACTGTCAATTTCACATTACACTGTAAATTTGGCAGAAATACTAAAGACTTCCTGCCAGATGTGACCTCTTGATGCCCTGGAAGTGCTACATGTTGCTGCTGGTGCTATTTCCCATGTAAACAACCATAGAATTCCATGTAAATAACTGAGTGGGGTGAAATTTAGGTTAAAATTAAAGTAGAAAAGGTTGAAATAATAACGCTCCCATGAACCTCTGTGAAATTTTGAAGACTGACTTGTTTTAAGATGGCAGGGATCCATTTTGGTCTTAGCTTCTTTTAGCCTAGCCGTTAGCTCATCCGTCCCATCATAATTAAACTGAAATCATCCAAAGAGCTATGTACAACAGGTGAGATGTTAAGTATTTATAACTTTTACACAGAACCCTGCTTCAAGTTGGCTAAATGTTTTCTTTCACATGGGTTCAGCTCTGTGATCGCTACACTCAGCTCTGGTGGAGGTACCTGCATTATTTCCTTTTTCTTAAAAAAAATATTTATATAGTTTAAAAACATAAAAAAATTGCATTGAAACATGGCTTCCACCAAAACATCACATCCTCATGTGCCATAGGAAACATGTCGGCAAATGTGGTTATGAGTTTTTAAATATCACATTACTCATGGGTTTGCCTGCCATACGATTCAGACCACATCAGGTACAGTGTGTTTTTACAAACTGCTGCTGGAAACAACAATGTGGCAGCTAAGTGAGTGATGCTATAACGTTAAAGTAAACTGTTTTCACACTAATTTCTTTATGATAATAACACTGACTGAAGCTGCTTCGAAATAGGAACTGTTAAAGTGATGAATCTTTTGAATTTTCCTCTGGATATTAAAGTTTCCAAACATCTGGATATTTTGTATCTGAGACTCCACTGGAGCTGGACTGGGTAGCTGGTTCATTACCCTTATGTGTATCTAGGGTTTTCAGCAATGCCAGTATCCTTGAGAACAAGTAAACACCATGAAGCCAGCAGAGAGTGTAACTGTGTGATTGATACAACAGCTGATTTATTGGCGAGAGAACAGAGGCCTGAAAGGAGGTACAGGACAGCTAGGAGGATGAGATTAATCGAGTACAGCTGTTTCACTAACCGTTTACTCTCAGCCTGTTGACAAAAACTCAAAAAAACTTTATGAAACAGAATTAACTTTATGTATAACAACACAAGTGACGGTCTGATGCTTACTTGCGTGCCAAGTATCCACGGCACACAGACTGAAAGTAGATGATAATGTCAGTGATCTTCAGGTCTCTCTCCTCCTCCAGATGAGCAAGAACACCGGTCCTGAAGAAGATCTTACTCTGACCAATACGGTACAGGTTTGGGTCCAGCTCCAGGGCTTGAATCTGACAAACACAAAGCTGTTCAGAACAAGTTTTACAAAACAAAAAGAGAGAAAAGATGGTGCTATTACCATTCTTTCACAGGCTTGTTTCCCATCCATGAATCCTTTGGGGATGGCGTTGGGTGTAAGGATCTCATATCTGAAAGGAAAACAAACTTAAATGTTTAGTCTGAATAAACTCTCCTCTGTGAGAAAGGAGTTTGATAAGCTTTGGCACTTGTGACCTCTGTCTGAACTCCTGGAAGACGATGCGGTTGGGGAAGCCCTGTCTGCAGATACGGATCCCCTCCAAGACCCCGTTACACCTGAGCTGGTCCAGGACCAGGTGAGGCTCCAACTTCCCTGCCTGTAGGAGGAAACAAAAGTACAAAATTAAAACTAAAAGTGATAGTGTATGTTACTCTGTGGAGTACTCCTAAAAAGGTTCCTCAAACAGGGGTGTAACAGTACATGTATTTGTACCATGACAGTTCGGTACAGTTGTTTTGGATGGGTACAATGAACTGACGAAAAATACGTGGGTCACATGTGATCACTGCTGCCAGAGTGGGCGCCCGTTTTAATTAACTGCATTTTTCTAACAGCCATGACAGAAAAGAAGCAGAGAAGGATACTATCGAAACACTGATTTTTTTTTTGATGCAAAGACCTGCCATGGTGCCACTGATCCCTGAGTTGCAGCAGGGGGAGATGAGAGGTGCCTGTATGGCAGGCAGTTCTATCATGTAAGTGACGCTTTGAAAAGTACTGTGGCAAGTCATTCGTAAATTTATTCAATACCCCTAATATCAAGCACCATTTTCTCACACTAGCACTCAGCTAGTTGAGAACTTTGAGTGTTTTGCATTTTATTTATTTTATTTTTTCACACTGGGAGATGTTTTTCAGCTCTGTGTTGTTTTTTATTTTGCATGAAGTTTGTGTCAAATTAACTGAGGAAAACACTCCTTGATTTTATTTGAGTTTTTTGTAATATTTTCTTAAGAGATAACATTTTGGAATTTATCAACCTGTCTGCTTGACAGATGGCCTGTGAGTTACTCTTTACTCTTCAGAATGGATAAAAAAAAATAAGAGGCAGTAAATATGCCTTTTTCATTTTATAGTGAATTTACCAGTTAACAAATCCTACATAAACTGTACAGGATGTGCTACCTAAAAATAAGCAGAAGAACAATAAAAATCTAGAATTGGCATTGGTTTCATTTTCTTGTTGTACCACAACATACTGAACTGTGACTTAGGTGTACCATTACACCCCTACAAAGTAAAAGTATAGATTTACTCTTTTTTCATGGTTGGGGATGATGCAGCGAACAAAGTTGGGATTGGTGTTCCTCAGTGTGGCCATGAGTTTGGTGAGGGACTCTTTGTAGAGCTGCCCAACAGTACGAAACATGCCCTTTTTGGTTTTGTAGGTGGCACCAAATGCTGTCTCGTTCATCCCGGCCACCTGGTCCAGGCCCACGATTCGGTCCACTGGTGAGGAAACAGGGAGACAAAACTTGTCAGGACAAACGGACCTGTAGGGGAGGACAGAATCACTGCAGGAACAGTGGCAGCATCAGCATGAGGTAGCTACATGACTGAGTGCAGATGGATGAAAACATTATACCAGCAGTCTAACAGTGCAGCAAAAAACATCTCAGACTACAGATAGCCTCTGCAGATGGAGACGAAGCATGTGGCTATTAGGGATTCTATTTAATTACATTACATCTCATTTTAAATTAGATCTTCTAACTAAAGGTTCATGAACTAAATGAATCTTTACTGTGACAAAAAAAAAAAAAAAAAAAAAAAAAAGAAAAATCGAACATTCCAATGGCTATGATGCCTCTACAGACATCTTCTGTACTGCCATCTTTTCAGAAAAGTGATTTCTTTTCAACATATCAGGGGTTTGGCATCAATTTATGGACCAAATACACAGGTTTGGGACTTTCATTAAGACTAGATCTGCTGAATATAAACATGAAGATAGTTTTAGTTGGTCATCAGAATGAAGAAAGTTTCAAACTGGGAATGGAAGCATACATGTAGATACAAAACATCTGTCACACCCAACTGGTTGATTCACTATGTGAAGGTGCTGCTTATAAGACTGAATTTGCTTGCAGTTCCTCAGACAGAAGAAGTCTTTTGGATAAAAGACAAAACCTATCATCTAAGTAATGGTTCAGAGGACCTGACTCAACCTTGTTAGAACTTTCTTTTTTAGTTCTAACAAATAAATCATGAATTATGAATGTTATTTTTTTGCTCCTGAAAGTGTCATATTAATGAAAAGTAATCAATAAGACCAGTTTCCACTTCTTTTCTGTTTTTGTGGGACTTTAAATCAACTAAAGTGGTTGTGATTCCCAACAGAATTTAAAAGCAACAACTTTTAGAGGTTTTGGCACGCTTTGACCAATGGTGTTTTTTATGGCAGGATTAAGCTTTTATATAAACTGATCTGTAATTGAAACAAGAACATTTTCTATCGATCTGTGTTGAACTGGTGAATTTAACAGTTCCAATTAAAAAAAATGGCTGCTCTGAAGTTTGAATCAACTTGCAACAAGCTGCTCAATAAACCAAACAGACAAATTTAACCACGGGGAGTAATGGTTTTAAACTTATTCTTTAAAAGGCTTTGACAAAAATACTGTCACTTATGAAAGCCTTAGATGCATAATTCACTTTTCAAGTCATAAATTGCTGGAAGTTTAAAATCTAAATGAATATAATACATGGCGTGCTGTCTGGACCTTTCATAATGAGCTGAAGTGAAAAACCAAGAACATCTGGTTCTAATTCTCTGTCACGGTGATCCTACTTAGGAGACAGGAATTTCTTCTTAAATATTCTTCATTTGCTTCTGGATGTCTCCTTCACAGTAAAATTAAGAACATACATAATAACTTCAGCAGACAAAGATGCTAAAATTAATGCACACTGGTTCAACTAAGAGAAAGCAAATGACTCTGTTCTACTTGTAATACATTTATGAACTAGGCGCTGCTGCTTTTGGCTGAATCGAAGAGCCATGCAGCCTGGAAGCAAATGGGAGCCTTTTCAGATACTGTATGACACACGGCACCGGCTACAGGCAGATCTGGGCAAAAATACACCAACTTGCTCCAATTTATCCTGTTTTAGAGTGTTATACGTATTTAGCCTCTCGGGGCATCCTAAGCAGTGTTTCACAATGCAGCAGTGATCTTTTTGATAATTTGATATTTTGGCCCAGGTCTGCTGTGGTGCAACTCAGTCATTCACCTTCCGGCTCATCCAGACATGAGACATTGTCATAGAATGAGGCCCTTTGAATGGTCTGAATCTCTACAACACAGAGAAAGAGAGGGGGTGGGAGTGGTGTTCAGCATGATGTAAGATTTAGACATTAGAAATGTGCAGAATAACAAAGACAAAAGCCATTATTAGTAGGCTTCAGACGCAGACATGTTGATCGGTTTGTTTTCTAAAAACGCAGACGACTACATACACATGAATCATACAGGACATGTTACACACATGGACTCTAGTTTCTATTGTGATTCTAAGTATTAAACTATAAATAGGAGGCAAATTACCATCTTTCCACAGTTCAGCCACAAACTTGTCAGTGGATTGATGCAGAAGTGTGGCCACGTTGTCATTCAGAGGGTCCATGTTCTTCATCAGCCACTCATCTGCCTTGTAGTCAACCTGTAACAATAAGAAGGGAATCACTTGATAGTTAACTCATCATTTTATTTGTTCCACTGTATCAGCATATGTGATGAATGTAAGATGAAGTGTAGTGTGTGATACAGATCTGAAGTAACTCAAATCTTTGACAGAAATTTAGTAAAATGAAAAATATATTGTAAAAGACACTCTAAAAAATATTTAAAGTTTCAAGAGTTATAATATTCTATCTATCTATCTTCCTCTTATCCATTGTTGGGTCACGAGGGCAACAGATCCTGGAGGGAAATCCGTGTATTCCTCTCCCCAGGGACACTCTCCAACTCCTTTTAGGGGGTCCCAAGGTGATCCCAGGCCAGCAAGAATACACAATCTCTCCAGTTAGTTCCCATTTCAGTCATTTGTATTAAAGATCTCATTTATTCAGTAATAATCTAAACCTCTAGCTCTGTCCTGCCATCAATCATGCACAAAACTTCCAAATACTTAAAATCCTCTGATGAGGAGGAGTTTCAATTTTCCTAGGGGATTAAATTAAATAATTAAATTTACATGCCCACGCTTACAGTTTTACAGAACAGTTTTTGGACAATTTGGATTCAGACTCACTGTTCTGTCTCTTGATGTAATCTCAGACAGATCACAGTCACAGTTTGGAACTATTTTTAATCCCTAAAAGTAAAAAAGTACACAGTATTTGCTAAAAGTGAATCAAAGTGCTTCTGCCCAATAAAGAGCACTGTCACTTTCAACAGGACCAAGTCCTGTACTAAATCTAGACTGGAAACCCAAATGTTAACTTGGGGAGGCAAATGAGGTTCCTACATGCTTTTATCACAACTGTGACTTACAAAGTCTTTTTTGTTTCTTTTTTTGTTAAACAAATCATTTCTGGAAAGGAACACTCAAATGAGAGGAGAATGGAAAAGTTTGCTGATCTGGGGGAAGAATGAACCCTTTTGGGATACAGATGAGTCATCTCTGCATGTCCTAAAACAGTCTGAACATTACAGTGGCCACTGGAGAGAAGGACCGAGTCAGCCACAGAGGAGAAAAGGAAATCAAAACCAACCCTTATACTAATTCTGGTTCAATATTAAAGTTTTGCTTGTTTTTTAAACTCTTGCATAGATGTATCAAAAATGTAACTTTTACATACAGCTGGACATGAAGGCCTCTTTTGTGCAAAGCAACTCTGACAACAATTACAAATTTTGGCTCCAGGCTGCTGCAGATTTGCTCTAAAGCTAATGTTCTTAAAGCTGGAAAACAACCAAATATCCTCTACGTAATTATTACCAGATGTCTGACTCAGCAGGTCTGTCTGCAGGACAGACACCACTGACAACTTTTAAATCCCTGATAGGCAACATTTTATTTGCTGATTACATTTTCAAACATCATGGAAGATATTCATGAAACAAATTACGTAGGTAGTCTGACACAGAACTGTAGTGTTTTAATAAATTGAGGAACTACAACATAATATTTACAAAACAGCCTGTGAATGCTTTAAAAGTAAGTTTCATTTGGAAACAAGGCTATATATATTTTTTAAATAAAACACACCAGTCAGTTATACTTAAGGTTTAAACATTTTTAAAAAGGCATACCTTGCCAGCGTAGTGGATGATGCAGAAGTCAGCCTTATCTTTGAGTTGGCGGGGTTTCTGAAACTTGGTGTGAGTGCCTTGCTCCTGGATCAGCTTGTCTACAAAGGTTTTATCTGTGGCTTTAGGGAACCAGCACTCCTCATCCAGCAGAGCCAACACTCCTGGAGGGTTTGCCTAACAAAAAAAAACAAACATCACACCCCAGAGCAAGTAACCATTTTTAAGATTATTGTTGCATTTCTGTTTTTACCTGTGACAAGGAGATTGTGTTCTCGATAGTGTCTGTAGGTTTGTGTGTTTGTCTGTTTGGAAGATTACTTAAAAATGAATTAACAGATTTTGATGAAATGTGTAGGAAAAGTTGGAGTTGTCACAAGAAACAACTGATTAAATTTTGCCTGTGATCTGGATCAGACTATTTTTTTAATGACAGGTATGCAATCTTCAGGTGCTTCTAGTTTATAAATAAAATAGTTTCGTGCATTTTTATGTACGTATATTCTTACAAAAAAAAAAAAAAAAATCTATGTATCTCATCAACACCAGGTGTTTCCTCTAACTGACCGGCCTTTCGATGAGGTCGATGCAGGGCTGCAGGTCGAGGCCGAAGTCGATGAAGCTCCACTCGATGCCCTCCCTCTGGTACTCCTCCTGCTCCAGGATGAACATGGTGTGGTTGAAGAGCTGCTGCAGCTTCTCATTGGTGTAGTTGATGCACAGCTGCTCAAATGAGTTCAACTGCAAAAAAGAAAAACAAACATTGGCAAGAAATGACAACATGAACGCCTCAACTACAGATTTGACAACTTTTAAAAAGAAATAAATACTTTTTAAAGATGAAAATAATGAAGAGAATCCCAATACAAACCTGGAAAATTTCAAAACCTGCGATGTCCAGAATACCAATAAAGGAGGCTCCCTGTCGTTTGGTTCTGTCCAGAGCTTTATTAATGCGATGGACGAGCCAGCGGAACAGACGCTCGTATGTTGCTTTAGCCAGAGCCTCGACAGCAAAGTCAGCCTGGAGAGAGGCAGAGAACAGATGAGAGCAGGAGGAAAACAACAGTGTGACAACACAGAAAGACAGAATCGATGCAACCAAGGTTGAAGCAAGCAGCAAGTACAGGTGGTTACAGTGTTTAAACAGACATGTTAACAACTTGTTACATCAGTATAAATCACACAAACACTCAGATGTATTTATGGATTTATTTGCAATTTAAGGTAAACTGTGAACTGTCCATGTAAAAATCTCACGTGTTAAAGTAAATTTATTCTAAATATGACAAACTACAATCTCAGCTGTCACTGGACAGACAAGAAACCAAACAGAAAAACCTAACAAAAACACAAGTTGTTCTGAAACTGAATCAGACACTGAAAAGCAATTTATTTTGACAGAGACTGCAAACTGTTTATGATGTTTTGTGTTTCAATTCTTGTTTTAAGTTCAGTGACTGAATAATCCTAAAAACGTATGTTTAACTGGTAGCTTTTAATATATTCTGGTGTCTTAAAAAGCCACGGAGTTGCACAGTTTAGTGCATATAATAGAAAAAAAATAAATAAGTGTGCCTTTAAAGCACTTTGAACCACCTTGTTGCTGAAAAGTGCTATATAAATAAATTTGATTTTAACTTTAAGTCAGTTGTTTTTTGTACTATTAATTTGAAATTTTATTCTGTTGCTCCAAGTTATCAGGATAGTTACCAAGCAAGAAGCAAAATGTCTTCAACTACAGAATCGAGGTCTACTACTTTGTTTTTTATTGCCATTACCTGGATGACTGAGAATCTACACCAGAGTATTCTCTATATTTTGACCCATGTAAAAAAATTTAAACATGTCAATATATGTGGCAAAATACAGAACTGTGGAGTCTAAGAATAAACTAACCTGTTCCTTGGTCTGTGCTTTCTGAACATAATCTCTTCCCACTTTGATTCTGGGAGTGAGGATGGCTCTGGTAAACTCCATCACCTTTCATACAACAAAATCACCACATTCCCCCACGAGCTGGGCCGGACCATGGAGCAGCTGGAGGAGCTGATTT
>JAOXNZ010000155.1:3840110-3852493 GCA_028566095.1 Kryptolebias brasiliensis
GAATAAACCTGTTGCTACGTCCACCTTACTCTGTCTGGATCATATTTCTCTCTGGAACTCCAACCGCAAAAGGCCGTTCTGCTAACAAGGAGTTAGGTTGAGGCTTTCAAACCTAAAAACACTGTACCAGCTGTCAAGCATGGTGGTGGTAGCATCATGCTGTGGTCCTGGTGCTTTGAACAAAGTGGATGGAATAATAAAGAAGTACTACCTCCAAATTCTTCAACTTTACCTCAAATCAGCACCCAAATGGTTGAGATTTCATTTTTCTATTAAAGTTATGTGCTGTGTGTGTTTAGCTGTGACTTCCGCAGAGTGTAAGCAAGTGGGCGTTACATGACTGACGCTTTGCTTATCTCATCCTGTCATTGTGTAACCACACCATAGGCAAGGCAGAAGGAGCCATTAGGCATAGGATGTCTTGAAACATTTTTCTGTAATACAAAGAGGAGTTAAAGGCACTGGTTACACCCAGCTAACATTAGGCTTCTGGAATGGCCTTCCAAGGGCCCTGACCTCAACCTTACTGAATCTTTGTGGACAATGTTTAAAAGCCAAGTCAGTACCAAAAAAAACAAAAAGAAAATCCAACCAATTTACCCCAATTGAAATAAACTTTACCAATTCTGCCTAGAAAAGTAGTCAAATATCAGCCAGAATTATACCAGAAGTTTGATGATGGAAACAGAAAGCCTGTGGTCGAGGTGCAACTTCCTATGAGACATTTACCCAACTATTAGTAGGGGTGTATGCATTTTTTTAGCCTGCATTTGAAGTTTTGACCCTGTTTGGATTAGAGAAAATCAACAGTGACTTTAAACTTGTGCACCCATTTCTTGTTTTTAATTAAAGGTCTAGCATTCCTTGATGGAATACATATCACCCACTGTTTTAAACTAATATCAGATTATGATGAGACATTATGAAGCAGTTTTGGTCAAACCTTGTAAATGACCTTATGGACTATCTCATACAATACTGTGAGACCTCTTTAGAATATTATGGGGATAACTCTCTGGTACTACACCACTAAATTTAGCACAATATCTGTAAAAAAGGACTGAGTTTGAGACATTTTTGTGTTGGCTAATTTTAATTAGCTGTACCAGCCATCTTGAAATGGTTAGACTCCAAATATTAATGAGTTTTAGATTTTTTTAGACCATGATTACTTTCGGAGTGTTTCTCTAAAATATGTCCAGTGGTTCAAAAGATATTTGAACTTCAACAGTTAATGCCAAAGTTTAAAGAAAAGATGTTGCTCAGTGTGCTTAGAGTATGGGTTGAGCATGACTCTGAACAAATAGCACACCAGATTTTAGCTCAATATTTGTAAAGACTGACTGCATCACAGCCATTTTTGTCTTAGCTAATATTGATTAGCTGTGGCGGCCATTATAAACTGTGTGGATTCCAAAAGTTAATCAGAGATGTACATCAGATGATTACGTTCATTAAGATTTGTCCATTTACTTATGAGATATTTTGCTAACAGGCCAACAATATTGATGCCAACAGTTATTAAAACATTGTTTTGATCCTCAGCTACTACCACAACAAATTTTAGCTTAATCTCTGCAAAACTGACTGAGTCATTGCCATTTTTGTGTTGTGTGACTGTCAGTTGGCTGTGGCAGCCATCTTAAAATGAGTTGACTCTAAAATTGAATTAGTTGTACACGTACACCGAATGTTTGTTTTCTGAAGGTTTAATTCAAATCCATCCAGTGTTTCATAAAATATTTTGCCACAGAGTTGACTCCAATAGTTAATGACAAAGTTTGAAAAACAGATCTAGCTCAGTCAGTTAGTGCTTAGAGTGTGTGTTGGGGATGACTTTAAGCTACTACCACAACAAATTTGTGCTCAATAGTTCAATAGCTCAATTAGCTAAGGTTGATAGCTGTGGCAGCCATCTTGAATGGGATTCACTTCAAAAGTTAATCAGATGTAGATGTACATCCAATGATCACTTTCATTAAGATTTGGCCATTGGATTATGAGATATTTTGATAATGTGCAAGATAAAAAACACACACAGACATACACACAGGCAAAAACATTATTGATGTACCTTCACTTTTGACAGCAGGCATTAAAAAGCTCTAAAGTTGTTTGTTGTATAATCAATCCATCCTGGAAATATAATGGTACAAATCAATAAAAAAACAACATGAATTTAATAGCAGTCATGCCCATTATGGATGTATGTAAACTTCTGATAAAAAACTGTAACTGAAACAAATCTAAATAGATTTTTCCAGTGAACTGATGGTTGTCTGACTATTCATTTACCTTTACTTTATTATGTTGGATTGAAGCATCGTGTGCTAATATTTTTATTATCAATATAAAAATGTTTTTCTTTCATTTCTCAAAGTGTTTTTTCCCAACCTCCCCAGAGAGGAGCACTGAAGAGGAACAGACCTCACATCCTGCCTTCACTTCAGTCACAGAGTCTTCACCTTTTCCAGGAACTTTCAGACCATGAGTGGGGTGATGTCTGAATATGGACTAAATTTCACCTTTTCCACATCATTAAGCTAAAAAAAAGTATCAAAACATTAAATTCAGTTGTTACAGAGTTTTATTATTTTTTTGCCGATTTATACATTAATTTGAAGGTAGAATTTTTTGTTTAGTGAAAAAGAAAAGTCTGTAATTCTTGAGGATGTTAAAGCTTCAATATTGTTAAAATGTGATTGCAGTCCTACTAAAAAGCCTCTTTAGTGTTGGCTGGAAGAGTCCTTAAAATGGTTTTAAAGTTTGATGAGTTATTTTACAAGTTTTATAGTTTTGCCTATGGCAGAAAAAAGTATGAGCTGTTTAGTGTGGAGAAGAAGACAATGCCCCATTGGTACAGGCAGTATCTCAGCTCTCCTCTGACAGAAGACATGTCTGAGTCTAAAAGACACTCCAAGGAAAAACAATCACTTTTTAAAAACTGCTCCAAATCTGCATATTTCAAAAGTAGATGAATTCATAAACATGAGGGAGGCTACTAATGCAGACACAAAATGAACCGAGGAGGAAATGATGTGAAATAAGGTGGGCAATGAATTAATGTGCGCAACCAAAACTACAGTTTTACAAGCCATGCACACAAGAATAGGCCACGATTTTCAAAAACTGGCTATGAAACAGCCTCACAACTAGCTGGTCTCAAACACTTACACACATTTAGCGAGACTGCAACTGAAAATTTGTCTATTTTCTCACAATTTTGAGTCACCAACAGTCACAGTGAGATACCAGTAAGATAACTGCAGTCACACATGAAGGCCCATTTAGATCTCCAGTTACAAACATTTATTTTACATTTTTTGAACACCCTCATTGCAGTTAGTTACCGCTCCTCAGATGGAATACTTATTCTTTTGGAAGTGGGAATCAGTGGGAAGGTTATGAACAACTAATATCTTACCTGTTGTGGGTAGCTCTTTGAATGACAGAAACAGAAATTAGTTTAGAGTGAGGACAATACCAAAACGCATCATTGTTATCCTAAAATAACTCCCAGTCTAAATCATTTTATAGTGGTGAACATTATTTTACAAACCTTTACACCGTCGTCAGTTTTGCAACACATGACAATTTAAATAAAAGTCTGTGATTATTTACATTGAACACCAGGTAGGACTTTCAGTTTTTTTTATCATTAATGATTCATGTGAAATGCATATTGCAAAACATAATGTGTAGATATACTCAGGAATCTGAATAAATTTTCTGTTATGGCTAAAACTTTTAAAACGTTTAAGGCTGGAGTTGTTTTAGGATATTAGAAACACACTTTGGTCTTTGCACTTCCCACTAAGACCTGATCCCTGTTTCTCCAGAGGTGTTCGAAAATTCTGCCTGCTGCAGGTAACATATTAACTGCTCATAACTTTTAGATAGAAACCCACTTCAAAATAATCCAAACTATCCCTTAAATGTTTGTTTGGATTGTTATGTTATTCTCATATTATATCATGTATGTAACTAACAAATGCAAGCAGCCATTGTGTCTATAATTATATTAAGTGTTTATTTAAGTCATGTTCACACGGTCAGCCTTCACTATAAGTCAGGCTGCTGTACTAAAAATAAATCCTCAGTTTCTAAACATTTGCCATCCATTTGCTATAGTAATGCCTTACTGTGATTTTGACTGTACTGACATAAAAAAAATTCTGAAAAATCTTTTTTTTATCACCAAAAAAGTAAAAGGCAACAGACTGTATTATTTCTATTTGTTTAAGCAGCTCCCTGTTCTTATTTTTATGTCTCTATATCAATAACTTATAAACAGACAAATTACAGACTTGTTCATTGCTTTGAAAATAAAGTTTTGAAAAAGACATTCTAGTTTATTCTTTTTTAATCTTTCAATACACTTATTCTTGAGGGATATCAAGATTTTTTGTGAAGTCTGCAGAACGTTCCACATTTCTGGGAAACATAAAAATGTGCACTTTTAAGTATAACTATTAAACTGTCAGAAATGTACATATGAAGAAATGCATATTAAACAAATCTTTGTTTGACTTTGAAAATAAACTTGTGAACTTAACCATTAAGCATTAAGCAAGAGTTGAAGTCAAGACCACCTAACTCAACACCGAGTCAAGACCAAGACCATAGCCTACAAAGACAAGACTCTGAGGGAGGTGAGACCGAGATATTGTTTAACTGTTCACAAACACTGTTTACATCATGACAGACATTAGCAGTCAGTTCAGTGTTGTTGGTCAGCACACAGGGAAGGGTCCACAGGCTCTGCTAGACTCATTTTACCGGGGCATGCACTCCACTAATAAATACAAAGTGTCCCAGTAATATTTCTTGATCACATTTCAGGAACATATATACATAATCACAAAGCAAAAGATAATAACTCCTAACTGGGGTACCAACAGGATATGTACGGGTGTACTTACAAAGTACCTATGGGAATCGGGCTGTTTAATGAAGTGACTAGACACCCTGTGCTGTGCCCCAGTTTGACTTTATGTCATCATGGCTACCAGAGGAAACAGCTGCATCTGAAGCCTGAACAATAAAAAACTGTCTGAAGCTGGAGCTTAGAGAAGAGACCGAGCCACAGAGTAATCAGTTTTCAGAAACAGTGACATAAACGTGTTGCTGTCTGGATTTCTGGAAACAGAAGGCGCTCAGAGCTGCTCTACATTGTTTTCTGCTTCAGCAATCGATACTCAGTCTGTTCTGTATTCTGTGGACTGGGCTGGCTATTGTCCTGATGATCAATCCACCTCAGTGCTGTATATCCTGCCTCTATACTGCAAACCACATAAGCTGAGAAATGAAAGAACAATGTCTGTTGCTCATACATACATATTTGACTCCTGGAGTACTGTTTGTAGCTGTAACACAAATATAATGATTTTTCTTGTTTTTATTAAAGGTACTCATTCCAAACTATAAAATAAAACATAAAAAATGTTATCCTGAACTATATCAAATGGTGCACTCTGAAAGAATTTACTCCAGTAATTCTCTAGAAAAACTGATATGCAATTCTGAAATGCAGGTTTGCAGTCAATCAAAACAAAGAACTCGGCTGAATCCACCAAAGACCATGTGGAAACTTGAGTGATGTGGCTGACCTACATTAGGTTGGCTGTAGTCTGTGTAGGTAAACAAATATGTCACAATCAAACAAGCGTAGAAACTCAGAGAAGACGTTTAGATGGAAATATAAAAATCAATCTGCTGTAAAACTACAGGAGAAGACAACAAACTTAAGTTTGAAATATTTAAAGAGTGGCATTTTGTTTCGGGCCCAGACATATTCATCTCATCAGTTATATTTTCTAGAAAAACACGTGAAATACATTCAGTTTTCAAGTCTATTTCAATTTAAATTGTTTTAAAAAACTGTCTGCATACTTTACTCAACAAATCTGAGCATAAATACATACCAATACATCAAAATTGTCTGACAGACATGTCTTTCATAGACTATGCCATTGTTGACCTATTTTCAGTCACTTTAGTTGTTTCTATAGGTAAACAAACACTAGATATTTAGCAGCTGTTCACAAATTTTACTTAAAAATCTTTAACTTAAGGACACCTTAACCATCTATATGAGAAAAAAAAAATCCAGATTGTGTTTCTTACTTTGTGCTTTTTTTACCGACCTTCATGACATGACAATGAGTATCTTTAAGAATTCACAAATAATGAAACAGCTTGTGTATTTGCTCGTGTGGTGGGAACATGGTATGAAGTGACTGGTTGTAGTAAGAGCTGTAGTAGGACACAATGTACGTAGCAGCTGTGCCGCCAACAGCTGTACAATAACTTTTTCTAACAACCAAACCACATCGGTTTGTGTGTGCCCCATGTCACAAATACACTGCAATGCTCCCCTACGCTCCCCACAGGACCCTCATATGCTGCCACCATGATGATAAACAACTGTGACCACGATATGGAAATTTTGAGCATTGTCAGAACCGTTGTAAACTTTTCATGATCTCCATCAGATGTAATACAGAACCCACCACGTTCTTAATCCACACCTGAAGACCTCACCAAGACACTTTAAAGACCATCTACGATCTGAATGGTTTTTTTTGGTTTGTTTTTTTGCATCAAAGCAGCGTTGATATCCAGTGTGAAGGTGGCCTAAGACATTTTAAGACAGAATCCACATTCCACTGATTATGTAATCTTACTCCTGTTATATAAAACTAATTGCCTTTAGTGCACAAATTAAAGTGTTAATTAGCTTAGTTAATTATCTCAGTAAACCACAAAAAACCACAGTGACCATGAAGCAGCTTTACAACAAGCTGTGCGCACAGTTAATGAAGGCCAAATCAGCCCCTCAGCAAAGACGCGTCTCCTGTTGTGACATGACTTTGAAATTAATAGAAAAGTTAGAAAAACAAACTAAATCTTCATCTGAGTTTCAAAAAGTTGAGAAGTTAATCATTGTCTGCAAAATGTTTCTAAATCAATACACTTCTTAATTAAAATTATAGCATCCATCCATCCATTTTCTTTACCTGCTTCTCCTTTCCGGGACACGGGGAGCCGGTGCCTATCTCCAGCAATCACTGTGTGAGAGGCGAGGGACACCCTAGACAGGTCGCAAGTCCATCACAGGGACACATAGAGACAAACGAGACAAACAACCATTCCCACTTTCACTCACACCTAGGCACAATTTAGAGTTACCAATGAACCTAACATTCAGGTTTTTGGTTTGTGGGAGGGAGGAAAAGGGAGTAGAGAAAACCCACGCGCAGATGGGGAGAACATGTAAACTCCACACAGGAAGGATGGGAGGCGAACCTGTGTCCTTCTCGCTGTGATCACTGCGTCATTACCTGCACATCAAAATCTCATCAACACTTGCAGTCAACTCAGTTCACAATAGCTGCCACAGCTAATTGACCTTAGGAAACACAAAAATGTCTATAACTCAGTCAGTTTTACAGGTTTTAAGCTAAACATCTGGTGAGGTAGCTGTTGAGGAGAAAATTCTTGGATGCTAATTCGTGATAGTATGCAGTAAACAAGATGCGGTGTCGGTCAGGACACAGGAATAATGAGTGAGAGATGGTCGATCTCCTGTAGCAGGCTTCACTCGCCGTGCACTTTATTGTGAGAACTCAGTGTTGTAACAGTTCTGTAAATGACAACAATAAACAATATATTTAAACATAAAATCTTTACAACAGAATTACTTAAACAAGATTTAAAATGAGCTATACACCATAATAATAAGTCAAAGTCACCCTCTATATGTTCAACAGCTTAGGCAATTAACAACACCATCTACTGGTTACTTTGCACATTACACAGGTGAGAGCCCGAACCGCGCACCATTCCCCCTCCCCCTCCCCGCTCCCCCCTCCCCTCACGGAGTGAACAAATTTACCGTTCAGCAGCCGCACCGCGACTGCCAGCTGCAGCATACATAAACCACATGAACAATATAAAATTGGTTTGCTTATAACTAACATAAACAGATAAACCCTGCTTATTAAAGAGGAAATATGAATGCAGGAGTAAGCAGTCAAACACCACGTGTGTGTTTAAACAAACAATACTCACATTTATCATCCACTGAACACTCGGAGCATCACAATAAAGCACACCCCAAACAAGACAAACCTGATCTCTGCCACACTGACCCGGTCACTCATGTATAGGAACTGTGACTACTGAAACAAAAGTATTAGCTCTACCATTCGCTAACACTGCTAACAGTTCTAGAACAAACCATGCACCAGAATGAAAGAAAGCACATCACTGCCCCTAGCGGCAGAGAAAAACCTTACATATGTCCTTCAAAATAATAGACTTTTATACAGCCGCCCCCAAAGGTGCAGGGCACGTTTGCATCAATAAAAGCCTACTATAGTTACAGAGTGTCCAGGACTAGAAGGAGCTTCTTCTCCTGGAGGAAGTGCAGACAACACCACAAGCCGGGCCACCGGCCGGGTGTAGATGAGTCCCTTGATGTTGATGTCAGCTGACCTGATGCATCCGTCATCACTGTGATGAACCATGACGACACGCCCAACTGGCCACTGGGCTCGGGGTAGATGTGGCTCCACCGCTCTATCCAGCAGGTCAGGAGGAGAGGATTGCCATTTTTGCCTTGTCTGTAATCCGGGCAGGTACTCTCTTATAAATCTGGTCCAGAATTGATCCGCTAGGATCTGGGAATGTCTCCAGTGTCTTCTGCTTAGCATCTCAGTTTCCGGGTACACCACCAATGGGAGTGAACCATCAGGCCGCCCCATGAGCAAACTGTTTGGGGTCACGGGGTCAGGGTCGGCTACGTCGGCGGATACATAGCCTAATGGTTTTGAATTAAGGATGGCCTCCACCTCCAAAAGCACCGTATGCAACACCTCCTCCGGGACAGGCTGAACTCCAACGCTTGTATAGAGTGCAGACTTCTCGCTCCCACAATCCACCAAAAGGGGGAGCAGCTGGAGGGTTGAAGTTGAACTTTTTCCTCTGACGAGCCAGTTGTTGTTGCAGTACAGGCACCATGTCCTTAAAGGCCTCCCTCAACTCCTGTTCAGCACCTTTAAAATTGGTCCCCTGGTCTGACCACAGACCGATGGGGTTCCTCTCCTAGCGGTGAACCGCCTCAGAGCCATCAAATAAGAGTCCACATTCATGTTTTTAAGAAGATCCAAATGAACGGCTCTGGTGGTCAAACATTTAAAAATGATGCCCCAGCGTTTTTCCAGACGCCTGCCCGCTTTCACCATCATAGGTCCAAAACAATACACACCTGTGGAGTAGAAGGCTGGTTTGTGTAGCCTAAGACGAGCGTCCGGAAGATCAGCCATCTTGGGAATAGAAGGCGACCTCTCCAACACTGGCATTCAACACAGGCCCGCTGATACTTGCAGATGGCTTCACGACCCCGGAGGACCCAGTATGATCTACGCATCTCTGCGAAAACTCGCTCCGGACCAGGATGACATAGATCACTATCGTACTTCTGGATCAGAAGATGGGTCACTGGATGGGAAAAGTCGAGAACCACAGGGTGAAAGGGCAGGTCTGAGCCTTCCAGCCGTCGAAGACGACCACCTACCCTTATTAGACCGGAGGTCGGGTCGAGCACCGGAGCTAAGGTGAGCAGGTGACTTGAAGGCAACACTGGCTTCCCTGCAGAAAGTAGTTTAAAGTCCTCCGGGAAGGATTGCCTTTGAGCTAGCTGTAAGACCCTGATTTCAGCCTGTTATTCTTCTGCAGTAAGTGGGTTAGTAAGGTTCAGTTCCCCTTTGATCACTTTAGCAGTATCATCCACGAGCTCCTGCCAGGAGCTATACTTCTTATCCTCCGGGCCATCACCTGTGAGGGACGTGGCTGTGACTCCACAAAAGGCCAACCCTCTGAGCTCGGTTTGGTCCTCTTGCTGTTCAGTGCCGGGCATTTCAGGCCAGCTGTCTGGGCTTTGTAGAAGGAAAGATGGCCCCTGAGTCCACCTGTTCAGATCCTTAAGTTCATGTAGTGTTTTACTTCTTGTTAGGTCATCGGCAGGATTTTGCTCTGAATTCACATAGCACCAGCTGTCCTCTCCTGTCAGCTCCTGATTTTCAGCCACCCTGTTCCCAACGAAAACCTTGTAGCGACAGGACTAGGACTGGGACTGAAGCCAGGTAAGCACCGTAGTGGAGTCGGACCATAGGATAACACGGGCTATCTCTAAGGTGAGTTCTCTTTTTAGAAGACTGGCTAATTGAGCAGCCACAAGGGCTGCGCACAGTTCCAGGCGGGGAATAGATTGCACCCATTTAGGAGCTACTCTGGATCGAGCCAGGAGGAACGAGACATGTCTCTGACCCGCTTTGTTCTCCAACCTCAAGTAGGCCACAGCCCCATAGGCCTGTTCTGAAGCATCTGCAAAGATCTGCACTTCATATACTTCAAGCCCGTAGGTCAAAAGTGGAGGGCACATATGCTCAGGGATAGGTAAGTAAAGACAGAGACTGCAGTTCATGCTCCCAGCTGGACCAGGCTTGAAGTAGGGCAGCAGGTAAGTTCGGGTCATCCCAACTTCGTTGCTTGTCCCAAAGTTGTCGAACAATGAGTTTTGCCCTCGTGGTGAAAGGCAACAGGTAACCCAGAGGGTCATATTGGGAAGCGAGGACTTTATAAATGTTCCTGAGGGTCAAGGCGTCATTAGACACGGGTCTCTGCTTATAGCTCAGGGAATCTCTCTCCCAGTTCCAACTAAGGCCAAGTGTAGGTTCCTGGGGATCGACCTTGTCTTGTGCTAACCACATGTCTAGGCTCTGAGATCTGGCGTCTTGTGGTAGGTGGTCCAGTACATGGAGTTCATTACAAGTCCACTGCCTCAGCCTGAAGCCTGCAGAGGACAGAAGATTTCTGAGACGATTCACCAGCTGTTCAGCCTCCCTTGCTGTGCGTACACTCTGTAGGCAGTTGTCAACATAGAAGCAACGTTCAACAGAAAATCTCAGGATGTCGTCGGGCTGGCAGTGGTCAGCAACATGGCGCTGCAGTGTGTATATTACGCAGCAGGGACTACAGGTGGTGCCAAAAGGCAAGACCTGCCACTCAAATACCTTTGGAGGCTCCTCCACCTTTAGGTCACGCTATTGGAACCTCAGTAAGGGCCGATCTTCAGGGAGGAGGCGAACCTGATGGAACATCCCTTTTATGTCTCCACTGACTGCAACAGGGTGTTCCCGGAACCTCAGTAATACCCCGACCAACGAGGACCCCAGCGCGGGCCCAGGTAATAAGTACTGATTTAGAGTCTGCAGTTAAAGACAAGTCGATTCTTACCATTGTGAGAGACTA
This sequence comes from Kryptolebias brasiliensis, assembly GCA_028566095.1. NCBI lineage: Eukaryota > Metazoa > Chordata > Actinopteri > Cyprinodontiformes > Rivulidae > Kryptolebias > Kryptolebias brasiliensis. The sequence goes on from JAOXNZ010000155.1 coordinate 3,851,427, forward strand.
GGTGATGTGGAATGTACCAGCACTCTTTGGATGGTTCGTCCTGGGTCACCTCTTTCACAACTCCAGCTTCAATGAGCTTCCGCATCTCCCCTCTGTATATCTCTGCTTGTTCAGGGTCTTTTAGGAGTCGCCGCTCAGTGCTTCGCAGTAAGGACATTACTGACTCCTTAGGTGCATGAAGTGGGGGCATGGCCGCATGACGTAGCAGTGGTGTGGCATACCTCCTGACTCCGTCAAACTCAACTTGGGTTGTTTTGTCATTCAATAAAGAGACTGCTTGTTGATCTTGTCTTGAGCGCGTCACTTCTTTCTGTGGTCGGTGAGGTACCGTATCAATCTGCCAGAGCATCTCAATATGGCGATACACCTCATCCATCGGGTGAGCGGAGGAGGTGAACAGACATTGTACTGAGTGAACTGGCCGCCCCATCGATCGGATGGGACCTTGAAGGGTCCATCCCAACTTGGTATGCACAGCACCAGGTCCCCCAAGCGGCCCAAGTCGGACTGATTCCACGGATGTTATGAGATGTGCCTGATCAGAACCGAGAAGGAGCCAAGGTTGAGCATCTTTTAGTTCAGGGATGGGAAGGCCACGGACATGTTTATACTTTCTCTGCAGCTGCTCTATAGGGTAAGAATGCTGGGCTAAGCTCAGGCGGCTGGCAGTAAAGGCACCATTAATCTTGTACTTAACTTGGGGGTCAGTAGATGAAGAGATATGGAAGGATATGTGATGTCCATGGAGCACCTGTACATCCTGCTGGACTGTTCATAGGGGGAGGTTTTCTGGAATGCCCTTTATGTCTAGCAGTTTGGCTGCCGCTGGTAGGAACATAGATCTCTCTGACCCGTCGTCAAGGAGGGCAAATGTGCTCAGACCTTTGTAGTGTAGAAGTACTTGGGATGACTTTCAGCATGACACGCTTTTCAGCTGCAGGCCGATCAAGGTAAAAAGAGTCGGAGGCAGAGTTGGTTAAGCAGCTCTCTTCTGTCGCAGCTACATCCTGGTTGGGTTTCTCTGGCCTTTGATTTATTTCGTGGAGAGCTAACAGGTGTTTCCCTTT
>JAOXNZ010000155.1:3937975-3948718 GCA_028566095.1 Kryptolebias brasiliensis
AAATGTTGATACAAAACAGTCATTTGGATATTTAGGTTCTCTATGTACAGGACTTCACAGATAATCACTGAAAGTAGTCAACAAGAAAAATATTTACAATTTTCACTTTGCAGATTTAATTTCATGCCAACTTTAAATTTTCTTGCAGCAGTTTGTTAGTTTATACTGAGATGTGTTGCTGCTGGGTTACATCACCTGTTCTGTTAGAGTTTGGGTCTGAAGAGACCAACGACAGTCTTGGTTAAACTGTTCAACTTTTTTATTTTTGGCTGCATTTTTTTCATTTTATCCTGTGCCAGTTTTGTCAGGTAAATGACAGGTCAGGGCTGCAGACAGATTCCTTCAGTTTCCAGACTCTTTCTGACTGAACCTGGCCGTTTAATACACATAAAGACCTAAATACACAAAGAAAGAAAGAGGTTTTAGTTCTCTTCCAAAAGGTACAGTTCTCTGAAAAATGTCCAGTGCAGAAATGGCTCTTCAGATAATTATTTTGGACTTTTGTCTTATTCTGAAGGTATAAAATTATCTTGGACAACTAAAGTTAAAAGATGTGTACATTTAAAGCCAGTTTTTAGATCTGTAGACGCAGCACAGTTTTGTCGTTGGCTCTGTTGCCTCACAGCAGTTTAAAAAATCTCAACCTAAAATCATCCTAAACCTGATTTTTGGCAGAGTTTGCATGTTTCCCTCAGGTAGCTTTGTTTTTCTTTGCGTACTTTATCTTCCTCCCACAGTACAGAAACATCCACTCTGAGTGAAGTGATTATTCTGAGAGATTTTTTGCTTTGAGTGCGTCTGTACCAGAACATTCAGTCAAGGTACAGTTTGTCAAAAGGAGTGAAAATGTCTTCTTTCACGTGTTCAGATAAAGCTTCTTAGGACTGACAGCAGGTTCTAATGTTCCTCCTGAGGTAAAAATGTTTTCTGAGGAGAAACTGTTTGATGGATACAGGCGAGTTGACTGACCACTGAAGACAGATATTATACCTGGTAGTCCTTGTGTCACTAACAAACTTAACCATTTTCTTTTTTCTTTTCTTTTTTTTTTTGTAGTGTCTTTAAACTTAAATAGGTTTTAAATAATAATAAAGAAATTCTTTTAGCACAAACACAGTAATTTCAGCCTGGAGCTGTACACAACCTCTTATTTACTTTTCTCAAAACTCTGAGTGGTTTCGGGTGCAGTATGAGTTTTACCGGAGAACAGTAATGATAATGTAAGGTAATTTTTATAAGTTTCAGATGATTTGAGACTGTGTGTTTGAGACTTTTATTGTGAAGCACCGAACTGAGTTCCACAGCTGTGATTGACACGGTTGAAGGAGTGATGAAGACCATACCTTGGACTGGTTTAAGAAAAAGATTTATTTTGTAGTTTACCAAGTAAAAGTGCAGCAAATATATAATAACAAATATAGTTGAATTCAGGAGCACAACTGGGTTTGTTTCCATGGGCCTGACTTTGAAAAATTATTTCATCTTTATTGTGGAAACACTTTTTGACCCTATTCTCACAATTTTCAATTTAATTTTAAAACTCTAAAGCTACAACTAAAATCTAAAGTTTTTCTTTCTGAGTGGCCCTAATATGTGTTTAAAAATAAAAAGAATTGTGTATCAAATTTAGGAGTGCTGGACCTACACAGCTTTACAACTAGTAAATCTTTCTTTACCTTTTTACCAAAGCATAGATTAAAAAGAGCAGCTGTGGATCTGTGGTTGAAACTGTTTATTGGGTCGACTGGAACTGACCCGGAGAATAAATTCAGGATGATGAATATGCAGATGTCTGAATTCAGCTGGCACGTTCTGTCATCACTGTTATTGGCTTTGGATGGGAACAGCAGGCAGATCTGTGTGAACTTTGACCTTTCACCTCTGTCAAAGCTCTTCCAGATGAGCCCATCTTTGTCTGCCTGTCCTATTGCCTCTGAAAGCCTTTAAGCAGACACCCCTCCACTCAACCCTATGCCCCCACCACGTCCCACTATCCTCCCATCTTGGTGGAGCTCTGCCCTCTCTCCACACCCAAAATGATATAAGGGAGACGTCCGTCACACATTTCACTTAGTGCTCTACATCGATGTGGCTGAGTTCTGCTCCACGTATCTTTTTGTTCTGCAAATCTTTTTTTTTTTAAAAATCTCCAGAGTAGTGTGGACGGGGCCTAGTTCGTTCATCAGTGGTTGCATCATGTTCTGTCTTTATTATTGGACATTTCTAAAAGAAACATCTATATTATATAAATCATGGATAAAAAGTATTCTATGACAGTTCAGTCTAGGATTCATGAATTTGTTTATTTCTTGTTTTTGTTAATTGGTTCATTGTTTACCCATCAACATGTCAAATATTACCCATGAGGGTTTTTAGAAGAAACAATTTTCTTTTTCTCCAGATCAACTGACGGATGATCTAAACCAGATAGTTTTGGCTTCTCAGACTTTAAAAACAGAGTAATCTCCACTGAGCAGCTGAAACATTACAGGAAACCTTTTTAATAGTTCTCTGTCCTCTTTCAGAGACCCCCCGGTGTCCAGCGAGGACCTCCTGGTGAGCTGTGGTTTCCTGCTCTGTAAAGGACTTGTGTCCCGCATGGACCTGGTCTCCATCCACCTGTCCTCCGGCCCTTGTCTCTTCTCCTTCCTGTCTCTGGCGTGGGGCTTTGTGGCAGACGTTGATGTAGAGAGTGAGAAGTACCGTCACCTTGGAGCGGCTCGCTTCACCATCGGCACACTGGTGAGGCTGGCTTCTCTCCGAATCTATAAAGGTAAGCTGGCATACCTGCCCGCCACCAGGGACTCCTCTGACCTCCAGCTGCCACCTCTGGACCAGCCAGTCCCAAATGACTGGGTGGTGGTCTCAGAGGAAGACTTTGTCCTCATCTTGGCCATGTATCAATCCCACCTGGCAGAGGACCTTCGGGCAGCGCCGGACGCCCGGTTGGACGACGGCTTCATACATCTCTTATACGTCAAAGCGGGAATATCTCGCGCCGCGCTGCTCAGGCTGTTCCTAGCCATGGAGAAGGGCGCACATCTGGACACAAACTGCCAACATCTGGTGCACACTAAGGTGCGAGCGCTCAGGCTGGACCCTATATCCCCCGAAGGAATAATCACTGTGGACGGGGAGGTGGTGGAGTACGGCCCGGTGCAGGCGGGGGTGCAGAGGGGGCGGTCGAGGATGATCAGTGGATGAGATGAAGCGACGCCACTGCTGTTAGAAGCTGTTTAATGAACACGTTCTCACATTTTACTTCTGAAATATGCAGGTACATGAGTAAAACACTGGATGTTGGACTCTTTCATCTCTCATCTGCCCAAAGAAAACCATGTTTCATCCATGTTTAATCTGAAGAAGCTGTGATGTTGGATGTGACTGCAAGATGTCAGAAATGATGTTTCAAGATTGTTCAATATTAGATAACTGATAGAATAATGACTATACTTGTATTTTAAGAAGGGTTAAACCAACATTTGCCTGATCAAAGGAATAGGTAGGATCACTGTCACAGCTACGGTGTTCTTCAAACTAAAGTTTATTTAATTTTAACTAATCCTGATGTGTGAAGAAACTTTTAGAATCTGCTCAAAAAAACAACCTGAGCAAAAGATCCTGGTGGACATCAATCCGTCCAGATCCAATGTTGACTGGTTCAGCTGGACTCTTATGACCCCTGTGGTTCAGTCAAAATTAAGAAGAATATTTAATATTGAACAATCTGTAGCTGCCTGAGTGAACTACTTTAGACAAAACACAAACATGTTTAATGATCTTATGATGATTCAAACCTTCAATATGATCTTAACCAGCAGCAGAGGATCAGCTCTGAAGCTTTTCAGCTGCTCTGCAGAACAATGACTCAATGATTGTGTGTGAGTGTGTGTGTGTGTGTGTGTGTGTGTGTGTGTGTGTGTGTGTGTGTTTATAATGCAAGGACCCCACAAAGCCAGATGTCTTTCAGTGGATCAGGACGACAGGTCGACCTCCATCTTTGTGCCGCAGCAACAAAACCTCGTTAAAAATGTCATTTAATATTTATAGTTGCTCGTGGCGTCCCTCAGTGTGTGGAGCGTCTGATCCGAGGTTTTGTTGTTGTGCAAGTTCACTGAGATGAAACTGTTCTGTTTGACAAAAATCATCCTCTTACAAACTCAGTCATCACTCTCAGATTACAGATGTGTTTAAAGCTTCAGCAGCTTTCTTTAAAGCCAGTGTCACTGAGCTGTGACTGTTGGAGACTAGCTGCTGAACGGCGTTCATGAGGGAGTCTCCAGAATGTCCCGAAACGTTTGTGATTCATGCAAGGAAACAGAACCACCACAGAGGCTCGTCTCCTTGTTAAGTTTTGAACATCCAGTTTGCACACGAATATCATAGCCTCCTGTTTTAGCGGATTTTTCTCTGCTGTAGCAACAGATTTGCTCGTTCAAACGTAGCAAGTGTAACACCAAAAAACATCCTCTCAGAACACTTTAACAGAGCTGAAGGACTGTTAAACCAACAAATGTTCCGATCCAGCTGCTGTCTAACCTAAAGCCAACAGATGTTTTACTGAATCATGATGGAAAAGCTGAACTGATGGAAGTGAAGTTTGGAGTTCTGCCAATCGTTGCTCATCTCTCTGTCAGTTTAGCTTGTTTTTGCAGACTGAAGACCCTGCTATGCTTTCCTTCACATCCTGTTAGAACATGACTGGATCGAGACAGATTTGGAAAACCTCCTTCGGTGTTAAGGCAGTCATGACCATGGTTACCTTATTAGAACTAACTTAGAAGTTACTTACTTAGCTTCAGTGTTATCAAGATGCTCTCCTGTGCCCTCACTATACTCTGTCAGCAGCATGTTGCCATGACGATATTACCACATACACTTGTGATCACAGCAATCCTCGGGCCTTGACCTGGCATGACTCTGATTGTATCAGGACACGCTAACGTGACACCACCACCATAGATATCGCATCTGCGCTAGGTCGTTACCATGACGATCACAGTTGTAGCCTCAGCATGAGGCCATTGTGACCAGTCCTGCTTTAAGCTCCTAATGACAGAACCATGCTGGTGTGTACAGGCCCTACATCACGAATACACTTCCACCATGCTCCACACAGGACCCTGATCCACCTCACTGACAATGCTAAACCACAACGACCTTGCTAAGGTAGTTTAGTGTGTCCCCAAAACCCTCCACAACCGTCACTCTGTCACCTTTAGTACTGCGCCCACTGTTCCTGAAGACCCCACCAGAACCCCACAAAGAAGCTGCTGCTCTAACAGAAAACTCATTGAACAGAACAAACTGGTAAGATTATTAGTGTTCAGAGGTGGGCTTTCCTCCTGAAACAGTTGCCGTTGCGCCTCGTTTTTTTTTTTTTTTTTGGCTGCTGCATCCTCCTTCATCCCTCAGAGCATCCCAGCATCTCCTGCTTCCAGTACTACTGTAGAGCTTTACACACACACAAACACACACACTGACCATCACCAAGGTGCCCTTAATATGGAGCTTTAGAAGAAGAAATACGAGTGCTTGTATCGGTGAGATGCATTTTAGGCGGGACAAAGAGGCTGAAATGGTTTCTTTGTGAAAATGGGTGGGGGGTGGGGGATATTGATGTGTTAAATGCTGCATGAGGTGAAAGAGTTGTGTTCCTGCCCTCCTCCTTCCTCCTCATCACATGAGTGAAGGACAACACTACAACCTGAGGAGGAGGAAGGCTGACGGTGGACATGATTTAAAGAAGAAAATATTCAGACTAGATGGATTTTAAAGCGCTGAGGTGCCTCGACTGACAACAAACGCGCACATGATTGTTTTGTTTTATTCAAGTAATGCAAGGACTACTCGACTGTTTGTTTTTTGATAAAAAAAAAAATTCAATTTGGTCTGTCAAAAACAAACAACCTGGTTGATGTTTTTGTGCAGCATGTCAACGATGTTCTGAAGGTTTCATGAGCTCTGGAGGCTGATTTTCATCATTTATCTGAGTCACAGACGCTTGTTTAGATTAAACAACATTAACTCCTGAAGGAGGCTGCTGCAGAACCTGTGACCGGTCTCTGCAGGACTGATTCACTGTTCGAAGAGGAAACACACACGTTTCTCACAGCTTCGATCAGCATAATTACATCTTTTTCACACTAATATTAAAAAATCCAGTTTTTCTGCATGTGACCTGGTTTATAAGTGACGTATAAATCTCAGAGCAGCACATGTTTCTACAGACTGCTTGTGTTTTGTTTTGTTTTTCTGGATGCAGACTCGTGTGTGTGTGTGTGTGTGTGTGTGTGTGTGTGTGTGTGTGTGTGCACGACATGGTCCATCTGTGCCTTGAATATGCTGCCACCTGCTGGTTGAAATATACCACTGCACCAACTCAGTTCTGCTGCCTGCTGATTTTTATTTATACAAATGTTTATTTTATCATTATTTAGTAAGAAAAAAATAAAATTAGGTCAGTTTTGATTTTATTTTGAAAGTAAATAGAATTATCAGGCTGTTATGGCACATTTATAGCTGCACTGCATCCCAACATTCATACTTTTAGAAGTGTTGGTTTACCAATATCTTGTTTAAGGAGGGAAAGCAAACATCTAGTGTCCGTCTGTAAATCAGAAGAGGGAAAATGATTAAAAGGTGCATAAGTGAGGAAACAAACTCACTCCATCTATATTTCTGTGTTCTAATGTTTACGCTGAAGGGAAATGAGTTTTTCATCTTTATGTGCAACACTGACCATTGAATGAATATTTCTATCCTAAGAGAGATCTATTTTTTTGATTTAGAGAAATATCTGTAGGTTTTCTATGATTGAATCAAACATTCTGCTTGAGTGTGTTTGAAACTAATAAATGATGAGAAATAACCTGCCTGTGAGTCGCGTCTTTTGGTTTTGGTTCTGATCTTTGTAGGTTTTGGTTCTTCTCCTAAAGTCGCTCCCAGAGTGACGCAGATCTGTTTGTCTGCTCGTAAATGTAAACCAGGTCAGATAACAGATTTAACTCAAGGAAATTTAATTCTTTGTTTGTTTTAGCCTAAATAGAAAAGATGTGGAACAAGACCCAGTTTAGAGTCTTGACTCTCAGGTAAGTGGTTCAGAGTGAACCTGATGCAACAAATGTTAATTAAGAAAAAAAATACTAGATATATTTGAGTTAGACTGGGATGTTTTTGCTCGTGCCTGTCTGTTAGCAAAATACCTCCACGAACCACTGGACAGATTTTATTGAAACGCCCAGAAAGTAATCACTGGTTGTACATCTGCAGCTGATAAAACTTTCAAGTTATATCAAGTCAAGATGGCCATAAAAGCAAACTAACTTTGGATTATAACTACTTTTGTGTTTTGCAGTTAGTTTTAGATATTGAGCTAAAATTCGATGTAGTGAAAAATCATCCACCAAACATACTGTGAGGAGACATTTCACAATATTGGGCATAAGGGTTTTTCATGGTTTGACTAAAACGGCTTTTAGCTTATTTCTGATAAGATGACGACGGTGATCTCTGGCATGAAAGGCAGCATTCATGAATATGTATTCCTTTAAAGACCACACGGCCTTTAATACTATAATTGTTTTTTAATACAATGAGAAGCAAAAAAAAGTGGTCAAATGTTCATATTTAAAGGGTCAGGTCTGAGATTCAGGGCTGCACAATATACCACAAATTTATCGAGCGCAATATCAGTATCACAGAACTGCAATAAATCATAGGTCGTTATATTTCAAGTACCATGCATTCATGTTCTGCTGCTAATAATATATCTGGTGAATCTGATGGACACTGACTGGCCTTGATGTCCACACCTGGTTTAGATGATGGTGCTGACAGAAGAGAACATGAGTGAGGAAAATGTGGGTTTATCACATTATTAAACATGATGGGACGTCCTGTATCCTGAACCAATTCTTAGACCACTTAGTGAATAATCTGAGCTAGAAGGAGCAACTAGATATTAAATGAGTGCTGCAATATTATCAAAGAGTGGATTGGGCCACAACTTCATCAGGTTCAATGCAGACAATCCTGGTATTGGTCTGCAAGAACCTGGGTAGTTTTGGGTCTAAATAGTTCTGAGTTACTTGTAAAGTCTAAATCTAATCTAGACTCAAAAAGTAAACCACAGTCCAGATCTGGACCCAGATCAGTTAAATTCCACCAGAATCTTGACGGCTAAGCAACACATCTGGATTTTAAGTGGTGTCAGAGTCCCCCTCTCTCTCTGTATGGGTGTATTTATTTTCCTGAAAGAAAACACGTCACAAACCAGCTGAGCGTTCCTCCAACAGAACTCTGACGACAGCTGTGTATGAATCCGTCGCTGAAAATAGTTCCCAGCAGATACTCGGTGTTTTCAGCTCCAGTCTTTATGTGTGTCGCTTAAACCAATAAAGTTGGCAGGTCTTCACATTTTCCCTTCGTGCTGCCACAGCTTATTTTAATAAAAAGGACACGCCGTTGTTCTGGTACTGCTTGCAAACTTTAATAAATCACTATACAGCTGTGTCAAAGCAACAGAGGTAAACCATTAAAAAATGAAATGTGTAACACTTCACACTCCTCACCCTTTACAGAAACACCCCAGGCATCCAGGTTCGTGTTAAATATATACTGTATGTTTTTAATAATCATGATGTCTGTACAGAGGGAATCAGGCTACAAATTATAACTTTATTTTTAAATATATCAACAACAGGCCACTGTGGAAATGTAGACATCATACAGTCAAGTCTTCAGTGTAGCCCAGTCGAGGCTTAAAGCAACATATTACATGCTTTGGCTGGAAAACAAATGTCTTGCAGTAATAAGAAGAATGGTTTCAATCTGAACAATATACACAGCAAATTGTACACGATCTCGACATCCTGCTCGCTCCGAGCTTCACAGGTGAAACAGGAAGTGGTGCGGCGCTCCAGCCTAGCGCTGGTTTTACTGCTCGAGCCGAGAGGCCAGCGGGGCTCGCGCATGGGTGGCAGCGATGAGGAGGAGTGAAAGCAAACAAGGCTACAGCTACACCTCTGCCCTCCTCTGTGAGCATTAAAGGCAGCCAAGTGTTAAAGGGAGAGTTCAGACATTTCCAAACACGTTTCTGGAGAAAGGTTACAAGCTATAATATCTTACCTGTTGTAGATCGCTCTTTGAACAACCTTAGTTTAATTTTAGAAAAATATTTCTTTTTCATTTTAAGTAATTTAATTAAACTAAATTTCTCCAAGCTGAGATAACAGATCTACAGCAGCTGAGATATTAATTGTTCATAACGTTACCACAGAACCTCATTTTAAAATGCTGAACTATCCCTTTAAAGTCAATTTTAAGGAGAGAACAGGACAGCGTGAACACACCTGGTACAGGGGATGGGGGGTGGAAGACGATGCAAACAACAAACACTCATTCATCTTGTTTTATTTTGTTTTGCTTTTTTTCTGTAATTTCGCAGCAGCTGCTGGCTCGTGGTTCCCTCTGAGGTTCACAGTGCTGTCTGTCAAACACTCCACGTTCTTAGTTCAAGTAAAACAGCAGACGCTCTCTGCTTTAGTTCAGATCATAGCGAGCGCACGGGCATCGTTTTTAACCAGCGAGTAAAGGAGGGGGGCTTACACGTTTGAAAGGATGAAAAATGTGAGACGTGATTTTAAAAAGATGTAAACAAAGACTGGTGATCTCCCCTGGAAGCACCCGGAGGTGAGTTCCACGACAATCTGCAGCAAAGCAACAGTTTCATGAATCAACGTCGGTGAATAAACCCCTGATTTGTTTTAGTTTTCATCCACAGCGTGAAGCCAAAAAAAATGAAAATAAAAACGCCGGGTTCAGTTTCGCCTTTGTGCTGTGATTCCCGTTAGCTCCTAAAGTTGCTTTTCGACAAAAGCACTCAGCTCAGCGAAAGCCTGAAACAGCTGGAAATAATAAAGACGTCACCAAGAAAACGTCAACGCAGTTTCTGTTCCGATGTTGGACTTTAATCAGAAGAAAGATGATCAGAGGACAGGACGCACTGAAGCAGGACGAGGGAAGGACGTCTGAGATCAGCGAGAAGAATTCAAGTAAGGCAACATGTTGACATGACATGATGGAATGGATGCTAAAAAGGGTTTATTTTATTTTTTATTATTTATCTTTAATCTGTGTCATATGCAGCGATGTGTGTTTACCTCCTTCATACAGGAGTGGGGCATTGTGGGTACAGCTTCACTCTGAAACCTTTAAATCTGCCTCCAAACACAAAGATCCAGCACTGTTAGATTTTACAGAAAGTGGATGTTTGTGTGGAAGTGACGGCTGAAAACCACGTGACCGTCAACACCAAAAAGAGGTCAAACAGAGGTCATGAGGATGTAAACTTTTGTCACTCTGTGTGCGCTGCATGCTCCTCTGCGAGTGATTGGCCAAGGAAAACAGCAGGGAAGTGTCATGGAGGAAGTGGTGAAGCAGTTGTGGTTGGCAGTTTTCTCCACATTCAGCCGGTTCTGCTGTGTGTGTGTGTGTGTGTGTGTGTGTGTGCAGAGGGATTTTGGCAGAAAGAGTAAGAATCCTAAACGTCCTCCTGCTCAGTGTTTTTACTCGCCACCTTTTGTTGGTGTAGTGCAGGATATAGTTCCAGCAATGACTCAGCAGTGCTACAGAGAAGCTGCAGATGACTCAGCAGTCTGAAGGAACTGGACTCTGCAGTTTGCTAACAGGGTTGAATCGGCAGCGTGGTTAAGCCCTGCTCGTAAAGGGGGGGGGGGGGGC
>JAOXNZ010000155.1:3958956-3976952 GCA_028566095.1 Kryptolebias brasiliensis
CCTCGGATGAGAAGCGAAACGTCTTCAACTACAAATTGAAGTCCAGTTGCTTTTGTTTTTAACCTTTTTTGGATTTAGAAATCAGGAAGTTCTTACCTGCTGCTGTTTAGGTTCGGACAGAAAAATATGGTAAACTTTTAACTCTTCACTCAAAGCGTTTATTTAACTCTGACTCTGTCCTGTAATGTGCAGATCACTTCTTTACCAAACCAAACAAATATTGTGTTAATTAAATATTATCTGACATACAAAAATATAAACCAGTTCAATCTAACATTAACTTTTTAATAAACCTTTCAGCAAAGCCAGACAAAATACAAAAACATATTTCTACATGAATGAACTTAATTTAATCTCTTGATGATGACGTCTTATATAATCCACATGTTTAGTTTCTGCTTAGGTTTTGTGTTTTAGTCAGACTGCAGCTTGAAAAGAGCTCAAAGTGAGGGGCTTGTGTGCATATTTGACTCTAAACCTGAGAAGCTGGATGGATCTGATCCACACATTTACCTCCTATTTAAACATTTCAGCAGAAACATACAAAGTTCTCCACAAGGTAACAAGGAAAAATAACACGAGGAAATTGTTTTACCTCTTCTTCAATCTTACAATAAGTTGATAATTACTTTAGGAGACTCACCAACATGCCTTATTACACAATCCATCTCCATCCATCTGCATTAAAATCTTCTCTTTCTTTATATTTTAATTAACCCATCATTATTCATCTGGTTCTGTTGCATTAACTTCACCCCTTCATGAATAATTGGTTTGTTGTAACCTAATGATGTGATGAGACATCGGTCGTTAATAAGAAGCTCTGAGGCTTAAATTCAGATATTTCCATCTACAGATCAGAGCTCAGAGCCAGGTGGAGAAGGTGGAGGAGTGGGTGAATGCACTAAAAAGTGTCTAATGTGCTCGTGGTAACCCACCGGTCTCCAGGCTTGAACTCGCGGGAGAACTTGGTCCTCTTCTTTTTGTGTTTCCTCTTCAGGTTGCGGATGGAGAGTGGGATGCTCTTCTTGCGGTTGGTTCCCAGGCCGCCGCTCTGAGAGGAGGCTGTGGAGCTCGCCGATGATGTCAGAGAGCTGCAGCCCGATTCAGACACGAGACAGACACACTACTTACTTCGTTATAAGTGATGTTGTTCAGAATATAACACAATGTTAGAAAGTTTTACATCCCAAGGCATCAACTTTTGATGAATTTTAATGTTTTGCACAACTAAGCAACTTGATTGTTTCAAGTAGTTTGAAGTGATAGTTTGTGGAAAGGTTATACAGCTACTCCAAGTGGGGTCAAAACCAAAGTGGATTGCTCCCATCTTAAACAACCAAAAAAAAAATCGTAACTGTTGTCTGAAGCTATTTTATAAACCTTTACAAAACCGTGAGTTTTGCATCAGTTATTTACAGAGGATTCTGTGGTTATTTGCAAACACAAACAGCAGCAGCTAGCTGGAGAACTAGTGCAGCCTGAGGGACATCCTGCAGGAATTTCAGAATATTTTTGCTTAAAAAGCTGTGTAATGCAAAACTGAAGGCAATGTAAAGGTTAACACTAGCATTAGAATGAGCTCCTATGAAGTTTGAGCGGACCCACTTCCAAAGCCATCTTAAAACACCATAAACACTTATGTCACCATCAATGTCATGATACATGGTTATTTAGGATAAACTATTAATCAGTTCCCACCTAAACTGAACCCAGGTTGACGTAAATGTTTATAAAATAGTGTCCACATGAACCACTGTGAAATTTTGAAAACTGAAGTTGTTTTAAGACGACAGCAATCCAATGTGGTCTTGACCCCTCTTGGATTAGCCATTAGCTCATAAATCTAGTCAGAGTTAAACTCTATTCCTCCAAACCGAAGTTGTTCAGAGCCATCTACAACAGATAATACATTTCATAATCTTTCCAAAGAGCTTCACTTCAAAATGTCCATAATATCCCTTTAAGTTCAAATCACAGAATTAAAGTGGGCTCAACATTTAATTATCCAAAATTTATACAAAAGCACAGAGATACCAAGGCACAGGTCAGGTAATATTAAGTGACTTCATCTGAGCTGCAGACCTGTGAAGTAAACCTGACCGGTAAATCAGAATAATGAAGCTGCCAGTCCACTGCAGAGAAGTTAATCTGACTTCTTTCTTCCACAGAAAAGAAAAACATCCAACAGTTACAACACATCCAGGTAAAACACTGATGCAGAGCGACTCAGGAGACGGAGTCAATAAAACTAACAAATCAAGGTTTTCTTTCAGCAATTCAAAATCTTTTTTGTATTCAAGCCTTAAAAACGCCTCAAACTTTACTCAGTTATTTTCATGCTCAACAACCCTCCCATCAAAAGTGCTCATTTTAAAAACAGAATTTTGTAATTCTCAGAAGGAAACATTTTATTTTTTATTGTCGTATCACATCTTTTAAATTCACAGGAGGCTCTCATTACCAGGCCAGGACACTGTGTTTATCCCACTGACATCTAGGAAGAAAGAACCATTAAAGAAGTTGTTATCAGACCTGGTGTCATCGGTATCCTCTGCAGCCTCGTCATCAGCGTCCTGCTCCCCGTGTTCTGCCGTGGTATCACTGGCGTTCTGGGAGTCCAGCGGGTTCTGCACAGGCATCACAGGGCCGTTGTTGTTGGGATGAGACGACTCTGTTTGCTCTGATTTGTGCTCTCCTGGTGGGAAAACAAAGGGTGTGTTAGGATTTCAACTAACAGGACATCAAACTGCACTTTACAAAACAAATCCTCAGTCCTCAGCTCAGCAGGAAACATGCAATGTGTCTTTAATTTGGCTAGAAAGGACAACAACCTCTGTAAACTCTTTCATAAACAGCAGCAAATGAGCTCAAACCAGCTTCATGTGGTTATTTTCACATCTTTTCACAGAGATACACAATCATGTACTCCAGCAGTATTTCCAGTTAGTCTGTTTTCACCGTACTAAGCTTTACTGGTGGTAAAGACTGACTGATGTTTCACACAAACTGCTTTGGATGCCGCTCAGATAGTGTAGAAGCGATGAAAGCTTAAAACACAACAATTAAAAAGCTTTGAAAATGCTGCATTTCAGAACAGTTGTTGTTACATATCTGTAAATATTTGTTTTTTATTAAACTGAGAAAAAATTTAAATAAACTTCTTATTCAGACCTTCACCTTTTGAAATTTTGTTATGTTGCACCCTGATGCTACAGTCATTTAATTTTTAAAATCTTTTTCTCAACAATCTTCACTTAGTACTCCATAATGAGAACAGAGCTGGTTGCCCAGCTACACTGATCAATCTGAGGGAGAGGACCCTTAGTGAGAGGAGTGATCAAGGAGTGATCAAGAACCTGATGGTCCCTCTGAGCTTCAGAGATCCACATGGAAACCTCAGTGTAAAACACCTGACAGCCGCTTGAAGGACTCAGATTTTAAACTTTTGATTTCAACTGTATATCTGGAGGAAACCAGGCACCGCTCATCACCTGCCCAATACCAGCCCAACAGTGAAGCGTGGTGGTGGCAGTATCATGCTGTGGGGGTGATTTTCAGCAGCAGGGATTGGGAGGCTGGTCAGGATTGAGAGAAAACTAAATTCAGCAAAGTGCAGCGATATCTTCAATGAAAACCTGTTCCAGAGCTCAGAATCTCAGACTGGACCAAAGGTTCAGCTTCCAACATAACAATGACCCAAAACACACAGGAGTGGCTTATGGACAACTCTGGGAATGTCCAAGAGTGGCCCTTCCAGAACCCTGACCTGAACTCTATTGAATATCTCTAGGGAGACCTGAAAATGGCTCCACCAACACCCCCCACCCATCCGGACTGAGATTGAAAGGATTTTTGCATGAAATCTAAAAAGACGTGAAACCGTAACTGCTGCCAACTCAGTACTAAGTGAAGTAAACGTGATGTTTTTTGATTTACAAAAATTCAGTTTTCACTTTGTCATTATGGGGTACTGAGTGCAGATTGAGAAAAAAAAAATTTTGTATTAGGCTGCAAGATAAATTTGTAAAAGAGTGAATATTTTCTGAAACTGCTGTTATCTCTGTGTTGGTTTGATACCTTGTGAGTCAACATTTTCCATCTTCTTCCCAGAATCCTTCTTGAACATCCTTTTCAGCTGCAGAAAACATGCAGACATTAAAAGTTTGAAGTTATAATTTGCAAGATTTCTATATATTTAAAAAACCAAAAAGCTTCCAGAAGTCATTATCTTTTTAATCAAGGCGCATTGACAAACCCCAAACCATGAACATTTTGTGTACAACAAGGAATATTTAAGAGTATGTGTGCTTCTACTCCACAAATAAACAAATCCAAACCTTTCTAGCAACAGGGTCCTCTGGCAGAACGGGGGCCCCCTCGGGTCCATCGCAGATGATGCGTGTGGCGTCACTCTTGGCAGGAAAGACGTAGAGGGCCCTTTCTCCCAGCTGCCTCTGGGTGTGGTCATAGTAGCCCAGACGTCTCACTCTAAAGTCAACCAGGAGATGCCTTTACTCAAACACCACAGGACTGGTTTTATGTGTGTCTTTGTGTGAAACTACGACCTAGTAGACTAAATCTATGATCTCTTGGAAAACCTTCACTCAAAAATTTATACTAATTTATTTATTTTTTCGAAATACCTTAATATTGAAAATTAATTCCACCAGCACAAGATATAAATTAGGCTCAGTCTATAAGTTACAAGACAGGAATCCGAAATCCTAACTGTACTGATGTAAACACAGATGCTACCTAATAAGGAGAATAACCGTACTGACCTGTGAAGGTTTTCCTGAGAGATGGTGGAGGGAGGTGGATAAACGCTGTCTGAGCCTTTCGGGGAGTAGCTCTTTGTGATCCAAGTCACTTTCAACTCCACCACCTTCACCTGAGAGAAGCACAGGTCATCAAATGAGCATTTAAACACTTTAAAATATCATCATTTATGCAAACAAAGCTCACTGAAACGCATAAAAAAGAATGAAATTAATGGGAACCGTTAATCTTTTAATCACAAGCTGCACAAATTAAACCAGGAACCAAATGACCCTAAATAGTTTAATTTCTGAACAGTGTCTTACCTCTTCTACCACCACTCTGAACTTGCACTTCCTGCTCAGGACAGGTTTGACCCCTGACAGCCATTGTACGTTTGAAAAGACTTTGGCTGGACCGATCAGGACCTGGCCTGGGTAAAAGCCATATGCTTCATCAAAGAACAAGCCCTGAGAAACAAAACATTGAAAACATGCAGCACAATGAGGAACACATCAACTAAAATGTAAGAAAATTATGTGATGAAAGAGAAAATATGTAAAATACTGAATAACTGCTAACTTAATTCCTGGCTGTGCATGAATAAGTTCAAACTCTTGTTACATTTGTATATGACGAGTGAACTTCCTATAAACTCTTCTTCCTTTTCCTTAACCAAATAATCAGGAAAAACACATTCTGAACAGTAAAGTTAAAGATTTACCAGCAACTACTGGTTAACCCATGTTAGTTCATGCTGAATGATAATGATTTTAATTAGTTTATTTATCCTAACACTCATGACAGAGATTTAAAAACAGCTAAATAAAGCAGTTTAAATGGCATTTGTCCAATCTGAAAATTTTTTTCTATGTAATACTGAAAATTGTTGATTGTCAGTGACATAAATAATTATTTGCCTGGCAGGCCAAAATATTTAGGCACCTAAAAGCTTCAAAGGAATGGTGTAGTTTTATCTGAAGCGGTTTTCTTAGCAAAAACATCAATAGTTTCATTCCCTGCCAGCCAAAGACAAGGGATAGTTTAACCCAAACAAAGACAGGAACACATAGGCCAAGTACCCGGATGTGTCGCTCTACTCTCATGTTAGGCATCCACATCTTGTTCGACCAAGACTTAAAATACCAACAGATGGGACTTCTAGTTGGCTTATGGAGTCGTAGGACAAACAGGGAAGCCGCTCTTCCAAAACGCACACTTATCCCACTAAATAACTCGACTTTTATCACTGTAAGGTGCGGATGAGTGAGAGAAGAACCATTAAAGGCCATATAAGAAAGGGAATAATGTCAAAAACCCAAGAAAAAAGTTCTTTGAGGTCGAAGGCTAACAATTATGACCCGGGTCATGCTAGCAGCAGAGAGTTGAGTTCAACAAGCGTCGATCCCGGTGAGATAATTAATGCGATAAAGGAGTTGAAAAGGGACATTACAGGAGACAATGACAGTTTGAGATATGAGATATATAGCCTGGGGCAAGAAATCAAAGGAAAACTTGACAACATGTTTACTGAAATGCAAAGCATCTCGGATTGAGTCGAAAAAACTGTGACATGCATGGAACAGGAGGAGGGATGGGCGGAAGCAGCAACGAAGGCTCTCTGCACCTGCCTTGGGGAGCAGTGAGCCCTACAGTCCAAACTAACTGACTGAGTCCCGATCCAGACAAAACAACATTCGCATCTTCGGGGTTGCAGAAGGAGATGAGGAAAACTCGGTACAACAGTTCATTGAGAGGCTTATACGTAAAGAATTGCAACTACCAGATTTTGACCTAAAAATACAGCACGCCCACCGGTCACTGGCACAGAAACCTTGCCCTGAAGCTCCACCGAGACAAATTATAATCAACTTTCAGGAGTTCAACACTAAGGAAAAGATATTAAAAAAAAGCTTGGAAGAAGAGAAGATTTATCTACTTTGACCATGACTATGCTTCTGAGATTGCGAGGAAACAAAAGGAATACAGTAGAATAAAAAAAATTTTAAAGGAGAAGGGGATTTGTTTCCAAACACTGTATACAAACATACGGATAAACAGAGACACCGGGACTCGAACATACGTCAGTGCACAGAAGGCGCAGAGAGAGTTGAAGAGTCGCGGGTTTCAGGTGGCAGAGCCGGAGCTGCCTGAGGGAGAGTCAACAGAGACGCTGGGAGCTTTTGGGATGGAGGCAGGTCGGCGGGCAGCGTGAGAGGAACTCGGCAGCGGGTCGGAGAGCGAGGGACAAGCTACGGGAGTTTGAGAGGGACCACACTAAATAAACATTAACAGGAAATTATGCATCATGACCCGGTGAGACTATTTTCGTTTAGGCCTTTTGTTGATTGCTGATGGATAGGAAGAGAGGGCTTCTTTTATAACAGGTTGGACTAGTAGGATGGGAGAGCTAGGCTCCACAGGCATCCTCAGTATTGGGCCCTTTCCCTATGAGAGGCTTTACCCAGGACCCACCAACGGGGTCACAGTAGAGAGGGAGCAGATGTTTCCCTCTTGGTTGGAAGTCTGTTTATATTTGTGTGTTGAAATTACTGTTCTGGTTCGGTTTTTGTTGTTGAGGGGTACTAATTCATTTACAATTCTTGCTGCCTATGGTAGGATCTCATGACTTGAAAATTGTTTCTTTAAATGTAAATGGCCTGAGTAACCCAGTCAAAAGGAGTAGAGTGTTAGCTAAAATAAAAAAGGACAGAACACAGGTTACAGTTCTACAGGAAACGCATATGTCAAGGCAAGAACATGAAAAAGTTAAAAGGTTTGGCTATCTAAATTCTTTCTCCAGCTTTTGTAAAAATAGCCGCAGAAGAGGGGTGGCTATTCTGATATCAAATTCTCTCAACTTTGAGTTAATTAATGTAAAGCAAGCTGTAGAGGGCAGATTTGTAAGAGTAAAAGGAAGGATTAATAATACTCTTGTCACATTTGCCAATATATATGCCCCCCCAGAATGTGACAGAAATTTCTTTAAACTTTTATTTGACACAATAATTTCAGAAAGGGATGGAATTTTAGTTTGTGCTGGAGACTGGAACACGATTCTGAATCACTCCTTGGACACAACTAGTTTGAGAAGACAAAAATCTTGCAGATCTAGAGACCTTAATATATTTAAGTGGAGGGATTTACACAGACAAGAAAAAGACTTCACTCACTACTCAGCTACTCTTAAAGTGCACTCCAGGATAGATTACTATTTGTTAAACACTACAGATAGACATGGGGTACAGAATTGCTCAATTAGAACTTCCGATATATCTGATCATAACATAATCTACTTAACCATACATCTGAATAATAGACCCAAAAATACACTGTGGAGGCTAAATATCAGCACTCTAAATAATGAAAAGGTAGTAAAGGAGATCAAAAAATAAATCAATGAAAGCAACAATAAGGATGGTCAAGTAGATCCAACAATTGTGTGGGACACAGTTAAAGCAGTAATGAGAGGGAGACTAATCTCAAGTTGAGGAGGGAAAAATCTGACAAATTAGAGAAAACATTAAGAAACTTAGAAAAACAACAAAAAAATCAAAATGTGGAATTAACAATTCAGATAAAATAATTAAAAAGACAACTAGATAACATTTTTAATGAAGAATTAGAAAAGAAACAGATTCACAAAACAAACATCTTACGAATTGGGCCCAAAAGCAACAAAAATCTTAGCCAGACGCCTTAGAATTCAACAAACAAAATAAATAAAGAAGATTAGAGACCCTTTAACTAATAAAATAACAATAATAAATAATAATAGAGGGACTTCATAAAATATTTAAAGATTACTATGAATCCTTGTACTCTGAATCAGAGCCAGATGATGAAGGTGATATTGATCATTACCTGTCAGTATTAGACCTTCCCTCCATAGGGTTAGTTCAAAATGGGGAATTAACTTCCCCCATCACAAGAAAAAAATTAGACTCTGCAATTAATAAATAAAAAAACAACAAATGTCCAGGGAACGATGGTTTCCCAAGTGAATGGTACAAGATCTTTAAAGATAGCCTCGCTCCAACATTGCTGGAGCCCCTAAACTGGATTCTCAGCAAAGCAGTTATTCCACCACCATGGAGAGAAGCTGTGATTTCAGTTATCCCCAAAGAAGATAAAAATAAAGAATGTTGCGAACTATCGGCCAATCTCTATATTAAATATTGATTATAAATTGTTCACGTCCATAATATCAAAAAGAATTGAACATTTTCTCCCTGAGTTAGTAGATGAAGACCAGACTGGGTTTATAAAAGGTAGGCAAACACAGGACAATATCAGGCTACATGTTATAGAACAGATTAATAAGCAACATTTGACAGCAGTCCTGGTTAGTGTCGACGCAGAAAAGGCGTTTGACAGGGTTGGGTTTTCCTATTTAGAGAATTAAAACGGATGGCTTCTAATGACCAGTTTGTGAAATGTATACAAGCCTTATTTAGTAATCCATCTGCAAGAATCAAAATCAACGGTCATCTGACGGATAGTTTCAAGCTTGGTAGGGGTACATACCAGGGCTGTTGCCTTAGTCCTATGGTTTTTGTGATATTCATTGAGCCAATGGCGCAAGCTATTAGACAAAACAAGGAGCTGGAAGGAATAATTATTGCGAAAGAAATTCATAAAATCTGACTTTTTGCTGACAATGTTATAGCATACCTCCAGAATCCAGACATAACTCTCCCCAAATTTATGAAAATACTGGATGACTACGGCCAAATGTTGGGTTACTCTATAAATATCACTAAAACACAAGTTCTCCCTATTAATTACATACCAAGTAAGACTATCAGGCAGAAATACAAACTAAAATTGGACGCTAAATCAATAAAATACCTGGATGTTTCCATCACCCAAGATCTGCACAAGCTATACAATATAAATTACGACAAAATAAATGACATAATTCGGAAAGACATTAGAAAGTGGTTATTGTTAACAATGGATTTTAGTTCTAGAATTGAGGTAGTGAAAATTAACCTGCTAACAAGGTTGCTATATCTTTTTCTATCACTACCAATCAAGATCCCAGACTCTCAGTTTGCAGACTGGGATAAGATGATATCCCGTTTATATGGGCAGGATCTCGGCCAAGAGTAAAATTTAAAACACTTCAACTTGGCAGGGATTACGATGGGCTAGCACTGTCTAACCTTAGAGAATATTATTTTGCAGCCCAAATGCGACATTTGTTTGTTGGTGCTCAGGCCAAATGGAAGCACATCAAACTAAATATGGACCAATTTCAACCTCAGACTACGCTGAGTATTACAACATGGTCATTCAAAGGGGAGGGGGTCGTATAGTCGAGGAAACTAATAATTTGGAAAGAGGTTCTTAGGAAATATAAACTAGAAAGTGATAGCAATCTTCTAATTTGGCCCCTCATGCACCTCTAAATTTGGACCTGGAGTGATAGATATTACATTTACAAAGGGAATTCAGTTTAGAGAATAGAGACCTGTTCAGATATCTGCAACTAAGACCAGGGATCTCAGCAGGGGGTAACAAATTGATTGATGTGTGGATTGCTGCATACAAATATACCCCTGGACAAATCGTGTCCAAGCTGTATAAGAGTTTACATAAGCAAAATTGTATAAACTCTTTATATGTAAAATTAAAATGGGAGGAGGAAATTAATATTCAGCTGTCTGAGAATGATTGGTACTCTATATGCAAAACACAACAATCCTCCACTAGCTCTAAAAGGTGGAGGGAATTTGGATGGAAGATTCTGCTGCGTTTTTTTTTTTTATCACCCCTTATATCAAAAGTAAGCAATTGGGGATACAGCAGCAATGCTGGAGACAATGTGGTAACATGAATGTCAATCACTCACATGTTTTTTGGTCATGTACGGGAGTGCAATCATTTTTAGACAGAATTCTGAGGACTCTGGAGGATATATTTGACTTCAAAATCGTTAAGGATGTGAGAACAATGTTCCTGGGTCTGATACCTGATGCCATATCTCAAACTGAAGATGCTTATCTCTTCAAAATTTTGATACTTGCAAACAATAAGGCAGTTACAAGAAACTGGCTGAAGTACGAACCTCCAAGCTTCGTCCAGTGGGTGGATATTGTAGAGGAAATATACGCCATGGAGAAGTTGACCTATTTTCTCAGGACTAAGGGAGGGACCCATGCAAGACTTTGAGCTAAGTGGATAATGTACAAGAATAGTGGGTCGAATTTCCAGTTCTCATGAGACCAGCTAAATAAGTTAGCGATACAGATAATACCCCTCATGTTCTCTTGTTCTAATTGTGTGTCTTGGAATGTCTGTTTTGTATATAACTTTAAATTTTAAATAAAGAGTTTTAAAAAATACATTAAATTTCAAAAAATTACCAACAGTTTGCTTCTTTACAGTAACGACCCTCCTCTCTGCAGACAGACTGTTTATATTACAGTCTTCAGTACCGCAGATCAGATTCCCTCCACTCGCCCAGCTGTGACTCCGATTGGCTCCTTGTGCTTAACTTTTACCCAGTCATTGTTCCTCATGAGTCATTAGTCACCTGATCTCCTATGTTTGACCCAATCAGATGAAGGGCAGAGCGAGTCATGACTTCCTGTTTTTAACCCATGAATCGTCCATAGTTTACAGTTGGTGACACTGACACTGAGTACCTGCAGGTTTATGAGAAGTGGCGGTACTGAGAATGGGAAAATACCAACCCACTTCAAGTGCTGTCTAGAACCAATAACTGTTCTGTGAGGTTGGAGGTCAGATTCTTAAGGCTAACAGTAACAGCTAAATCTTTGCAACTCCCAGTTTTTTTCTTTTCTTTTAAACCAGAGCCACTCTTTATTAGTAAGGACATTTTAGGTGAGGAAGGTTCTTTTTCTGAGCAAACCAACTTGGGAATTATCAATATGCAAGTTAAAACAGGAGCTGGTTGAATGTGCTGAATTTTACAAAAAGGTTTTTTCTGATCTTCATAAGCTCATAATGCAACGAAGAATGTGTTATCAAAGCCAAGAGATGATTACCTTCTGACAGGAATATTCTAAGCAGCCCTTAGTAGGCCTTATAAACATACCAACAACTGGGATTTTAGTCAATTTTAGCCAAATTGACAGCCAATTTTCAGGGCAGTCTACCCAGTACTTCTTTACATTTCTATTACATCTAATATAAAGTAATATGTTCCAGAGTTTATCTAATTTTATCTAGTCTGCATGAGAAAGCACTTATAATGTATGGGACAAAGTTTCAATGATAAACTTCAGGAGTTCATCCTCAGAACACTGAAGTCTTAACTCACATCAACAACATTCACCATCCCTTTTGGTGCCAGAGCACCAAGATTTTCCTCAGTCTGCTGCTGGTTGCTCCAAAGAGTTTCTGAATTCTTCATCATAGCTGTCCTAAACTTTTTAGGAAGATTTCTATCAACCTCAGGCAGAAGCGTCTTATTAAATACACACAGTGTAACTTTGCAGACTATCTGAGCTAAAACTGACTCAAACAGGACAGAAAAAAAATCACTAAATGAACCTGCTGTTCCATATTCTAATACTGACATTTGTAGAACAAGCAGGTGTTTGTGAGTTCTGCCCCGGGAGCCGTGTGTGGTGACATTCACACGTATCACCTGCATCTGCATTTATAAATGCTGCTCGTTGTTTCAGCAGGCTTTTTAAATGTCGTCCGAGGCGGAGACAAACTTACTCCTTCAGCAGAAATTGAAAGCAAACTGCAGGCAGCTCAAACCGAACTTTAAAAAAATTTAATAAATTTAAAAAACTTAATGGAGTTGCACCACTACATGGCTATTTGGTGGCTCTCAAATCTCTGGAAAGCCAAAAAGTTTATCAAAAGAAACTAAACCAGAGTTTTTAGTAGCTACATGTTTGTCAAAGAGGGAATATAAAAATCCTAAATAAATATTCTCCTCAGATTAGCAAACAAAATTGAATGTAAATAGCCACTGCACTTACTTTTAGAGCCATGTCAGAGACACACAGAGCTTTAAAAGCATTTTGCCAGAAAATGATCAATAACAAAAGTAACAGCAGTGGTAAATAATACACCAGTCAGAAAATCATCACAATACTCAAAATCAAAGCATGAATTCCCTCACACAACAATCCTGAATACATGTGTCTAGAGTTGGAGCATGGACAAGCTTTTCACAAAGGGGTCACCTGTGACTTTGAACTTTGATCCAGGGACCTTGAAATCAATAGGGATCACCCTCTGACCTGTGAGGTGTCCAGCTTGACCTTTTTTATGTTAAAGGGTTATCAATTTAGAGCTCAGACAAGAAATTGTCCACAGACAGAAAGACAAACAGAAGGATGGCGCCAGAAAATGTGCCATCTTAGGACGAGCGTATAAAAATAAAAGATGAAACGGCAAACGATGAAACTATTACATCCATGCAAAGCATGAACCACCTGGGTTTCAGGTTCAAACTTGGCTTTTTGTTTTTCTCGATTAGTTTGTTTCCACTTAGTTGTTTTAACAAAAAAAACAACTACTTACAAGTTATCAAAGGTAAAGTAACAGATCAGAACTTCAGGCTACATACCGAATCACTGACATGTGGACAGACATCGTAAAGTTTAGCACCATCTTCCACACTCATGGAGCACCTGGAGGGGGCAGAGGGGAAAACTGGCTGACATCTGGCAGACCTCACACATTCTGACAGACCACCACACGGGTTGCAGTACACACTGTGATTTCACACACAGGTTACCTGGCTCCATTGGACAGCTTCAGGATGATGTGATTGGTCAGGTCGTACACTTTGCCCAGCCAGAAGTCATAGGCGATGTAGTCTCCATACATAAAAGACTGAACAGGAAATAAATTCAGTCAGTTTCACATCTTATTTTCCACAGGAGGAGGAGATGCTAGTGTCATGATGATGGTGTGGGGGGATAATTGAAGGAGAAAAAAATCTAAATTTACTGATGAATTCAAAGAGAGTTTTTGCTTAAAATGCCCAACCCTATTCTTTATGTAGTTGTAAACTACAGCCGCTATGTCAACTGTTTCCATCGTACCCAGATGTGCTGCAGGTCGTTGCTGTTGACTGGATACAGAACACAGTTTGTTCCCACCAACTTCACTGCACACTCAATGTCAATGTTGGTCACAATACCACACTGGTTGTCCTGAAACACAACACAGACACACATTGTTCATGTTACATTATCATCTACATCATCCTAAAAACAACAGGAAAAAAAACAGCAAACAGAACGCTTTTACAAATATTTCCACAGCTGTGTTCTGATTGGTTAGCTCCAGATTAGGCTTTGCTCATCATGTAGGATTAGGTCAGCTGAAATGAAAAATTCAAAGAAAGAACAAAATAAGGCCTGAGGGCCGAAAGTGGCCCCTAGGACAGTCTCCATCAGGCCTTCAGTGTCTTCAAAGACAATCAAAACTTCAAATAAATTAATTAAATGCTGGTTACTAAAGAATCATGAGATAAATAAAAATACAGACTAAACAACATAACATTTTGAGCTAAAATAGACCTAGAGTTTCGGTCCTCTGGTTAGTAAGGTCAAAGGTCATGCTGGCAGAATCATACTAAGGATAAATGCTGTAAAGAAAGAAGAATTTCTCTCTAAATGGTGCATCTTTTAACCATGACTGGACATCTAAATAATTTGCCAGTCTACAGGCAGTCATTTTGAAATGCCAAGAAAAGTATTGGTGTTTCAAAAAGTCTAACATTAGGAGACAATTTTGCTAAAACTTGATTTGAAAAGGCAAACATGGTGTTATTAACAGAGAAAGCCTTTCTTTGACAAAGTTAGAAAGACAATAGTTTATTCAATATATACTTGAGTTAGGAAGAATTCTACACCTATGTTTTAACTCAATACACGCTCCTCCTACTGCTTCAAGTAATTTAATATGGCCCTCTGATAAAAGGGTTTTGCCCACATCCGGCATAAAGTACAGAATTCAAGAGAGGACATACTTAGAAATTTATTTTCATGACATTTTCAGCATTTAAGTTCTTTATTCTCATTATCTAAAGATAATGAAGTATTTTTCTTGAGTAACTGGGGTAATTTATATTTTAATTTCAATTTAGAAGATCATTTCCACATGAAAACTAGAAAAGGCTTCAAAATCCCAATTAAACAAGAGGATGATTTCCTGATCAGAAATCAGGAAGGACAGACTGGGAACTGATTAAAAGAGAAATGTCACAAAGAAAATTAATTTTGATGATAGTTAAACATTTCATTAAAGATGACAATTCGGGATATTCCATGGACCTAGAATTAAAAGTGTCTACCATTTGTTCTGTTCTTAAATTAGGAATATGATTTTGAATAGTCACAAAAGTAAAGAACTATGAATTGTTAAGGTGACTATCATCTTGATAAGTTACTGTCTCACAAATAACCCCTATTAAAATAATTAGCAAAGGATTCTTCCTAAATTATCGAATAATTGCCCATCATTTTGGAGTAGTTTTGGGGTTTTTACTAGAAATATCAATCCCTAATTATGACTGCATGAGACTGAAGAGTGAATTTGATTTATTAGGTACTTAAAAGGAAGACTAAGCTTTACAGGGGTGTCAACCTGAGATTATGTTCCAGTCATGTCTGCTACAGCAAATGTAACACAGCTCTGAACAGGGACAAAAAACAAGGGCTTGATTTTAAAAAAAAAAGACTAAATAGAAAAGATTCAGAGGTAAAAGAGTTAAACCGAGGACATCACTTACACTGGAGTTGTTCCGTCGCACAATGTCTCGAATGACAATTGATCGATCTTCTAGTTTCAGCTGTAAAAGAAGAAACACAAAAAAGCAGAGAAAATGGTTAACAAATCTGTGTGATATCTTTAAGATATGTTCCTTCCATAAAATCTGCTGAGTGTCTGATACTAAAGCTGGATCATTATTTTCTGAGAAGCCCAGACGTTTCTAATGAACCCTGGAGAAGAATCTAACTACAGCAGCGACTGCACAAATCCTTTCACAATTAGCTGCTGATGACAGCAGAGCTAATTTGATTCGTCACGTCCTTCCTTGCAGCATGCAGGCTCAGACCTCCAGTGCCCCCTGACAGGGGATAAACGGTTTTGCTGCTCAGAAACACATTTCACTGAGCCAAGCAGCAGGAGCTGGTGGAAGTGCATTCAACGCTGAGGAGGTCAGCAAACTTATTTACAGATTTAATTATTAATCATCTCACTGAAATTTAAATCTGACTGAGCTTTACAGCAATGGCAGAGACAGCCTGATGGAGACAGAGGAGGAATGTGCCGCGGTGGGAGGACAGAAATTTTGACCAATATTGAGCTTCTTCCTAGAAACTCAATATTGCTGTCTCACTATAAGCCTGGATGCCATTATTAACACCGAATGCAGCCCTGAATTACAGAAGAAAAACACAAAGGTTTATAGTAAATAAGGAAATACATATGGCATTTTACATACTTACATTTACATTTTACAACAGTAATAATCCTAAATTTATGTTTGTCTATGAGAGCTTATTTGCATGTATCAGTGTCAAGTATAGTATGAAAGCAGTACTTTGGGGTTTTAACTAAATGTATAACGAGTTAGCATTAAAAAGCACAATCCTTTAAATCAGCGCATTGATGCTGCTTATTGTAACCTCCTGTTCCATCCACATAACAGACAGTATTTTTTACATTATTATGCAAGATCTCAGGGTGTTTTAATTGACAGCATGAAAGGTTCAAACACAACTGAACATGTCCTTCTGCTTTTCAATAGCTGCTGCTTTCTTTACGTGAACTTTGACCTCAACGAGGAGGACTTCTTTACCTGACAAACTTGAACCAAAGACTGTAAATAAATAACAATTCCTGTATTTTAATCCAAAATTCAGTTTACCAGATTTTGTACACAATCTATGACTTGAACTGAGTCTTCCTCAAAACAGCAACAATAACCTTGGCTGTCTTTGACTAAATGGCTGCAGCAAAGTTAATCTTTCAGGACAAAGCTTTGTTATTTTGTTCAGAAAAGGGTTGTGATGTTTCCCTTCAGGGTCAGGTCGTTGTCTGATGTGTCAGACTGTTACATGTCTGAGTACCCCTGTCTTTGTGGCGACCCGCTAATAAAATATATGTCTGAAACTGAAGGCTTATAACTGCACACCAGGTTCAACATGTTGCACCAAGCCACAGAGTCCAAAGGTACTCTCAAAAAACACTTAAAGCCAGGACTTAGACACCATTGTCTCATGTAAATTCTGAATGAACAAGGCGGCACGGTGAGGTTGAAGCCAACCCACTGCTGTTGTCTCTTTGTGCTGTAAAGTGAGATAGTAACAAAGCTGCAACAATCACCATCTGCAAAAACCAAAATTAAAATGTTTTTAATCCAATTTATTAAAAAAAAAAAAAGAAAAGAGAATTAGTTCACTTTGGGTTGTGAATTTAGACTGTTTAATGGTTGAACTATGAACATGAATTAATTCAGTTTAGCTGTTTGTGAACTTAACTTTGAACATTATTGTTGATATACATGACAGATCATCTTTACATACTGAGGTATCTTTAACAACATAAAATTTGAATACAGTTTGAAAATAAGCTCCTCAGAGTCCTAAAATGTTCACTAAAAACACCATTTCTCAGATATTTGAGCAGAAATGTTATATGGCTGCAGTTCCTGTAAGTTTACGTTGCATAATGCCTGAAATATTTATTTATTAAAAAAAATTTAAAAATAAACATACTTAAATATAAAAATGATTGTGAGCTGAAACAAAAAAATCAGCAGAGCACCTTTTATTGCGCACAATGTTATTTACAATAAAAAATGGAAGCTGGGAATTCTTTAGACAACATATACACATGTTCTTTAAGCTAAATAACCCTGATGAAGTGGAGAAAAAGTCAACAAAAAAAATTTTTATATGCAACTTATTAATTTGTGAAGTCTTGGCACCATTTCAGAATTTCATGATTGGGATATTTGAAAGAAAATCATAAATTAAAAAAACTGCTTCATAAATGGAACAAAATGATGCATATATGTGCCTTTGTGTGTCTGACAGTTCATGTTATTGAGTTTCATGCATCCGTTTTGGGGTGTGATAAGTGCAATTGTGCTATTAGGAATAAAATTAAATCTACAAAACAGAACAAGAACAAGGAGAAGAACAGACGGAAAAACATTGTCATCCCTTATGTTGCTGGAGTTTCTGAGAAACTCAGAAGGATTTTCTCCAAACACAACATCC
>JAOXNZ010000155.1:4025870-4036463 GCA_028566095.1 Kryptolebias brasiliensis
AGCACAGGTTGAACGACTGGGAGATAAAGTTAGAGGCCAGACTGAGATGGTTTGGACATGTGCAGAGGAGGGACAGTTGGTATATGACAGCTGCCAGGAACAAGACAAAGAGGAGATATATGGTTGCAGTTAGAGAGGACATGGACGTAGTTTGAGGGAGGACAGAGGACACAGAAGACAGAGTTAGATGGAGGAGGATGAATCACTGTGGAGACCCCTGAAAAGTGAACAGCCAAAAGAAAAAAGATTTTCAAGTTTTAACACATTTTACTGCAACAAAACTGACATTTATGTATTCTTAAGTACCATATCACTTAGCATATTTTTACTTCTTATTTACACTTTACCTACTGATTCTGAGATGTTAATGCGCCAGTAAGTATATGACTAGTCATAATAATTGACGTCATTGATTTCGGAAATTTGTCATCAATATTTTTAGTTGACACAGTTTTTGCGAACTTATCTTTCAATTTCTTAAACGTTTTAACCGTTTCTCTTTGCTGCGTACGTCAGTCAAGATTGAACAGGCTCTGTCCAAGCTACAATTACATTTTTAAACTATCATGCAGCTTTGATCATGATTAACGAGTTTTTAAAGGACGATGAGGTCTAAAGTATTAGAGTACTTGTTTTTTTCCCTGTGTTTACAGCAGCAGCAGACGAACAGAGACAGACATCTGTCAGGAAAAACAAAACCTATGATTTTTTTAAAACTACATGAAGTTAGACAGGTTTTCTGTCTGCTACATTTTCAGTAAATAAATATTTGAGGAAACATTTAGACCAAAGTCTGGGCCCATGTTGGATAACACTGTGCCGGTGTTGTGTCAGCTTTTGTTCCCCCATTGAGATCTGATTCCCCAGCAGCTTTGTTGTGTTTACCTCTTATTCTCTGTTGTTTTAAGCAACAATATTTGAACTAAAATACTAAAAAGAAAATATCTTGATTTCTCCTTGGTTCCTTTTTGCCCGTTGTAGCAGAAGAAACCCATCCTGGCTGGAAATCACCTATATTTAGGAGGGGGAACATCTTCTCACAACATCTGTGTGTAAATGTGCTGCTTCACTGTATCCATTTAACTTCTGCATGTTTTAAACACATTTACTGCAAATGCACAGATAATATTAACAGCTAAATGAAAAAAAAAAGAATAAATTAAAACCAAACAAATTCATATATACTACATAAAATTAATATTGGAGTCAACTCCGTCTGTTAGCAAAATATCTCATTAACCGGTGGATTTTAATAAAACTTTTAGAAAGTAATGATTGGATAAACATGTACAACTGATTAACTTTCAGAGCCAATCAAATTCAAGATGGCTGCCACAGCCAACTGCCCTCACAAAACACAAAAATGGCTGTAACTCAGTTAATTTAACAGGTATAGTTCTAAACTTTGGTGCTGAAAATCATTTACAACACATACTCTAAGTACTACAAACTGTGCAAGATCTTTGCTTAAACTGGTGAGAGAAGGTGTCACCAGTAATAAGCTACAACCCATTCATGAGTTCACACTACATTTGCACATTTATTGCACCACTTTAGGAAGTAGTTTAACTGTAGCCTGCTCGACTGAACTCATTACAGAGCACTTAGTGTAGCTGAGACCCGCAGCTTGGGTTCTGAACTCGGGGCCGACAAAAGAAAAATGTTCGGTCTTGTGTTCATTAACTGCTGGACAGCTTTACATGATGCTTATTTCCCTGAAGACATCACAAACTCAGAATCAGACAAATACAACACAACCACATTAATGAGCGCTTAACTGCTCAAAGTGCTTCCTATGTCGCCACACGTTTAAACTTTAAAGAGCTGCAGAACGAAACACAAGCATGAAACTAACCCAAGAATAAAAGTTATGAAACACATTTGGAAAATTAAGTGAACTTTATACATTATCTTGTTTCCATGGAATCAAACTAGCAACTTTCTCTGTTTCAGTTTAGTGTAGCCAGTCTCACAGCTGCTGTCTATAAGAAGCATTTTGTCACAAACTTCATTCTCTTTAAGAGGGGTTTCCCATTGTTTCAATACAAAAGCATAATAATAGTGTGTATGTGTATACATTTTCTGACGCTTTGGACCAGCAACTAAATTTTGAAATACATACTACTAAACTTAAAAAAATCAATCAAATTTTCCAGGCAAACTCTTCAAAGTTCCAAGTATATAGATTTATATTTTTATCATTTAAGCTACTGCCAAAATATCAATAATGCAGAACTTAGACATTCCAGATGCTTTTCGATTCAGGTATCCAAATGTATCTAAGTTAACCTGAACTGAACTCTGTGAGAAATTATGAAGACAAATCAAGTCAAAACTAGAAACCAAGTGTCCTGCAGAACCCCACAAGGACCTGCTGGACTTTATTAAAGCTTCAGCTTCACAGCATGAATTGTGAAGAACTTCACAAGCACTGAGAGTCTGTCTCACAAGACCAAGCAGTAAAAGAAGACGAATCGTTCAGTCTACCTGTTTGTCAGGATCAGTGGACATCATGTCTTCAGGTGGAGGAATGGCTATGACGAGGCTGGGGGGCTTCTTGCTCTTTAGACGACTATCTGTTTGGGATCCATTTGGAGGCGGCTCCTCTCCTTCCTGTGAGTCCATCCTGTCAAAGTGCTGCAGATGGAAAAATGATGCAGGATTTATTTTTTACAGTACATCTAGCTGACATTTCTCAGCTTGTTCTTCCCCATGTGGGCTTTTAACAAGTGTACTGTAAATTTATACACAGTTAAACACACTTTAAACTGATGGCAGCATAAAACATACAGGAGATAAAGCAAAATGGACAAGATATTAGCACATTGATATGTAGATTCACCATTTTATATTTCAGTAGGACAATATAAAAGTAATATAAAAAAGTAGGAGCCTAAAGATTGTTTAAATACATTTGATATAGATATATATGTATATACATACAAATTTAAATAATAAATTAAATAAAAAAAATTGAAAACAATGCTCATTAGACAGTTTTAGAATATTGTAAAGCACATATTTTATAAACAGCATAGCAAAGAGTATCAGCTAAACCCTAAAAAACAAAACAAAGTATCTACCCTATCAAGGATTATGCAATCTGTGGTTGTACTTATTGTAGGGTATTTACACATTTTTTCTTTTGTAAGGTTTTACATATCAGGACCTAAATAAATAAATCACCTGACGCTTCCCAGGTCTGTAAGTTTAGTAAGAATGATCAATAATACTGAACTAGGTATTTGTTCATTCAGCTAAAAAGTCAAAATCCTTCCAGCAGAGGGCATCCCAGAAAGTTACATTACATTTGTGTCATTTATCAGACTCTTATCCAATGACACTTGCAAGTGAGAAACACATTCAGGCTTTTTTACAGGAAGTGACATGACAATGTAATTACGTAAATGACAGTACAGATTGAGCAAATACCTTGTGTCAGACTGTGCTGCTCAGAGACAATCGCAACAACTCAAGAGCTTTATCTCTGACTACAGGCCTCAGTTAGCAGGTTAAATGTTAAAAAACACTGAACAAGTGTGGTATGTTAGAAAGGGTTGCCCTGAAAAACCTCTTTTCCTCTTTTCTAATGCAAAAAGAGTTGTTGATCTGAGAATGAAGTTGTTCTGCCAGTGGAATCAGTCAGGTTTTAACATATTTTAAAGTACAGGCAGAGTGGAGGATATTTTTGTTAGTGCTGCTGTCTCCAATGCACATATCTCCATTTTCAGCATCCTCCTGTCACACATCCACAAACTTTTCTCTGTTGCTCATCCTGGCAGCTCTTTATTCACCATCCTTTGTTCAATATGTCCAGTGTCCCTCTTTTCCACGTTTCCAAACCGTCAAAAGTTTGCCTCCAAACCAAACATCACAGCAGGTCTCACTACCATCTTGTAAACCTTGCTTTCACTCTTGCAGCTCTCTTTGTCTCAAATCACACTCGTGACACTCGTCTCCACCCTCTTTACCTGCTAATTGTTCGTTGACCCCACCTTCAGTACCTCTCCTCCTTGCAGCTCCACTGTTCCACCTGTCTCCCTCTCATTCACATGTGTTCAGTCTTGTCTATACTGACTTGAATACCTTCATCTCTCCAGGCTCTCTTCCAACCGCTTCCTACTCCCACTGCAGAGATGAAGATGTTCAGATTTTCATTGTGAGGGACCAAATGGACAGGATTTAAAAAAAAAAAAAAGAGTACATTAAAAAGGGACAGCTCAGGTTGAGCAGTTTGGAGACAAAGCTAAAAAGGTAAGGCTGAGATCCCTAAAGGGTGCAGATAATTTGTGTTTTGATACTTATAATATAATATAAATTAATTTAATCTGAACCTTATTTATATATATTTTTTAATTTCACATGATTTACCTAGCCATTAAAATCTGAAGATATAAAATTCTTAATTTAAATATTTTTTTAGTGCCAGTTCCCAACAAAGTCATTTCAAGACGCTGCATATATTAGTAATCAAGTCCAACAGGTTTGTATGACATTACATATAATTCAGTTCAGATTAGTCAGATTTACACTTAAATCCAAATATACACACTGAATTCAATCCAATTATAATGCAATATGGCACCAAACTTGGTACCAGCTTCCCACAATCCTGCACGGAAAAGTATGAATGGATGGAAGGATATATTACGGTTCAATAATATCAGATTCAGTAGCCTGTATTGCAAAATGTCAATTAGTAAAAACTTGTATAATTACATCTTATATAACCATATACTGTGCCATTGAATAAACTAACTCCAAAAGATATTATTCAGGGGAAAATAAAAAATGTGTAGCTCTTAGTGTACTCAAGGCTTTCGATAAAGAAAGTGACAGACCAGCTGTTTAACTGGGGGGCTGCAACATCAGATGACAGAAATCAATAATGCTCATTGTTCATCATGCGTGGTCAGTAATCAATATCTGTTTACTACTTTTACTTTTTAAACAGTGCTAAATTCACTCTAACTGGGCAGTAATGATCTAACAGTGAAGCTTCCTCATGCATTATAATGTAAAGATTCTCAGCATACTCTAAATCCAAGGTAATCAGCTTATTTCTGACTCAATGCACACACAACTAGAAAAATAATCTAATTTCCTCCAGGATAACTCCTGTCAAAACCACTGAGTCTTACCATTAGTGTTTATTAAAGGCAAGTCATATGTACTGAACTGTGTCACAAGTTCACATACTGTTCCCACTGAAAGACGCAAACATCAGTAGAGTTCATGTAAGCCAGCTTAATGTAATGAGGCTCATTTCTCTGTCCACTGCGTGACTGAATACCAACAAACTCACTTCTTCCAGACAGTAACCAATCCAATGCAGCGGTGGAGCAGATGGAAAGTCTATTCCTGGAGCTCAGACTGCATCACGGCATTACAGAGTATTTTCAGAAAAACAACAAACCAAGGCAGACAAGAATCCATGAAATCACAAGCCTTGGCCAAAACATCCATTATAGTCCTGAAAGCCTTCAGTGTTGTCCTGGAGTTGCGGTTTCTAAAAAATCAATGCAGGCCAGGGTGCCTGCGACAAGAACGGCAGCAGAGCCGAAATCTGACACCGGGTCAGTTAATAGCCTGGCTTCCACTACAGAGCTGAGGAATGGTTACATGAGGGCCTACCATATTGTCCCTGACACGTACTATGGCCCCAGAAAGACTGTTTTTAACCACAGTTACTCTCCAGGAGCAGAGTGCATTTTATATCTGCAAAGACTATTTTCAATTAGACGTGTTGAATAATTTAATGTTAGGAAGATTACTTGGTTCAAGTCCTCTGGAGACAGAGACGATTGTAAATCCAGCTTGTGGTTCAGAAGAGCAGCAGATAGAGGCTGAGCACCCCTGCCCCACCCCACCCCCAATTAGATAATGAAATAGCAAGGGATTTGGCTAATGGACAG
The DNA here is from genome assembly GCA_028566095.1 of Kryptolebias brasiliensis. Taxonomy (NCBI): domain Eukaryota; kingdom Metazoa; phylum Chordata; class Actinopteri; order Cyprinodontiformes; family Rivulidae; genus Kryptolebias; species Kryptolebias brasiliensis. Next base: position 4,031,786 of record JAOXNZ010000155.1, read on the forward strand.
AGTGCTCAAGTGGCAGAAAGACTGCTACTGACCACAGTCCATCAATTTAAACACTCCAGATGCTGTTGTTAGACTCCACACAGGGAGACCTATGGGATATATACTGTAGACTGCATTTTCTAGTGATTCATTGGCAGCAAAACTAATAAAAAGTAAACAACAAACTAATTTGCCAGACCACAAATTCAGAGCATAGCATTGTTCTCAGGTTATGTTGAAATAGCAGCTCACGCTGACATTTTCTGAATGTCTTTAACCTGAAAAGTTAAATCGAACTTCATCTCAGACTTGTTGCCAAGGTGAAGTCATATCTCCCTGTACAAGAACTGGAGAAAGTTATTCATAGTTTCAGCACTTCCTGTCCAGACTATTGTAATTTCCTGTATGTTGGTTTAGATAAATCATCTCTGGATAAAACTACAAAGTGTCCAGAAGGCAGCAGCAGCTCGTCTTCTGACTGGTACAAAGAAGCAAGAACACATAACCCCTGTCTGTCTCTGTTTGTGGATGGATTTTAAAATTTTACCGTTAACTTTAAATGTTTTAAATAGTTTTGCCTTGTCATATTTAAACAGATACACACCAGGAGGAACACTCCAGTCAACCAGCAGTTTCTCTTGGACCTGTACCAAGGTCCAGCTCAAAATATAAAGATAACTGGGCTTTTGCTAGCTGCCACAAACCTATAGAACAATCTACCCTCAGACTACAGAGACTTTAAATCCCTGCTTAAAAACAGTCTTTTTAATTTGGCTTTTGACTTAAACAGTGCATAGGAAGCTCTGCTTTTAATGAAAAGTGAGAGTGATGTTAATTATGTGGTCTTAAAAGAATCATGATTTTAGTAGAGTTACAGTTTAGAAAGCCTGTTGTGAAACACAACCAGAATATATGAGCGGCATGTTACCGTCTCAGATTCTGTTGTCTTGACAACAGAAACAGAAAAAATAAGCAAAAGGTCCAAGTCAGCCCCCTATAAAAAGCCTGAAAAAAAGACTACTAAAATTAGGTTTCACTGAAGCACAAAAGGCTAAATAAAAACACAGATCCACACCTAATCCCTAATTGCTGGTTTTCAAATCTGTCTTTAACTTTCCACATTTTCTGATGGTCTTAGCATTACAGGATCATTATGCGCGTCCAGGCCTGTGGAGACACAGTCAAAAATGTCTCAATAAAAGATTCCTTTTTATCCTCATACCAATCTTAATGATTTAAAACAAACTATCTGCTATTACAAAACCTTAATCTGATATTTCTTTCTTTCTCATAAAGCCCATAGTTGTAAACTGGACATTAAAGGTATTGAAAAATCCATGCAGTGTGTTGGACACTCATCAGTGACTCTACAGTAAAAAACAATAAAGTTTAACATGTGCACAGAAACTTCCCAAATTTATAAGAGCTCAGTATCATCACTGTAATAATGAGCATGGTGAGTTTGTGATTGTATATCCTCAAAAAAACAACAACACACATTTTATTCTGTGTAAAATAAATAAAAAAAGTCAAGTTATAGTTTATTCATATAGATCATTTATAAAGCAACCATTTTTTAACTAAAAAGCTGTACAGAGTAAATAAAAATATTTTATTCTTCATTGATGCTGTTTATCAGGTGATTTTTTTTCTGCTTGCAGTAAAAATCAAGTTCTCTTTATAAAAACATGAGGGACTTATAAAGTGATTGGAGTATTATGTTTTTAATGTGTCATTCATTTTTTAAACTTCATGCTGTCAGCTGAAGTCTTTAGACACAACTCTAACATTTTTTGTTTTAATATCTTACCCTTCACTATAATTCCAACAGCAATAAATCCATTCTCGGTTTTCTTTGTCTTGGATTTCAGTGGTTGATCAGAGGTCCCTCCTCTTGTTGATGCCTTTTTTTTGTTGGACATTTCCATGCTGCCGTTGCACACAGAGTTCACCCCCTTTCAAGCGGTGCATCAGATGGTGAACGTGGTAGATGCCTGGCTAATATTTGCCCACCTCGACCGTTATCTTTCAGTTTGTCCCAGATTTAGGGAAACGCCTCCTCCGGTTAGAAAACACTTCCTTCATAAAAAAAAATAAAAAACTTTTACATCTTTGCTTGTCATCACTTTTATCTGAGTTGTGGGCTGACGGACCAGTAAAGAGTGGACCCGCTCGTGCTGAAGTCTGTCTAATCGCCATGGAAACACTGTTTAAGTAACACAAAAAACAAATGCAAGATGCAGCATTCATCATCTAAAGATTAGTTCTGTCTGCAACTTTTAATAACAAAGTAATAATAATAATAATAGGTTATGTGCCAGCCTGGTAAACCCAACCAGCCCCCAAAGGTTTAGAGAATCAAGAGAAAAGTTACTCTAAAAATAATTAAGAAGGCAACAGTCCAAACCAACAGGAGAGACACTTTAGAAAGATTCCCCAATGCTCCTTCTGATTCAAAGGAATCAACGAGAACATGTCTTTGAACAGTGCATGTTTCAGCCTCCTCTTTTACTCCACTGATCTCAAGTATTCACCTAAACGCTACCGTGCATTTTTAATAATCAGCCCGTCTGCATGGACGTGTGTTAAATCACTCTTTTGTGGGAGGTGATGTCAGATGCTCCCGTAAGAGTGTGTAACTATGGTTCAGTCTCTTCCTCCAGGGGAGGGGTCTGACCACAAAAATGTTTCAGTGTGTTGGGGATAATAAAGCCATTATTATTCCTGAAAATCAGAAAACACCCTTGTTTTTGTTCATCTAACTGAACAGTCTGACTGCAGAAGCACTCAGAACAACCTGACCTAATCCAGATTTTTTTTCTTGCATTCAATAAGTATTAAAAATATCCTGCTTCAATTTCTACCACATTTACCCTTTACCTCATATAGCTACACAGCCAACCATGCAGCAAGTAAAATTTAAACAGAAATGTCTTTCCAGCTTATTAAATGGACATAAAATGAGACTTTCCTGTTTGACCACTGATACTTGAAATGTACGTGTCTGACTGTAAATCACCATGGTCAGTCATTTTATCCATCTTTATCAAACTTACGTGGAGGACAAAAGCAAAAGATTCCGATTTTTCTACAAAATATTTCTAAAAGCAACAAAAGTCAAATAAAAATCAAGACAATGCCTTTTCTTCGAGCAACGAATGCCTTCCACTCGCTGTATATTTTTGGCAATCTTCACACATCTAAACCGAGGGAATAGAATCGACACTATCCGCCTTCACAGCAGCAAACAACACACTCCTGCTGCTTACTGTGTGGAGTAAAATAAAAAAGGCTTTGCGAACTGGGTTTTTGTGGCTGCCAAGTTCAATCCTTTGTCTACTTTCCATTTTAAGTATCGACTCGGCCATGAAACTCTCAGTAGTCGAGCTGGTTTCACACCTGCTTCCTAGGTGAAAGCAGCAGTACTGATAGCTGCAGGGTTACAACTGTCCTGTGTTGCCCGATGAATATTTATGAAACTGAAAACTGCTGTAAACAAGAGATTAGGACAAAGAGGAAATCTGAGTGGTCTGCCGCCTGAATGAAGAAGGCTGCATTATAGTATCAGTAGGCAGACTGTAATGAATATTTATCATGAACAGTCAGACGCACTAAGCAAACGTTTTGGCAGCCATTTAACTACAGTGCAAAAGTATTCACACCCCTTGGCCCTTCGACATTCTCTCAATTTTGTTTTTTTACAACCTGAAATTTAAACTGAATTTTGGAAGTCAGTATCTTTAAATTTAAACATAACCACCATTTTGAAGATGTTTTTTTCTTTTTATTTTGAAACAAACAGGAAAAAAAAAGACAAAAAAAAACAACATGTCTGTAACTATTTAACCTACTAAAGTCTATACTTTGTCACCCCCTCCTGCAGCACATCCAGCATCAAGTCTATTCAGGTCTGTCTCTATGATTTTGGTCCATCTAACCTGGACTTTTATCTAGCCTGACAATGCCACCACCATGCTTCACAGTGTGGTGTTCTCAGCATGTTGAGAAGTTGTAGATTTTAATACGTCTACCATTTTTGTCTTTTTCCCACTACTCTTCCATGAAACCTAGTTTTGTTCAGCTTCTCTTGGTCCTGTAGACAGATCCTCCCATCCCTGCAGAAGAGCTGCAGCTCCATCAGGATTATCTTTGGCCTCTTTGTTGCGTCTCTGATTAACATCTGAGTTATTATGTGGCTTCTGAAGGTAACGGTCTGGGCTTCAAAAGGGATGAACACTTATGCACACACCATCTTTCAATTTTACAGTTTTTAGAGTTTCATTAAAATGTGTTTTTCCCCCAAATGAACTTCATTAATCTGGAGTATTTTGAGTAGGTCCATTACCTCTAATCAAACTGAAAATTCATTTCAATTCGAGATTGTAAGGGAACAAAACAGGAAAAGTACCAATAGGGTGAACAGTTTTGCCACCCACTGTAAAATCCCATGGCCCTAAGCATTGCCATCTATTAGTTACTTAATCTTCTGAATGCATGCCAAATCTTTACACAGGCAAAGTGATGAGTGAAAGGAGTGGGTGAAAAATTCTTGTGAACTAAGAGAAACAAAAAGTTTTAGTTTAAAAAAGAAATTGAATCAAAGTGGGGTGGCACAGCGGCGGAGTGGTTAGAGCTGTTGCCTCCCAGCAAGAAGGTTGCAGGTTCGAAACCCGGCCTGGGGCCTTTCTGGGTGGAGTTT
>JAOXNZ010000155.1:4044510-4063468 GCA_028566095.1 Kryptolebias brasiliensis
CCATCCATCCATCCATCCATCCATCCATCCATCCATCCATCCATCCATCCATCCATCCATCCATCCATTTTCTTTTTTGTTCAGGGTCTTGAGGAGCTGGTCCTGATCTCCAGCGGTCACTAGGCGAGGAGCAGGGTCACCAGTAATTATGTATAACCAAAATGTTTTCTTAGTCTTTTTTATTAGTATTTTACATTTATTTGTCATCCACATTAACCCTTTGACTAGTATTTTTTGCTTTCTTTCTAACTGACAGTTGATGCTGTAAAAAGACTCTGAAACATCACCATCATCAGTTTTTACTGTTTCACATTACCTGATTGCGTATTGCAAATGTAAACTTATGAAATGTTATAAAAAGAAAAAAATAATAATCATCATCCATTTTTTTCTTTAGAAGATGCCTTCTGAATGCTGCAGCTCACTAACTGACAGGTGGAACAGTGCTGCACCACCAAAATCTGACCACTAGATGGAGGCAGAGTATTATTTTAATCAGAACAACTGTTTTCATGGTTGAGTTTTGGAATTGGCAAATAATTAATTTCTAGCAGAAAGAAATGCGTCTCCAAGATGTCAGTTCCCCTTTTCCCTCTGTTTTTATACTCATTTTAAGTACAGTGAAGATGTTAAGATATTGATTGTGGGTTTTTTTTTAATAGCGCAAGTAATCAGCGTGCCTTACTTACATTAAACATACATTAAGTCAGAAATGCCTTCTGAAACAAAGAAGATACAATAACTCTCTAGTTCTTTGCAACTGTTTTGCATATTATAATAAGCACTTTAAAACTCTTATTTCTAATATTCTCATATGACTTGTGTCATCTTGCAGCAGACAGTAGATGGCAGCAGCTGTAAAAATTAAACTCAGCTGAGTTGGTGTGTAACAGAGATCCAGTTGTGCTGTGCTGACAAACTCAGCAATGTTGTCACCAACCTTGTCCAAATGTGTGCTGAACCAATAATCTAAAAAACCTCTACTATTGTTATTACTGGTATACCTTTCCCTCAATCTAAAAACACCAGGGAGCCGAGTGACTTCAGAGCAGAGACATCTTGGTTATACAGATCTATGACAAGATCTTAAAGCATATGGTGGTTTTTCTTATAGATAACAAACTAGACCCTCTAAAGCTTGTGTGCCATGCAATACAAAAACAGCCTATAACTCGGTCAATTTCATAAATATTGAGATTAAATTTGAAGTGGTAGTAGCTGAGAGTCATCCTCAACACATACTTAGAGCACTATTCATTGTGGGACATCTATTGATTTAAACTATGGCATTAACTGTTACAATCAACACTGTTTGTTAGCAAATTATTTAATGGATCACTGGTTGGATTTTGCTGAAACTTTCAGAAAGCAATTACTGGATGTACATCTACAACTCATTGACATTTAGAGTCAACCCAATTCAAGATAGCCACCACAGCTAAGTGACCTTTGCCAACACAAAAATGTAATATAACTTATTCAAAATTACATATAATGAGAAAGTCATAGGGTGGCACAGTGGCGTAGTGGTTAGAGCTGTCGCCTCCCAGCAAGAAGGTTGCAGGTTTGAATCCCGGCCTGGGGCCTTTCTGGGTGGAGTTTGCATGTTCACGTTACACGTGGGTTTACTCTGGGTACTCCGGTTTCCTCCCTCTCGCACAATGACTGCTTTGGATGGATGGAGAAAGACGTAGTTGCTCAGAACCATCCTCCATTACATACTCTGAGCATTAATGCATCTTGCAGGATGTGGCTGTGGCAGCCATCTTGAATTAAAACTCTGTTGTAAAACAGGCCATACACATTCCTTCAAGAATTGCAAGAATTTTTTCACTGCTTTCAATAGCCTAATATTTTATTTGACTCTCAAGCTTCCTATTTTTAAACAACCTGATCAGCTTTCATGGTTGCAAACAATAAAGACAAACCAAGAGAAAGCATCGTTCAGAATAAGACGGTTGAAATCAAAGACTCCCACAAATATCTCAGTGGTGTGTTGGACTCTCGGTTAAAGAGAGGTTAATACAGATCTGACTGTTAAACGGGTCATCAAAGGATTGACTTGCCTGTTTTATGTAGTTTTTATCATTTTTTAAATTGAAAGATTTTTTACCATTTTCTTTTCTCTGTTGGTTTATTGGCCTGTCTGTGAAGGAAAACAGCAATCTGAGCAGAACTGAAAAAAAGATTACTGGAGGTCAGCAGAGAAACTGAAGTAACTGAGAAAGCAAAATCCACATCTTCTTATTAATTACCTCCTCCAAGGAGGTTATGTTTTTGGTAGCATTTGTTTGTTTCTCTGTTTGTCTGACTGTGTACAAGATTACTCAAAAAGTTATGAATGGATTTTTGTGAAATTATCAGGAAACGTTAAACATGGTACAAAGAAAGACTGATTAAATTTTAGTGGTGATCTGGTCAAAGGTCAAGGTCACAGATCAGCTTGTGTTCTAACTCTGCAGCTGTATAACAGGAACGTTAAACCCCACAACTGATTACCTCATGGGTCAAGGGTGATCACTGTTGATTTCAAGGTGACAGGGTCAAAGGTCAAGGTCACAGATGACCTATCCTCTAACTATGGAACAATATAAAGGAGGGAAATTAAGCTGCACAGCTGGACACCACATGGGTCAAGAGTGATCACCATTGATTTCAAGGTCATGAAGTCAAAGGTCAACATCACAGCTGATCCTGTGCTCTAACTGTGCAACAGTGAAAAAAAAAATAATAATAATAAATAAATAAATAACTGTGCAACAGTGTGATGTAGGAAAGTCAAACTGCACAGCTGGACACCTCATGGGTCAAGGGTGATCACTGTTAATTTCAAGGTTCATGGGGTCAAAGGTCAAGGTCACAGGTAACCCCTTTGTTAAAACCTTCACTCTGCTCCTACATGTGACCTTCTTGTTTCCTCCACCAAGACGTTCTGTTTCAGGTTGTGTCCGTTGGTTTGTTTGTCTGTCTGTTAGCAAAGATCAGGTAAAAACTAATGAACAGATTTGGAGGAAATGTTCAGGAAATGTTGGGGTTGTCACAGAAAACAATGGATTACATTTTGGTGCTGATCCAGATTATGATCCGGATCGCACTGTTTTTAAATCCCGCTGTAGCCCTGGAGGAGGTTTGCGCTCTCCAAGTGCTTCTAGTTTATATTCAGTTCAGTTTATATATACTGTACAAAAGAAAAAATCCAAATCAAGTCCTAAACAGATCCAGATTCAAAGCCAATTATGTTAAGTTCATTCCTATTTTAATACATTATACTGACATACTGTCTGAAATACCAATTAGTAAAAACCTGAAGGAAGCCAGCAGACTGTGTTGAATCTTTACTTAGTCTTAATCTCCATCCTAAGCAGACACACTGGCAACGGTGGAAAGGAACGACTACAGGTTAACAAAGTTTTTTCTCCAGCAGATGCCAACTTTTAGACATCAGGGCAAATCGATGGCCGATATACAACACCAATTTATAATATTTTTATGGCCAAAATGCATTGTTCATCCAACAAAATACAACAATAATTGCTAAACATATATGTAACAACCCTTAGATGGACTTGTAAGTTTAAAAATATCTAGAAGAGCATTCTTGCTTAAAGAACACTAAACTATGAGCTGGTTGTAGCAGCTGCTGCTTCTTCATGTTCCTTCTCTATAATTGATTAAACACGTACAGGTATGGCCGATTGTCGATGTTTTAAAAGTGGTCAATATCTGCAGATTAATCTGTCCATTTTTTATGTAGTCAATGTAAAAAAATACCCTGCTACGAAACATTTATAAAATCTCTTTATTTTTATTTGTAGAAAATACAATATATTACTCTGAAGACACTAATGTATTTTTCCATACTTAAAGACCTGGAAAATACTAAAAATCAAGTTTCACACGTTTCAAAACTGCACAGGAAACACTGAATTTCACTCATTTTTAATTGTCTGGACTTTTCTAAAGGGGACATTTTGTTCAACAGCTCAAAGAACAAAGAGAACCATCTGATGTGTTATCCTTAAAAGACCAAATGTGAGAAATGTTAGCAGACAAAAAAAAAACTGGTTATATAACTCTACAGGGGAGGGAAACTTTTGAACAGTGACACAGAGGAGATATTTCTGTTTCATTTTGCCTCAACTTTTAGGACAAAGCTCTTTAGCTGCCTGTAGCTGTCACAGTTTTAGTCCCTCCACCACACATGTAAGCATCAGCTGTGAAGCTGTGCGAAGTACAACAGGTTTCATACTTCAGACAAAACTGACAGGGCGGGTGTGGCTCAGTGGTTCGAGCAGCCAGCAATGAGAAAGTTGGCGGTTCGATTCCTGGCACATGTCAAGTGTCCCTGGGCAAGAACCCCTCATTGCCTCTGATGTGTCTCCGGTGTATGAATGGAGTTTAAAGCACTGATTCAACTCTAAGACTTAAAATTGAAGGAGTTGGTCTCCTTGAATGTTTCTAAGACCACTAATAAAGACTTTTTAAATGAGGCATCTGTTTGTAAATGTTTTAACTAATATGGTAGTTCTTAGCTTTCTGGGTGTATTATTTCTTGCTTGTTTTCTTCTTTTATTCCTGCTGTCTATTAAGATGTGCTTTAACTGTGTTTTTTATGTTGTGTAACGTTTGTGTGTTCTTGGCCAGGTCTACCTGCTTAAATAAAAGGTTAATAATAATACAAATACAGAATGATTTATTCAGATTAGCTGTGTAGAAATGTAACAGTATGAATGTGTGTGGATGGGTAAATGAGGGCAGATTGTGCTGTAAAGCGGTTTGAGTGGACTGGTTGGGCAGCAAGGCGCTGTATGAGTACAGTCCATTTACCATAACTGTCGGTTTCAGTTCCCTCCTCCTACATGGGCAGAAAGCAGATGGAGAGGGGGAACTTTAGCAGAACGTGTGACGACACACAGGTAAGTTCAGAGGAGGAACCATGACGCGATCCGTCCGGGAAGGAGGAGAAACACAAAGGCTTGTCCAGACACGCCGCCGACTCGTACTTTTAGTGCGGGAAGTGGGGAACGACAGCTGGAAGCTAACCATACTGTGTCTGTACTTATTAAAACCAAACAAAGCAGCGTGCGCTTTCATTTAAACAAAATAAAAATAAACTTCCCATGAGCGTTGAGCCCCCAACAGGGCGAGTTATCCGTCTGTCCGACAGAAACGCTTTAAAAAGGAATAAACAGACAGCTTGGTTTCACTCACCTCCCCGGCGAACTAGCTGGCTTTTTATTCATGAGCAGATGGTTTATGTCCGCAAAGCTACGAGCCTGCTGGTCCCAGCCGCCGTGAAGTCACGGTACTTCCCTCTTTCTGTCTTCCATCCTCCTGAATGCAGCTCCACGGAGGAGCCGAGGGGCGGAGCCTCCTCTTATCTCTCCCCGTCACAGGAGCCGCGTTGGGCGGGTTCAGACCACCAGCACCGCGCAGGGAAACCACTGAACCACCTGTTCACCCTTACACAAACATCATACTGGTTGTACAGGGCAAACACGCGGCTGGCTTCAAGGCAGGTCCACGAGATCACAAAGATCACTTTTTTTAAATTTTCAGTTCAGTTCATTTTATTTTCAAAGCGTAAATTCACAACAAAAGTCATCTCAGGTCACTATACATAAAAAAATCCAATTCAGATCAAGTCTATTCAGAAAATAATACGATATATTCACAGGGTACATTAGGAAATGCCCATTCGTAAAAGTTATCTATGGAAGGAACCCAGCAGATTGAATCTTCTCTTCATTGCAGTCTCCCATCCTGAGCAGCACATTAGCGACAGTGGAAAGGAACAACTCCCTTTTAGCAGGAAGAAACCTCCAGCAGAACCAGAACCGGGCTCAGGACGGGCGGCCATCTGCCTCGACCGGCTGGGGTTTGAGAGGACAGGAAAGAGACACAGACAAACAGGAAGTGGTGCAGGTGTAGTTTCATCCTGAAAAACACGGGTTAATAATGACAGCAATAACTGCCTTTGGATGGGCGCTTTCTGTACTTCTGGAGCTGATCACAAGCCTGGATAATTGGTGAGGGTTGTGTCAGAAAGAGCATCTGGCGGGAAACTTGTGCCAAAACAAACATGTGGATCTGCGACTGCCCTACTGGATCGGTCAGGGCCCAGGTTAAAAACAACAGCCTCCGGTGCTGTTAACCAGCAAGCTGCCAGTGGAAACTGGACTTGGAGGCAGATGAGCTGCTGTGGCAATCCCTGACAAGTTAGCAGCTGAAAAACAAAGAAGAAGAATGATAACAATGATTACATGTACAACCATGGACAGTAGAATGAGGAAATGTGGTCAGTTTATCCTCCAGCAGTCTAAGCCTATAGCAGCATAACTAATGGATAGCTTAGGAAACCCAAGCCGACCCTAACTATAGGATTGATCAACAAGGAAAGTCTTAAGCCTAGTCTTAAAAGTAAACAGAGTCAGCCTCAGACAGAAACAGGAAGTCTGTTTTGCAAGACAGGAGCCTGGTAGCTGAAAGCTCTGCCTCTCATTCTACTTTTAGGGTGCCTTCACACCGAAGATGTTTGGTCCGCTTTAAATGGACCAGAGCTTGTTTCCTTGGATAGTCCGCTTTATTTGGGCTTGTGTGAAAGCTCATCGGATCTCTGGTCCAACCACACCAGAGTTCACTTGCAAGTGAACTCTGGTGTGGTTTGCTTACAGTGTGAAATGCAAATGAGCTATTCAGCGACCCAAAGAGAGGAGCGCAGTGCACTTCTTGTGAAAAAGCAATTCGGTATGAACACCAAAATATAAGCAGAAACCTCAAGACTGCATAAATTTGGTGTCAACACATTGTTTGTTTTTGTTGTGAACAAGCCGGCTGAAAGGGATGGATTCCTGTCTTTGGCCCAATTGATCGATCTTGGTCAGCTCTTGTTTCAGGTAATACCGCCCCAAATGAGCAGCTGTTGTAACTGTGTGACATTGTCCAGGATGTTTGGTCTGCTTTAAAAGTGCAGTGTGAAAGTGAACCAAACCAAAAGGTGTGAAATTTTTCAGCAGCCCCCGCCCAATCTAACTGAATCGTCAGGATGACCCTGGTGTGAAAGTGCTCTTAGAAGCTTTAGCAATCACAAGTAAACCTGCAGAGTGAAGAAAACACAAGATGGGGCGTGCTTCTTTGTATGATAGAAGGAAGATTTTATTCTCTATTCTGAATTTTACAGGGAGCCAATGGAAAAAAGCTAAAATTAGCCTAAATAATCAAGTGCAATCTGTTGCCATTAGTTTGAAAAAAAAAAAAAATAGCCAAGAATATTGAACTGAATAAAGAGAAAATGACACTAGAAAATGAGAAGGGTGCCAGTGCAGCTACTGCCCCAAACTCTAACAAAGATCAACTTTCTTCTCTGAAGCCCAACACTAATTTGGAAGTTACTTTTCTAATAATCTAAACTGAGAAAATATTTGTTTTTTAGGGTGACTTTTACCACCTGTCTAGGGACTGCAGGTGAAAAATAGCCTTGTGGCTAACTCTGGCATATTGACAGAAATGTTATTAATATGTACTGACCCTGTAATAAATAAATGAATCAAATGTGTTGATGTAGAAACTGTATACAAGTGTAAAAAGAACCAAGAGCAAAAGAAACGCTAAAGATGCTGCCAGTGGGTCAAAGGGTCACCATGGAAACCACACTGTGTTTTCAACTACCTGAGAGCACACTTCATTAGACAGCAGACAGAAATGCAGAGCAGAAAATAAGCCTCAGACAGTCACTATACAAAAACTATAAATGTTAAAAAAAAAAGAAAAAAAAAGAACTTTAGGCAGCAGATGCATCTGGTCGTCCTGCATGTCAGTTTTCTGTTTCTACAGTGTTTATGTGGAAGATATGTTGAAATGAGCCTCCACTTTCAGCTTTCAAGAGAAAATTCAGAGCTCAGATTGGTTTCCTAAATAAACCCATCTTTACTGAAAAATCCTTCATCATAGATCCTTCAGCAGGACTGATTCAAAGACTTGAATATATAAATATATATAGCCTGCAGTTTTGACCCTGTGTGGATTAAAGAAAATCCACAATAGACTGACAAGCTGGACAAAGAAATGAATCTGAGAAACAGCCAAGAAGGCCACAGTAACTCTAGAGGTGCTGCAGAGATCCACAGATCAGGGAGAATCTGTCCATGGCACAACTATTAGTCACGCACTCAACAAATCTGGCCTTCATGGAAGAATGGCCAGAAGAACGATAACTCCTGTTTGCAGTTTGTCCCAGGTCATGTAGGGACATAGCAAACATGTAGAAGGACCTCTGCTCAGATTTGCAAAATGCTACATGTGGTGGAAAAATAACACTCCACATCACCCTGAACACACCATAGGAAATGTTTGACCTCTGTCATTGCCAAACAAGATTATGTTACAAAGTATTGAGTTGAACTTTTGTTTTTGACCAAATACTTATTTTCCACCATAATTTACAAATAAATTCTTTAAAAATCCTACAATGTGATTTCCTGGATTTTTTTTCCCTCATTTTGTCTCTCATAGTTGAAGTGTATCTATGATGAACATTACAGACCTCTCTCATCTTTCTAAGTAGGAGAACTTGCACAATCAGTGGCTGACTGAATACTTTTTTGCCCTTTTGTATATAAAAAGGTTGTAAAACAAGTAGTTTTGTTTTCACTTTCATTCAATAGCAACCCGACTGCTTACAGACAGAAAAAACAAAACAATCTTTATTTCTGCTCTCCATGTCAGTTTTTAAAGAGATGTTTTCAAACTGCTTTCTGTAACTTCAGTAGCAAAATAATATTAATTTTAAAAATTGTACAGTTTACACAAAGTACACAGAGTGCAGGCGTATTTGATTTAGCTTTATTAAGACAGTAAAAACTAAAATAATTAGACAAAGCATATTTAATCAATTTGTATTCAGAAACAGGGTTGATTAAAAACAGGAGTTACAAAAAAGCCAAACGGGGTGAATCAACCCCACATTGGAGGGGTAGTACCAGGGGGTCGTACTAACACACAGACTCTATACTGTGCATATGTGCCGTCAGTTAATTCATAGTTGCAAACAGAAGTTCACACAGACCTTTTCACACACTTAACATATTTTCCCTTCCAGCTTATTCTTCCAGAGCATTTTTTTCTCCATTCAAACACATTTAGAAGCAGGTAGATACACAAACTGATGCAATGATTCATCACACAGCATCCTCTGCTGGGGGAATTTAACAGATAAAGTGTCAATTCTCTCAGAAGCTGAGACATTTACAGTCAAAAAGTGCAGAATTCCATCCCCAGCCACAAACATTTCCACTGTCTCACACACAAACACACCGCCGTCTGCCGAGGGTCCCACCAGGGGTCCACTGAGCTCAGCTTTTATTAGCTGGAAGGATGTGTTGTTGGAGACTGTTATATGGACTCATTTCAGCTGACTACACGCAAACACAAGGACACCCTGCATGTAACGGCATCTTTGGGTTTGAGTATTTGATTCTAAAAGGATCACATGATCATGAGAACTGCTTGGGTGAAACTACAGTTCAGGTTTCCTTTAAATCAATGATAGTACAGTTCAAAATACAATGATATCTGAAATGTGAGGAAGAAAGGCATTAACATGTGAAATTACATCTTATTTTCTACACTGATTGAAAAGTGCCATAAACAAATCGTTATGTCTTTAATAATAATAATAATAATAATAATAATAATAATAATAATAATAATGTTTCTTTTGAAATTCTGTTAGACAAAAAAAATCTTTCCCATCTGCCTCACAAACTGGAGACTTCAGGCACAGCAGAAAGTGAAGAAATGATGAAACATAAGATACTAAGAAATATTGTTTGGAGAACAAAAGTTGTGCAGAATTTGTTTGTTTTTCAGGATTCTTAAAGTTATTTTTGTCAGTTCAAACTTAATTTCATCAAACCTTATTTGTAGATTTTTTTCTATTTCTGTCAATTAAAAAAAAAAAAAATCTCATATCTGTTCATTACTCTAAGCCCTCAACGCTAATTCTCAATCAGGTTAGTTTTCCTTCAACCAAGGTTTTCAAAAGCCTGACTGTGTTTAACTTTAATGCAGAGAGAAAGACAGAAGAGGAGGAAGGGCTAAATTTCTTATTAAGCCTACGTGACAGAAATTAAAATCCATCGTTTCTAGGGTTTCAGCCAGCAGTCGTAGTCCACTGATGACCTCACAGTTTGGACCGCAGAGGCTTCAGGTACTTGTGGAAGGACTCGTGGACCTGAAGAAAAGAAAAAAGCAGCAGGTTTTGTGTTGAGATAATGTAAAAGTTATGAAGACAAACATGTATACATTTGCACAAAATGGCGTCAGTGAAATAAAGCAGGTCTGTTTCACATTTCCTCTAGATTACACAGTCAAAGGTAATTAAACCATTTTATATTCAATTCCTGGAACCTGTGTATCAAAGATAATGTGACTCTTTTTATCCTGTCTTAATATGATGCATCGAAATTAAAAAAAATTACCAAATGTTTCTAAGTTCCAATTTTCTTCTGTAACCCCTCTAGGGATTTATTTTTTTGTGAATTGCTTTAGCATTATCTGACGATGAAATTTGAGTTTCCTCTGATCTCTTGACTTGACTGTTAGTGTAGTCTTACTGCAATACGCTGCCAGTTAATGAAAACAATCTGCAGATACCACAGAAAGGAGAGACAATAACACACTTTGGATGTAATGAGGCAGATCTGCAACACTATCCGGCTACAGCTGATCTGTCTGGCTCTGATAGGGAAAGTTATGGCTCCAGATTGTTATTTTTAAGACTTCAGATCATGCTGTGGTTCAGTCTGTGGTGTAATGAATATGTATTTTTGTTCCTATTTGAACCTTCTGCGCTTCCACAGAAAAATACATTCACTTCAATGTAGTGAACCAGCACGACTACAGCGTCTCATCAGAGTTATACTCATAAACAAACATGATAACTAGAATGTGTTGAGCATTTACCTCTGTGGCATTGAGAGGTGAACGACGAGCCCATTCAAACATTTGCTCATAGACGTTGCCATCATATCGTCCCAGAACAGAATTAAGCTTCTTGTCGTGGATATCAAAGGCGTCTACCAGCGCCACGGCGTTGGGCCTCAGCTGAGACAGAAGCTCTTTGATCCGGATGGAGATCTGCAGCACCTGGGGCACGCTCAGCAGCCCAGCCTGAAAACAGACAACTGAGATGGTGAGTCGGCATTATATGGTAAGATATCTGATGACAAAACAAGTATAAAGACTTTCAATTCAAAGTTCAACTGATCATCTAAATATGATTTGTTTTATTCTACAGGGAAAAAGACAGCTGTGATGTTCAAAGATTTTAGTTTGTTAATTCCAAAACAAAAGAAATGGAGATGGTTTGGGATCAGTGCTGGAGAAAGGCAGCAGCTCCCCGTGACAAGAAAAAAAATTAAAAATGGATGGATGAACGGAAGGATGTGTAACAAGGGAACTCATCCAAATGTTTGAGAATCAAATGCCTTTAGCCCCAACAGTAATTTACATAAATATGTGCAAATTTTCCTCTCAACGCGTGTATAAAACCTCATTTAAATGTGGATTCAAACTTTTGAGGCACACATCTGCTTTTGTGGGGGCTTTGAGAATTAGACCGATTAGCAAAATCCAAAAGTTGTGCAACCCTATGGTGACTCTAGGACTTTGTTTCCATGTCGAAGGGTTTTATTTACCTGAAGGAAGTCTCCAGAGTTTTTTGTGATACCATGCATGGCGTAGAGAAGAGCCAGAGTTGACAGCACGGAGTGTATTGCTGTGTCACCAACCTCTCCCAGCTTGTCAGTGAAGATCTTCACTACAACATAGTGACAGTGGGCCTAGAGATACACAGCAAAATAAAAAAAGGTAAATGAATAAAAAGGATACAAAGCAACAACCACGACAGACATCCGGAGAAAGGAGTGACCAAAAGTGACAAAAAGAGGAGGTCAGAGTTATTCTTATTACTTAAAAAGATAGAAATCCAACATAAACCAGGGGATTTGTAGCTAAGGAAGAAACCTACACTTAATAAAAACCTACTTTACATATGACAATTTATTATGCAAGTGCCTCTGCTTCACTCACTTTTTAACCCAAACACACACTTACACACATTCAGAAGTGAACTTACATCAGAGGCTCTGACCAGATCGATTGCACTGTTGTTCCAGGCATCCTCCTGACTCTTCCTGTTCTGCAGCTCCTGCTGGATGCTCTTAGCCGCCATCTCTACCAGTCTGTAAACACACATAACTTGCCATATAAACTGTGCTACAGAAGCAAACCAAGAACATAAACACACTTCACACACAAGTGCCCACACACAGCCACGTGTGACACAGAACTTTAGATTTTTACTAAATCTTAAGACTGTATTTTTTTTAGTAATTAGCTATAAATCAGTCTTAAACAAGGAAACAGGAGAAATAGCTACTATCACCCACTCATCCTTTGTCTTTTACTGTTCTGATGTCTGAAACTAGCCACATTCTGTCTGAGATACTCTTTGTGCTGATCACAGCTGACACTCTCTGGCAAATGGATTTGGATGTGACTAAAGTGGAGAGCACAAAGTGATGTAATCACCCGGGGATATGATGTTACTCAGAGAAGATAATAAAGGAAGAACTACAGGTGACAGCAGAGAGCAACAGACTCGAGCAGACATTCCAGCAAAACCCATCAGACAATCCGAGCGACTGATGTTCACAAACTACACACTATCACATGAGATGACTATAATCAGTTAAGTGGAAATGTACACTTTTCTTATCCATCCATTCATCCATCTTCTACAGCTTATCCATGGTTGGGTCGTGGAGGAAACAGGTCTAGGAGAGAAACCTAGACATCCCTTTCCCCAGCGACACTCCCCAGCTCCTCCTTGGGGATGTCAATGTGTTACCAGGCCAGAGAGGATATATAATCCCTCCAGTGAGTTCTGGGTCTGTCCCAACGTCTCTTTCCAGTGAGACATGCCCGAAAAATGTTCAAAGGGGCGCGTTTAGGAGGCATCCTAATCAGATGCCCAAACGACCATCAAAGGACTCCTTTTAATGTGAAGGAGCAGCAGATCTACTCTGAGCTCCCCCCTGATGACGGAGCTCCTCACACTATCTCTAAGGCTGAGCCCAGCCACCCTATGAAGGAAGCTCATTTCAGCAGCTTGTATCTGAGATCTTGTTCTTTCGGTCAGGATCCAAACCTTATGACCATAAGTGAGGGTTGAAACATAGATGGACCAGTAAGCCAAGAGTTTTGCCTTGTGACTCACCTCTTTTTTCACCACGATCGATCAAAGCAACGCCCACATTACTGAAGATGAGGCCCCAATCTGTTGATCCATCTCCCGCTCCATCTTGCCATAACTCATGAACAAAACTCCCAGATACCTGAACTCCTCCACGTGAGGCAGAGACTCATTCCTGACCTGTAGGGAGCATTCCACCCGTTTCAGGTTGAGAACCATGGCCTCGATCTTAGAGGAGCTGTTTCACACTCGGCTGCTAACCGTCCCAGTGCATGCTGAAGGTGCCTGAAGACACCAAGAGAACCACATCATCTGCAAAAAGCAGAGACGACACCCTGAGGTTTCCAAACCAGACACACTCCTCTCCACGACTGTGCCTCGAGATCCTGTTTATGAACACCACAAACAGGATCAGAGACAAGAGACAGCCCTGGCGGAGACCAACCCGCACCGAAAATGAGCTAGACTTTGTGCCAAGAATGCAGACACAGTTCCTGCTTTGATCATACAGGGACCCATTAGCCCTCAAAAGCAACCCAGGCACTCCATACTCCTGTGGCACCTCCTACAGAATGTCACTGGGAACATGGTCATACGCTTTTTCCAGATCTACAAAATACATGTAGACTGGAGAGTCAGTCTCGCATGACCCCCTTAGCAACCCCGCAAGGGTAAAGATCGGATCCACTGTTCTATGACTGGAATGAAAGCGACACTGCTCCTCCTGGAACTGAGCTTCGACAATCAGTCAGAGCCTCCCTTTTAACACCTTGGAGTAAACTTTCCCGGGGAGGCTGAGAAGTGTGATCCCCTACAGTTAGAACACACTCTCTGGACCCCCTTTTAAAAAAAGGAGAACCACAATCCGGTCTGCCACTCCACAGGTGTTGTCCCGGTCCTCCATGTGACACTCAAGAGACATGTCAACCATGACAGCCCCACAACATCCAGAGCCTTCAGCAATTCAGGGCAAATCCCGTCCACCCCTGGTGCCCTGCCACCAAGGAGCATTTGGACTACATCAGTATCTACCTCAGTGACCTGTACAATGGTAATGGACTCATCTTCCCCCGAGTTCTCAGACTCTGCCTCCTGAAAGGCGGACATGGTGGTCGGATTAAGGAGATCCTTGAAGTGCTCCTCCCCTCCTTGTATACATAGAAAAGTGCACTTTTCTATGTATACAATTATTTTAAATTCTTTTTAATAATAATAAGAACCACAATCTGTTTGCTCTTACAGGGCAGCTCGCTGTTTGTAAACTTCTACCAGACTGCTCAGGTCATTGATGTCGACCACTGATGGTCTGGCAGCGACGGCCTGCGGCTGCAGCCTCCGGTCCTGTGACTCATTCAGGTAGGACACGATGCCACCGAGCCGCTGGCCTGCTTCAGCTTGCCGGTAGCTTTTCACCAAATATCTGCACAAAAACATCAGAGTGAAACAGTTAGTAAAACATTTAAACTTGTGTCCATGGACCAAAATACAATAATTTTTCTGGCTAAATATGAAAAGATGTTCAGATAATGGGTTTTCCAGGAAAGTTCTACTTATTTGATTGTGATCGGTGATAGAATTAGTTTTACAGTTTACAAGGTGATGGTCATCCACTAAATTCAGTTTTTAGAGGTTATGCTGTTTACATTTTGTCAAGCTTTACTTCACAGGAAAACAATAAATTATACTATATCAATTAGGTGAAACCAGTTTTGTACTTTGTACTTCACAAGTTTTTTTTTCTGTTTACTTAAGAAACCTGAACTGAGAGTAGCTCTGTAAGTACGGCTGAAATAACAACACAAATGTTTTTTTTATCTGTGTCAGTGTTTTTTTTTTTCTGCTGACATTGTGCTTAGTAAAATCTGGATTTTATTTCAGTAGTGCCTCAATCCTGTAGCAGTTTTGGAATGAGAATGAAATAAATGTAGTCTAAATGGGCCACTTTCAGTCACCATTTCAGACTTGTTGTCATTTGTGAGAAGAAAAACAGAAAAATATGTGAATGAGAGCAGCTTTATCATCTGTCCTACTTTAGGTGTTGCGCTGGTGTTGATTCTGGGGGCTGTGAGGTGTATATACACTGAGACCATTTATCAGAAGGCTTCATGGTAATAGTAATGGTTTTCCCCCTCTTAACTTCAATATTCTTGAGTACTTTCAGTTATTCCCTTTAATTAGATTAAAATTCAATAAAGTTCTAGGTGGTAAAGCAACAAAATAGAAAAAAAAACACCAAGGAGGTGAATACTTTTGCAACACACTGTACATAAACGCCTACATAAAAGGTAATCACAAGCCATACAATGGTGTTTCACGCTCTGTGTGTCTTATTTCATTCTGACTCCCAACACCTCTATTGTTTCTGTGTGAACATTACATTCAGGTACATAAAGGGGAAGTTTCTAAAACTGTTCAGATCCTTCTTTTCAGAGAGAAAATATCACATGGCAGGTTTCTAAAACAGAACTGCTGACCTTTACGGTGTTGATAACACAAAACGCGAGCAGCGTCATGGTGGATGTGCCTCGTGTTTGTTTTTACTGTGGGAGGAGTCAGGGTGTGTCCGCAGCATTTGTGGCACGGTATCTGTAACACTGCTGCGTGGGTGTTTGTTTATGTCTGAATACTTCTGCATCCAGACCTTTTCATGTTAAATGATACAACAAAAATTAATTTTATGCACTTGAGTGAGAATATTTGTTACCAACAAGTGCACTGTTCAAACTGAACAGACCCTCTGCTGCATAAACACTCTATCAAAGACATTTTTGGTGGGGAAACCCTGACAGGCTGGAAACTTTGTACACTTCTGTGTGCTGAGTGACCTGGCAGTCTGCAGCATCATAACTGTGTTCTCGCCCTCGTAGGTGCAGGTTGGGGTAAACTCGACGTAAATGTCTGGCAAGGCACTGCTTCGAGAGTAACCATGGCCGCCGCACGACATGCGGCACACTTCGATACCAGAGTTGGTTTCCCACGTGGTGAAAGCCTTCAGACCCGCAGAGAGGGCATGGAGCTGCAGATCAGTGGGGAAAAAGGGAGATCTCTTTAAACAAATGTCTGCTTTGATTCTCAGTCAGCTTTACCTTTGCTGACTGTTATCTGCTCTCTTTTCCTGCATTACCTGGCTATAAATAATGCAACAATAAATGAGACTACTCAGAGAGTGCTTCCTCCAACAAGCTCAAGGTTGTGTTTATCAATTTTAATGAAAGTGATCACTCCCCAACAAATTTTTATGGATTTTGCCTCTGCCTATGCTATCGCCCTCTATGTTACAGCTAGGTATCTTTTGCATGTTTGTGCTAAAAAACAAACAAACTATAATGACAGATTTTAATGAAACCTTCAGACAGCAATCACTGGAGTCAACCCAACTCAAAGTGGTTGCCACAGCCAACTGATTTGGGAAACTCAAATCAGTGGCTATAACTCAGCCAGTTTTAAAGATATTGAGATAATTTTGGTGTAGGAATAGCTGAAACTAAACTCCCACACATACTCTGAGCACAACATATCTCATAAAATCTTACAATATCTGAGGAGATCACATATAAAGTCACGTTGAAGGTTTGACCAAAAAAGCTGTAAGATCTTTCAACATGAGATGATTTTAGTCTAAAACTCTGGCATGAAAGGCAGCAGGTGATATGCATTCCTTCAAGGGATACTAGGCCTTTTTTTTTGCATTTAAACTGACCTGGAATTAAATGCTTGGATTAGTGTTTTTAATCTAATAAAATTAATCTTTCCAACAACTCTGATAGGCCCATGAAAGATGAAACTCCAGCTATGAAACTCAATGAGCTCATATCCTTTCATGGTCGGTACCTCAGGCAGCTCGCTGAAATCCCCCTCGTTGATGTCTCCGGAGATGCGGTGGTACGTTTGTGTCATGTACTGGCCAATAAAAGTGAAGGCATAGGCTGTGGCCAGCAGCGGGAACAGTTTGTACTGCTGCGTCTGGTAGTCGAGGATCTGTGGTTCTGGCTCCCTGTGAATCAGAAACACAAGCAGGTTGGAGGGTTCTCTGCAGTTGTGTTTGACAGAAGAGAATGTAAGAAGAGAACAAAACGTTTCTGGTTGTGTGTCTGAAGAACAAGAAAGATTTTGTGGATTTAAAGATGTCATTTAAAGATCAGATGTCAACAGAACACATCTGATCAGGAATATACAGCGTCTCTTCAGGGCTACTATTTCTAAGAAGTATTTTTCCTCATCATTTTTAATACATAATTAGTTAAATTGTTGTGAAAAATAGCATGTACCAACTACACTAGACAAATCCTAAAATCTAACATGTTTAAGGCTCTTCTTTCATCTGAATTTTTATTATTTTCCAACTAACAGTTCTTGTTTTTTGTAATTTGTTTAAAATAATAAACCCACCATGTAATAAACATATCATAGCTATGAAGTTCTACTACTCCATTGTGAGCGCTTAACCCATAGCTAGTGTTTGTATTGACCTTGCACAAAAAATAAATAAAAAATCTCCATGGGGGCAATAAAGTATATTTGATGTAATTTAACTGAAGTTTTCACTTGCAGTTACTGATTTCTGTGCCACTGTCTGCTGAAGCTTTATCTGTACTGTAATTTGTGCTGCCTGACCCCGGTCGGATCTCAGACTGGTGACGGACGGCGCTGTAGCGGATGGCGATGGTGCAGGACTTGGCGAGGGCCTGAGCTGACTCGCTCACAATCATGGAGCGGACAAACACCATGGTGCCGTAGGTCAGCTTGGAACTGGGCGGCTTCACATAGGTTCCATCTGGCTCCAGCTGGTGGAGAGAGACAGATTTGAAGTTCCTTTAAATGCACTTTATTTTACACATTCAAACATTAGTTAATATAATTACTATGAAGTTCTTCTATGTGGTTGTGCAGACTTAATCCTCAAGATGCTTGTTCTGATTTCAGTCTACCTGCAGTAACCATCTGCTATAAACAGAACATTTAAGAGAAAACCTGAGCAAACAAACAAAACGTTATGAGCACCTATCTGAAAAGTTGGCAGAGGTGAATTATGCATATAGAGTCAAAAGGTGTGTGAATGCAGAAGCCAGATATACATTTATTAATTGTTCTGCAAGTTAAAGATATTGGCAGAACTGACACTCTTTAACATACAGTCTCTGTGACAAGAAAGATGCAATAATCTGTCTGTTGCAAACAAATGTAGATAGTGTGGCTATAGCATTTATTTTTGAAACATCTGAAAAAGGAAAGAATGTGGTTAAAATAAGGAGCAAATGTACAAATAATCTGGAGTCAGACCTTTCCCCAGTCTTAACATCATTATCTGATTGTTAAACCTTGATTGTTAACTATATTGTTAAATAATATAGTTCACATGTTTTTATCTTATTGCTGGGAGCGATTACATGTTTTTAAGTAAAAAAACAGGACGGCAAAAACATACGTTTGCACGCCCACTTTAAAAAATGTGAGAACAGCTGCTCCACCCGCTCCACTGATCAGGCATCAACTATGTGGCTTGGATCAGAGTGTCTGCTTGAATTTATTTTTATCCAAAATATTTTTCTTTGTTTTCTCCTGTAATTTTAAGGTGAAATATTAGAAGCAATTATATCTGGCTTTTTTTTTTACTTGTTTATTTATTTATTTATTTTGCGGTTTCAAGTGCCTGTGGTAGAAATCAGTAAAAATAAAATGGCGATAAAAAGGAATTTATAAAGA
>JAOXNZ010000155.1:4271390-4283706 GCA_028566095.1 Kryptolebias brasiliensis
ATTAAATAAAAATATATAATTTTCTTTGTTTATATTTATTTATTTTAAATGGATAAAACATTATTCAAAAACAATCCAGTGAAATACTCATTTCAAAATTTGACCAATATTTTTGTACTTATCTAATTCCAAATAGATTTTTTTTAACTATGCATGATAACCTGCTTCTTCAATCTTTCCCAATATTAATTCTTCCCATGATTTTTTCATTCAGGGTCAAAATGTTCCTCGACAAATTTCTAGATTCCTCTAAAACGATGAGAGGAAAGACTAAGAATAATAAGAAAATTTGATCACTTCACACACTGGTTCAACCCTTTGGCTTCAGTGTTTGTTCATTTGTAGTGATTTATTTAAGGACCATATCTGCATGTCCTAAAAAATAAAATAAAATAATTTATTTAAAGAAATTACAACCTGCACCTGTTATTTTTTACATGTAAAAAAATAAAAATAGTTAAGAAGATAAAAGCAGTCAAATTGATTTTACAAATAGTGTCTCTGTAGACTGTGAATTGACAGAGGGGTTTTGTGCCTCACCACTTTCCATCGGTCTTTGACCATGCAGTTTGGCGGCAGGATGTCGGCCTGCTCAGACGTCCCATTCATGTTGCCGTTGTCCTGGTGGCCGGGGACTAGGCACTGCATCTGCCAGCTAGACAGAACACGAGCAGCTCCAAGCTTAAAAGAGCCATTTATCTGAGAGGGTGAGTGAGCAGGTGAGGAAAGGAAGTGAGAAAGGATGAACAGAAAAGTAAGACAGAACATTTCATCATCTTGGTACTACAATCCAAGTTTATGTAGAGCTCTCTGCTGGAAAAAAAAATTCTAGCAGTCCAGAAAAACAACAGGCATTAGATAATGGCTGATTGCCATTAGAAGCCATTCTTCAGCTGGATCAGGCTACAGGCTGGTAGGAGGGTTGCAACTGGCATTGTGTAGGGGGGAGGGTGTATGATGGTATTTGCAGTAACTTGAGCAAATATCATTTCTGCAGAGGAAGCAGCTGGACAATGTGCTCTCATCCTGACTGAAGCCGCAGGCTGTAGTGTGACAGCGATCAACTGGAGCAAATCCTTAAAGACTAAACTAAACTAACAACCACCAGCATGGCAAAGGGACGGGATTCAGTCAAGATCTGATGGGGTTCAAAACAAGTGGCTAAAAATGTGCATACTATACAACGATCTGAGGGAAATTATATATTGTACTTTTTAACTTTGTTTGCTGAGAAAAATTTGTATAAACTCTCAAATCTCAAAACCATTAATCTAGTTAGCATAAAGACTGGAAATGGGGAAAAGTCTAACATGGATCAATCAAAAATAACTACATCTATCTACATACACTGATATGGTTCACATGATAGTACAGCAATGTGTTCAATTCATCAGTAAATAAACAGTAATCATAATTTATAAGGTTATGAGTTGTACTTGTTCAAGAAAGGTTACCTTGAAAGACTGTAGGATTTTTCTGTTTCTGGGTAAGAAACAAACCATAACAAACCCCTTTATATGACTTACAACAGGGTTTTTTTTAAAGTTAAAATATGAAACTATATCTTACATTTTAAGAGCTACAGGAGTGAATTTTTGGACATATAAATAAATTTACCTTGGAAGTGTCCCTAAATTTTCAGTGTTTAGACTAAATTAAGCTAGCCAACTGCTGTGTCTTCACATCAAATGATTAAGCAGGAGGATGGTATTAATCTGAAGATAGAGTCCTCAGCAGGGATGACATTGACTTGTGCCTCCAAATAATGCTAAACTATTTTACATACTATTTATAAATTG
Source organism: Kryptolebias brasiliensis (assembly GCA_028566095.1). Lineage (NCBI taxonomy): Eukaryota > Metazoa > Chordata > Actinopteri > Cyprinodontiformes > Rivulidae > Kryptolebias > Kryptolebias brasiliensis. Next base: position 4,273,190 of record JAOXNZ010000155.1, read on the forward strand.
ACTTATCGATTATAAGGGCTGGGTAATAAACTACAATATTTTATACTGAAACTGTAAAACATGAAAAGCTCGCGTCACACTTGTAAATATTCCATAAATAAATAAGAGATTTTAATGAAAAAGAGAAGATTTTGAGGAATTGCATCACTGCAAGACAGCCTGTTGTTACTGTGAAAGGTGTTCAACTGTGCAAATAAAACTTTGGTACTCCCTAAAAAATGAGTGGGGTTGTCTGAAACTGGTTTAAATGGAAACTGCAAAATAATAAAATACCAGCAGATGTGGTTATTCTGAGCTAGACAAACATAAACATTGTTCATTAACAGCAGCGCCTTTATGGTGTAGTTGATCTGTTAAATACTGAAATACTAACATCATATATAGGTCATCTCTCTTACAACAGCTGTATAAAATTTGCTGATATAAAACACTACTTTAGTGTTCTTCAGTCAGTCAGCCTGAACTGAACTCTGGCATTTACTCTTCACAGATACAACATATCTGCCATGAAGGGTTATCAGTTTTCAGTGGATTCATGGGGGAAATTTAAAGTTCAAAATGATGCATGTCAGTCCCCAAACCATGCTGTTCTGCATGCAATGCCACGGCCTATCATTAGTGCATGCAGAGCTCAGGCGGACTGCAGATAAAAATGGAGCGTGTCCTCTGTATTTCCAGTCAGACCAGCCCTCAAAGAGGACTGGACAGACTGCGAAGGAAGGGAGGAGGCTTCTCTGCATCTTCAGTGATACAGCTCACGCTAGCAGCAGCATTGTCATCGTCCAGCTGGGAATCACTGCAACACTGGAGATGTAGTGAAATCTGCTGCAGGACTCAATGTGCTGCTGAGACATCAGTCACTGCAGAGGACAGGACCACACAGTTCCACTGAATGCACAGCAACAGTCTTACAAAACAGTAAACACATCAGTAACTAATCAGCCAATTAGAGCTGTAGAAGGAAAATTAGGGTTTCTCACATAGCGATAAAGGGCTGCAATATTGACAAAATCAAATACAGTGATTCTGGATAAACTATAAAGTTGCTGAACAACAATAAAATGATGAACCATAATATCCATCTAAGGCCCCTTCCCACTGGATGACAATCCCACATCCTAGATGACCTAATAGAAAGTGGCTGGAGCAAGTCAAATTTGAAATACCTCTATAAGTGTAAAGACAATCATATTGCTGCTCTTAGTACTCGACTAATATGTTTTCTTGCCTTTTTTTATATCTTTAAAATGCTCTTACCTCATCTTGCTCTATACATCAGGAGCACACCCACAATGGTACTACCAAATATATTCACAATAACACAACACCTTGAGCCTCATCCTGACACAACTCTCTAAGACTGCGCCAGGATACAGCTGTGCGCTAGAAGATCCCGCCATGCTAGTACGATACCACATACCAACATGTATGCATGATGGGGTCAGGGCCTAAACATGAGGGCTGAGTGACCAGTCTTGCTTCAAAATGTAGAGGAGTCTGCCAAAGTCTGCCTCTGCTGCCCCCTTGTTCCAGCCAGTAACCCTGATACATTGCCACTAGGGCTGCACAATATATAAAACAATATATTGTCATTTATTGATATTAATCAGCACAATTTCAATATCACAAAGGACTGCTTGGACTGCAATAAATCATAGACCATTATATTTCAAGTTTCATGCATTCATGTTTTCCATGCTAATATATTTGGTCAATCTAACTGGCCTTGGTGCCCACACCTGCTTTAGATGATAGTGATGGCAGATGAGAACATGAGGAGTGAGGAAAATGTGGGTTTATTGCAACTGATATCATCATCACAATATTAAACAGTAATATTGAACAATGCCAAGTTCTTCTAATATTTTGCAGCCCTAGTTTCCTCCACAATAACAAACCACCATCACTACAAAAGTTTTGTGCATGCTCAAAATCCTCCACAACCTATGACCACCTATGATGACCTATCACACTCATCCATAATATGGAGCCCACTGCATTCTTAATATATCACTAAAGACCTTGCCAAAACTGTACATTTTCTACTTTCTGGTTGATTTTTTACTTTGTAGTGGAATTGGCATCCAGTGTGAAACGGAATCTTAAAGACAACATTTCTGTGAAAAGTTAAAGCGCTGAGGCATTTTAGACTCTCATAAGAGGAACTTTTGGTCACTGGCCAGTATGTTGTTTCTACTTTGGCTGTTTAACTTCTGCTCCAGTTTTCCTCATGCGTGTTTTTAGCTCTGGAACAATGAATTAATAACAACTGTATTTGGGAAATCTATCAGAGCACCTTTATTATTAAATGAAATGTTGATTTGTTTTTGGCATCAGCATATAGACTATTGTTTCACACCTAAAGGGACCAGGATATTTTGTCCTATCTTGAGCTCAAACACAGTACAATTTTTTGTCATACAGAATAGTTTAAAATACTAGTTGGTTAAGTGTAGTTAAGTAATTATTGAATAACGTATTGTAGCATAACTTTGTGTAGTTTTGTGACTTATTCATAGACAAAAAAACATACTAATGTATTATAAAAACATGTTACAGTTTTAGCATATTACACTAAAATGAATTGTGATGGTCGATTGTACTTCAGCCAAATCATACTCCCATTTTGTACCAAGTGGTTGACATTTCATCCTAACAGGGTACAAAAACATTATCATTTCATACCCATGCTCTTACCATATGTATGTAACCCTGCATGCATAAAACCCTTCAAGCATGTATCATTATAAGCACCCGCTCCACACAGTCCTGCACAGGATCAAGGTGTGCTTTAGTTCATAGTCAACATTGTTATATATTTTATATATTTTTGTAAAAAATATTTAGGACAAATTAACGCTTGTTAAACCAGTAAATGCTTTTACACTGTGACAATTGCCTGCCCTTTGCGTGCATGTATTGGCTCACTTGTGGTGCGTAAAATACACAATAATGATTGAGTAATGATTTTGAGGCTCATGTTTGTCTCCTTTGCTCTTAAACTTATGTCACACTATACTAGATGTCAAATTAACCATTTATGATGTAATTTTTAGCCAAATATCTGTAAAATTGATTGAGTCAGGAGCCATTTTTGTGTTTTCTAAAGTCAATTAGCTGGGTGGCCATCTTAAATTTGGGTAACTCCAAAAGTGAAGTGGGTACAAATCGGGCTGAGGCAGGTTCGAAAAAACTTGTGGCAGACGTTTTCTTTTTGTATCCAAGGTTTGGGTACGAAATGACCAAAGGTGCAGAAGTATGATTTGGCAGAAGTACAAATTGACATGGAGCTGTAGTATCACATCTACTATAGTAAAGAATAAAGTTACAGTATTTACTGTAGATGTGTAGTATTACATCCATCAATCCATCCATCCATTTTCTTTACCTGCTTGTCCATTCCGCTTGCCTAACTCCAGCAGTCACTGTGCGAGAGGTGGGGGACACCCTGGACAGGTTGCAACTCCATCACAAACAACCATTCACACTCTCACTCACACCTAGGGACAATTTAAGAGTTACCAATGAACCTAACATCCATATTTTTGGTCTGTGGGAGGAAACCGGAGTACCCGGAGTAAACCCACGTGTGCACAGGGAGAACATGTAAACTCCACCCAGAAGGGCCCCAGGCCGGGATTCGATCCTGCAACCTTCTTGCTGCGAGGCGACAGCTCTAACCACTGTGCCACCCAATTGTAGTATTACATATTATACAATAACAGGGACCAAACTGTAACATTATTAAAGTTACAATTAAAAATGAAACTAATGTGTATTAGGACAATGTGTTTGTAATAGTATTAAGGACTATGCAAGACATACTATATTATACATTACAGAAAAATACTGTATATTACTGTATATTATCCACATTTGTGCATGTCGTTTCAGAAACTAGCATATGTTTCATATTTCATTTTTTGTTTGTTTTTTCTGGCTACGATCAAATGGCATCATTTTGCATTCCTTAGAGTATCATCTTTATTGCACAGTGTAGTATGTTTATAAACGTTGTAATTTTATACAGTTACATTCAGCACTGATGTGTTAAACAAAAAAGAAAACTGTGTGGTCCAGCAGCAGAACCTTCTGAACTGTGACAGTGTCTCAGCAGCAGATTGAAGTGAAACATCCTGGCCAACACTTCCTGTACTATCAAACCTCATTCTTGTTGTCTTCTTTTCTTCTTGATCTACATGTTCACTAACTTATTACTGGGTAGAAGAGGGTGGAATGTTCTGCCAGTAGCTAGTTTTACATCATTCCAGTTTTGATTTCATGAAGTCACTCAGAGCTCACCATATTTCTGAGCTCCTGGAAAATCTGATGCTTTACAACAAATCCTGAGTGGGACAAAACCCTTCCTTTTCTTGTGTCAGCCTACAAGCCAAAACAGAGGGCACAGTTAACCATCAGTGGAGGAGAGAAAGGGCAGTGACGGCTGACGCCTGCCCTGCTGTCATCGAAGGGGCAAAACAAGGAGTGAGAGGACTTCATACATTATATTTACACCATCAAATCCTCCAGCAAATACAGTGTGTAGCAATAATCGAACAAGAACTAAACTGTGTTCCTTTAGCATTTCCATGTAATACCAGATTCACCAGGATACTGTGACTGCAACACAGTATTTGTTTTGTGATGAGTACTGACAGCCACAAGGACTTTGAGTCTTTGTTACAGGGATGGTATTATGGTTGTTTTTGACACATACGCACACTTAATTTCATTGCACTGCCAGTCCAAAGATAATAAAGATATACATTCATATTCACAACATTTTATATAAATATTTGTGGTTATATTATTTTACTTATTGAATGTACATTGAAAAACAATATTTTTAATCACATAAATAAATACAGTATCTTAGTTCCTGATCTAAAAGTTTTCTAATTTTGTTTTTTTACTAAACCAATAAGCAATCACATATTTTCATGTCCAGCTAAAATACTAATTCTGACTACAGAAGTAATTCAGCACTCGGCCATGACATTCTGATATTGAATATGTTCTCCTTTTACTGCCATGACCACCTTGACCCATTGAAGGATGGACTTCTGAACGACGTCTGTGAGGTTTGGTGCCAAGATGTCAAGATCAAATTACAGATCACATTATAATCATCCAATCGGTTATACCACTAGTAAATTTTAACATTTATTTAGCTCTTGTGTCATTTATACTGATGAAAGATGCCCAACACTCATTCCATCCTTAATTTAAATTGAGTTTTTAATGTTTTTTTTGTAATATTTTCAATAAATGTATTCTCTCTATCTGAATGTCTTTCAGTTGTCTAGATGCTCATCAAACTTAGGTTGTTTGCAGACTCTTGCTCTTTCAGTTTTACAGTGATGACGTGTTAATAAAATTGTGAGTTGCTCGGGTAGCTGAAACAATAACAAAACACTCAGTGTACAAGGTGACTGGATGTCAGCTTTGTTGCACACAACCGATAATACTCTCACAGAGGACAACTATAAACTAAGCCTAGGTCCGACATCAGTGGTGTCCAGTCCTGGTCCTGGAGGGCCACTATCCTGCATGTTTTAGATGTTTCCCTGCTCTTCAGCAGGAGCCTTTAAATCACTTAGTCATTCAAATCAGGTGTGTCACAACAGAGAACAGACAAAAACATGCAGGACAGTGGCCCTCCAGGACCAGGATTGGACACCACTATCCTAGAAGTTTCAAAGTGGCACCTCTGTGAGTCTAGCACATTCAACAGATGCTCGAGAGGGTTGAGAACTAAAGGTTTTGGAGCCAAAATAAACATCTCAAATTCTTTCTTCTGTTTCTAGAAAACATGAAATAGCCTTTGCTGTATGGCAGGGTACATTCGAAGTGGTGAGAATGTCCACATTAATGACATATAAAAATTCATAGTTAGAACATTTCTATCCCGGCTAAAGTTTTCTTTGACCTAGTTTATATTTTCTTCTTGATTATCAACCTTTTCAGCACATAATCAAAGTTTAATATGTCAGGATGAAGTGAGACAAATGCAGGAAAAAAAACAGTACAAATGCCTTCATTGTTGTTTTGGTTTCTATCGCACAAAGTGATAATGGCCATGTGTGTGCATCTGCTATGTCATCGTTTCTGAAAAGCTCTGTATTTCAAGTCCACATGGTTCTTCTAACTAAAAGCTCTTTCAGTGTGGACAAGAGATGGAAACTGCTAAAAAATCTCTGAAAAATATTTAGAGTAGTGTACACAAGAACTCAGATCAACAGATGAGACAAAATGCTGACATCAGAGTGTCGATGTGCTCCACCTTTGGTTTGCTAAATATTTTTGCTCATAATGTTTTAACTGAACTTGTAATTTGTTGGTGAATCTGACATTACATGAAAAAGGAGAACAACAGTACAGTTTATAATCTGAGGACTCAGCGATCGGACAGTGGTGTGTCCCTGAACAACCGTGAACAGAGGTTTTAAAAAGTCACATGACAAGTAAACAAACAAGCAAAGAAAATCCAAAGTTACTGATTTAAACATATCAAACGAAGGTCATACAACAGACCACACACTGTACTTTAATAACTAGGTTTGTCTTTGTAAAGACATATTGTATTTTGCATTTTTCTAGATAAAATCACAGTAAGAAGTCAAATAGGAAAATGAGTACAATTTTGTCATAAGTGATGTAAAACACTAATCTATTAAAAAATAAGAGCTACCTCGCAATTAAACAATAACAAATACTGAATATAAAACACATTTGTAAAACTAATTTTTTTAAACACAAATACACAGTAAATTAACATAAAACTTGAACATAAAATAAAATCGTATTTACTAAAATTGTTCAAACAAAAAATTGTAAAAACAAATTATAAAAGCTAAACTGAGTAAACAGAGTATTACAACGCCTATAATTGCACAATAAAAAATAATAATGACGCCAAATGAGCAGAGAGCACACATGAAGAAGAAAGGAAGCCTGTGGTCCAGGTTTAAACCCCCACCATCCCCTGCATCACTCTTATTCAATCTTTCCTCTCTGCAGTGCACAGTCATGGGTCCTCTGTGCGCATGCGCAACATTACATCCTGCTAATCAATAAATCTGGCCCGGACTGACCCGCGCTATGAATTTAAGAGCATCACAGTTACACAATCAGCATCTTAGTCGGAAAAATCCCAGGTCTCATTCTGATCACACGTCTCTGATTCGGATCATTAAATCCTCATCGTTTGGCCTAACACACACACACACACACCCCGTCCGACCCAAAGCTGGTTCGGATCAGGCCTACCTGGCGCACCGTCCGCTCCTTTTCCGCCTTTTGGGAATCTTCATCTGGGATTTTACTGCGGCACAAAACGTTCTGGTCCAGAAAACCCACCGTTCCTCTGATTGGGGTCGGGGTCTGGGCCTCAGACTCCCACAGGACTAAATCACCATTTATTTCTCCTCCCACAGTCCCCGACAGGGCTGAACGAGACCGGGCCCGTCCTCAGAGCAGACCCGCTGCTGGTCAGGAACAAACCGAGTCCACAAAGAAACAAAAACCAGATGTGTTTTCAGAGTCCGGGAGGGCACAGTACAGCACCGCTGCTGACTCGGTGCGGGTCTTCCTCCGGATGCTGCAGTTGATGCTGCAGGTGAGGAGGAGGAGGAGGAGGAGGACTATGCGGACTGGTTCTTCTTCCCTCCTGCTGGACCGGAACCGAGAGACGAGGGGACGAAAAAACAGACACAGAGACCCGGCTAAGGGTGACCCGGTTCTGTCAGGGGCGATCTGTGGCCGTGAGGGTGTCCGGCTCCAGCCTGTTTGTCCGCACTGCAGCTCTGCCTCCACCAGCGTCAGTGCACCGTCACCAACAACCACCACAACATCCGGCCGGCTCTTTCAAAATAAAATCCCCCCCGTTTTAATGCCACCCAAATAAATCAAGTGGATTATTGGCTGTCGGTCAGAAACTAAACAAGACAAAATGTATTGTCTGTGAAGACGCAGTGTAAATGCTGAGTACTGACTGACTTTGCTGAAGTTTGCTGATTAAACTGAAACTGAGCGGAACGTTACAGATACCTAAATGTTAGCTAAAAGCTAAAAGTAACAAAACACCAGCTTAAAAGAGAAAAAAGTTTGCTAAAAGATAAAAGTAGAAAAACACTAGCTAAAAACTAAAAGTAACTCAATTCTAGCAAATGCTGGCAAAGTGCTAGCTAAAAGTAGCAAAACATCAGCTCAAAATAGCAAAATGTTAGCTAAATGCTGAAAGCTGGAAAAAGTAGCCAAAGGGCTGGGGGGGGGGGGAAAGAATCTGTCACTTCAACCTCAAATCAAGCAGCAACCATAAACTAAAAGTGTACGACAAATGCAAATAGCACAATAGTTCCCTGGCTATATTTGACAAATGATTTGTTCTTTATGATCAACACCATGAACTCAGAATTGTTGTGGCTTTGTATTTACGCCTGTATGCTTGTTACACATTGACTGAAAACATAAAAGCAGCACATTCTCCTTCTGTGGTTTGATGAGCCAGTTGAAACAGCTGAGTTGAGTAGCTTTTTAGCCTTTCTAGCCTAGACTGTACACTACAGACTATAAGTGTTTTAGTTTTGGATTTGAAGCCAACAGGACTTGGTTTACAGAAGCTGCCATGTTGTATTTTTGGAACCAGAATCTGAGCACTAGAGATGTGGGGCTTTAAGTCCCACCATACTCTCAAAAAAATGAGACTGTGATAAATCATTTCTAATATTTTCAAACCTTTACTTTGACATATATCCTGTACAATTTCACTGAAAAAAAAATCTGTCTCAGGAAAAGAAATTATACCCTGACTAGGATATAAAGGTTTGATTTGATGATTTGGATATATGCTTGGTGTCAGTACCATTTTACAAAATGAAACGCTTCTTCATTTTCAGCTTTCCAGCAGACACCTGAAGGTTTTAGGACAAAACAAACGGGTATTTGAAGCTGTTCATCATTCCATCCACCTTGACTAAAACCCCACTTCCAAATGAAGAAAAGCAACCTCACAGCATGATGCTGCCACTACCGTGTTCCACTGTGAGTGTGGTGTTCTTTTGGTGATCTGAGTAGCGGCCCAAAAGTTCAACTTCAAGTCAATCAGACCAGAACACATTTGTCTACAGGCTTTTGAGAAACTGGTATGTTTTTCTGCAATATCTAGCAGAACATGGATGTTTGTCTGTGTAAGAAAATGGTTCCCCACCTCAGAGTCCAGATATATGGAGAACACAGTCAGTACTTGTCAGAACTTCCTGGAGCTCCTTTAGTGTTGCTGTAGACCTGTCTGAAGCCTCTAGTTTCTGTCTCGTCTTTTCATCACTTTTTGAAGGGACGTCTAGTTCATGGTAATGTTATCGTTGCTCCAATTCTTGATGACTGTCTTTACTGTGTTCTATTAGAATATCCAGCACTGGGAAAATGTTCTGTAACCTTCTCCAGAACGATACCTTTCAAAATGACATATTTTTATTGCTTTGTGAGCTCTCAGTGGGCTATGGATTTTGCTGTTGGATGCAACTGATTGAACGTGAGGAAAATTGTACTAGAACGGCTAAACTTCATTTCAGGTTGATCAGGGTCACTTTAATTGATGGCAGGTATGTTCTCAAGAAGAATGAAGGCAGATAAAAGAGCTTCAACAAATTATTAGTTTAAAGGTGTGCACAATTGTGTCACCAAAGGTGGAAAAAGTTTTATGATTTATCCCTGATTCTTTTAAGCATCACAAAAACCTGAATTTGAACACAGGGGTGGAGACTTTTTTATATTCAATGTTGATAATCATGCCTAATAATGAATCGTTTTTTTAGCGGTCAAAGACACCAGATTTATAATATATTTTCTTAGAAATAATTCACTTACTTTTTAAAACTTTCACTAAATGTATAAGACTTCAGATATTTCATCATTCAGGACAACCCTACTACCCTCCACATCTATTCACACATAATTCGATATTATAAAATATTATGCAGTATTAAAGACAGTGACAATGACCCTCAGGGTGAGGCGTGAGAACATGTTGAGTCCCACCCTGTTAGAAGCTCCTGAACGCATCATTACCTCCTTTTTTTTAGGCCCGTAGAAGCTTCGTGTTAAATGTCCTCCACCTGAACCTGCTGAGGCCTCATTTTCAACAAAACGGAATAAATCACTGTTGTATTCCTTTTTCTGAAGCTTCTACAGATCCGACAACCAGCTTGTGGGCGCGCTCTCTCTCTCACACACACACACACGCGTCCAGCCTTTTCGCTCTTCAACATCTTATATCACTTTGCTGTTGCGCGCGCTTCGCCCAGCTGCTTCGCTTCGCTCGTGTCTCGTCTCCTTGTCTGTTCGTCTTACCTGAATGTTGATTTTCGTCCGGGCGACATGGAGCCGAGCAGGTCCCACTCCCTCTGCTCCATCTCTACAGCATCAGCACCACACACCACCGCGCACGCGCACAAACGCTCACTTTTTAAAGTGCCGCCATGTTGACCCTGCTTGCTAGCTCTACAGCACCCCCTGCT
>JAOXNZ010000155.1:4306951-4319451 GCA_028566095.1 Kryptolebias brasiliensis
ACTACTACTACTACTACTACTACTACTACTACTACTACTACTACTACTACTAATAATAATAATAATAATAATAATAAAAAACAGATTAAGACCGTTTTTTTCTTGTGAAGGCATTCAAGGTGGGACTGATGCACCTTTACACATCTTACAGTTCTGTTTGTAAGATACAGCGGCAGGAGGGTCAAAGCTGAGGCACCTGTGACCCACTGCAGTCACATGAACCAATCGATGGGTGTGACAGTTACCATGGTGGAGCCTGCCAATCTAGAAAATTTCAGATATTCCTATTTATTTGACCCAGAGTATACAGAAGAGCAGCTCTGAGGAACTAGTAAATTCATGAAGAAACACTGAAGAGTGCCAATGCATCTACTACCTGAAACTGCAACAAACAACTTTCTTCTCTAAAACCCAAAAGTAATTTGGAACTTCCTTTTGTAATAATTGGAGCTGACAAAATGTTTATGTCTTGATGTATGAACTGTATAAGAAGTGTAAAGACAATAAAAAACTAAAGAAATGTTAAAGCTGCTGCTAGTGTGCTCATTAGGGTCAACATGGTAACCACACACCTTTGTTTGTCACTCCCTGACAGCACCCTTAATAAGACAAACAGACAGAAATACAGAATGCTGGTAAGTAAGTCTCACGCAAGCAGTAACTGCAAAAGAAAAGTCATAGTGAAAACAAAAGTGGCAGAAGCTTCTGGTCGTTACACATGCACATTTTTATGTGTCTACAGTGTTTTATGTAAAAGGTGTAACAAGTTAAAAAGTGCAAGCTCATAAAAAATGGAAGTCAATGAGAGTTTGGATGTGCATACTCGGAAATCAAGGGTTTTAGAGAAAACCTACAGCAGAAAGACACTAGGTGAGAGATTACTAATACCTATGTTTTGGTGTATAAACTGCAAAAAATGTTTCAAGTTTGTGGGAGTAAATGTAAATTTTGAAGAGTTTCGACAGCTCAAAAGTTAGGTGTGTGACATCACATTATAAGGTGAGCATTCTATAGTAAAATTTTCAAAAATGTGTAAAAACCTTAAAAGATATCAAAATACCAGTTCAGTCATGTAAAGTCCAATTTTCTGTAACCTGTTTAAATCCTGAGTAATGTTTGTCTGAGCTACAGAACTCCAAAGATGGCTGTGTTTTCTCTCTCAATTCACCCAATATCCCATTGTTGTGTGTGGAAAACTTTTTACAGACTTTGCTCATGTCATCCAATGTACTGCTACGAAACGTCACTGCACACTATTCCTGATCAAGTCGCACATTTTGATGTATTTTTTGCACTAGTTTTTTCAAAGAGGTAGGAGGAGTAGAGAATTGAATGCTGTGACAAAACAGGAACTTAACGGCTAAATAGGAAGAAGTGCGCTGAAGTGCTTTGGCACACTTTGTTAGAGGAACCCTGGACATTACACACTAAAAACTGCTGGGTTAAAAACAACCCAATATGTAATCCAGCGCTCAACTCAGCAGGGTTGGGCTATCAGTTAGAACCAATATACAGGATTAGATTTTCTACTCATATGGTTAAAAATAACTAATTAGTTGATCTAGAAATATTTAAATGTGGAGTTAAAAAGAAAAAAACAAAATCTAGGTTAGTAGATAACTACAACTTGGGTTGGTGCGAGCTAGCTGGTGGTAACTGCTATTAGCTTCAGCTAGCTAGCACCAACTAATGTTGTTTAAGGAACCCAAACTCACCTCGTAGTGCAAACTGACCTGGTTACCTTGTTAACAACTTTAAACATCTTCTTACAAGTTGTTTTTTTCTCTTAACTTTACATCCTAAAGCAGAAGTCCAGTCAGGCCCGATTTGGTCGCCTAAAACCTCTGACCCAACCACTGGGTCAAATGTTTTGATCCAATATTTTGTCAAACCAACCCAACCAATGATCCAACAGCTTTAACCCATCAATGGAGTTATCAAAATAACTCAGTTTTCAGTGAGTTTTTCAAACTCGACCATGAGGTCTTTAAACTCCAGAAACGGCATGTCTTCACATAAAAACAAGTTAGGCCTATAAATTTCCTTCCGTTTACCCAGAAGTGTTCACCCTGGACCAAACTTTCACTGTAAACAGGATGGTGTGCAACCTCCACAGTCCAAACAGCAGCACTCATTTCCATTTTTAGCTCAGTCAAAACTTTTAAACTTTCAAAAGACAGTTTGGTGAAGTTGAGCAAATGCAACATTCTTAAACAATCATTTGTAATAAGCAAAAACTGCAATTTATTTTTTACAGTTTTTATTTGCATTTAAAGTCTGTTATGCGATTCTAACTTGTCTGAATGAGGGCTACCTCTGGCCCCAAAGATGCTGGGGACTGTTGTCCTTATTTAAAAAAACAAAACAAAACAAAAAAAAAACCCTTCAGTAAGATTTTCTGAAGATTTCTACAGAACCAAACTTCAACAATTCTAATCCAGAGAACAGGAAACAGATAAGACACTTTCCAACAATGTCAATGAAAAACTGTCGAAGTGCTGAAGGCTGGATTCAAGTCCTTACCTGCCGTCCTTCTGTGACGTTGACTAACAGGAGCGGACGCAGGACTCGAGACCAGCGGATAATAGAACAGTTGGCAGCTTTCAGTGCTCCATAGATGATCATGTCAACAAGCGTGAGCTGTATGGCAAAGACAGGAACAAAGACATTTAGTGAAAAGTGGTAACTTACAGTCATAGACCTTAAGGTGGTATCTCACTGGGCTGTGACTCTTGGAGACTAGTTGGCGAACAGCGTTCACGAGGGAATCTCCAAAATGTCTCGAAACGTTCAACAGAGTTCTCAAGTTCCTTCTGCGGGTTGCAGAGGCTGCAAGCTTTGTTGCTTGAATTTAGAACATTTTCAAATATTTTTTGCAACAAAATTTCTCTCAAAATAGCTGCAGGCATCTCAAACCACTCAATTTAGTTTCTTTAATCCTCGACCGCTAGATTTGTTGATGCCTGCACAGACCTCTTTTTTTTGACAGAAAACATTTGAGGCTACAACCATGAATGTCCAGGTCTAATCAAGCGATAAATAATAATTATTAAAAACTGGTCTAAATCTGCCTCTCTTTATTTCAAATGTGTACTCCAGTAGAGTAAATCATAAATGTGAGGGTAGCTGCCAAGGTGGGTACAATGTGGACAAAGAGTTTTTATAGATGGCCTAGAATATAGTTTTGCAAGCCCTGCACATAAAAACTGGATATTTTTCAAAAATTGGCCATGCGTTTTGTGACTGCACAGCTCACTGGTCGCAAACACTTAGAATTCAGTAAGACTGCAACAGAAAATTTGTCCATTTTCTCTAAATTGTCTTGGATTTTGAGTCACCAACTAGCCTTCAACAGTCAGCCCAGAGGGATACTACTTTTATTTCTGAGGGGTTCTGTGATTGTGATTGGCTTCTAGTAGAATAAGTATTCAATCCAATTAGTATTCAGAAAACACGACTTACTCAGTAAATAAGTGACATTTTGGATTAAACTGAAAAGGCATTTGACATTTACAACAAAGGAGAACAATTAGTGATAAAACAAGAAAAGTATACATCATCAAAATATCGGTTTCAGGGCTCAGTCTCCTGGCAGATGTTGTGTTGTGGTTCAGACTCTGAGACATAACTGACGCAGAAACTTTTAGTTTTCGTTTATATCTGGAAACAGCAGCAACCAGGAGTCAAGAGGGAACACGGAGAACAGAAAAAAGGAGTTCAAAAGCATGTAATTATTAGGGAAAACATCATGAAACAAAACTGCAGGAAGTAGCTGCAGAGCAGAGAACTAAAAAACCCTCCGAGTAGTTCTCTAAAAATTTAACAGCTATGCTCACATGTTGCATCAGATTGTTATTGCTCTTTACTTGACTGCTCCCTTTTTCAGGGGTCACCAAAGCAAGCCGACTCGCACGAAAGATTTGTCAAGTGTTTTAAGCCGGCTGTCCCTCCTGACGCAACCAGGGCTCGAACCCACGGCCTCAGAAGTTCATGGCACTGATTGCCAAGCTACCACAGCCCCTGTTGCTTTAGAGTGTAATGGATCAATTTTTTTTTATTATTATTTCTAATTCATTTGAGGAGCATAATCTTCATATATGCAAAAATCTAAAATTGGAGCTAATGTGGCTCAAATAATTCTTAAAGGAAAATGCAGAGTATCAGTTTGTTGCTTATGGAGCTGTGTAGGTGTAGTCTGGTCAGGGTATTCAAACCATGTCCAGCATTGTCCAGAGAGTCAACATGGATATTTTGGATCATTTCACTTCAACACTTCTGCTCCCTTTGATGAAAAACACATTGCATAAACATATTGTTCACATATTAATCATCACAAATAACATCTTTCCAAAACTAAGGAAGAATCATTGCTGTATATAAAGTGTTTGGCAGGAGTCCACTATTTTAAATGAAAGAGCTCCTCGGAGCTTCAGAGTCACCAGGAAGCCTTGTCGCTTTGAAGGTGCTGACTTGGCAATATTTCTGGTTAAAGCCTGTTTCACAACAGCGGGCAGAAAGTCCTCTCAGCACATTTTGGTTCTGCAGTTAACAGACAGGAACTCTGCTCAGCATACTGCAACTATTTCAGCTTTCACAGAAGGAAAAAAAAGAAAAAAACAAAGAAGTCCTCCAAAGAGTCCACAGTGTGAAAATCACCAGGACACAACGTGATCCCGGATATTAAACACTGTGACATATACAGGTTTGCGTTTATTGTGTCCTTTACAGGGAATGTTTTGGACCAACATACATCAAGGAAAACACACACACACACACACACACACACACAAAATTAAGCACAGAACCAGACCTGACTTAAAGAGACTGTTCCGGTTTGTTGTTACAAATCTGTTTTGAGTGCAAGTGGTCAGCTCTGACACATCTGTTCACATTTGGTGGTAAAATGAGTTTTGCCACTGAATGTCTTCACTCGCTCTGTATGGAGATACACACTCAACGAGCAACAAACAGGAAATCAGCGGGTCTGCTGATGTCTCTGTAAAAATTACAGTTTGACATCTGAATTATATTATTTTGACATTAACACCATTCAGAGCCATTTGTTGTAGAGTTACTGTATCTCACGATGACCTTAAGTATCCAATGTATTGGTTCCCAACCCTGGTCCTCGAGGAATATTCTCCTGCATGTTTTAGTTGTTTCCCTGCTTTGACACACCTGATTTGACTGAGTGATTAACAGGCTTCTTCAGAACTTGAAGACCTGCTGAAGAGCAGGGAAACAATAAAAACATGCAAGATAGTTTTAAAAATCTTCTTAAACTTTCTAATTCAAGTCCTGTGAGGTCCTGATGTAAATAAAATATACAATACCTACCGACTCAGCTAGAGAGACTTTTACAAACCTCCTGAGGACAGTTGATAACAAAAAACAAAGTTTCCTACCATCAGAATGACGATGATGCAGATATTTTTGGGGTCCTTCCAGAACTTGTCTCGAGGAATCACCTTGGCGTAGTGAACAATTCGGAAGGTAAAGACGAACACACACAGCAGCTCCACCAGCATGGTGGCCTGAAAACACCACAACACAGCGCTGACCCAACACATGGCAAGACTGAAGGCAGTCAACAAGTGCATGAGTGTAAACTTATAATGGCAGAGAACATTACAGGCCCCCGATCGCTGACAGTAAAAAAATTAGATTTTTTGGCACAGTTTGAATCATAGACTGGGGTTTGAATCCAACAGCAGTTTTTGTTTTGTGTTTTTTTTTTCCCTGAAACTTTATTTGTTGGATTAGTGTATTTTGAGCAGAAAAAGAAAGTCAAATGACTTGTGGAACGCCCCTTTTCATGTGAACATGCCCAGAGACTAAAGCAGAAAGTCAGAGTTAACATCAGAATCGTCACTGTAGTACCTGTACTTTCTTAGTAAAGTTTTTGATTTTTTTCAAGCGTTGTGTTTAAGGAACTTCAGAAAGCTGCCAACGACTTTTTGAGATTTAACAACAAGCGGTTACAGTGTGCATGAAGACACAAAAAGCAGGCGCTAATAAATTAGAATTTATTTATCACCTTATTGTTCTGATTACAACTATTGTAGATTAAACTGAATATTAAAGTGCTCTTGGGTCTGAAGGCTCTAAGCAGCTGCTTGTTTCGCTTAT
The DNA here is from genome assembly GCA_028566095.1 of Kryptolebias brasiliensis. NCBI lineage: Eukaryota > Metazoa > Chordata > Actinopteri > Cyprinodontiformes > Rivulidae > Kryptolebias > Kryptolebias brasiliensis. The sequence goes on from JAOXNZ010000155.1 coordinate 4,313,081, forward strand.
GCCTTGGGCCGGCTATGATAACATCTGTCGAGCAGAGGCAACTATCGTACCCACGTTGGAAGGGGGAAGACAGCCGGCTCCTCGAAAATGGCCAGACATAGATTGACCAGAATGAAGACGTAGAGGAGCACCTTTAAGGCCCAGTGATTGTAGAGGAGATACAGTCTGAAAACACACAAAAAACACACAACCTTTAAGGACAATATGCTTATCTACATTATGATTTTCATATTTGTGAACATCATTTCAAATTTCTATCAAAATCTTGTTTTTAAAAAAACTCTTGGTAAACGTGTAGTAATGATGCTCCACCTCCTTTGCAAAGCAAGTAAATTATTACAATAAATTAAACATAAATGTTATTTTAAGACATCCCATTTCAGTGCAAGAATAATTTCTCTTCATTTTCTGATTTCAGTTTTAATTGCTGAAGCAAAAAAAAAAGAAACAACAACAACAACAAAAAAAACACTGCTTTTTGAGGTAAACAGGCAGAACACAGATAAAGGGGTTGAAAGTTGCACAGGAGAGTCCAAGTAGGGTTGCACCATATTAGGACAACGTTCGATTGCAATAGTGCTGAATTTAATAAGTTAACAAACATTTGTACATGTTTGTATGTTACCAATTTACTGCGTTTGGGGGGGAACGCCAAAGCCGATACATCATCACCCACCCACCCCCTCCCGTGACCTCCCAGGAGTTTTGTACCTAAAATTTAACACAGAATGCCCCAAATGTTTGCTGAACAAAGTGATGCATCTGCATGTCCCGAGCGTCATCATTAGCGTACAGACACGTCCAACTTGTACATGTGAGCAAACTCCAGCTAGCAGAGAGAGAGCGTGCAACCCAGTCAAAACCCCCAAAATATCTCAGTTGTTATTTTGTTTTTTGTGAACATGGCAACAATAGCAGCCAGATTAGCTCTCCTGCTCCAGGTCCAAGTTCAGAACACATCGCAAGTCTCCCAAACAAGCAGCCAAAGACCAGTCACCACCGGATGACTGACCCTGACCAAGCTTGGCTGTCAGAGAGGAAATACTAAAAAGGATTGAAATTGGAATATGTTGATTTAACCATTTTATTTTGAAGAAGATTAAACAAAAATCCCAGATATTAAATTAGATTTTACAGCTAAACATCCTGGCTCTGTTAACAATTTGTAAAATAGAAGTTTAAAAAGCGTGACTGTGAAGCTAAACTGTCATATGGAAACTTACAGCCGAAGATGAAACATGTTTTTTGTGACTAAAGCTTATTCCTCAAAGAATATAAACAATTATAAAAGCCAGAAGAGGAGAGGGAATGTCCAAATTCTATTATTTATTTTTTTAAATCATGATTCGACTTCCCCCTCCCTTCATGATAGATTTAATTTTTCCCCCTCACCTGAATTTGAAAAAGTTGCCCTTAATTACAACTATTTTTTAAGGCATTTACAAAGTCAGAATTTTCAGCTTTGAATTAAAATTATGTAGGTGTCTCACCGTTTCTTTTTTTTGTTGTTGTTGCACACAATAAAACAGTTTTAAAAACATTTTACTCAAAGAGTGTTGACTTTTGTGGGCTAAGTTTCACACGAAGACGATAACCAAACGTACAGTCTCACCTGACAGCCTGAGGAGACGGGTCAAAGTAGATGTTTCTGTTGTACATGGCATCAGATACATAAACAGTAGCCAAATCAAAATCCTGAAACACAAAAACCAATATTTAAAGACAGCTTGTCGATTTTTTTTTATTTTAATCTTTAAAACAAAGATAAAACTTTGATTTTAGGGTGAGTGCAGTCCAGATTCATGAGCAGAATGTGTTTGCTTCTGAAAGTAAATAAAATCAGACCAGGCAGTTTCTTTCTTCCAAATGGTCTTCCTTTCTAAACACAGCACAAAAAGTAAGGACCTTTGTGTTTGGTGGGTTATTTCTTTGTTCTAACAATAATGCTGGAAAGCCTGTTTGAGTACTGTTAAATGGTGCCACATTTATTAGGAAAATGCATTTGTGGGTTGAGGAGCAGAGTTTGGAGTGTGGGTTGCGTCCATGAAAAATCTTTTCTGCCAAACAGCTTTTTTGCTACGGACTCTTGTTTTGAGCACCTGTGAGCAACCAGAGGCAACTCTTTCCTCCAAGATGACAACACTTGCCCCCACAGACCTGGATTTATCAGAGACTACCTCCAGGAATTGGGAGTGGAGAGGATGAAATGACGTGCCTGCAGTCCTGGCCTCAACAACACGGAGCACCTGTGGGGTCAGCTTGGGCGTGATGTTAGTTAAGAGTGACCAACAAAACCACATTGGCTGACTTTACGACAAATGCTGGTCGTAGAATGGGACGCCATCCCACAGCAGTGTGTGACCAAGCTGGTGAGCAACATGGAGAGCTGCTAGGCTGTTGTGGCTGTATATGGTTCTTCCACATGCTACTGAAGCCCCTGTTTATTAAATAAATAAAATGTTAAATAAATGACATCAAACAAGTCAGTAGCAGAATAGGGTGTTTGGCTTTGGCAAAGGAAGAGTTGGCAAGTTTTTCGTTGGCGCAACCCACATACTGAGCTCTGCTGCTCAAACAAAAGGCATTTTCCTAATAAATGTGGCCCCGTTTAACAGGAAGTAAACAGGCTTTCCAGCATTATAAGACATATTGCCAAGAAGCATTGTTACAATAAATAAATAACTGACCAAACACAAATGCTCTTACTTTTTGTGCTAAATTTAGTACATTTGTGTTGTTATTGCCTGCCAGCAAAAGGCAATAATGTCTTTGCATGTGTGTGTGTGTGTGTGTGTGTGTGTGTGTGCACGCGCATGTGTTTGTATCTCTGTAGACAACATGCATGACTGTTATAGTTAACATCCTAATTATTATAATAAACAGATTTGAACTGATTTTTGGATAATTTGAAATATGAACAAGTTTGTCAATTTAAAATTACATTTTATGATGTATTCTTATAGGAGAATGTAACTTACAGATTACAGGGTTTGATATTTCACTTCTGTATACTTGTATAGTACATTAGGAAGTTGGTGTATGTAATCTTAATTTTCATGCCATTCTTGAGCAGCCGGTCCAGCAAAGGATAATTGTGTTGTTGTTTATTTGAGGGGGAAGGTGGGGTAGCTTCTGGACTTCACTAATGGTGCACACTCAGTTTTCATATTTGCACTACCAGTTTCCCAGTATTTGGGAAGTACACTGTAGAGTACACTGCTCTGCAGGAAAAGGAGCTCTTGTCCGTAGCTCGTCACAGCATGTGATGGTCTCAAATACAACTTTACTATTCTAGTTTTGAATGTCTGATGGGATATCGTATACCGCTCTTAATAAAAAGCTGCCTCCACACAACTCAGCTGATGGACTCAAACGTTACAAAAACAGGAAATTCCTTCAGTTAACCATTAACAAACCTGACCAATTAACTGAAAATAACTCTGGGTAATGACTTTATGAAGCTGTTTGGGGTAGTGACAACTAGAAAATACTGCCAAGTGTGTAAATGTCAAAACAAGCTACTTAAAATATTTTTTTTTTCTTTTGCTGTTTGGTGATTTTAACTTCTTTAAAATATGGGTTCCAATGCCTAGTGACTGAAACACCCTCCTTACTGATCAAGTGTGATTCTTCCTTTTTAGTCACATTTTTCAGTTCACTCCTCCTCCAGCTTTGGAAGAACTCATACAAAATAAATCATCAAAACAATCTGGAATAGAGTTTGGCGAGTTTCTTTTCATAGCAGTTCATCATTCAACATAAACAAAATTGGCAAAACAAATTCAAAGATTTCCTCATAGACAACAATGGGAATTTGGCTAATTGAGTGAGGAAACCCGGCCCTGTTTGGAGCTCCACAGCTCAGACATACACAGTAGAAACAGCCTTCAAAGCTTAAATGGGTTGCAGAAAGTTGGACTTTGCTGGACTGAACAGGCATTTTGACAAATAGTTTTTACTCAATGGCAGTTTAAATGTCACGGTTTTTGAAGATTTTACCACATAATGTTGAACTTCAAGTGTGATAATGTCCCATTACTTTTGAGCCCTCTAAATTTTGCAAAATCTTTGCAAACCAGCTCTTTTATGCCCCCTAACTTTACACTTCTTACATAGTTTATACATCTAAATGTAGGTACTTTCAGTTTTTCTTCAACCAGAGAGTTTTTCTGCTACAGAACTTGTGGTTTTCTCTCAAATCCCCTTAAAGTGCAGAGTTGCACACCTAAACTCTCACACCTCCGTTGTATCAAAGTTCAGAACTTTCTCTTCAAAACTGGAAGAGAAGGACCTTTTAACTTTGACATATCTGCTAAATAAAACACTGTAGACACATAAAGATTGACATGTGTGACATTGAAACGCTTCTAACTCTTACAGTTTCTGGATATTTTAAAAAGCAAACTTAGTTTTTGCACACTAACTGTTTGTCTGAGGTTTAATTATGACCAAAGGCAAATGGATGATGATGTTTTTGGCCATGTCAATATGTGTGAGTTTATGTGTCTGTCTGTTAACAATATATCTAATGACCCAGAGGACGGGTTCAAATGAAACTTTCAAAAAGTAACCACTGTATGCACATCCACAACTGATTAACTTTTGGCGTCAACTCCATTCAAGATGTCCGCAGCAGCAAAGCAACCTCCGATGACACAAAACATTAATATAAAGCATCCAATTTTACAAATATTGAGCTCAACTTTGGTGCAACTGTGGTTGAGAGTGATTCCCAACACATATTCCAAGTGATGCACATTGCACGACCTCTTTGTTCAGAACCTTGGCATTAACCGTCAACCCTGTTTGTCTGTTAGCAAAATATCTCATGAGCCGCTGGACGGATCTTATTCAAGTGATCACTGGAGGCACACCTTCAACTGACCCAATTCAAGATGGCCACCACAAAAATGGCCACAGCTCAGTGAATTTACACAGACACTGAACTAAAATTCGGTGTGGTAGTAGCTGAGCTTCACCCTCAACACATTCTCTGAGCACCAACACATCTCAGGGGATCTCGCAAAAAAACATTTACAAGATTTGACCAAAATGGCTGCAACTCTCGTCATTTTCATCAGAAGCTGATCTTAGTTTAGGCAGTGGGTGATAGGAGGGCCAGGCCTTTAACTCTGCTCTGTAATGTCTGCCTGTCTTATTGAGAGCGCTGTCAGGGAGTGACAGCCACAGGTGTGCTGTTACCATAGTGACCCCAAAGAGCCACTGCCAGCAGCTTCAACATGAGATAGCTGAAATAGCTGCAGTCGGACAAAACTTCAATGTAAAAGTCATAAAGCCGACCTCAGCAGCTGAGGTTTCTGATCCCACCGTTTGTTGTTTTAGTTTTATGAGGCTGGAGGGACAAGAGTCCAGCGGTTTACTGCTGTCATGTGGAGACACGTCCGCTGAGAACACCGCAGGAACGGAGCAGGAGAACAGCTGGGTTCTCGTCTCTCACCTCTTTGGTTTTTGCCGAGTTCCCTCCGTTCGGAACTTCTTTTCCTGCAGACGCTTCAGGAATGCTCTCGCTCTTCTCCGGCTCCGACATTTTTCACACTCCTCTTCTTCGTCAAATCCCCTCCCTGAAACTTTAAGAGCTCCCCTCAAAACGTCTCCAAACTTTTCCAGTCGAGGGTTTTACAGGACAGAGAAGATGGAGAACAAATAAAGGACAAAGACTTGCGATTGATCCAACTTTTTTTTCTGTTAATAGCGTCACTACAGCGCGTCCATCTTCTGGGGTCCACATCAGATGTTTTCCTGTCGGCAGCCGATGAAGGAGCTCATCCCGACATCCATCCCCACCTCAGGCTGCTTCTGATCTGCTCCAATCCGCTAGGAGGACTGCCCCCAATAAACCAGGACCTGTGCTGCGTTCACAGACAGGCGGAAACATCGCAGCTGAGACGAACAAGACGTGGAAACAGGGTTTTCATAAACTAAACATATGTTAAAGTAATGACTTGCAAAAAGGTAAAATGAACATAAAAATGATTTATTGATTACTCTACATAAATTATTGTTGAATTTTATGAAATGTACATTGTTATCGCGTTGCATTCAATCAGGTTTTTGAACTAAACTGTTTTCCGAAGTAAAATCTGAGAACGTGAACGCAGCACAAGGGGTCACGTGATTAGTGAGTGGCAGGATTAATTTTTTTTATTAGAGATTCAAAAAAAGTATAATAAAGCACATTTCTCAATAAATAATTGCAATTTAACATGATAAACCGAGCAGAAAATGTAAAATAAAAAACAGTTTGGTAGAATACTAAACAAACAACAGCTAAACAAAAAATCACTACCATTACAAGAGGACTTCCAATTTTTCAATTAAATTATTGATATATTGATATAATGATTGGGCCT
>JAOXNZ010000155.1:4354011-4368541 GCA_028566095.1 Kryptolebias brasiliensis
TAGTTAGGGTTGGCTTGGGTTTCCTGAGCTATCCCTTAGTTCTGCTGCTATAGGCTTAGACTGCTGGAGGACAAATTAACCACATTTCCTCACTCTGCTACTGTCTCTGCTTGCTCTACTGTAATTATTTCTATCATTAATTTTCTATGTCTTCCTTCCAGTAGAAACTACACCTGGACCAGTCATTCTATGTTTATCTGTGTCTCTTTCCTGTCCTCTCAAACCCCAGCCGGTCAAAGCAGATGGCTGCTCGTCCTGAGCCTGGTTCTGTTGCAGGTTTCTTCCTATTAAAAAGGAATTTTTCCCTTTACACTGTTGCCAATGTGCTGCTCAGAATGGGAGACTTCAACGAAGTGAAGATTCAACACAATCTGCTAGCTTCCTTAGATAGATAACTTTTACTAATTGTTTTTGTACAGTGCCCTGTGACAACCTTTGTTGTGACTTGGCGATATGTAAATAAACTGAATTGAAACTGAACTGAATTGGTTATGTACATTACATGTCTCACACATGATGCACAAAATGACTGGCCTCGCTTTAGTTCTCCCTCTTTTGCTGATATATATTTTTGTATATATCAGCACATGAATTTGTTCACATAAATGAAGGTGTTGATTAGAGTGAAAACAATGACTAGGTATCAGGCCTAATGCTCCAATATAGGTTTTTGAAAGCTGAAATCTGAGACCTGCTCTTCTGTTTAAAGTTGGTTTCTCTCGTTTGACATAAATGGCTTCCTTCATTCCCCTCTCAAACCAGTTGTCTTCTTGATCCAAAGTATTAACATTTTGGTCCTCAAAAGAGTGTCCCTTATCCTTAAGGTGTAGGTGAACAGCTGAATCTTGTCCTGAAAAAGTGGCTCTCCTGTGTTGAGCCATGCTTCTGTAAATAAGTTGTTTTGGTTTCTCCAATATAGAGGTCTGAACATTCCACGCTACACTGAACTGCATACACCACACCGCTCAGTTTGTGTTTGTGTGTTTTGTCCTTAGGTTGGACCAGCCTCTTTCTGGGAGTCCTGTTAGGTTTGAAATGTACCGGGATGTTGTGTTAGAAGAAAATCCTTCAAAGTTTCTCAGATACTCCTGCAACATATGGGATGACAATGTTTTTGGATTTGTTCTTCTCCTTATTTTGTTCAGTGGTGTGTTTTTTAGATTTCCTCACTGACTTGACAAAAGCCCAGTTAGGATATCCACATGTTTGGTGAGATCTTTTCCTGTGTTTCTGTTCCTTTTCCTTCCCTTCTGTCTTCTATTTTTTTTTTTTTACAAAATTACTGTTGTAAAAAAAATGTATTGTATGCAATTTTAACGACACAAAAAAATTTAAGGCTTAGATGCATCAAATACTTTGTAAGCAAAGTAAACATTTCATCATAGGTGAAGGTCAAAATGTAGATAAACCAGTAAATTGATAGCGTTGCCTTTTGGTTCAGCTCCTCCTTCACCACAATAGACTGGAGCAATGCCCTCACTACTGTAGACTACACCAGATTCATCTCCTGCTCCATTCTGCCATCACTTGTGATCAAGATTCCCAGGTACTTGAACTCCTCCACTTGAGACAAAGACTCACCCCTGATCTAGAGGGAGCATTTTACTTTTTTCCAGTTGAGAACCATGGCCTCTGACTTAGAAAAGCTGATTCTCATCCGAGCCACTTCACACTCAGTGGTGAACTGCCTAGTACACTCTGAAGATCATGGCTTGAGCACTCCAACAGAACCACATCATCTGCAAAAAGCAGAGACGAGACACTGAGATTCCCAAACTAGACACATTTCTCTCCATGACTATGCTTTGAAATCTTGTCCATGAAAGACAACAAACAGATTCAGAGACATAGAGCAGCTCTGGAAGTGCCCAACCTGCACAGGGTATGAGCTCAAATTTGTGCTGAGAATGTGAACACAGGAATTGGATGATTCCTTACAAGTGACCCTGACACCTATACTCCTGCAGCTCCCCACTCACGAAGTGCTTTGGGGAACATGGTCATACGCCTTCTCCAGGTTCATAAAAACATGCGAACTGAACAATTAAATTCCATGAACCCCTTAGCTTCTGATAAGAGACTGAGGGGGCCTTTGTCTGAAAAAAGGAGAAAACTGCTCTGTTCTGTCATGGTAAAGATCTGAGCTGAAAGGTTAAGCTCTAAATTTACTGGTCTATGTTCCAATCCTCTTCTATGGTTATTGGATATGGATCACGACCAAAAGAGTGACATCCCAGATACAATCAGTTGAAACAAGCATGTTCCGTAGAGTGGCCAGTCTCAGCTTTATAGACAGGGTGAGGCTCTCTGTCACCTGGTTGGTCTTCAGAGCCATTGAGCTTCCACATTAAGGTGTCAGCTGAAGAACTTTCCTGGGCACATCATACTGAGAGGAGACCTCAGTGCATACCCAGAACTGTCAGGAGGGATTATATGTCTCTTCTGGGAACGCCTTGGAATCCCTCCCAGGGGGAGCTGGAGAGTGTCGCTGGAGAGAGATATTCCTGAGTCTTTGTCTTAGACCTGTTACCTCTGCAAACCAATTTCCATTAAGAGGAAGAAAATGGATGGATGGATGGATGGATGGATTCAATTCCACATCTGTCTGAAGTTTCTTCTTTAAACACCTGTTGGTTGTTTTAAAGTCTAACATTTGCGTTTGAATTTGATCAATAATAGAAACACATGCTGGCATAGATTTTGATAATTTTGATCTCAATAATACATTTTTTTTATTATTATTATTATTATTATTATCAAAAAACATGCATGTTAGGCTGCCTTCAGGCTTGAAAAAGATATCTGTGATCTCAGTGGGATTTGCCTGGTTAAATAAAGGTTAATAAATATTATTGTTATGTGGCTGTTAGGCTTGAGACATACCAGAAAACAAATCTGTCAAAATGTTCACCATTCATAACAAGTAGTTTGGTTACTGCGGAGGCCTGCAATCCCAGCACTCCCAGGATGTTCGACTCATTCCCCAAAACAGTCCTGGAAACAGTTGGGAAAAGGTCAGTAAGCATCTTCTACAGCACCGGAGCCATCACTCTTTTGTTTCTGAATGAATAGCACTGTCTAATTACTAAAGCAGCGATGGGGCTGCCAACTTTATTCACAATGGACACAAACACAGAAGACTGGTGCAAGAGAGCAAATCAGAACTAAATGGGTCATTAGACAAGAATTTGGTCCACATACAAAGAGTCCCCTTAGGTGATTTTGTAAAAAAAAAAAATAGACAGGAATGTTGCATCTCTACCTAAGGATAAGTAAGTACAAATCAAACCTTACAGTGTATTACCTAATTATAAACTGAAAAATAAATTAAAGCTATTTTAACTAAAACAAAAATTATTTTTTCAGCAATCTGTTAAAATTTGTGTTTTGGCCACACTGGACCGTCCAACAACAATTCCAAATGCCCAACAATTCAGTCTGTTATTAATTATTCTTCTCCGGTCCTTTTATCTCCGCTCAATCAAGAACCTGCCCCATAATGACTGTGTTCTGAAAGGCTAGGAGCTGAACTTCATGAATATTTTTTAGTCTAAGACTACAGTCACACTTCAGGTTTTAATGCTTAAGTCCAATTTTTTACTTAGATCAAATTTGTTTGTGTGGTTGTTCACTTTATAATTTAATATAGTCCAATGTATACATTTGCTCTTGCTGCTTCCTGCCTAACCCGGTGTAGAATTGCACTTCTGGAATAGCAGCAGTGTACTGAAAAGAGGAAAAAAAACCTAGAGAATCTATTCCATCCTGTTAGTGTTGATACGATCCAACACCAACATTGGTATCATATGTTGGTGTAGATTCTCAGCCACCCAGGACATGACAAATCTAAAAAAGGAAAATGACAAAACAACTGGACTTCTTTTCTGTAGCTGCAGAGTTCCGATCTTTAAACTGCATGATATTGGTATCAATAATATCAATATTTGGATCAATCTGCATACCCCGACTTCAGTGATGTTAAAAGTCAGATGAAATGCGACTTGACCATTCTGATTGAGATTGCTTTCATGAAAATCTTAAATTGTGAGGTTGGTTGAGAAATCTATAAACCGAAGCCTGACGTGAGTTTCCTTGCCTTCAGTATGACTAAAAATAAGATAAAGGAATGAGGTGTCAGCATCATCTAACTCCCATCCTGCCCTGTATGCAGAGTGACACATCATGGCAAGTGGAGAGCAATTTTATCTGCCAAGGCCCGGGGTAACAACGTTTGCCACAGCTGCTGTTGACAAACAGGGTGCCAGCAGAAATTGTGCTACTGTTAGTCAAAGACCACGAGGAGGTAAACGTGCCAGGAGACAGAGGGAAAAGAGGAAAGTCAAGAGTGTAGAACTGAGGGTAGCAACAATGACAGGCAAAGGTACAGTGCTGGCTGACATGATGGAGAGGAAGAAGGTAGATATATTATGTGTGCAACAGACCAAGAGGGAGGGCAGCAAGGCTCGCAGCACTGGGACAGGGTTTAAGCTGTTTTACCATGGTGTGGATAGGAAGAGAAATGGAGTAGGGGTGGTCCTGAAGGAGGAGTTAGCAAGGAATGTAGTCAAGGTGAAAAGAGGTTCAGATAGGGTGATGTGTCTTAAGGTAGAAGTAGAAGGTCTGATGGTCAATGTTGTCACTGGTTAAGCTCCACAGGTTGAATGTGATGTAGAAGAGGAAGATAAATTCTGGAAGGATCTAGATGAAGTGATAGCGAGTATTCCCAGAGAGGAGAGAGTGCTGATCAGAGCAGATCTAATTGGACATGTTGGTGAAGGAAACAGAGGAGATGAGGAAGTGATGGGCAGGTTTGGTGTCAAGGAAAGGTACCAGAAAGGACAGATGGTGGTGGATTTTGCCAAGAGGATGGAAATGGCTGTAGTCAACATCTATTTCCAAAAGATGCAGGAACACAGGGTGACCTATAAGAGTAGAGGCAGGAGTACACAGGTAGACTACATTCTGTTTCTCAGAGGTAACCTGAGAGAGATTGTGGACTGTAGGTTTGTGGCAGGGGAGAGCGTGGCCAGACAGGATCGGATTGTGGTGTGTAGGATGACTGTTGTGATGAAGAAGATGGAAAAAGTAAAAGCATTGAACAGGACAAAATGGTGGAAGTTGAGGAAGGAAGAATATTGTGAGTTCAGAAAAGAGCTGTTAAAAGCTCTGGGTGGTAAGAAAGAGCTTCCAGATGACTGGGCTACTACAGCCACAGTAATTAGAGAGACAGGTAGGAAGGTAGTTGGTGTGTCATCTGGACAGAGAAAATATGATAAGAAAACCTGGTGGTGGAATAGTGAAGTGCAAGAAGTTATCCAGAGGAAGAGGTTAACCAGGAAGAAATGGGACAGCAAGAGGACTGAAGTGAGTAGACAGGAATATAGGGAGATGCAACGTAGGGCAAAGAGGGAAGCAGCAAAGGCAAAACAGAAGGCGTATGATGAGTTGTACATGAAGCAGGACACTAAGGAGGGAGAGAAGGACTTGTATCGACTGGCAAGGCAGAGGGATCAGGCTGGAAAGGATGTGCAGCAGGTTAGGCTTGTTAAAGATAGAAATGGTAATGTTCTAACAAGTGAGGAGAGTGTGATGGAAAGATGGAAGGAGTACTTAGAGGAGCTGATGAATGAAGAAAATGACAGGAAAAGAAGAGTAAAGGTCATAGAAACTGTGGACCAGGACATAGGAAAGATTAGTGAGGATGAAGTTTTGAAGAAGATGAAGAAGGGGAAAGCAGTTGGACCTGATGACATACCAGTGGAGGTATGGAATTGTCTAGGAGAGATGGCATTGACACTTTTGACTCGATTATTCAATGGCATTTTTGAGAGTGAGAAAAAGTGTGTTGGTGCCAATCTTTAAGAACAAGGGTGATGTACAGAGTTGTAGCAACTACAGGGGAATTAAGTTGATGAGCCATATGATGAAGATCTGGGAGAGAGTTGTGGAAGCTAGACTTAGACAAGAGGTGAGTTTCTGAGCAGCAGTACGGTTTTATGCCACAAAAGAGCACCACAGATGCCATCTATGCTGATGAAGTCAGAATAAACTTCAATGTGGTGGTGTAGATTCTCAGTCATCCAGGACATGGTAAATCATATAAAGGTTAAAAACAAAAGCAACTGGACTTCAATTTTGTAGTTGAAGACGTTTCACTTCTCATCCGAGGAGCTTTCTCAATTCAAAAATAGAGAGTGTGGAGTTTGAGCTTTTAAAGCTGAGATGTTCTGTAAACTGGATTCACATGCAGATTGCCCTCTCTCTCCTAACAATAGAGGCTCGTTCAGGTCTTTGTTCACATGACTCACTGATGGGCCACTCTGGTGACATGAATGCAGGTCTGATTGGAGTGAAACTGACTGGGGATCAGGCCTAATGCTCCATCATAGGTTTTTGAAAGCTGAAATCTAGACCTCCTCCTCTGTTTAATGTTGGTTTCTCTCTTTTGACATAGATGGCTTCCTTCACCCCACTCTCAAACCATCTCTATTTTTGAATTGAGAAAGCTCCTCGGATGAGAAGCGAAACATCTTCAACTACAAAATTGAAGTCCAGTTGCTTTTGTTTTTAACCTTTTTTGGATTTTTGGAGGAGGAGGGTTCACACAATATTAAATGCACTGCAAAAAGTGTTGGTGAGGTGGTGTTTGAGCAGATATCTCTAGAAGACTGTCATGTTGGTTTGTGTCCCTTTGACTTTGAACTCATCTTTGTTTTGATCCTTTATGCCAGATTTACAACAGAGTCTTGCTGTGTTTGAACTTTCCACTCATTCACGAAATTGTAGTCACTTTATAGTAGACAGGGGACAGGGGAAAGCCTGGTGTTTTTGCAATCTGGACACTACTTGAATGCAGCGGTACTTCATAAATGAGTGCTAAGTATTCAGTCAAGTCTCAGATAAATACCAGCAAGATACGTGGGAAAACAGTTTTGAATGTAAGATGATGGACAACATAATTTTGGTAGTTTTGCTGAGAAAATGCAGTTATTATTAGTCTCTATAATGCTGACATAAAATTTATTTACACATATTTGGTATTAACTGTTACACTTTCTTGTTGTCTACAGTATAACAGAACCTTTAATATACTGAAAATATGAATTGGTATTAGCTCGGTCCAACTGTTTTTAATGTTTGCCAATTCCTTCCTTTGGTCTCTTGACTTCTTTACCCATTGTCAGATCCTGACAGTGGGTGGAAAGCTTTTGCCTATTCTTTTTTGCAAAACACTTGCAGCTCAGTCAAATTGAATAGAGAGCATCTGAACAGCAATTTTCAAGTTTTGCCACAGATTCTCAGTTGGATTTAGGTCTGGATTTTGACTGAGCCATTCTAACACATGAATATGTTTTGATCTGACCCATTCCATTGTAGCTCTGGCTGGATGTTTCAGGTCTTTGTCTTATTGAAAGGGGAACTTTTGCCCCAGTCCCAAGTCTTCTGCAGTATCTAACAGGTTTTCATCCAGGAATGTCCTGTATTTAGCTCTATCCATCTTCCCGTCAACACTGACCAGCTCCCCTGTCCCTGGTGTGTTCCTTGGTCTTCACGATGCTGTTTGACCACTAATGTTCTGTAACAAACATCTGAGGTTCACAGAACAGCTGAATTTATACTGAGATTAAATTACACACAGATGGACTCTGTTTACTAATGAGGTGACATCTGAAGGCAGTTGGTTCCTCTGAATTTTAGTTTGGGGCATCAGAGAAAAGGGGGCTGAATACAAATGCACTCCACACTTCTCAGATTTTTTTTATTCACTACTTATACAATTTCAGTAAATTACTTTGAAGTTTGTGATTGTAACGTGACAAAATTTGGAAAAGTTCAGGGGGTATAAAAACTTTTTCAAGGTACTGTATCTTGTTTTGAAGTTAAATTTAAGCAATTAAAGATTATTTGAAACCTGCCTGTCTGTCTGCATTTAGTTTGTCTCAACCAATCTCATAACAATGACAGACTGAGCTCATTTACAATACATAATTTCACACTCAGGATCAAGTGGCATTTTGTGACGTGTTTTCTTAGCTACACTGTCACAGTTAAAGTTGCAATGTAAAAAACCTGCAAAGCTGTGTAACCAGTTTCTGTTTGAAGTCTTTCAGTAACTTAAACCTATCTAAATATTGACTCAAACTCATAATTGTTAAAAAACTAAACAAGCCAAAATATTACACTGAGCCACACAATCTTTTTATACTGTATTTATTTCTCTAATGCAACTACTCATGGCTGTTATATGTCAGTGGTTGTGTGACGAGTGTTTCAAAGCTTGTCACCACAGTCAGGGAGTTTTTCTGGTACTCTTGAGCTCAACAAACTACAAAACTTTACTCATTTTGCTGCCTAAAGGCAGCAGGATGTATTTACACAACAGAAGTCAAGGATTTCTAGTAATGCAGAAAAATAAACTTCTTCTGCAACTCATCCCATAACTTCGATCAGTTCATCTTTAGGCATTGCCCTTCTTTTGTTCTAATTTTACTTTCTAAAAGCAGAGGCTTGTAGCTTTTATTTTCTGCTATTACCAAAAATTCCATTTTCCTGCTGGAGCAGCTCATGGGAAGAATAATTACACGGTCCTCTGGAAAGATTTCTTAGTTTAATAAACAATCAGACGGGGGTAAACAGGATTTAAGGATGAGTCATATGGTATGAGACTGTGGTGTATTATCAGCTCAAAGAGAAGAATCTGAGACCAAATTTAGTAGAGCACAATGTGGAGTAAATACAGGGCATCCTAACACACACATACATACAATGTAAGGTTGTTTGGACTGTACAGCAGGTCAGTGAACTGTGACTGAGATGTATTATTAATTAGAGAAGGCTGAAGGTGATAATAGCAGAGCATCTCCATGAAACTGAAGAAAACCTCACAAGGACACAGATCATTTGAAAGTCAAAGACTTCAGTCAGGTTATGGTTAAATGAAACAAGAATCTTTGATCTTTAGGAATGAGAGGCGAAGCAGTGAAGTCTTCAGCTCTGACAACTTTTTTCATAACTACTGTTAAAAAGCATCCAGAGTGACCTCCTGTAATCAGATTTGACTCACCCATATGACCTATATCAGTGTTCTGAGTAGCAACAGGACACCAGAACTTCACTGATGTTTCTGTAAAATCACATAATTTCATTCACCTGAACTCAAACATGAACATTTTTCTCTGCATTCTGACTGTACAGGTCTGTATGAATTCAGGTTGCTGTTGCTGCTGTTAATTGTTCTGTTCATTGCTTTGGAAAGTGCTTTGTATTAGAGTATGTGTATCTTCAGTTATTGTCCTTGTCATGTAGTCAGTCTATGTTTGTTAAAAAAAAAACTCTGCTGGAAAAATGAATTTCCCCCTGGGGATAGTAAAGTGTAAATTTGAAATGACTGCAGGATTAACCTTGAGAAACCTAAATTCTGTGGCTGCTGCAGAAAACGATCACACTTGGAGTTGCTTTATTATCCTGCGTTAAACAAAACAGGAGGAAATATTATAGGATTTGTATAAAAAGATGAGCTTAAAAAAACTGAACTCATGCTGATAAAGAACATATGTAGTTTGAATCAGACCAAAAAAATATTGTGACAGTTTCTCATACTTTTCTGACTCAATTGACATGAATTCTTTTTTTTCCACACATCACGGTCTTTCTTTGTGTTCATACAGTTTTCAATTTGCTCACACATACATGCTGAATGCAGTAACTAAACTCCCTGCAGTACATAGAGCAATAATTCAGACAACCTGAAGTGGGGCTCTGTTGTTATGAACACTTAATATCCTCCCTGTAATTGTTCAAAACCCCACTTCAAAAGATGTTAACTATCTCTTTAAATGTCTCATGTGGGAAGCAGACACAGACAGCATGAACAAAACTTTAAAAGTCAAACACACCACACTGGGTTCAAGTCACAGTAGCAATCAGCGTGTTACCTGAAAAACTAAGCAGAGAATGACCCCTAGTGGTGGGGTCATCACCTCGGACTGAGGTAAACGATTCATTCAGAAGGAAACAATTCATCCATTTTCTTTATCCAGTGTGTGTCAAATCAAACATATTGTCTGAAAAGTGTCTGAAAACATGTACCAGAAAAAGCATCTAAACTGTCAGATAAAAATTACTGAAATATCTTGACATCATACAAATAATAAATGACAAATTGAGTTAAAATTTTCAATAAAAACATGAAAGAACAGCAGTTGCAGCTGACATTTAAAAGCTGTTATGTGAGCATATAAAGGGTGAAAAACTGTAATTATAAATTAAAACAATTTACAACAGCTAAAAGTTTCAAATCAGTGTTTTTTTTTTTACATTGTTATTATTATTATTTCTTTTTCAGAATTTGCATATTTTACAGCATTACAACCCAGCTCAAACCATGAGCCTAAGGTCATAATGAGACCTAGATGCCTTTCTTAGAATATGTGCTCTCACCCAGAGTGATTTTTTTTTTGTAGTTTTGTCACCTTGCTATTGCCTGGGATTTGGTTGATGACCTTGTCCATCCACATTTTGACAAGTCCCAGTGCTCAAATTATTACTGGAATGGTTTTTGTTTTTAGGCCTCACATAGGCTCAATTTCAATTTCCAGGTCTTTATATTTGGCCAATTTGGCAGGTGTTTTGTTTTTTGTGTTTTTGATTACAATGTTTGGGCTGTTGGCACCAATTTCCATATCCATTTGGATCGGCATATCCCAGAGGACGGGGACATCATTGTGTTTTACTACAGTTTGAGGCTCGTTGTCTTATCATTTTCTTTGGTTTTTGATGTTGTGTTCCTGACAGATGTTTCAGTGCAGGTATGCAGCAGCCTTGTTGTGTCTCTGAATGAATTCGCTTTTGGCTAAGACAGGGCACCTAGAAACTAGGTGGTCAATAGTTTCCTGAGTTTTATTGCATAACCTGCAAGCTGGTTCAGAGCCACCTTTTATGATCTTGTGCCTGTAGTAGATTTTTTTTAGGCTTGGTCTTGTGCAGACATTATGAACCCTTCTGTTTCAGGTTTGAACCCAGCTTTTCGGAGCCATTGGTGTGTCAGGTCTTAATCAACAAGATGTTTTGGGTATTGGCCATGCATAGGCTTGTTGTGCCATAACGCTTTTATTTGTGCAAGGGAATGTTTTGTGCAAGGGAGCTCTTTATTGAACTTTGTATCATGGGTAGCTACAGAATATGTGTTATTTTGCTGCTGATGTTTCATACCCATAGACACTTTTGTATTGTTGTTGTTAATATTATTAGTAATAACTTGGTTCAGGGATGAAGAGATGACATATTTGAGATTTTACTGAATACACATTTGCAGCTATTTATTGTATAGTGTCTTCTGTTTTTTAAAAAGAAATATTTTAAACAACTATGAACAGAACACACTTCAAGAATCATTAAATATACATTTACACAAAAAACATATAAATCACCTTGAAAAACATACAAACAATTCACTGAAAATGTTCCTTTTTTTCCTCCTCAGACCAAAAACATGCATGTTAGGTTCATTGGTAACTCTAAATTGTTTCTAGGTGTGAGTGAGAGAGTGAATGGTTGTTTGTCTCTGTGTGTCCCTGTGAAGGACTGGTGAGCTGTCTATGATGTCCCCCCCCTCTCATACAATGACTGCTGGAGATAGGCACAAGCTCCCTGTGACCCGGAAAGGAAGAAGCTGCTAAAGAAAATGGATGGATGTTTCGTTTTTATAGATCACAAGGCCCAACACTTCCTGATTGACATGATGTAAAATATGATTAAAAAAACAAAAAATACAGTAAAGTAGTTTACATATTTACAGGTGATGGTTCATAAAAAATAGAAAATACTGAACAACAATTTCACCAAAAATTTATGCCTTATAAAAAAAGATTTTAAAAGTAATTGGCATCGTGTTCATGGGGTTCACACATTGACTAGTCATAAAACTAATGCCAAACAAATTTAGCAAAAGTAGAAAAGCAATTTTACTATGTTGCAGCCTGATGCTACAGTCATTGAATTCAGAACTCCATCATGACAAAGTGAAGACAAACTGAAATATCAAATTAACACAAGTCAGACCTTTTGCAACACTTGAAATTTAGCTCACGTCTCATTTTTCTCTTGACCGCTGCTGAAATGCTTGACTAGCGTCCACCTGTGATAAATTAAATTGATTGCACATGGTATGAAAAAGGGACACACCTCTTCATGGAAGCATATCAGAGCCAAAACCAGGCCATGAGGTCAGCGGGACTGCCTGCAGAGCTCAGAGACAGGATTGTTGCAAGGTACAGATGTGGGGAAGGCTACAAAACCTTTCTGTTGTACTGAAGGTTCCTCGGAGCTCTGTGGCCTCCATAATTCTCACGTGGAGGAGGTTTGGCACAACCAGGACTAATCCAAGAGCTGTTTACTGGACCTTAGTGAGAGAGGTGACCAAAAACCTGGTGGTCACTCTGAGCTTCAGATATCCTATGTGGACATAGGACTAAGTTTCAGAAGGACAACCAGAACTGCAGGTCTTCACTGATCTGGGCTTTATGGCAACCAGGCAACACGCTCCTCACCTGCCCAACACCATCCCAACAGTGAAGTATGATGGTGGTGGTGGCATCATGCTGTGGGGGTGTTTTTCAGCAGCAGAGAGTGGGAGACTGGTCAGGATTAAGGAAAAACTGAATGGAGCAATATCCTCCATTAAAACCTGTTCCACAGAGCTCAGGACCTCATGAACATGGGACGTAGGATCTTCAAAGGTGGCCGGTGAGTGAAGTGATAAAAATAAAGTCCTTTGTTTCATGCCAGTTTCGTGATGGATAAACTGCCTTTAATCCATAATGTGTCGATGTCACTGAGTGGTAACACTTTGTGCTGAAAGCTGAACAGATGCTGCCCATCCACAAACACACGAAATCTGCTCTGCTCACTGTAAATCTCAATCTGTATGGAAACAGAACACATGATACATTTAAATACAAAATAAGCCTGAACATAGTGTGAATTAGCTTCTCAGAAGACAATAAGGGACAATAAAAACTTTTAACAACCTTCTAAGCTGATGGACATCACTTGAAAAATGATAACTGTTGCATGATGACAATAAAAAATACATTTATTAATATTTTTATATACAGTATTTCAATCCTGATCTTTTCAATATCTAGTTTACATGGAGAAGTAAATGTTGAAGGAACTGATTCCCTCTTAAGTTGCAGTATTTACTGTAAACGCAATATTTTGGGGTAAATAATTTTGCTTTTTGTTGTTTTACTGTGATCAGCTTTCACTGCAGCAACTAAAGCACACATTAACACTTGTACTGTGTTTATAAATTTGTTTTTCAGTTTGAACATCAGTAATATTCATTAGAAGTAGAGTTTCAGATGGTTGTACCTTGAAGGGCTGGTCTTTGATGAAAGGGAAGAAAGGGACAGCTCTGTCCATGTCCTCCCAGGTTCCAGAGACACATGCCCTTCGCAAGACTTGTCTGTCTTTGAATCGAACACACAGCTCCAGCGCCACGTTGGGTGGAGGCTCGGACGTCCCCGGGCCGCATGTCAGGGCAACATAGAACCTGACAAAGGGATACATGGCAGACATAAATCAGACAAGAACCTTGAAAAGCACATTTAATAGGTTGCAATAAGAGCTACTGAGTGGTTCTCATTTTTCTCCTAATAAAACAAAAATGATTGTGTTTGTTTACATTTTGAAAAACTGCTATTTCCTGCCACTCTCCCATGAAGTCCAGCTCTGTGCAGCCTATAGTTTGTCTACGGACAGATGCTCTCATCTCTGCAGAAGAGCTGCTCAGCTCCATCAGAGTTAGCTTTGGCCTCTTGGTTGCTTCTCTGATTAATGCCTTTTTCTGTGAGTTTTGGTGGACAACCCTCTCTTGGCAAGTTTAGTTTTCTAATTAAAGGCCTAGCATTCCTTGAAATAATGCATATTGCTCACCACTACACGTAGAAGAGTTTTAAACTTCTTTAAAAATCTTATTTAGAGAAATTACAAAGTTAAAGCCATTTTGGTCAAACCTTGAAAATAACATTATATGCAATCATATGCAATATTGTGATATTTCACATGATCTTATGTATGTGTTTAGGTTGACTTGCAGCTACTACCACAGTATTTTCAACTCAATATCAGTAAAATTGTCTTGTTCCAGTAGCCCATCTCTCATAGAATGTCCTGATTCCCCAACATCTGACGCAGACCTTGGTAATCCGGGTGACGTCTGAGCCGGCACATCAACATTTCTATGTCTCTCACCCATTATGCAACGTAGTGAGGGCGGTAGATATATGTAGATAAAATTTTGATTTTATTTTTTAAATATGTTTTCCTCTAATCTAACTTCATTAACTGAAAGTATTTTGTGTAGATGTATTACTTATAATCAAACTGAAAACCTGTTTACTGGTTCCTGGTTGCAAGGCAACAAAACAGAAATAACACCAAGGGTTGGTGGCAAATACTTTTGCAACATAGTCTGTTCTAAAGTGCCTTTTTTGTCAGACTTAAACATATTTAGTCTCATGAAAAA
>JAOXNZ010000155.1:4379490-4390080 GCA_028566095.1 Kryptolebias brasiliensis
GAGGAAACCGGAGTACCCGGAGTAAACCCACGTGTGCACAGGGAGAACATGCAAACTCCACCCAGAAAGGCCCCAGGGCGGGTTTCGAACCTACAACCTTCTTGCTGGGAGGCGACAGCTCTAACCACTACGCCGCTGTGCCACCCAAGTTGTAAATCTTTATCTACAATTTGTTTTACAAATAAATATCACTGCTGTGTCAAACAAAAGTAACCGACACGTGTTTTGACTGATTTTATTATTAAAGCAAAAAATATGTTGTAAAAAAAATCGTATAAAAACATCACTGCATAAAAAAAACATAAAAAAAAATACAGCAGTTAAACATAAATAAGCATAATAACACTAAAATTGCCTTTAGGCAAAAATCAATAAAAGTTCAAACAAACCCAGCTGTTTGAAACACAAACAGCTTAAAAAGATAAATACGGGTAAATAAGGTTTGAAACATCGGCACAGTAAATTTCATCACAGGAAGATCTTTGTGTTACAGTGATGTACGCACTGTAACTTTCAGAAAAGTGTAAAAAGGAAAACATATCTGATTTTAGCTGCATCAGTGAATTTCTTCTTTTTCTTTAAAACAGTTTTAAAAAATAAAGGTTTACATTTCATTCAACTGAGAAATTACTGTAGGTATTGTAATGCCAAAAGATAAAAGTAATGCCACTGAAGATGCGATGATGAAGATTCATTTTTGAATAAATTGTTGGCAAGCGTTAAAGTTGATATTTACATTTTAAATTAGTAAAACATTGACAAATAATGCTCAGGATTACATTGGGAAAAATAAGAGCTCAGCCTAATAATTTAGGGGATACAATCATAATTAAGGATGCTGATTTGCTTATAGTGAAACACAAAGAGGCCTCACTTAAATGTTTTTCTCTGGGTTTGTTTACAGAGATGTTCCACAGGTGATCAGTAAAGCTGCCTCAGATCGTCTAAAGCAAAAAACTCACTGAGCTGACACTGTTACCCTGTTGAAGACTGGTTGGGGAATGGTATTTGTGAGCGAGTCTCCAGTGATCATGTTGGTGGAAATAATGTGCACGGGATAGAATATAGTTTTGGAAGCTGTGCACACAAAAATAGACAAAAATTTCAATAAATCATCTGCTCAAAATGCAGCCACATGGCTTGCTGGTTGCTTCACTGCAAATGCTCAAACAAAAGTTCCCTTTTTTCTCAATTGTCTTGCAATTCCAAGTCACCAACTAGTCTCCAAGAGTCGCAGGCCAGTGAGATACTACATTAAACCAGTTTGCCCAGCAGGAATGACAGAGATGCCCCCAGGGCCAGCCCCAGAACCAGGAAGAAGGTCATCAGAGAGCCGGCTGTCTCACAGTCTCTGCACCGCACCAACCTGTTGGACAGAGAGACACGGTTAGAGTGTGTCCACCACAGCCATCATCAATCTGTGGACCACCATCTGTTTATTCATTATTTAAGTTTATTTCTTACACTGCTCAGCAAATGGTGCTGATACTTTACAAACACATTTGTGCTGCTTTCCATTTGCATCAGATGTCAGAAATCTCATCTGGACATGAGGTCACATCAAACACATCCATGTTCCAATCAGGTTCAAATCAAACCTTTAGTAACGATAAACACAACTCAAGGTTTGGTATGCCTCTCTGTTTTTGGGTCACGGTTTGTTACAATGGAAAACAATATTTCTCTCAGAAGCAGAGACAGGAACAAACCACACTTACTAGTGGGAGGCTCTAAGGTAGCAGGTCGTGTACAGCAAAGACGAGTTTTATCAAGTGGGAAAAAAAATAGCCATTGTTCTGTTTTATTTATCCGATCTGATCTGTATACAGAGTCTTACAGCCCATGTGTGAAACAAAATGTTTGAACAACTCCAAAACTAAAAGGTATCTCTTTTGTTTTGAAAAAGAACACAAAAAATTAGTGCTTGTCTCAATAACTTAAAGCAAAATAAAAAGGCAACACAAAACTGAATAATACGCCTGAATGTAAAAATACAAAATAAAACGTTAAAACACTTGTGTGCTGTTCATATATGATGAGGCTTATTACGCCTGGTGACGTATTTAACTGCATTTACTTGACACCAGAGAGAATTTTAAAGCATGTGAAGTGTGACCTATTTGGCTTTCCACACATCCACCTCTTGCTGGTACCCTTGGTACTCCACTGCTGCTGTGGCTCAACAAAACCACAACACTTCCCCTCCACGCTGCTGATTTGAAACAAACAGTCTGGTCTTAAAGCTCCTGTGCTTTGACTGAATAAGCCATTCTCCTTTACTTTGATGTAGAGGGGTTTAAATAAGATCTTCAGCTTTCCTTCATCCATTGTGTCAGTTAGCAAAACACAAAAAAAAGGAAGAAAAATAAATCATGTGTGCCCTCTTCTACATGGGTGATCACCTGTAATCTACCTTTTGTTTGGTTCTGTGCACCAGTCCCTGACGTCTGTACTGTGACTGTTCACTACGAATACATGTACTGTTACATCCCTATTACTATATCTACCTCATTTTCTGTCACCACAGATGGATTTTAACACAGAGGTTCAGCCCAGTTTGTTTGGCAGAGACTTGATGGAAATCAGTAATTACTCTGGAAAGACAACTCTTTGCAGAAGAAGAGATTATCTGAACAAACAAAACTGATTTGAGGTTTCTACGCATAGATATTAGGATTCTCTGTGATGTGTCATTTGCTCACTTAGTTTTGTGTGATTATTTTTTGTATTGAAACACTTTGATCATTTCTAGCCTATACAGAACTGAGAAAGAAAAACAAATACTGTTTTAGGACTCACTGTGGAGCGTAGGCCATGCAGAGGCTCGCCAGGTAGCCGTTAGAGAAGGAGAACAGAGCCATGATGGCGACGAAGGCACAGTCGTGAGCGAAGAGGACCTTGAGTTTGGAGCCCTGGATGTTACACATCATGATCAGAGGGATGAAGACCAGACGAGACAACACGGCAACAGGAAACAGACGGCTCTCCTTCGACGGCTGCAAAAACATCAGCAGAGTCGTTCAGAAGCGAGGAAAAAAAACCTTTACAAATTTTTGTATCAGTAGAATCAGTGAGGTGTATTTAATTAATACAAATCTCTTAAATTAGCAGACTCACCCACTGGAAGAGAGAGGGAGCGCTGCGACCGGCCAAGTCCATAACGTTGAAAACGATGAAGCAGCAAACACACGTGAACACTTTCTCTGCTCAACACAGAAAGCAGGTATAACTGGGAGCACATAAAAATAACACTGCACAGCACTATTAAAATTACTGTCTATTAATTTGGTTTTAAAGATTCATTTTCATTGTGGTTCATCACACAAACTCCACTTTAAAGGTGGGTTAGTGTGTCGGATTCAGTGATGCAGACTAGCCTGCAATCAAACACTTCCACCCATCTTCCTATTTAACACTACTAAGACACAAAAGCTCTTTCATATTCGATTTTAAGTTCTAGGCTTCAGTAGGAACACAAATAGAGCAAGTGCTGAAGGTGAGAGTTTATCAACCTTCCTCACCTACAATGTACTAAAAAAAGTCATTCATGTTGGTCTCATTATAAGAATAAGAAAAAACTGTGGCTTAGTTGAAGATGTATTTGAAAGATTTGTAGTTTTTCTTGTGACTATTTTATTTAAATTACAAAACATTATTTTGAGAATTGTTTCCTGGCAGGTTAGTCTCATTTTTTTTAATAAACTAGTTTTAGTTAATGTTAAGCAGCTGGTTTATTCATCTTACTCTTTCAAAATAAAATTTAAAAGTGTTTTAGTGCTGATAAATTGGAATAAATGTGAAAAGGCTACACACTAACTTGAGTTACATTAGAAAGCGTATCTGTCTCTGCTACTTCCTATCCTGCATGATGGTGTACTGGTGTCTCACCCCAGTCAGAGTTCTCCATGTAGACCGTCTGAACTCGGACTGTGATGACAGGAAATACTGACAGTGTTACGGCAAAGACGCACGTTACACACAGAGCCATCAGCCAGATCTGGAGGGCACAAAAAAAAAAACATTATTGTTAAATACAAGAATGAATGACATCGAGCTGGGAACAGATAAATGTACAGAAGGTTTACAACTAAAACTTAATCTAGCCAAGAAGTTTCTTTAACTAAAGTCAAAATAATCCACTCACCCTCAGGGTCAGTTCATTAGTGTTAAGTCCAAAACTTTGCCATGGACTACTTGACCTCCCCAACTTTTACCACATTAAAAACTACTTAAATTTAAAAAATAATAATTTCCTCCAACAGAAAGGAAATATTGTTTACCTTTTTAAAGACAGCCAGGACAGAAGAACGCTCCTGACCATCGTCTCGATCGCCATAGGTCTTTCCGTTGGCTTCCAGGTCCTTCATATTGCTGTTTAAGGCTTTTTTGTCTTCAGAAAAGAAAAAACTAAGTCAGACATAACCCCATCCTCGACTGATGATTTACTTAGATCAGTAAAATCACTGATGTAAAACGTCACTGCTGAGTAAAAACCTTCGATCTCCAAAAGATGGACGTTTTCAGGTAATAAAATAAAAATTCTTTGTTTTAAAATAAACTATGCGTGGTTGGAGGGTTTTTTAAAATATTATTTATAACCTTTTTTATCAAAGGTTATATCTGTACTGCTTGCTGCCCAAAGGTTGATGTCTTTGCCTGTGACCGTGCATTTATTTTTCTGTTAGCAAAATAGCTCAGGACAGGACAGAACAGATTATCCAGAACCACTGGAATGAAACTAAGGAAGTAATTATTGGATGTACATCGACAGCTGAATAACATTTGGAGTGAACCTGCCGCCACAGCTAATTTCAGTCAATTTGACAGATATTGAGCAAAAACTTGGTGTTTCAGTAGCCGAGAGTCGTTCACAACACATACTCTGAGATTGCACAGATTGCACAACATGTTGCAATATTGTGCATAACTTTATTTTCAAAATTTGACCAAAATGGCTATAACTCTGTGACTTCTTAACATGACAATCTTAGTTTTAAACTCTGACATGAAAGGTAGCATTAATTCAAGTAATGTTATGCCTTTAATTTACAGATGTATTGATTATTGTGTAAAGAAAAAGCTGTATTTATAAATACCTGCTCTGTATGAATAGGAATTGTAGGAATTAAACTTTTTTTACTTGCTTGATACAAATAGAGGTTGATTTAAAAGCTCTTTTTAATTCGTTTTGTTAAAGTCATTCATAATAGACTGGATTTATGCAAAAACATGAAAATTATAGTAACTGAAGATGTGACACTTTGTATGAACTGACCTGTGTTGTCAAGCTTAAGGGAGGTCTCCACTTTGTCAGACTGACTTCTTTTCAAATAAAACTGAGAAATCTCCTGTAAGAAAGAGTCGACACAATCAGAAAACTGAACAGAACCTGCAGTTACAAGATGGAAGACGGTATTTTTGTAGATGTAGGAAAAAACTTTAATTTGCTGCTAAAATAGAATATATATGATTTGCAAAAACTATGCAGTATTCCCCTCACTTTCAGGCTCTCAGATGAAATGTTTTTGCTGATTTCACACACCGAGCAGCCTGTTGCCTACTCACCAGGTGTGGCAGCAGCAGATAGCAGAGCAGAGTCCCCAGAGTGGCCACGCAGGGAGTGATGAAGTACCCCAACGCAGCTGAGTTTCTATCAGGCTTACCTGCAGACAACCATCTCAGCTTTACATTTCTGTGCTGATGCAGCTGGCTTGTTCAGTCTGGCTGTTTTCCCTGCTCTAACAGACAAACAGCTGCCATCTCCTCTGCTTTTACACCCGATCTTCTTTAAACTTCCAATCTGAGCTCCATTACAAACCAGAGAACATATAATCAGGGATCATTCTGGTGTACAGACTAGTTACTGAAGTTTCTAAGTAAAGGTTTAGCCTCGTTGCTGTTTATAAAGTATGATGCTTGTATGTTGTTGAAGACTTACCACTTTAAAAAGATGAGTTTTTTCTGGGGGGGGGGGATTAGCAAATTTGTTCATTCTGAATTCTGAGCTCTATACAAAATGTTTAATTTAAATTTAACTTAACTTCGACCAGCTACAGCATCCTGCTTCACATTAATGCATTTGTAATAAGACTTATTCTTTGACTTTTTCTTCATTTACATAAGTAAAAGAATGAGACTTTGTAATGTTTAAACCCTATCAATAGTGTTATTGTTGGTGTGTGAGTGCTTACTTAAAATGGAGCAGAGCATGGCGACAGCGGCAAAGATCCCAGCCAGACCCTGACCGCTCATGAACAGAGTGCTGTAACGAGGAGGAAACAGGCCCACCACACCGAAGAGACTGCCCTGCAGCACGGCACCAAACGCTGCACACAAACACAAAAAGACATGGTAATTACATCAGAACTGAGACTTGCCTTGACTGTTGATAGAAGTGTGATGGAATGATCATGGTAGCAAATGAATCATTGCTCAGAGCGTCCTGAATCAGGCTGGCCCACCTACATGGTTTGGTTACATTTTAACTTTAATATCTATACTGAGTCTTTTCTTTTGATATGATTCTGATTCTTATTACAGCACTTGACTAAACATATCAGAAAAGCAAGCTACAGCAGATCATCTGCCTCCATCTATCCCAGCATCCTCCTCTGTCACACCAACCCTCTGTAGATCCTCCTTCACTACATCCATGTCTTCTTCTCTTCCTCCTTTCTGGCAGCTCCATATTCAACATCTTTTGTTCAAAATGTCGACTGTCCCTCCTCTACTCATGTCCAAACCATCTCAGCCTTGTTTCCCTAACTTTGTCTTTAAACGGCTCAACCTGAGCTGTCCCTCCGATGGACTCATCATTTCTAATCCTGTCCATTTTGGTCCCTCCCAGTGAAAATCTGAACATCATCCCTGCCCCCTCCAATTCCACCTCATGTCTCCATCTCCAAACCAAACATCACAGCAGGTCTCACTACCATCTTTTAAACCTTCCCTTTCACTCTTGAAGCTCTCCTCCTGTCACAAATCCCAGACACTCGTCTCCACCCACTCCTCCCTGCCTTCTCTCTCTTCTTCATCTCTCTTATGCTTGGATCGTTGACCCCAGGTACTTAAATGTATCCAGCTTCAACACCTCTCCTCCCTTCACTGTTCCACCTGTCTCCCTCTCATTCAGTCTGTCTGTCATTCCTTTTCTTTCCAGAGCACACTTCCACATCTCCACCGCTAGGTTCTCTTCCACCTGCTCCCTACTCTCACTACAGTCCACAATGTTGTCAAACAGCACATCACAGTCTATGGGGACTCCTTCCTTGTGTTCTAAAACATATTAAGAGCTAAATCAGCCATCATAACTGGAGATACCTACTTTGAATCTGCAGAGCACCACCTACAGTTTAGAAGAGGACAGACAGCTCCTAAATTTTTCATTCTTTTAGACTGTATGTGTGGGTATTTGCAGCTAATTTACATGCTGTGAGGAAACAATGAAATGTGAAGCTGCCAGGCCACAAGGCAAAAAAAACCCTTTAATGCCAAGGCAGTCAAATCCTGGATTACAGCAGTCTGGCATCAGTGAGCTGGATTAATGGACTCTGTTTACATTTGTCCACATTTCATCTTATCCAGGAGAGACGGATACCAAAAGATTTCCATCAAAGTTCATCAAATGTGTCTAAAGAATTTCATTTGGTTGATGCACACAAACTTACTGTTAATGAACCAAATTGTTGCCATGGTGACTGAAAAGAAGGTGTCCGGGTGCATATCAACCATGACCAGTGCAGCGGTGAGAGAGAAGAGGAGGAAGATGACGATCAGGCTGAATGCCACGCGGAGACGCTCCTTCACCCTACAGAGAGCATCATCGTCATCATTTAGCATGTGATGGTGATAATCATCAAACCAGTTCTTCAGTGGAATTTAGCATCATTTTTTCAACACGTTTCAGCCATCACCTCTGATACAGGAAAGAGTTGAGCAGAGTGAAGAGCAGCAGGGGTAGCTGGGAGAGCAAAGCCATCCAGCTGTCGTAGTTGTAGTCTTTCAATGAAGCGTCTGCTGTGCTGTTAGTGATGCTGTTTGACTCTTTGAGGCGGTCGTTGAAATACTTTGAGAGAAAGAAATCTTATCACTCACCAACTTCAAATAAAAACACACCTACAAGGCAGTAAAACGAGAATAAAAACCTGTGAGGCTGTGATAAAGAAGTTCCAGGGCAGCAGGGTTCCAACACCGAGAACAAAGATGATAACAGCGACAGCTTGACCCCTGAGGAAACAAAACAAAAGAAAAAGCTTTAAGCAGGAAGAGGATTTTAAACAATTTATTTATTTAACTGTAAAAGACCTCAGACTCACCGGTCAGAGGGAGGACTTGGTTTCTTTTCACTCCACATTCTGCTGCTTCAGTTTCCTGCATCAAATAAGGCCTGTAAATAACCTTACATCATCTGTCACTTTATCAAAGAATTCCTGTTTCATTCAGACGAGATGAAGGAGTTTTCAGTGCATCCTCGAGCAACGTGACAACACAAAGTAACTAACACTGCATCATGCCGTATTGAAGAACACAGAAACCAAATGAGACTATAAATTCTGTAAGGATTTCTTAATTTTCTTAAATCATAAAAATGATTGCTTCCTGATTACTTAATTTCTCAATAACAAAAGTGGCCCATCACTGGCCATTAGAAAGAATGCAACTTTAAAATTTTAAAGTTTTAAAAATGGTGGGTTTCTGGTGAAGGAGACGCTCATGACTGACGTCGCTCTTGGGTGAATCAATAGCCTGCAGTCTGCTGACAGCAAATCTTCAGCTTGACATGACTTGCTTGGAACCTCGGCTGAGGTTCGGTCTTTCCCAACGGAAAGACTCTGAACCAGCAATATGGGAAAAGGCCACTATACTCAAACAATGCAATAAATACACAACAGCAGCCACATGCCATTGCAAACACTGCTGTATTTATGCAGCATATATGTGAAGAACACAAAGGAATACACCACTGACAGCTCCAACAATACGGATAAGACAAGCAATGGCAACAACTAGTACGTGTTAAAGTCCCACAAGGTCACCATATTGTTGGGTCACTGCGACATGGCTTTAATTATTATGACATACATGTGAAGTCTCAACACTTGATAGAAACTAAGGGCAGATAAACAAAAGTGGGACAGGGCTATTAAAGGGCTGAAACCTGCTTGTTTTTCTGGTATTTTCTGTGGAACATCATTAGACTTCTACCATAATGCAGTTTTCTTTTTTAATCTTGTAGCTGAATATAGTTAGGTTTTATAGATAACTTCAAATATTCTATTAACATTCATGGCAAACAAATATTGTAACTAATCTGCTTTTATTTGAGTATACATCCGAATACAAATAGAGCACCTATTTAAGACTGAATTTGTTGAGTGTAAATGAATTCTGGTCCTGATTTTTCACATTCAGTAGTAATTAAAACCCACAACTTTTATAACTTAGTGACAATAACTAAGAGTTTATGATATTTTTAAAGTCATGGTTTCCAAACAAGTTAACTTTTCATCTTTTCCAACAAAAACCCTCTTTATGCCTGTGTAGAAAGAGTAATAAAAGCTTGTTATTTTTCCCACATGAATTTGTGACTCGTCTCCACATGGAGCCACATGTCTCAGGTGTGTCCTCCCTTCAGGTAAAGCTCCATTCTGTATTTCTAGTAAATATTCTGTCTTTATTCCACCTGTATCAGTCAGTAATGATGATAACAGTCTGAGTTTAAGTGAATCTGAGCAGCAGGACATCATGTCCTCTTTTCTTCTGTCAGGAAGAGTGAAAGCTAAAGAAATACCAAGATGCGGCCTGAATTTTAGCATGAGCCATTTGGATATCAGACATATCATGTTTGTTTAGAGTAGTCTGACGGGTTATTCCGTTTTTAAACTTTAATTCAACTAAAATGTTCAAATAACGCGCGTAAAAAAACTACGGGCGCGCACTGTAAGAGAGAGCACGTGCTATTAAAGTATGGAGTTCACCACAGAGAAACCTAAATTAAACTAAAAGGTTAAAGAGTGACAGAATAATCTCACCTGAGGGTCGTTTCGCGGGTCTGCAGGCGGGATGCTGGTATGACTGAATGAGACGGTTCGGTTTGAGCGGGTTCCACACGTTTCAGGGGGGGTTTCCTTCCGCAGTGGGAGGTCTCAGCAATGACGTATATTTCTACGTCATTCTATTAAAGGATTTTGTTTTATATGGATAATTTGCACCCTTCGGTTTCTGATATAAGTATTCTCGTGGCTAAATACCATATACATTGTTGTAAATGGAGAAGTAAACTTTTCTTTGGATTTTTTTTTCTTCCTTTCTTTTGTTCCTCAACAAGAGTTGTATGTATATGTGTGTGTTATGTTTGATGGTGTCAATTTTGTCCAGCTATCCAAACATCCATCCATTTTCTTTACCCGCTTTCTCCATTACGGGTCGCAGGGAGCCGGGTTCCTATCTCCAGCAGTCACTGTGCGAGAGGCAGGGGACACCCTGGACAGGTCCATCGCAGGGCCACATAGAGACTCTCACTCTCACCTAGGGACAATTTTAAGAGTTACCAATGAACCTAACATGCATGTTTTTGGTCTGTGGGAGGAA